>CM069296.1:44800000-45532500 GCA_035609425.1 Epinephelus awoara | reverse complement strand
CGGTAAGTAACTTTTAACAAACGTGAGTCTTTCTGACTCTTGTCCCCTGACTAACGCTTGTTTCTGTTTCACTAATGATATTTTCACCCGATTAAGTCACATCCTGTTATTTCCTCTGTAAACCTAAACGTTACAGCAGCCTACAAGCATGCTGTGTCAATAAATCAGCTCAGACACCGTTAGAAATGTAATATTTAACCTACTAACATCATGCTACAGCAGTAATAACGTCAGCTTTAGTCAAATGGCTCTAGCTCTCCCAGTAAATGTCATAAACTCTGGACACATTTTCCCTGTGTGTTGACATGATAATGGCCGCGTGTCCCACATCGCTCTTAGCTTAAGAAGATCTTTCACTAAGAAGGAGTAGTAAGATCGAGCTGACCCACTCTTAACAGACTTCTTAGACACCAAACGCTCACAGATCCGGCCGCAGCAGGCACATTAATATTACACTGAGCAAGGAGATATTAAACAGTGCGCACCAAATAAATTTTGATCTATTTTATTCTTCAGATTTATATTGTTTGGCATTAATTGGTGACAGAAAAGAACGAATTTCATTCTGCAGGGAAACGCGTGTCCTCACTGTGCATATTGAATCTTGAATCTATGTTTTATGAAGACCCTGTGTGCGCTCAGAGCTGTGGCACAAATTACGCACTGAAATCTGGCGGAAGAAAAATAATAATAAGACAGAAAATAAGTAGGCTGTGTGTGACTTATGCACTGATGAAGTGGTGAGTGATTGATGTGCCTGACATCGATTGACTTAGTTTCAGCACCATGGTAGTGGCCAGCTCCTGTTTCTGGAAGAGCAATCTCAAGTAAAATCTTAAATGGATGCAGAAAGTGAAAAGAAAGCAATTTAAAAAGTTGCCTCTATTGAAAATACATTTAATCTCTGATTCAATTTGAAAGCTGTTTCTCAAGACAAGATCTGTAATTACCTTGTCCGCTTTCATTCTGTTTATATCTTAACAAATGAATTTCAAAACAAAATTAATCGATATCAGGCAAATCAATATAAACCTGAAGTATAAAACAGATCAAAATATATACGGTGCGCACTGTTGTAACATCTCCTTGCTCAGTGTAATATTAATGTGCCTGACGCGGCTGGAGCTGTGAGCGTTCGGTGGCTAAGAAGACTGTTAAGAGTGGGTCAGCTCGATCTTACAACTCCTTTTTAGTGAAAGATCTTAAGATTTTTAGAATTTTGACTGTAAGAATAATGAGAGACATCAGGTTTCTTGACAAGAGAATTCATCTTCACAGATAAAAAGGGCAAAAACGTGGTGAAAATTGTGGGTTTCTGAGGCTCACGCCAAAAACTTTTTCATATTTACAGTGATGACGTATCATGGGGGAGTCGTCCTGACCCTGCAGCGTACAGTAAACTGCACAGTGGTAGTTTGGCGGTAGTTTGGTTAGTCATTTGGTAGTTGTTAGTCTGTTGTCTAGTCAGTAAGTAGTCAGGGTCAGTCAGTATTCAGTAAGTAGTCAGGGTCAGTCAGTATTCAGTAAGTAGTCAGGGTCAGTCAGACTCGGTAACGTTAGCAAGTCGGTCGGGCGCCTGCCGGTTCTTAGCTCTCCGTTTATTTCTTATTAGCTAGTTTTGTCCGGCTTTTCACATAATGGTGAGATACTGCACAAAAAATATTCAGTGCTTTTAATCCATAACAGTTTATAAGTAACACATTCATATTGGTTATTATGTAGCCTATTACTAAACACTCTCAGTTTATTTTTGTGGATGGAGGTTCTCAAAACCTAAAATAGCCAATATGATCACTTTTTGTGACAAGTCGCTCTGTGATGATTTAATTGATCTCAGAGGGAAATTCCTGTGAACTATAATAAGCAGACGAATATAGGCCTGCACCGAATGTGGCAGTGTCACAACATTGTAAAAGGTTATTGCCATGCATCAGACTATAACAAAACTAGTTATAGTTCACGTGCCCTTTGGTCTGCGACAAAACGAGTGTTTAGCAGACCAACGTTAGTTCTTCCTCATACAGTCTGCACTATTACCACATTACACCAGGTTGTCTCAGTCTTCTCTTTTCAGTTTTGCACAATGGGGATGCAAAGTCACGTTTGCTCTCTGAAGTTAGTGGCAAGCTGCACTTGCTCAGGCACATTAAACGGTAGGTTAATACACTGTTATTGACTATATGGATTATTTTCCTAATTATATTATGTCCTTACATTGTTAATATAAATGGTGAATGTTGGTGGCTCCTCTTGATTGTTAAAATGTGAACACAGTGTTAGATTGGAATTCAGGACTCCCCCATGCTACATCACTTCCGGTTCAGCGATTTTATAAATACGGAAGTACGACTCCCAAAGTTACAGTTGTGTATTTTTAATTTTTTAATGACAATCAAGTTCTTACACCATTTTCCTACACAATGACTCATAGTGACCTCCAACCTGAAATATTCACTTTAAAGGAAAAAATGCCCAGAAAATATTAACAATTATTATTATGATTGTGTTATTAAAATTACATTATAGGGAGAAATCTCTGTCCCTCTCTATCGTACTATATAATGACAGAAACTCTATCTGTGTGTCTGTTCCACGTTTTTCTCCTCACTCAAACTTTGAATGTGCATATCTCATGCCCCGTATGTGGTAGAGACATGAAACTTTGCACAGAGATGCCTCTCCTCATGAGGAACACATTTGCCTCAAGAACCCATAACTTCCGCTGATACAGATTTTCCACCATTTTGAATTTTTTGAAAAACACTTCAAATGGATTTCTTCTTTCAAGTTTGAGCGATCTGCATGAAACTGGGTGAACATAATCTAGGGACCAATATCTAAAGTTCCCTCTTGGCAAAAGTTGGAAAACTTACCAAAACTGAGCTTCTATAAGGCAATGAATATTGCGGAGGGCGTGGCTCATCACATAAAGGTGTATAACATCTCAAGGGTTTCACCCATCACCACGCAACTTTGTAGGCATATGACCACACATAATCTGAGGGGACCCCTCCATTATTGACCCCATCAAACAAAATGGGGGCGCTAGAGAGCTCATTTCTTATCTAGGCCTAACCGCCATATGGATTTTTACTAAACTTGGTAGATATGTAGAACAGGACGCCTCAAGGTGACTGGAGAAATTTAACTCTAATTGGCAACTGGGTGGCGCTATAACAACAGAAAAATGCTTCAAAATGGCTAAAATGTGACCAATGGCTGTGGCTCCCCCTGTGGACCAGTGTCTAATGTTTGCTATGACTAAGTCATGGTATGGTATGCTGTACATAATCACAGAAACTGTCAGTGTGTCATTCTGTCAGTCAGTCATTCTGTCTGTCCCACGTTTTTCTACTCACTGACGTGGTCAATCTATGTGAAACTGCACATAGGCATTGAGGACTGGCATAGGTAGAAGGTGACAAAGCTACCAATGGCTATGGACTAGTATTTTATTATGTTGATGAAAAACAGAAATAAATGTACATTCAGCATTAATATCAGTTTTTATAAATGTTCTTAAATCACCAACCTGACATTAAGTCTGAGCATAAACTGAGACCTCCACCTTACAACATGTGATTTCTTCAGTAAAACGGCTCCTTCTCTGACAAAATAACAAACAGCAGAATTCAACAGATGGAAACTAAATGAAAATACTTCTAAAGACAGAATCATATTTTCTTGATTACATCAAGCATGAACTTGTTCTTTTATTTTTAAAGTGTTTTCTGGTCTTCACAAGTCAGAATAACACGAAATGAACAAGTTTAAAATGAAACAGTATCTATGAAAAAAGGCTAAAGAAGCCAAAAGATATGTCACTAAGTGTTCAACAATCAAAGCATAAAGCAAGGTTTTTAACTCAATAACAAAAATAAAATAAAAATAAGTGAAACAAACAAAAAATATCATCAGGAGGACAGGTGCAGCTTAACAGGTTAAAGTCACTGACTTTTCTCTTTAAGAAATAAACATCATAAATATAATCATCCTCTTTATCTCTAACTGCTCTGTTCCACTGTCACACAGACCTTCAGTGGTAATATCTTCAGTTTATCAGCAGTGCTAATGAATGGAAACATCCTCTCAGTGAAAGTGTGTGTGAAGGTGTGTATGTGTGTGTTAGTATCAGGATCAGAGAACGACAGCTTTCCTCTGTTCCAGTCCAGATTCACTCTGATCCTCTGGAGCTTCTTCTGCACTTTGAGATCAGTGAGTGTAGCTGGTGGTGACCATGCTGAGTATTTACCTTTATGGAGCCCTATTACCCAGAATCCAGACTTTATGTCTCCCTTCCTCTGGACAGACTCTGCTAACACACCCAGTGACCAGAGTGTACTGTCTCCAACCTCGACATCCCAGCTGTGAGTCCCTGAGTTAAAGCTCTCAGAGCCCAGGACAGACCAGTATTCATCAAACCTCTCTGGATTATCAGGAAGCTGCTGCTCCTGTCCTCGTCTCACACTGGTCAGATCTTCAGACAGGATGAGTTTTGGACGAGCAGTGTTTGGGTCCAGAATCAGAGGAGTGTAGGAGACCATGTCCTTCATCTTGTTCCAGATGTTGAAGGTCAGGTTGCCCAGGTGTTTGGCCTCGTCTATCAGAGCTCCTGAGAGCAGCTGTGGATCATCCAGCAGGGGGCGCTGCTGGACTCTGTCCACTGCAGCCTTGTAGTTGAGCAGGAATGAGACGTCTTCAGCTCTCAGCTCGTCCTCTGTGGCTCTGACTGTGTGTGAAAGAGCTGCTATCTCTCTGCTCAGAGCCTCCATCTTCTCCTTCATCATCTGACTCTTCTGCTCCTCTTCCTCCCTCAGTGCAGCCATCCTGGCCTCCTCTTCCTCTTCTAGAAACTGGTGAAGCTTCTTAAACTGCTCCTTAATCTGCCTCTCTGTGCGTCGGGCCTGGACCTTCATGTGTTGTGCTGTTTGTTCACACTTCACTTTAACTTGTTCACAAACCTTTAACTTCTCCTTTAAGGGCTCCAGAGTTTCCTCAACTTCCTTCTTGTGTTGTCGTGCAGCTTCATCGACGGGTCTGAATCTGTGGTTGGTGTGTTTTTCTGAATCTCTGCAGACGACACACACTGGCTGCTGATGGTCCAGACAGAAGAGTTTGAGTTTCTCAGAGTGCAGACTGCAGAGAGCCTCTGAAGCTCTCTGATCTCTCTCCTGTAAGAAGGCCTCACACAGGTTCTTCAACACCAGGTTACACGGTGGTTCACTCTTTGAAGATCTTCTCTTACAAACTGGACACTCACGTGCTTGTCTCTGTCTCCACCAGCTCTGCAGACAGTCTTTACAGAAGCTGTGGCTACATGACAGAACAACAGGATGTCTAAAGACGTCCTGACAGACCGGACAGCAGAGATCCTCCTCTGATCTGGAAGCCATTTATTCTCTGAGTGAAGCTGAAAACACAGCAGACAGGAAGTACAGTCAGTCATGGCTCCCCTCCCTCCTCTACTAACTTCACTGAAATGTACTTTGACTTTGAGTGGTGTTTTTAGTCAAACTCACCTTCAGTGTGTGGAGTGTCAGCAGGTTGAAGCAGCAGTGTTGGAGTTTTAGCTGAACTCACTCAGAGGAAGTTGTTAGTTTGGTCTGAAGGTGAATCTGATCGTCTGTCCTTCAGTCTGTGTGTCTCTCTGCAGTGAGGGAGAATAAAGTGTTTCCTGGTTTGTGTCAGGTGAGTCAGGTGAGAGTTTGAGCTTTGTTGCACCTCCTCTGCTGAATGTTTTTGCTTCACATGTCACACAAGAGTGTGTTTCATTCCAAAGTATTGAGTCATTGATGGATATGTTGTTCAGCAGGTTGTTGCAACAGTTTGTAAACAGTTTGAACACAGGGTGAATGTAGTAAAGAAGTTGAAATATAATTTAGTAAAATCCCAGGAATAATTTGGGAAGGGAGAACCATGGAACATCGAGGGAAAAGGATGACAAGAAATATTGTTGGCGATGGACAGTATTTGCAGGAAATGGATGTCAAAGAATAATGTGTGGAAGTAATTTTAATGCGGTCACAAGAAAAAAATGTTGGTACTGTACATTTCTGCAAACCACCTCAGTCTGTGTATCTCTCTCTTCAGTGAGAGAGAATAAAGTCTTTCCTGGTTCCTGTCAGGTGAGTCAGGTGAGGGGTTGAGCTATATCACACCTTCTCTGCCAGAAGCCTGTTGCAGCTGCATGTTTATGCTCAAAAGCAGTGTGAAAGGAGGGTTACTGTAGTGGAGGAGTTAAAATATAAAACCCTGGGAATGGGATCATGGAGCACCGTAGAAAAGGGCCAACATGCAAATAAATTACACTTAACTCAACAGGTAGTTTGGCTTCCTGTCGGACTGCTGCAGGGATAAAATGGCCTGAGAAGAATCAAACAGATCATCGTCTGGATCGGACGGATTCATCTGCAGTTCTGGATCCATGGTGAGTTTATTATTTGGTGTAATGAAAGGTTGAGACAAAATATTCCTCAAATTGACCATTGTTCCCCTCCTACTGTATTCCCTTTGCTCCCGTTAGGAAACTATTTTACTGTCCAATGATGAAACAGTGGCAGGTTGTGTAGTCGCTGCTGTGTGAAGACGTGTTGTTTTATTATGCCTCCACCCTGGTGATAGCCGTGGCCGAAGACATTATGTTTTTAGCTTATGTAAGTCCCATTCTTGTGAATGGCTCAAGAACGAAATTTGGTACAAACGTCCACTTGGACTCAAGAATGGACTGATTAGAATTTGGTAGATTAAGGTCAAAGGTGACTGTGACCTCACAAAACATGTTTTTGGCCAAAACTCAAGAATTCATTTGCTAATTATGACAAAAAAAATCACACAAATGTCCGATTGGATAAATTAATGAAGTGATGACGTTTTATATCCAAAAGGTCAAAGGTCAAATTCACCATGACATCATAATGTTCTGTGACAACACTTTTCTGTCCATTACTCAGTGTCAACAATGATCACGTCTTCACCTCTGCCAATAACCTACCAACATTCCCAGCTACAGAGAGGGTGAAATAAAGCCTCAGCCACAGAGCCCTGTTTGAGACTCTTTCTGGGGGAGGCAAAGTTTACATGATTGTGCGCTGCTTTTCATCAGAGGTGGAAAACCTAAACTAGCTGAAAACACCTCTGATCAGGCACAGTACAGGGTCATCCCGTATTGAAAAAGTAAATGCTCTGCCCCTTACTGAATCATTACTAGACGTGATTTGTCCTGTGTTTTTGTGCACAGAACTGTTAGAATGAGGATAATGTGACCGAGTTCACTCAAATATTGGTGAGGACAATTCTGTTCCCCAAAAATATTGGCAGGGACATGTCTCTACTGTCCATATACGAAGGTACGTCATGGGGTTGGTAACATTTCAGTCAGGTCCACTTTAGTCTAAGAAAACTTTATTTCCATTTGCAGTACTACATTTGGCCGTACAGCTCTGTTCTGGGCCTCTCTGCCTTTCCCAGGGCCTACGCAGAAAGCCTAATGCAGGATTTATACTTCTGCGTCAAATCAGCGCCGTACCTACAGCGTAGGCTCTGCATTGACATAGAGCCTGTAGGAGCCATTATTTGTCTGTTTATTTTCAGTCTGTCTGTTTGTTTATTTCCAAGTTGTCACTGGGTGGCAGTGCAGATTAGGTGGTTTGGGTCCACGTCATGATGGGTGCAATTAGTATATAGGCTCAGGTGTGCTGGGCGGCCTTCAGATGCATGGGTGACGGGGAGACTACACGGTTTTTACCGCTCCATAAGACACCACTTGGTACCAGCCAGAACCATCACAATTAATCAAATCACTCCATAAAACCTTTTGCCATGATGTAAACCTGCTCTGAAGGTGACGGTAATAAATGGGAACCTCACCCGACCGTGGACGTCGCTGTGGACATTCATTCATTCCTCCATTCATTCATTCAGTCATTCAGTCATTCAGTTAAGCGCGTTAAAAAACAAGTCCCATCCCGCACCCAGCCGAGTGGCTAATTGGTTGCCAGGATAGCCGCTACAGAGCCTACACCATAACCTATGTCATAGCCTGACGTGCACCTCCCCAGAAATGTGACTACATGTCACAGTGATGCAGACCTCCTGTCTGTCTCTGTAAGCTGAAACCATTTCCCTCAGTGGAAACAAAGCTTTGATTTACTTTAATTTCACAGATAAGAAACAATAAATTGTGAAGACAATAAAGCCTCCACAAAAATATCATTTTAAGTCTTGTGTGTGATTTATCCTGGCTTCATATGAGCAGAGGAAATCTCTGCTAGCCACTAGGCTAATGTATACAATGTAAAATGCCATAGGCTTGTGCTAATAACGTTAGCATGTTGTATTTGTTTGGAAAGCGTGTGTGTTGAATCAACTAAACTTTACAGCACGTCACAGAAACCTCTGCCGCTGACTAGTGTTTTGGAGGTGTAACTGCAGAGTGACACACCACCGCACAAATATATATATGATAGAGTAAAATATGAAACGATAGACATTTTTCTCTCGTCACACAATATATATCGTCATATCGTACATCCCTAATATATATTATAGCCATTTCTCTTTACAATTAACACTTGGAATGACGAAGGCACTTGAAAATGACATGGTAATATAATATTTTATTATGTTGATGAAAAACAGAAATAAATGTACATTCAGCATTAATATCAGTTTTTATAAATGTTCTTAAATCACCAACCTGACATTAAGTCTGAGCATAAACTGAGACCTCCACCTTACAACATGTGATTTCTTCAGTAAAACGGCTACTTCTCTGACAAAATAACAAACAGCAGAATTCAACAGATGGAAACTAAATGAAAATACTTCTAAAGACAGAATCATAATTTCTTGATCACATCAAGCATGAACTTGTTCATTTATTCATAAAGTGTTTTCTGGTCTTCACAAGTCAGAATAACAAGAAATGAACAAGTTTAAAATGAAACAGTATCTATGAAAAAAGGCTAAACAAGCCAAAAGATATGTCACTAAGTGTTCAACAATCAAAGCATAAAGCAAGGTTTTTAACTCAATAACAAAAATAAAATAAAAACAAACAAAAAATATCATCAGGAGGACAGGTGCAGCTTAACAGGTTAAAGTCAGCTGCTTTTACCTTTAAGAAATAAACATCATAAATATAATCATTCTCTTTATCTGTAACTGCTCTGTTTCACTGTCACACAGACCTTCAGTGGTAATATCTTCACTTTAGCAGCAGTGCTAATGAACGGAAACACCCTCTCAGTGAAAGTGTGTGTGAAGGTGTGTATGTGTGTGTTAGTATCAGGATCAGAGAACGACAGCTTTCCTCTGTTCCAGTCCAGATTCACTCTGATCCTCTGGAGCTTCTTCTGCACTTTGAGATCAGTGGATGGACCTGATGGTGACCATGCTGAGTATTTACCTTTAAGGAACCCTATAATCCATAATCCAGACTTTATGCGTCCCTTCCTCTGGACAGACTCTGCTAACACACCCAGTGACCAGACTGCACTGTCTCCAACCTCGACATCCCAGCTGTGAGTCCCTGAGTTAAAGCTCTCAGAGCCCAGGACAGAAGAGTATTCATCAAACCTCTCTGGATTATCAGGAAGCTGCTGTCTCTGTCCTCGTCTCACACTGGTCAGATCTTCAGACAGGATGAGGTCTGGACGAGCAGTGTTTGGGTCCAGGATCAGAGGAGTGTAGGAGACCATGTCCTTCATCTTGTTCCAGATGTTGAAGGTCAGGTTGCCCAGGTGTTTGGCCTCGTCTATCAGAGCTCCTGAGAGCAGCTGTGGATCATCCAGCAGGGGGCGCTGCTGGACTCTGTCCACTGCAGCCTTGTAGTTGAGCAGGAATGAGACGTCTTCAGCTCTCAGCTCGTCCTCTGTGGCTCTGACTGTGTGTGAAAGAGCTGCTATCTCTCTGCTCAGAGCCTCCATCTTCTCCTTTATCATCTGACTCTTCTGCTCCTCTTCCTCCCTCAGTGCAGCCATCCTGGCCTCCTCTTCCTCTTCTAGAAACTGGTGAAGCTTCTTAAACTGCTCCTTAATCTGCCTCTCTGTGCGTCGGGCCTGGACCTTCATGTGTTGTGCTGTTTGTTCACACTTCACTTTAACTTGTTCACAAACCTTTAACTTCTCCTTTAAGGGCTCCAGAGTTTCCTCAACTTCCTTCTTGTGTTGTCGTGCAGCTTCATCGACGGGTCTGAATCTGTGGTTGGTGTGTTTTTCTGAATCTCTGCAGACGACACACACTGGCTGCTGATGGTCCAGACAGAAGAGTTTGAGTTTCTCAGAGTGCAGACTGCAGAGAGCCTCTGAAGCTCTCTGATCTCTCTCCAATAAGAAGGCCTCACACAGGTTCTTTAACACCAGGTTACACGGTGGTTTTGCAGTTGAAGAGACTGTCTTACAAACTGGACACTCCTGTGTTTGTCTCTGTCTCCACCAGTTCTGCAGACAGTCTTTACAGAAGCAGTGGCTACATGACAGAACAACAGGATGTCTAAAGACGTCCTGACAGACCGGACAGCAGAGATCCTCCTCTGATCTGGAAGCCATTTATTCTCTGAGTGAAGCTGAAAACACAGCAGACAGGAAGTACAGTCAGTCATGGCTCCCCTCCCTCCTCTACTAACTTCACTGAAATGTACTTTGAGTGGTGTTTTTAGTCAAACTCACCTTCAGTGTGTGGAGTGTCAGCAGGTTGAAGCAGCAGTGTTGGAGTTTTAGCTGAACTCACTCAGAGGAAGTTGTTAGTTTGGTCTGAAGGTGAATCTGATCGTCTGTCCTTCAGTCTGTGTGTCTCTCTGCAGTGAGGGAGAATAAAGTGTTTCCTGGTTTGTGTCAGGTGAGTCAGGTGAGAGTTTGAGCTTTGTTGCACCTCCTCTGCTGAATGCTTTTGTATCACATGTTACACAGGGGTGTGTTTCATTCCAAAGTATTGAGTCATTGATGGATATGTTGTTCAGCAGGTTGTTGCAACAGTTTATAAACAGTTTGAACGCAGGGTGAATAAAACCAGTCAGTATCTGGTGTGACCACCATTTGCCTCACGCAGTGCAACACATCTCCTTCGCATAGAGTTGATCAGGTTGTTGATTGTGGCCTGTGGAATGTTGGTCCACTCCTCTTCAATGGCTGTGCCAAGTTGCTGGATATTGGCAGGAACTGGAACACGCTGTCGTATACTCCGATCCAGAGCATCCCAAACATGCTCAGTGGGAGACATGTCCGGTGAGTATGCTGGCCAAGCAAGAACTGGGATGTTTTCAGCTTCTAGGAATTGTGTACAGATCCTTGCAACATGGGGCCGTGCATTATCATGCTGCAACGTGAGGTGATGGTCGTGATGAATGGCACAATAATGGGCCTCAGGATCTTGTCACGGTATCTCTGTGCATTCAAAATGCCATCAATAAAATGCACCTGTGTTTGTCCATAACATACGCCTGCCCAGACCATAGCCCCACCGCCACCATGGGCCACTCGATCCACAATGTTGACATCAGCAAACCGCTCACCCACACATCGCCACACACGCTGTCTGCCATCTGCCCTGAACAGTGAAAACCGGGATTCATCCGTGAAGAAAACACCTCTCCAACGTGCCAGATGCTATCGAATGTGAGCATTTGCCCACTCAAGTCAGTTACAACGACGAACTGCAATCAGGTCGAGACCCCGATGAGGACGACGAGCATGCAGATGAGCTTCCCTGAGACGGTTTCTGACAGTTTGTGCAGAAATTCTTTGGTTATCCAAACCGATTGTTGCAGCAGCTGTCCGGGTGGCTGGTCTCAGACGATCTTGGAGGTGAGCATGCTGGATGTGGAGGTCCTGGGCAGGTGTGGTTACACGTGGTCTGCGGTTGTGAGGCCGGTTGGATGTACTGACAAACTGTCTGAAATGCCTTTTGAGACGGCTTATGGTAGAGAAATGAACATTCAATTCATGGGCAACAGCTCTGGTGGACATTCCTGCAGTCAGCATGCCAATTGCATGCTCCCTCAAAACTTGCGACATCTGTGGCATTGTGCTGTGTGATAAAATCACCTTTTTAAGGTCATTTTCCTTGTGAGTTTTTTTTTTTTATCTCTTTTTAAACTATTTGTCAGGAAATCTTCCTGTAACTTTTTTCTTGCAAATGTTTGGGTAACTTCTTGTAGAGCTGCTCATTGCCTTTGTTTTGTGTTGTGGAAAAGACTATTTCAGGCCAATCTGCTCAGGTTTTATTTAACCCATTAAAATTAAATTAAATTAAATTCTGTCTAATGTTACAAATCTCCAGCTCCATTGGTCCAGTCCAAAAGGAAAGGTCAATAAAAGATGTCACGTCTTTAAGCAATAAACTGAGGAGCAGAATATGACAACCAAGAAATAACAATATTTTTATTATGTTGATGAAAAATACTTCTAAAGACAGAATCATATTTTCTTGATTACATCAAGCATGAACTTGTTCATTTATTCATAAAGTGTTTTCTGGTCTTCACAAGTCAGAATAACAAGAAATGAACAAGTTTAAAATGAAACAGTATCTATGAAAAAAGGCTAAAGAAGCCAAAAGATATGTCACTAAGTGTTCAACAATCAAAGCATAAAGCAAGGTTTTTAACTCAATAACAAAAATGAAATAAAAATAAGTGAAACAAACAAAATATCAGCAGGACAGGTGCAGCTTAACAGGTTAAAGTCAGCTGCTTTTACCTTTAAGAAATAAACATCATAAATATAATCATCCTCTTTATCTCTAACTGCTCTGTTCCACTGTCACACAGACCTTCAGTGGTAATATCTTCACTTCATCAGCAGTGTTAATGAATGGAAACATCCTCTCAGTGAAAGTGTGTGTGAAGGTGTGTATGTGTGTGTTAGTATCAGGATCAGAGAACGACAGCTTTCCTCTGTTCCAGTCCAGATTCACTCTGATCCTCTGGAGCTTCTTCTGCACTTTGAGAACAGTGGATGGACCTGGTAGTGAGCCTGCTGAGTATTTACCTTTATGGAGCCATATAATCCATAATCCAGACTTTATGCGTCCCTTCCTCTGGACAGACTCTGCTAACACACCCAGAAACCAGTATGTACTGTCTCCAACCTCGACATCCCAGCTGTGAGTCCCTGAGTTAAAGCCCTCAGAGCCCAGGACAGAAGAGTATTCATCAAACCTCTCTGGATTATCAGGAAGCTGCTGTCTCTGTCCTCGTCTCACACTGGTCAGATCTTCAGACAGGATGAGGTCTGGACGAGCAGTGTTTGGGTCCAGGATCAGAGGAGTGTAGGAGACCATGTCCTTCATCTTGTTCCAGATGTTGAAGGTCAGGTTGCCCAGGTGTTTGGCCTCGTCTATCAGAGCTCCTGAGAGCAGCTGTGGATCATCCAGCAGGGGGCGCTGCTGGACTCTGTCCACTGCAGCCTTGTAGTTGAGCAGGAATGAGACGTCTTCAGCTCTCAGCTCGTCCTCTGTGGCTCTGACTGTGTGTGAAAGAGCTGCTATCTCTCTGCTCAGAGCCTCCATCTTCTCCTTCATCATCTGACTCTTCTGCTCCTCTTCCTCCCTCAGTGCAGCCATCCTGGCCTCCTCTTCCTCTTCTAGAAACTGGTGAAGCTTCTTAAACTGCTCCTTAATCTGCCTCTCTGTGCGTCGGGCCTGGACCTTCATGTGTTGTGCTGTTTGTTCACACTTCACTTTAACTTGTTCACAAACCTTTAACTTCTCCTTTAAGGGCTCCAGAGTTTCCTCAACTTCCTTCTTGTGTTGTCGTGCAGCTTCATCGACGGGTCTGAATCTGTGGTTGGTGTGTTTTTCTGAATCTCTGCAGATGACACACACTGGCTGCTGATGGTCCAGACAGAAGAGTTTGAGTTTCTCAGAGTGCAGACTGCAGAGAGCCTCTGAAGCTCTCTGATCTCTCTCCAATAAGAAGGCCTCACACAGGTTCTTCAACACCAGGTTACACGGTGGTTCACTCTTTGAAGATCTTCTCTTACAAACTGGACACTCACGTGCTTGTCTCTGTCTCCACCAGTTCTGCAGACAGTCTTTACAGAAGCTGTGGCTACATGACAGAAGAACAGGATGTCTAAAGACGTCCTGACAGACCGGACAGCAGAGATCCTCCTCTGATCTGGAAGCCATTTAGTCTCTGAGTGAAGCTGAAAACACAGCAGACAGGAAGTACAGTCAGTCATGGCTCCCCTCCCTCCTCTACTAACTTCACTGAAATGTACTTTGAGTGGTGTTTTTAGTCAAACTCACCTTCAGTGTGTGGAGTGTCAGCAGGTTGAAGCAGCAGTGTTGGAGTTTTAGCTGAACTCACTCAGAGGAAGTTGTTAGTTTGGTCTGAAGGTGAATCTGATCGTCTGTTCAGTCTGTGTCTCTCTGCAGTGAGAAACAACAAAGTGTTTCCTGGTTTGTGTCAGGTGAGAAGTGGACTTTTGTCAGACCTCCTCTGCTGTTGCTTCACATTTAACACAGGGGTGTGTTTCATTCCAAAATACAGATTTATTGCTGGATATAAAGACTGATAGTGTGCAGCAGACTGATTCAACAAAGATAATTTAGATGTGGGGTGAATGTGGTGGAGGAGGGTTTGGTCTGAAGGTGTGTGTGTGTCTGTCTGTCTCTCTCCATGGGTAAATTCTAATTTCAGCAGTAACTGAGAAACTTTATTTGAGTCCATGATGTGTTGTTGATGCTTTTATCTGTTGACTTCCCCTCAGTTCACCTGTGCAGGTGGAAGGTTCCAGTCAGGTGAGGCAGAGAGTTAAAATCATTCAGTGGTCAGTAGAGAGGAGAGGTGGCAGCTATTTTTGTTGAATACTTTCGCATTAATTTTTGTCTCTTTTTAATATGTTTGTTAATAAATGCCTCTTCAAGGGCCGCGCCTACAGAGCAAAGGCGTCTCTGCCAGGTAGTTTGGCTTCCTGTCGGACTGCTGCAGGGATAAAATGGCCTGAGAAGAATCAAACAGATCATCGTCTGGATCGGACGGATTCATCTGCAGTTCTGGATTCATGGTGAGTTTATTATTTGGTGTTATGAAAGGTTGAGACAAAATATTCCTCAAATTGACCATTGTTCCCCTCCTACTGTATTCCCTTTGCTCCCGTCGTCATCGTCGTCATCGTCTTCCGCTTATCAGGGTCCGGGTCGTGGGGGCAGCAGCCTCAGCAAAGAAGCCCAGACAGTCCTCTCCCCAGCCACTTCCGTCAGGTCTTCCGCAGGAACCCCGAGGCGTTCCCAGGCCAGCTGGGCGATGTAGTCCCTCCAGCGTGTCCTGGGGCGGCCCCGAGGTCTCCTCCCAGTTGGACACGCCCGAAACACCTCCCAAGGGAGGCGTCCGGGTGGCATCCTTACTAGGTGCCCGAACCACCTCAGCTGGCTCCTCTCGATGTGGAGGAGCAGCGGCTCTACTCCGAGTCCCTCCCGGATGTCCGAGCTCCTCACCCTATCTCTAAGGCTGAGCCCAGCCACCCTGCGGAGGAAACTCATTTCGGCCGCTTGCACTCGCGATCTCATTCTTTCGGTCACTACCCAGAGCTCGTGACCATAGGTGAGGGTTGGAACGTCGATCAACCGGTAAATCGAGAGCTTCGCTTTTTGGCTAAGCTCCCTCTTCACCACAACGGACCGGTTAAGCGCCTGCATCACTGCTGACACCGCCCCAATCCATCTGTCAATCTCTCGCTCCATCCTACCCTCACTCGTGAACAAGATCCCGAGATACTTAAACTCCTTCACCTGAGAAAGAACCTCCCCCCGACCCGGAGTGGGCAATCCACCCTTTTCCAGCTGAGGACCATGGCCTCAGACTTGGAGGTGCTGATTCTCATCCCAGCCGCTTCACACTCGGCTGCGAACCGTCCCAGCAAGAGCTGGAGGTCACTGTTCGATGGAGCTAGGAGGACCACGTCATCCGCAAAAAGCAGGCACGAGATCCTCCCGTCACCGAACCTGACACCCTCCACCACTCGGCTGCACCTAGAAATTCTGTCCATAAAAGTTATGAACAGAACCGGTGACAAAGGGCAGCCCTGGCGGAGTCCAACCCTCACCGGGAACAGGTCCGACTTATTGCCGGCCACGCGAACCAGACTCATGCTCTTTCGGTACAGGGACTGGATGGCCCTTAGCAAGGGGCCACCAACCCCATACTCCCGGAGCACCCCCCACAGGATGCCCCTGGGAACACGGTCGTAAGCCTTCTCCAAATCCACAAAACACATGTGGACCGGTTGGGCAAACTCCCATGCCCCCTCCAGCACCCTAATGAGGGTACAGAGCTGGTCCACGGTTCCGCGTCCGGGACGAAAACCACATTGCTCCTCCTCAATCTGAGGTTCAACTGTCGACCGGACCCTCTTCTCCAGCACCCTGGAGTAGACCTTACCAGGTAGGCTGAGTAGTGTGATCCCCCTGTAGCTGGAACACACCCTCTGGTCCCCTTTCTTCCAAATGGGGACCACCACCCCGGTCTGCCACTCCAGAGGCACTGCCCCCGATGTCCACGCAATGTTGCAGAGGCATGTCAGCCAGGACAGCCCTACAACACCCAGAGCCTTGAGATATCCAGGATGAATCTCATCCACCCCCGGGCTCCGCTGCCTCGGAGTTGTTTCACTACCTCGGCAACGTCTGCCCCAGAAATTGGACGACCCGCCCCCGATACCCCCGTCTCTGTTTCCTCACTGGAATACGTGCTGGTGGGATTGAGGAGCTCCTCAAAGTATTCCTTCCACCGCCCAACAATGTCCTCAGTTGACGTCAGCAGCTCCCCGCCCCCACTGTAAACAGTGTGAGCAAGTTGCCGCCTTCCTCCCCTGAGGCGCCGGACGGTTTGCCAGAACCTCTTTGGAGCCGACCGATAGTCTTCCTCCATGGACTCACCGAACTCCTCCCATGCCCGAGTTTATGCCTCTGCGACTGCCGCCACTGCGCTCCGCTTGGCCCGCCGGTACCCGCCGGTACCCGCCAGCTGCTTCTGGAGACCCACAGGCCATCCATGCCCTGTAGGCCTCCTTCTTCAGTCTGACCGCTGAACAGCAGCTGCTGCGACTGGCCCCAGCAGCCTTGCAGCCACAGCTCACAGCCGCCGCCTCGATAATGGCTGAGCGGAACAAGGCCCATTCGGACTCAATGTCCCCCTCCGCCCTCGGGACGCAGTCGAAGCTCTCCCAGAGGTGGGAATTGAAGACCATCTGGACAGGTTCTTCCACCAAGCGTTCCCAGCAGACCCTCACTGTTCGTTTGGGCCTGCCGGGTCTGCAAGGCGTCTTCCCCCGCCATCTGATCCAACTCACCACCAGGTGGTGATCAGTTGACAGCTCTGCTCCTCTCTTCACCCGTCCAAAACATATGGTCGCAGGTCAGATGATACGACTACAAAGTCAATCATTGACCTGCGACCTAGGCTGTCCTGGTGCCACGTGCACCGATGAACATCCTTATGCTTGCACATGGTGTTAGTTATGGCCAAACTGCGACCCACACAAAAGTCCAATAACTGAACACCACTCGGGTTCATATCGGGCAGGCCGTTCCTCCCAATCACGCCCCTCCAGGTCTCGCTGTCATTGCCCACGTGAGCGTTGAAGTCCTCCAGCAGAACAATGGAGTCCCCGGTTGGGGCACTGTCCAGCACCCGTCCCAGGGACTCCAAAAAGGGCGGGTACTCTGAACTGTTGTTTGGCGCATAAGCGCAGACAACAGTCAGGACCCGTTCCCCGACCCGAAGGTGCAGGGAAGCAACCCTTTCGTCTACTGAGGTAAACCCCAACGTACAGGCAGAGAGTCTGGGGCTATCAGAAAGTCCACCCCGGCCCTCCGCCTCTCACCCGGTGCAACTCCAGTGAAGGAGAAGGTCCACCCCCTCTCAAGGACTTGGGTTCCAGAGCCGGAAATATGTGTCGAGGTGAGGCCGACTATATCTAGCCGGTAGCGCTCAACCTCTTCCACAAGCTCCAGCTCCTTCCCCGCCAGAGAGGTGACGTTCCATGTCCCAAGAGCCAACTTCTGTAGCCGAGGATCGGACCGCCAAGGCCCCCACCTTGGTCTGCTGCCCAATCCACAAAGCACTGAACCCTTCTGAATCCCTCTGCGGGTGGTGGGCCTGCAGGGGGGCGAGCCCATGTAGCCGGTTCGGGCTGGGCCCGGCTGGGCCCCACGGGCGAAAGCCCGGCCACCAGGCGCTCGCCCACGGGCCCCAACCCCAGGCCTGGCTCCAGGGCGGGACCCTGGTAACCCTCCGGGCCGGGTACACAGGTTCTTGTTCTTCTCCATCATGAAGGGTCTTTTGAACCGTTCGTCTGACCCTTCGCCCAGAACCAAGCTGCCAAGGGAAACCCCACCAAGGGCAAAATGCCCCCGACAGCATAGCTCCTAGGGTCATTAGGGCACTCAAACTCCTCCACCATCATAAGGTGACGGTTCTCGGAGGAGCCCTTTGCTCCCATTATAAAGTATAATGTCATATAACATATAACACAATGTCTTCGGCCACGGCTATCACCAGGGTAGAGGCATAATAAAACAACACGTCTTCACACAGCAGCGACCACACAACCTGCCACTGTTTGATCGCTGGACAATAAAATAGTTTACCCTTTTCTCCTGTTATAAAGGAAACTATTTTAGTGTCCAGTGATCAAACAGTGGCAGGTTGTGTGGTCGCTGCTGTGTGAAGACGTGTTGTTTTATTATGCCTCCACCCTGGTGATAGCCGTGGCCGAAGACATTATGTTTTTAGCTTATGTAAGTCCCATTCTTGTGAATGCGATAGCTCAAGAACAAAATTTGGCACAAACGTCCACTTGGACTCAACAACAGATTGATTAGATTTTGGTGGTTATGGGTCAGAATTGAAGGTACAGTGACCTTGCATCCGACTCATTCTCTTGAACGTGATATCTCAGTAACACCTTGAGGAAATGACCTTAAATTTGGCAGAAAAAATTATTTGGAATCTGAACATTGTATAAATTAGCCTAGTGATGAGCAGAGATTTCCTCTGCTCATATGAAGCCAGGATAAATCACACACAGGACTTAAAATGCTATTTTTGTGGACGCTTTATTGTCTTCACAATTAATTGTTTCTTATCTGTGAAATTAAAGTAAATCAAAGCTTTGTTTCCACTGAGGGAAATGGTTTCAGCTTACAGAGACAGACAGGAGGTCTGCAGAGGTGCACATCAGAAGAATAAATCCTGCTGAAGACATAGAGAAGCTTCAAAATCCATAATGTTTTTTATGTCACAGAACAAAACATGAAAGTTTCTTCAGCTTGTGTTCACCACAGACCTTATTTCAGGCTCATGACCAAAAACCCACTGACTTTGAGACAAGGGAACCAGAGGCTCTTAAATGTTAACTTATTTCTGGGTTTTCTGACTCATTCCTGGTGGACTCTGTTTTAGCATAGGGAAGGAGCATGCGACTTTAAATGGCTGTATTCTGAATTAATTTTACTGCAGAGTTTGAAGACGCCTTCCAAATAGCCAGAAACTGTACAAACAGAAATAATTGTTGGATTTTCAAATTCATGGTGGATGCATTTTCTGCCCGAAAATATTTTTTGGCTTCCAAATAAATTTATAAATAAATAGAAATTAAGAAATAAATAGAAATAAACTTACTGCTAAGCTTCTTTGGTGACATTTCTTTTTTCACATCTCGTTTTTCACTGATGTTTATAAGCTGAATCCTTTTTTGCAACAGTTTCTGTAAGCGACTGTTTGTTGTGCTGTTGTTAGACAGGTAACACGTTGTTGTAGAAAGGCAACACAACATAACTAACTGACAAATGGTCATTCTGTGGGTGAGGTATTCCTTGAACATTTAAGAGGAGAACAATATAATAGTTTCAATTCATTTTAAATCTTGAAAAGTATTGAGACACAAATGGGGAAAAAAATCATCTTTATTTCAGCCAGTTAAAATAATTTTGATCAAATTCAAAACTCACTAATTCAGTCAAATGTTAGTCTATTTCTCCGACCTTCAACCTGCTGAAGCATGAAGAGAAACACATTCATACACAGCTGTGATCAGGAGAGACTTTTTCTTTAATAATACTTAATGTTTAGAACAGGCACCACAAAAAAATACACACTTACAGTAAAACTTCAATTAACAGCCCAGGCTATTATTCGCTGATATAACAGATATATTTGGGACAGGCCTTTAATTCCTTTCAAACAAAACTGTTGCTCAGCAAAGATCAGGGAACACAATGGAATAGTTTATTTAAACCAGTATGAATATTACTTGTTTAAAAATTAGGCTTCAGATAACATATTAATTATGAATCACCGATCTAGATCCAACAGACGGGGCATCAGAGAGAGAGTTACGACACTCGTTTTATGGCACCCGAGGATTTCAGCACCTGCTACTTAAAGCTATTAAAATACTTACAACTTGGATTAATTTTTATGAAAAACCCTTTTGATTCTTTTGATCTGAAGACTCGTACTGACCAAAGGAATATGAATAAGTTAACAGGTAACTGACGACTGGACACATAATTTGACTTTATGCCCAGTTCAGAGGTAACATAGGGAGTCACCACCTTTTTTTTCATCTGTCTTGTTCTCTCTCTCTCTTGAATTATTCTTTGGTTCTCATAGTTTCAGTAAAATAAATTGAACTACTGAATTGAGGAGAAGCTAACCAAGCTAATGATGTGTAGCATCTCCATATTGACAGAAGTTCAAATATTTATATTTGTATGCAGGATATACAGCTATCAACGACCTGTTTTATACATCCAAAGAACTTCTATGAAAATGAGCTGCTTGGCGACCAGACCAGGCCTTTTTTTGTCAAAACGTGTAGCCACACCGGGCTAGTGACAGGGAGTGGGCATTAAAGTGAAGTTTTAGAGTATGTGGGTTTACTTGAATGTCATCTCACATACCATGAATCATCTCCTCTCCGTCCCTTCTTCTGCTTCTTCCTTTTATGTCTGTCATCTGCAAGAGTTAGCGATATGCTACAGGTGTCTTCCCTTATAAATAACAGCCTTTGCACTTTCTTGCCAAGAGTTAGATAAGATCAATACCACTCTCATCTGTACGTTAAAATGAATCTGCCACCGGTTAGCTTAGCTTAGCATAAAGACTGCAGGGGAAACAGCTAGCCTGGCTCCGACCTATGGTGACAATATTTGCCTAACAGCACCTCTAAAGCTCACTGATGATCACGTTATATCGCAGTTGTTTAAGCTGTAAAATGGCAATTTGTCATTTTTATGATTGGTGGAACGATGCAGGGAGCACGTGGGACGTCAGCGACGGCTTCATTTTGGATTTTCAGTGAATCCACTAAGGCAGCGTCTGGCCCAGAAGTCACATTAACAATCTTCTGTTTCATTACCCTGCTGGTTCAGTTTAGTACCAGTTGGTGCACGAGATCATGAAACACATGTTGTCCACCTTCTTGTTTCCCATCTTGCACTGGGGCAGCTCTCCTGGGGCGTCTGTGGGAGTAAAATGCATAATGATCTGTTTAACAATGTGTGCAATGACAGTTTGTGTTTTTGTGACGTTTATTTCTAGGATCAGAAAGTTTTTGAGGGAATTAGACAACAGTGGGGTGGACAGTGGACGTTTGTGCCAAATTTGAAGAAATACTGAGAAGGCGATCTGATGTAAAAGCCTCATCTGGAAAATTGTGGGATACATGTCCCCCTGGAATGTAGTGGAGTAGAAATATGAGGTAATAAAATATAAATTATTAGGTACTTGAGTAAATGTACTCAGTTACAAGTGAGCTACTTTTGTGTATACCTTCAGCAGCAGCAGCAGATCCTGAGCTGTCAGTAGGCGCAGACTGTTGATGTTTATCCGCCTCTTTTTCTTTCTCGTCAGCCTTCGTCTCATGGCTCTGCTCTCCTCCCATCATCACAGGCACCAGCACAGCAAGTCACACCTGAGCAACAAAACACAGGTAGACTTACACACCCTTAGTTGTCTTTGTTCTGAAGTTCTCTGTTGCATTTTCTATTTGGTTGACTGTATGTGAATTTATTCTGTTATTAGTGTAACAGTAAGTCATAGTTAAAGCTGGGGTAGGCAGGGTTATATAAATATAAATACTCCCTCCTCCTGCAGCTCTTTCCTGTCTGTCCTAAGCCCCGCCCACCACACGACCACCGGTGTATGCACATGCTTCAAACAGTAACCCAGTGTTTTCCATACACTGATTTATTTAATCGTATGTCACTGTTGAGTTACTGGCAGTGCATTCATTCACCCTGTCTTTCCCCCACTCTCGCTTTCTGTTTGTCAGACCACAAATTAAACAAGAATTAGCAGTAGCCACGCCATGGTCCCTCCACCTCGCTCCCCGTCATTGTGGACTGTTTGGCCTAGAGGAGAGCCAGCAGCCGCTCCAGAGATGGATCTTCAGTTGGTGGCTGCAGTGGCTCAAAATTGTCCAGCATCAGCATCTCACAGTGGGTTGGTAACCAGCGGCAGCACTTGGTCTAACCTTTGCAACAGCAGCAACAGAAAGTTGACTCAAAGTTTACTGATCCAGAGGGAAGCGCTGTTTTGTTTCTGGTTGTTCCGGCTGCTCACTGGGGGTCCACATGCCCTTCATACAGTAACCCAGGGTTTCTCATACATTTATTTATTTAATCTTATCTCTTTGTTTATCAGACCACAACTGAGACAAGAACTAGCTAGCCACCGCCAGGTCCCTTGCTATCCATTAGGGCTGCCACTAACGATTATTTTCATCAACTAATCTGTTATTTCTTCGATTAGTCGACTAATCATTTCATCGAAAAATGTGTTAAAATGTTGAAAAATGTCGGTTTGTCTCGCCCTAACCCCAAAATTACGTCATCTAATGTCTTGTTTCATACTCACGCCAAAAGGTTTTAGTTCACTGTCACGGGAGAGAGTGTAAAGCTGCCAATATCTGAACGTAAGAAGCTGCAGTAAGAGTATTTTGGGGTACTTTTATAGTACTTTTCTATAAATGACTCAAACCGATTAGTCGACTACTAAAATAGTCACTGATTATTTTAATAGATCATCGATTAGTCGACTAATCGTGGCAGCCCTACTATCCATCGCTGTGAACTGCTTCACTGGGAGGAGAGTGGGCAACAACTCCAGGACCTTCGCTTGGCCGCTGTAGCAGCTCGAAATCAGACAGCGCAAACCCTGCGCCAGGTGTCACAGCGGGCTGGTTGCCAGTGGCAGGTGTAATCTGTGTAACAGCAGCAACAGAATGTTTCAAAATCTGGCTGTCCAGTATAGTTTGATGCTGTCTGGATTCTGGCTGCTGTGGCCACTGAGCGGGGTTCATCTCCTGAGCTGCTGCCCGCTCTCCTCCTGGCGAGGTGGTCTATATTGGCAGGTTACGAGGCGGAGGACACACTGTGATTTGAGGATCTAGCTAACGTTAGCTACATAAACATTAACTTGAAGCTGCAGCCCTGAGCATTTGGCTAAACTATAAGCACCCTTTTACTTCCATATCTTGAATGCCAATATTTAAACATGTTTTATTACATCTATTGTCAGACTCTATTTGATCAGTCTGTTTTCCTTTTTTGGGTTGCTGTGCAGTGTTGGCAAATTTCTCCATTGTTGAATGAGCTTTTCTCCATCTGAAGGGACGTGCACACTCATCTGTAGAACAACCAATAGGAACGCCCTCTCTCTGAAATGACCTGTGATCGGCCAAAGTCTCCCGTCACGGGCTAATAAATAAAGTCTGAAAACTGAGCCAAGAAGAGGTGCACAAGTCGAGTTTTCTCTCAGGCCTCTTGAATTACAATATGCTCAAAGCTTATTATGGGATTTTTGCCCAGTGGCACCAAAATGAAACTGCCTACCCTAACTTTAAGTGCCGGTGGAACTTTGGTAACAAAAGGAAAACTTACAGCTGAATTTTGACATTTTGGGAAAAAAACACTTAACACCAGTAAAACAATCAAAGCTTCACTGGATGAAAAGTCAAATGAGAGAGGAGTCAGAGGGCAGATATTCAGCGTGACTACTGTCTTCAAAAAGACACTGAATGCATTTAGATCTGAGAGATACTCTGATTTTGATAAGAGTGTGTAGAGGACAGAGAGTGAGACTGGACGAAGATACAAAGTAAGCGAGACGCAGATGGAGAGAAAGAGGAGGAGAGAGATAACAGGTTATCGGCTCGGACATCTCTAATCCCCTCCGGAACGATCCGTCCACGACGTCAATCCAATCAAACTCAATTCAATGAGTTTAGCTGATGGGATCATCATACTCTGTTTAACACTTTACACGATCTGTAATGCATGCTGGGAAATTACACAAGACGAGGACAAAGAGAAAAAGCCTGGCAGCAGCTCTGTTCGTTACGGCCGCAACAAATGACTTAATTAATAACCAGTCTATTGGTTAAGTTTCCATGTTCCAACTAAGAATTTTTAGGGATGCACAATATTGGACTTTTTGGTGATATATAACTATTCATTTGGCCGCTAATTGATACCGCTAACTTATACAATGTAAAATGCCATAGGCTTGTGCTAAAAATATTAGCATGCTGTATTTGTGTGTCCAGATAAAGACAAGTGTAAATGCCAACAATGGCGTGGGCTACAGCGTAGGGTCTGGCGCAAAAGTATAAATCCCCCTTAAATCAGCTGGTCTGTCTGTTTTGGAGATGAAGAGACCTCTGCGGGTAATTCAGCTCCTGGTACACTGAAGGAATTCTAACTAGGAGAAGTTTCAGCTGGTTTTAATCTGCAATCTTCACCACTAGATGCCACTAAATCCCCCTAAATCTTACACTGGACCTTTAAAATTCGCTTGACAGTTTATCTGAAACGCGACTATTGACGGCTGTTTCCCAGTGTCCCTCTAGGACCTCCCAGCTTATCCAGCCACAGACTGGTGGGCTGCTGGGACGTCTCTGTCACCGATTCTGTAACAAACGGGAACAAAATGCTGCTGAATATTTTTACACTCCCAAAACTGATTTTATTCACAGCACAGTGACAAATGGAGATTGTAAGCAGTGTGTCAATACACTAGTAGAAGTAATGGGCAGCAGTAAAACAGGCAGCATGCCTTTAAAAACCAGAGATTAACTGCCTCACAAATGGCTTTGGGTTTCTGGCTGAACTGCCAAGCAATAACTTGTGATAATTTTCACATAAAAGTTGATTATGGGCCTAACCTTTAGTCCAGACCTAAATATAACATCAGAGAGGGAGCTTCTGCTGGACGGACATAAAAATTTAACCACAGCCGAGCGCGGGCAGCGAGTCAAACACAGAAGACAAAGACAGAACGTGTTGATGTATCTAAATATTATAACTAAAAACATTTGGGATCAAGCTGCAGCAGCATTTTAGAGAAATCTGAGCGTATCTTTTATTCTTTTTTCTTCCAAATAAACTTAAGCCCCGTTTGAACAGAGCAGTTTCCACTGTGGCTGAACAAACCACAGCCTGTGGTGTTTGCATCCACTATAAATGATATAGGAAATTATTCTTAAACACAAACATGGTGTTTTACTCAGGAAAATTGAGCTTTGTATCCATCTTATTCGTGTCCCCTGTTATACCTTGCATGAATTATAGGCGCAGTTTCTGGCACTGAACCAGAACCTGCGTTTTACTATCATAACAGTGTGCTAATATTTATTCCTCACCAATTAGGAACACGTCTTAATGCACGTCTTGACGCACATTTGACGTGTTAAGACGTCTTATTTTTATCTGTTAAGACGCACAAACTTGACTTATTAATACGAACATCAAAACAGACATTAAGAGCCATATGGCTTTCAATAAAAACCTGAGGAGCAGGTTGACAGAAGTGTCACAATTTCAATACTTTTATGAATTATTATGGTTTATTGACACACACAACATTTTAGCTTTTAGGTTGAACAGATTTTAGAAATATGAAATACCAAAAAAATACGAGTGTAGGCTCTGGGGAAACATTTCTACTGCAGATGAACTTATCAAAATGCCTTTGCACTCATATCTCAAAAACTAAAATTGTACTTATTTCAAATAACTTATGGAGTGTTAAGAAATACTTTAATCATATTTTTACACTTAGGAATCTTTTGGATCAATATGTTCTGTATGTTTATTTTTCAAATTTGATGAAAAAACTTTTCTTTTTTTTTTAAATTTATGATATAATATCAATACTTTCATCACTTATTCTGGTTTATTGACTTACATAACCTCTTAGCTCAGGTTGTGCAGATTTAAAGGATGTAAAGCATTTGAAAAAGTGACATCACAATGAACAAAAATACCACTACGTGCACTGGCGTATCGTTTCTATGGCAGAGTTGTAAGGGTTAAAATGTAACAGGCGAGTAGTGTAACAAGTTAATGTGAGCCACACATGCTTCATTCATGAATTTAAGAGCATCTCAATCAGCATTCAGCGCAGTCGCCTCACTTCCCCTCCTCAGCAGCCAGCCAGAGAGAAAGCCGAGCTAAATATAGCTCGCCTCTCTTTCTCTGAGAGATGGTTTGGTTTGGACTCGAGCGTCTTCTTATCTCCAGTGCTGCCCTCTGCAGTTGGAAACTGAATCTGTGTTTCCTCTGTGAGGACTCGACACAAACCTACATGTGACCCTCAGTGTGCAACCTGAGCTTCTTTCCTTTTGTTTCTACTTATGTGGCTTCATCGACTTCATCGACTGTTCTGTATTAATCCGAGGAGATGGGCGTCTGGCGTGGGACTTTGTGTTGTTTTCTCTTTAACACTTTGAAAACTGGACAGCATCAATTAGTCGTGCTGCGTTCAGACGCCCTTCACAAGTATCTAAACCTTTGAGTCCTGATCGGTTTGATTTCCTTCGAAAAATAAAAAGGCGACAAGCAGCTTGTCAAGAAATATTCCACAAACTACAAGAAGTTAGTAGATTTGGAAATAATTTTTTAAGGCTTTGGAAAAGTGTGCACAAACCTGTATTTACAGTTAATATAAGAACCCTCCCACCCACCGTACTTGGTACTTAAATGGTGTAAATTTGGCGATTTTTAAAGAAGCCTCGCAAAGTAATGGGTTTAGAAGGCGTCTTTAAAAATCAGTGGTAAAATAAGTACCAGGGCTGCCCCCTAACAGTCGACCACAAAGGTCATCAGTCAGCACGATTTCATTGGTCACCTAATCGCAGGGGGAAAAAAAGTGAACCTCTATCAGGAGCTGCGCCTTGTCAAAATAAATTCAAACCTATATGACTGGACCATGTGTGACTTTAATTTGAAAGGACAGACACAGGAAATGTCCACGCTCAGCAGTCAGACAGGAGTCAGGTTAATTTCCAGGGCTGGTACCTGCGGTTATTCCACAGGCTAGTTAATAACATGTCGGGCAGGAAATCCAAAGTGTGGGATCATTTTGAGAAGGTGAAGGACGAACCCAAGGTGATATGTAAACTCATCTTCATTGGTCGACTACAAACATGACGTATCATGTGAAACATGGAAGTAGCTACATGCCCATTAGCCCACAGCGTCATTAACAGGCGGCTCGCTCAGTGTGTGACGTGCACTTGGAGATAAAATATAGGCCTATATTAATGAAGGTTCATCAGTACGGTTTGTATTTCTCTGTAATGTAGCACAGTGTTAACAATGTTACTGATACTATTCTTTCTCACACCTTCAACTCAAACCACCAAAATATATCATTTAATCATTACATTCATATCAGAAACATGCAGGAGACTAGTCCACTGATGGACCCTGATGAGGACTGTTGGTCCACTGATGGACCCTGATGAGGACTGTTGGTCCACTGATGGACCCTGATGACGACTGTTGGTCGACAGGAAAGTTCTTAGCCATGGGAGCTCTAATAAATACAAAATATAACTAGCCTATTTAAATTTGCCAAAATAAAAAAACATCCCTTCCCAGTGCTTTAAGAATTATCTGACTTGCTTCCCCCTTTTTTGCACCACCCCTTCCCTCTCATAAATAAGGAACAGCCCCTAAATGAAGCACTGTTGGCATGAATGGAGTTCACCCACTAGGAAATAATTAAGATAAATAATCTCTCACCGGCAGATTAATTGCAGCCTGTCTGCATTATTGATTTGATGCAAGTGAGAGGAGTTAGCCTCAGCTTTATTCTTCCTCCACTTTAAGGAATCAGGGCTGCTGCTATCAGCTGATGGATGTCACACTGGGCTTCATGAGAGACATTACAGCTGAGGAAACAGAAACCTGCACTACTTTTAATTGCACTTCTCTTGAAGTGGCCTTAGTATAAACGTGCAGCCTTTTAACCCTTTGACACCTGAGCAAACTGACTTGCTTTCTTTTGAAGACATCGGAAGAAGGAAATACGCAACACAAGATGAAATGAGCCAAATATTAATAATAAGTTGTTTGTTTTTAAAGAAAGGTAAAAAAATAAATAAATAAACAAAGAAATTACCTGGAAAGACTGCTTAAAATTATAATAGTTATGTAACATAATTTTGAAATGTATTATTATTATTATAATAAATGTAGTTTTCAGTTTTTTAATTCTTCAGCTGCTCAGGATTTAAGTTTTTGCAAAAGGCAGCACAAGAAAAGTGACGTTTCGAAGGGTTAATGGAAGAAGCCACTGACACTACGTTTTAATTCCCATGCATGAGTATTAATGACTGACGCTGCTTCATATGCATCAGCTGTTACATTATATTTTGGCGTATTAACTAGTTGATATCAGCGTCACCGTGTTGGTGTTAACTGAACCACAGACTGTGTCACAAGCTTCAGTCCACCTCTGTGTTAATGCGACGGAGAGGAGCGGACATGTTTACAACACAGAGCTCCGCCTACTGACACACACACACACACACACACACAGATGTGAGAGCTGCTGTCGGGAGCAGAAATTAATTTTATCCCACCTAACCGACCCCTCGCGTCCTGAGGCCGCTCCGTCTCCGCCGGCTGCTCTGCGGTGTTTCCAGGCAGAGTTCCGTGTGCGACGTGTCGGCGGAGTCCGAAGATCCTGTAACTATGAGAGGAGGGATCACTCCGCTCCTTATTTCACACCAGCTTCAATATGGCGCCGTGATGGACAAGGGGCGGGATTCTACAATGACAATGTTTGAAATATTTTGTTGTGTGAGGCAACAACAAGAGGAAGGTAAGATGTCGCTCTCTTGTGACATCACGTCGTCCGCATGTCATGACACCATCACACTGTGCAGCAAGAGGCCCGAAACACCTGGTTTACATGTCGACATGATCCTGTTTAAAATCAGCCCATAGTTAAAATGTTATGCTACAAAACAATGCACGCAAGTGAATTACATGTGATGTCAATGCAAAGACGTGATTAGATGTGAATTTCCGCAGGGCAGCACGATGGGCGCCATCGAGTTCACGTCACACGACTTTCACCCTGATTTTGCGTCGTGGAGACCATCGTAATCTTTTGAGTGTTCATACCTGGCGACGTGTGTTTCTGTCAGCGGGAGTCACGTCAATTGCGTTACGACCTGTGTGTGCACACTGTGGCTGTCTCAATTACTCAAAAAAGACATTTGAATATTCCTTCTAAAAATAACTCATAGGTTCGAACCATTTGAACATTTTATTTTTTTCGCATTATGTCCACAAGAGGGCAAACTAACACAAGGAAACATAACTACTTGTAGGTATTTTTATTTCAACATAAACTTTGAAAGCATTTACATACCTACACATTAAAACACATAAAACAATTATCTATAACATTACGTTATAAACGACCGCAGACCTCTCACTCGCCCCCCTCTGACCCGTCAGGCCACACCGCCTGCAGAAGCGCTGCAAATAGTCTCGAAGCTCCTCAAAGTGAAGCCAGTTTCCTTTCAGCGCCCATGTTAACCAATTGTGTCATCTTCGCCGGCCGCGCCGCGCAGCTCCGTGGCCGGCTCGCACCCTGCAGCGATCGTTTCGGCGTCTGGTCTATTTTTTTTTCTCCACAATCGAATATAAATTTTCACATTCGAAGGTCCATTTCTTTTTCAAATTTAAATTCAAATTTAGAATATTCGTTGACAGCCCTAGTGCACACCACAAGATTTCGCCATCAGAGCCCCAGACAATGCAGTGACGTCACGCATCGTAAAGTCATGGATATTCTTCCCAGTGTTGAATCAGATCTGCCTCCAGGGCCTGGGTCCAAACACAACGCGCTCCCCGTGATCCTGTGGACGCCGCCATTGTTGTTGTTGCTTGCCAGCTTGTCAGTGTTGCCAGATCTTGGGAGAGAAACAAGCAACCAGGGCTATGGAAACAAGCCCAAAAGAAGCGACTATGATGCGTTTAAATAACTTATTAGACGGATAGAGGAAGGTGACGTTTAGAGAGCAAGCCCAAATAAGCAACTCCACTTTAGAAACAAGCCCAAAGTCGCGGCTAATAAGCAGACCTGGCAACCCTGCGGCTTGTCCTCCTCACATTTCTTCCGTCCTCCTGCGTGCTGATGTGGGACGTATCCCGCCTCTCATTGGCTGATGCTCTTTGTCAGTCGCGTCACATTTCGCCAGTTTTCTAGCATGCCAGATATCCAGTCCCAGTCACAGACGAGGGGGCGACTTGCTAGTAGGCTTGTTCACACGAGGACTCGTCGTGGCAGACTATCTGCTGACTCACCTCCGACCCAAGGTGGCTCTCAAGATCCTCTGCAACGTCAAAATTGCGGTGAAAATTGTGTAATGTGAACTGGGCTTAAAGCAAGTAGCGCAATTTCGTGTCATTCGTTTATTCACAAGAGTTGAAAAATCTGAACTTCAGCAACGAATTCGCGCCACAATATCAGCATGGAAATCATCCTGGGACATTACGTTGACGACGTACAGACAGAAGTTCATTCATTGATTCAGCGATTTCATGTGCATATGAGGAGTTATTCACACATGTGAAGCGAGTCAACGCGAAATATTCTAGCGTTCTCTACTCCAGCGCACGAGTAATGGGACTTTAAAAGTCACATCGCATTTGGTGTGAACACAACATGAGCCATCAGGCGGACAACATCATCAGAGGATCATAAATGGACTGCACTTGTATGCACCTTTCTAGTCTTCTGTCCAGCACTTTTGCACCACATGTCACATTCATTAGCCCTTTTTAAACAGGAGTTGTGCAAATTTGCAGGAAAGCCCAATCAGTGTTTTTTCAGCATTGGCAGTATAAAAACAAAATCAGGGAGTGCAGCAAAATGCCACCTACCTACTTTTGTTTATACAGAATGTGCCTTTTTCGGGGCAATGGGGGGCGTGAGCAAGTAACAAAACGTGTAGCTCAGCGTGTGACGTAAACAGTGACGTGGGAGGGAAGCTGCGACTGGTCAGTCCTTCGGTGATTCTCTCGTAAGTCGGCCCGTCCTTCACCGTCCCCGTCATCTGACGGTTAATGGCCTCTTCGTTTGCGAGGACAAGGAGGGCGCGCAATTCCTTGTCTCCCCAGTTGCTCATCTTTACAGTGCCAATCTTCTGATTGGTAGACGACCCGCTTTGCCTCTGAGCCACGCAGACACCATTACAATCAGCAGGGTTCATCCTCTGAGGAACATGAATGTCTGTGAAATTGTTGATATATTTCAGTCTGGAGTCTGATGCTGCCGTACATAAAGCTGTTAGTGTGGCATACAAACAATCGTGCCATTTCTGGACTCTTCCAGCCTTATTTGAGACGTTCTCTTGGTTGGATGAGAAGCAGTGTTGGAAATTAACTTTATTCTTCCCTCCACCCAAAGTGGCTGATGGATCAATGTTTTATTCTCTCCCTCACACAGACACACTGCAGATGCACAAAAACAAAATGCAGACACCAAAGCAAAAAAACAACGTAATATTATTATTATTATTATTATTATTATTATTTATCACAAAAAAATGTCTTTTTACTTTTGGTTCATGGAGTTGTCCTCTGTTGTGTTGGCTCTGTGACATCAGCCATTGTCTTGTCCCCACATGTCCCCACATTGTCTTATAAATAGTCCATGTTAGACTAACATGCTAACGTTAGCTGCTAACACTCCTCAGCTTTGTGAATCTTCTTCTTGGTCTCTTCTTACAGCAGTTGTTTGGTTGCTTTGCAGTGTGCCAGTAAACACAAACAAGAAGACAAAGAAGGAAAGCCTCACTTGGATTGGATTGGTTTGATAATTTATTACCCAACACTGAGGCAGGTTCATAAAATCCACCTGCCATTGGCCAAATTCCCCCGCAGGTGCCGGGTGCTAATGTCCAACCCTGATGAGAAGCAGTGGATAGATGGCTCCTATAGAAAGGCTGCAGGACGCTTCACCAGTTTGCCAAAACCAACCAATAGTCCTCCGTATGTCGGAACTGTTTTCTCTGACAAAACCAAAACATAAAGCCAGAAAACGCTTCTAGTAAATGATAAATCTCCCTTCTGTTGGAAACCTCTAACCAGTCACACAGTATGTGTCCGACATCATGAACCTGCCTCAGTGTTTCACTGGTTTAAATTCACTGGTTGGATCCAGCAGATAAAGCGGATAGACGTTGAATGTGAGCGGATAAAAACAGGGAGGAGTGAGACCTCCTGCTGAGCCTGGCTGCTCTCTGTGTCCTCCTCTGCTCTGCTTCGTCCCCACCCCCAACCTGCTGCAGTGACGTCACACAGGTGGCGAGCTAATGGACGTGTCAACAAACAAGACGTCACACTGAGCGGCAGACGCGATTGGCTCAGAGCGCAGAGCCCGGCGCTGCACGCGGGGAGAGGAGGAGGACAGCCGCGCGTGCAGTTGCTATGCAGGTTAGAGAGGAGGGAAGACAGCTGAGGGACTTGAGTCACACACACACACACACACACACACACACACACACACACACACACACACACACACACACACGCTGAGCATCTGGACTGGAAACATGAGGTTGTGGAGCAGCTGGAGGAATGTGGAGGAGAATCTGTGAAACACAGAGTGAAGCTCCACATGATATTAATGACAGGTCATAACCTACAGATACAAACACATGTTTATACTGTTCATTATTAAATATAAATCTAAACACTGTATACTGCACAGAGACGTGTATACATGCATATAAAATCCCCACCATCCACTACTGTTTGTGATCTTCTTACATAATATTCTAATATAATAATATTATTCTAACAATATTCTAATACATAACTTCTTCTTACATAAATATTATTATTTAAAACATGAATATTATGCTATTTAAAAGAGATAAAGACTACTTATTTACACACAGTTGCACCAAAAAACTATTCACAATCTGAGCCACAGCACTGAGACAGGTAAACAAAGGAACAAACTACACTGTCATTTTATTTAATATATAAAAACGTGCACAGTGTGTTAGACTGTGAATGTATTGGTTGTTTATATCACTCATTTTTTATTTTTTTATTTATTTATTTGCCCTTTAACTCTGACCACAAATATTCTTTGTAATGAATTGTAAACTAAAAAGCAAATAAGCTGTATATATGAAAATGGGCTTGAAAAAGTTTTGGGTTTTTTTTCAATAAAGTGTAATAATATACTATATTTTTAATATTATTAAGATAGCCCAATGAAGAAAATTAGGATTTGGTTTCTTATTTAAAAACGCACCTATTCATCTCCCTAAAGTCCCATTCACATAATTCAAATAATTTTTTTCTTGTTTTCTTGTGATAACAATATATTATTTATCTTGTTATAATGTGAAACGTTTCACATTATAACAACAAACTATTTATCTTGTTATGATACGACATGCTTTATGTTTTATGTCATAGCATTTTTTTTGTACAAGAAAAGTTTATTGTTTTAATAAAAATTTTTGTGGTAATAACTGATACTGATCTGTTTTTTATATTTTTATTATTATCTTACTATATAATGAGGAAAACTCTGTGTGTGTGTGTGTGTGTGTTCCAGGTTTTTCTCCTCACTGACTTGGTCAATCCATGTGAAATGTGGCACAGTGGTAGAGGGTCATGGGAGGATGCCAATGAAGCAATATTACATCAATTGGCCAAAGGGGGGCGCTATAGCAACCCACTGAAATGTCAAACTTTGAATGGGCATATCTCATGCCCCGTATGTGGTAGAGACATGAAACTTTGCACAGAGATGCCTCTCCTCATGAGGAACACATTTGCCTCAAGAACCCATAACTTCCGCTTATATAGATTTTCCGCCATTTTGAATTTTTTGAAAAACACTTCAAATGGATCTCTTCCTAGGAAGTTTGAGCGATCTGCATGAAACTGGGTGAACATAATCTAGGGACCAATATCTAAAGTTCCCTCTTGGCAAAAGTTGGAAAACTTACTAAAACTGAGCTTCTATAAGGCAATGAATATTGCGGAGGGCGTGGCTCATCACATAAAGGTGTATAACATCTCAAGGGTTTCACCCATCACCACGCAACTTTGTAGGCATATGACCACACATAATCTGAGGGGACCCCTCCATTATTGACCCCATCAAACAAAATGGGGGCGCTAGAGAGCTCATTTCTTATCTAGGCCTAACCGCCACATGGATTTTTACTAAACTTGGTAGATATGTAGAACAGGACGCCTCAAGGTGACTGGAGAAATTTAACTCTAATTGGCAACTGGGTGGCGCTATAACAACAGAAAAATGCTTCAAAATGGCTAAAATGCGACCGATGGCTGTGGCTCCCCCTGTGGACCAATGTTTCTACCTCAACTACTAATGTACAGTTTTAGCCCACTAACTATCCCACTATTGGCAATGGTGCTACTGTACTTTCAATAAAGCAATCGTACTATCAACTTCACAAACACTCTGTCTGAATACGTTGCTCTTCTTAATGGGTTCAGTTGACTATTTAATCTGCAGTTTCCTATGACCTGTATCCCAAACACACACCATGTGAAACTGTACGTGGGCACCTGTGCACTCAGTGGGTATGGACTAGTTATTATTAGCTTTTTGTTTTGTTTGGGGTTTTTTTCCATCTGGCTGGGCAGTTGTTTTCCATATTACAAAGAAAAAAGACATAACAAAGCTAAAATAAAGAAAAGGTAAAGAAAGGAGTACTGTGTACACAAACATGTGGGGGGAAAGGTTAAGGCTGTAAAAACAGTGAACAACAGCATAAGTAAAGAAATTATTATTATTATTATTATTATTAATATTAATAATAAAGTCATTATAAACCCTGTGGCACAGGCACAGTGCTGTGTGGTTTCCCTCTGATCTCGTCACTGTGACCTGATTGGTGATATAACGCACGGTACGTACTACGTCATCGCGTTGACCCCCGAGGCGGAAGTGAACACGTGTGGTCGAAGGGAATCACCACGCATGTTGGGAGGCCACGAGCTGTACCCAGGTAACTGTACCCCCTTTCCACTGAATATCAGGAGCCATTTAAAAACGACAATCAGTGTGTTTTGTGTCGAAGCTGACTGTGAAGGAAACTTTTTCATTTCCGGCTGCTGAGCGATAAACTTCTGAGCGCTAGCTAACGTTAGCCCGTTAGCTTCGGTAGGAACTGTTGAACTGTCACAGCCGCTCAGCTCGTAAATGATCTGATGAACAGACTCAGTGTGTGATGTGATCAGCAGCAGCTCGTGAGTGTGATCAAAGACCAGTGTTTTAAAGACTCCGTGCTGTTTCAGGATCAGAAGTCAACCCTCCTCCTCATCACCACCATCATCATCATCATGGCTGTGAGAGCATCGTTTGAGAAAAACAACGAGATCGGCTGCTTCGCCAAACTCACCAACACATACTGTCTGGTGGCTGTCGCCGGCTCGGAGAACTTCTACAGGTGAAGTGTTGCTTTTAATACACGCGGCACTGGAGTTAAACACGTGTGTGTGTGTGTGTGTGTGTGTGTGTGTGTGTGTGTGTGTGTGTGTGTGTGTGTGTTAGCTTGGTTCAGTCTGCTTGTGTAGCACTGAGGCTAAATTAGCTTCTGCTGCTGTGATCAGAACTGAACCTCCGCGGCTGGTGTAATCACAGGGTAATCTCTGACTTTGTGTCAGATGAGGTGTGTCGGTGTGTCATCTTAATGACAGAGGTTTCTCTTTAATCCTTAATACAACAACAGTGTGATACAACAGCAGGTATAAAACCAGAACACAATAATACACGAGAGCTGAAAACATCAACTGCAAACAGGATGTCTGCAGGTCCCTAAAAAGTCTTAAAGTTTCTTAATATAAGGCCTCAAAAAGTCTTAAAATATTCGGTCACATTACAGCGAGTGTCTCCATCCTGACAGACCCAGCGGCTGTTTACAGACACAATGGATTACAATAATAAATAGTATTAGAATAGATTTTGTTTTCTTCTTAAATTAAACACATTAAACTTGATCTCACCCAATTGTTGTCTTTTTCCTTACTGCTCATTTCCTTTTTCACACACAACATATGTACCAGATAGAACATGATTCCATACATTTAATTATTTGTTGGGATCCTCTTTGAAATTCATGCAGAATTTATACTTCTGCGTCGACTCGGCACCATACTTATGGCGTAGGCTCTGCGTCGATGCAGTGTGCCGTACACTGTAGCCTGATGTGCACCTCCCCAGAAATGTCACTACATGTGGCGGCGACGCAGACCTCCTGTCTGTCTCTGTAAGCTGAAACCATTTTGTGAAGACAATAAAGCCTCCACAAAAATAGCATTTTAAGTCTTGTGTGTGTGATTTATCCAGAGGAAATCTCCGCTCGTCGCTAGGTTAATATAGGGCGCACTCACACAAGGCAATCGTACTGTGCCAAGCACGTTTGCCCCCTAAAGTCTGGATTATTTGGCTAGTGTGAGTGCAAGTGTACCGTGCTTGAGTACAGTAACCTTCCCTGACCTGGTACGGTTGGAGGACGTGTGCTTGAGCACGGTACACTTGGTAACGTATGCGCACAAGGTTATGTACGCAACATGCGAAACATGGTGATGACGTGTGAACCATGCAACCATCCCTCCACAACAACAAAAGCAATGGCGGCGTCGAAGGGTTCACGTTGGTCAGATGAAGAGGTCGTATTTCAACGTGAGGCTGAGTACACTCAGCTCAGGGCAATGTGAGTGTGGGCCAGCAGGGGACGGGAGAGAGGTGGCATTCGAGCTTCAGCACGGTATGGAACAACTGGTCCTAGTGTGTGTGCGCCCTTATACAATGTAAAATACCACAGGCGTGTGCTAATAATGTTAGCATGTTGTATTTGTTTGGAAAATGTGTTTAGTATAAGACAGTTGTTCTATTAAGCCATGTTTAATGTGTGTTTAATGTGTGTCTTGAATCAACTAAACTTAACAGCACTTCACAGAAACACCACCGCTGACTAGTGTTTTGCAGGTGTAACTGCAGAGTGACACAGACACACCACCGCAGAAGTATAAATGCTCATAATGGAGTCAGCCACATGTGCAGTTTATGACTAAGTATAAACCCCCTTCAGCATGTTAGTGATCCAGCATGGAGCCCTCTGTTAAATGTAACCAACATTTTGAACTGACTCATGCTGCTCACGAAGCATCGTCCCATCAGCAGATTAGTCAAACAAGTTGTTAAAAGATTTTTTGTAAATGGCTCCGTTGTCTTTTGGATGAGTTGTGTATCGACAGCTGGCTCAGGAACGAACAGCCAGTCCAGTTCATCGCTGGTCGGTTTCCATGCAGAGCTGAAAGTAGTGACAGGCTGTTGTTTGTGTGACTGCAGTGTGTTCGAGGGGGAACTGTCAGAAACCATCCCAGTGGTTCACGCTTCCATAGCAGGCTGTCGCATCATAGGGAGGATGTCTGTGGGTGAGTAACAATCTGGAACACACACACACACACACACACACACACAATCACACACACTTCTTAGGCCTGTTTCCTCTTTCATCTGGCTGCTGGAAGTCTTTGTAGCACATTGATCCTTTACAACACCTTTCTTTCTTTCATCCTGTGATTTTGATCTTTCTTTGTTTTTCCTCACTTTTTACCGGTTTTAAAACACATTGGCCGCACTCCTCTTTTCTTGTCTTCCCATCAACACAACGGCTCAAACAGAAACACAAGCCAAATCTTTGGAAACTGTTTGTACTTAATTTATTCCAACCAGCCTCTTGAGGCATGTCATCTCAAAGAAGCCCACCAACACAGACGCGTCAGTGTTCCTGATCACTTTCTGTCCATGCTGTCATCAGGAAACCGTCACGGCCTTTTGTTGCCCAACAGTACGACAGATCAGGAGCTGCAGCACATCAGAAACAGTCTGCCAGATACAGTGAGGATCCAGAGAGTCGAGGAGAGGCTGTCTGCTCTCGGTAACGTCATCGCCTGCAACGACTACGTAGCACTGGTTCATCCCGACCTCGACAGGGTGAGTGAGAAACACTGACAGTTGTACCTGAAGAGACATTCATAAGTTGACTAGTGGTGCTTTCACAAAACTCTGACACAGTGACAAAGGCCTTGATCACACAGGAAGATTTTTGTAATTGTAATTAATGAGACTGAAGTTTATTTCTTGCTGTTTTTGCATCAAGGTGCCCGATGTTTTTTCCAGAGCGCCCACGTCATCTCCACTTTTTTCCCATTGTCCAATAGGATGATTTGAGAGGCGGGCCCTCTGTGGTGGTCACGACAACACCTGTGCATTCCAATACTCATATTACCATACTATATAGCATGCTAGAGAGAGATGTTGTATGTCCAAATACAGAGCATGTCAAATGCAGTACGCCAAAAATACCAGGATGTTCTACATCCGGTTGGATTTTGCAGTTTGTAAGTCAGCGTGCTTTTCTGGCTCCTCTGAACCCACAGTATGTTACGATACGTCACATAAACTGAGCCGCAAACATATGACAGTGACAATAATTTACCATCTCTGTTAAATGGCGGCTGATCTCGTCCTCTGCTCGGAGGGTAAGGAGCTCCCTAACCTCATTGTTTTTCAATTTTCGGCTGCCGTTCTTCTTTTCTGAGTTAGCTGCTAACTGCTGTTAGCTGCGGTTCGGGCATCAGTGGCTTAGTGGTAGAGCAGGCGCCCATGAACAAGGCTGTTGCAGCAGCAGCCTGTGTTCGACTCCAGCCTATGGCCCTTTGCTGCATGTCATTATCCCTCTCTCCCCCCTTCATGCTTAACTGTCCTGTCTCTAAAGGCAAAAATGCCCAAAAAAATCTTTTTAAAAAAGTCTTGCGGTGGGTCGCACACATACCATGTCGTCAAAATGTCCCATCACGTGTCCCATCAATTGTCTGTCCTGCCAGCTGTCCCTTTTACACAGACGGCCATTTTGGTGCTGTTACTCCCTCCACTGCCCTGTTAGAGGCGAGACAACTCTGCCCCCCTGATTCTGTGGTTGTGCTTTTTAAAACAGACGAGTCAGACTAAAGACTAGAAACACCTGCCTTGAAGCAGTGGTGTAAATGAGGCTGCAGACTGAGAGCAGTGCATTTGGGTTCTAGTAAACTTTGATTTCTTTCATAACCTAAACTGTACATGGCTGAGTCTAATAAATGATATGATAAATGAGTGATGGAGCTCCAGTTCAGATGCAGATTTAATAAAAAGAAATAAACAGTAAAGCTGCAGATGATCTCTCTGTGATCAGGTGAAGTTCTGTGTAATTTGACTCATGCCCCCCCCCCCTTCATCCAGGAGACAGAGGAGATCCTTGCAGACACTCTGAAGGTGGAGGTTTTCCGTCAGACGGTCGCAGAACAGGTCCTGGTCGGCTCCTACTGCGCATTCAGCAACCAGGGAGGCCTCGTCCACCCAAAGACATCAATAGAAGACCAGGACGAGCTGTCGTCTCTGCTACAAGTTCCCCTCGTGGTGAGTACGGTTGGATACTGACAGTTACGTCAGTACTACTGAGTACTGTTTCACATTAAATAATCCAGTAATCAGATTTTGGTGTCTGAGAGCACATGTGGGTGAGAGCGCCAGGTTCAGTCAGGAGGTGGAGGCACTGCGTAGTTGGTCAGGTGTTGTGTCGAATGTGGTCTTTTCCCAATTAAAACCTGAAGTAAACCCTCCCTCTATCCCTAACCACTGAGGGACTAGAGGGAAACACTGTCTGATGGGGGAACAGACTTTGATACAACACCGGCAACGGAGCTCTGTGGAGCCGCCACAGTGCCCTGAATCTGGGAGGCTGACCCTGGAGCTCCATAGTAGAAACTATCGCTGCAGGGCCCAACCCCAGTGATGATTGACGGGTAGAGGAGGTTAACTGAGTGGAGTTATCTGCGCTATTTAGATTGTATCTGTCGTTCAGTGTGAGGCTGTGAAACCAGCAGATAAATGTGACCCATGACAGGAGATGTAAAAAGACACTGTTAGCAGTCAGCAGCTAACTCTAAGACAAAATACAGCGGCAGTAAATGTCTGGATAGTGGGAAAACAATAAGGTGCAGGAGCTCCTTACTCTCTGAGCAGAGGACGAGATCAGCTGCCATATAACAGGGACAGGAAGTGATTGGTACTGTCACATTAATGCCATTGTTGTTGGCAGACGTGTATGTTTTATGTTTATTTAAAGAAAAGGCGGCATAAAGAAGTGACTTTGTAGCTGCTCTCTACACCTCCAGCCTCCTGTCCAAATATGGTCACACCTGGCCCCAAAAAACCAAGACAGTGACAGCCGAAATCCCTAACTTTTAAAAGGGATTTAGTCTTGTCGTGAATCTTTGGTCTGAATTTGGCATTAAAGGTTTCCTCGTTGCGTGGAAGCTCAGATATGTGTGATCCCATCCATATACGGTCACTTGTGGTTCCAAAAAACCAAGATGGCGGCGGCAATGCCGAACTCAAGGCTTCAAAATTGGAGTGTATAAAACCAGTGGGTGACGTCACGTTGGCTACATCTATTACTTTGTACAGTCTGTGGTCCCTCACAGCTGTGTATGGTCTTGGTGAATAAAAGTGCTCGTGGTGCTTGTAGTTGATTGGTTGTGAATGCTGAAGCAGAAAAACATCACAGAGCAACCTCAGAGACGGCGTCATGGAGTCCTGAGATAAAGACCAGCTCTGCACAGCAAGGAGAGGGACCATGTTGTCTATCCATCAACAGTAGAAGCTGAGAGTTTATTCTGTGAGACTGAGTTAAACTTTGCCCCCAACTTCCTGTTCAGGCCGGCACGGTGAACAGAGGCAGTGAGGTGATCGCGGGTGGGATGGTGGTCAACGACTGGTGCGCGTTCTGCGGCCTGGACACCACCAGCACCGAGCTGTCGGTCATCGAGAGCGTCTTCAGACTCAGCGACTCGGCACAGCCCTCCGCCATCGCCACCAGCATGAGGGACTCGCTCATCGACAGGTGACTAAACACACACATCATCATCATCATCATCATTTTCACGCCAGTGTACGAGCTGTAAACATTATCTCACATTCAACTGAAGGAGTTCGTTTAATGAACTCTGAGAGTTAATTCGTAACAACCCAGATTTGATTTGACCCACATCTTCCTGATGAAACGATTGTAACACACATCCTTCGCAACACGTATGGGACAGACTGACTCATTAACACTCATCACACACAGCTCCTCACTTACACGCCAACACACACACACTGTATAAAATTACCGTGTGAGATGCTTTTCATCTTTCTCACAGCCTGAATAAGGTGTTTCTGCAGTTGTGTGATGGATACACAGACACACACACACACACACCGGCTACCATCTGTTCATTTTGTAACTGCTCAGCGCTAGCAGCATAGTTTAACTTAATTTGTGTCAGTACTACAGTAATGTTACGTCACACTGGGCGTCTCCTGGAGGCCACATTTGTTGTGTTTCTGCAAGTTTACTAAAGAGGATTTTTTTATAGATTATAAAATATAAAATTATAAGTTAAGACATTTATTGTCTGGTAGGTGTGTTCTTCTTCCTCCTCCTCCTCTTCTTACTCTTGAATATTGATCCTGTCCCACGTCTGTTAAAACAAGTAATCATGATGCTGACTGCAAACAGCCAGCTTGGTTCTGTCCAAAAGTTTCCCACCATCCAGCACCTCGAAAGCTCTCTGAGGAACATGTTGCATCTAGTTTGTTTATTCTGTGAGGAACCCTCAGAGATTTATCACCTGACTCAGCATATTTTCAGTGGTTTTGGTTTTGATGTTCATGCATTCTCTGTGAAATTGATTCATTTTGAAGAACAGTATTGTCCCAGTTTCCTCCCCACCCCTGATGTCCTGTTTAATCTGAAGACAGCACAGTGAGCGTTTAAATGTTGCTTCCCTGTGATCTCAACCATCCTCTCTCCTCTGCTCTGTTTCCATCAGCATGGCGTAAGTCACCTTCACCGGTGAAGAGCTCCGCTGTGGTTCACCTGGTCTCACACATGAAGACAACAAGCTGCTGGACCTCATTTCTTGACCTAAGAACACCTCCTCCGTCACAGTTCACTTCAGTCTCACACCTGCCAACATATTACAGTCATCATTCATACCTTTTTTAAGAATTTAATCTTTCTAACTCCAAAAAGAAACATCCACCGCCTCTCCTCTGATGTCGACTGCGACGGGTGGAGACGTGTGATGGTAGTTTATTATTACTGTGCAGAAATATTGAAACAAGGCTGAGTTACACCCAAGTTAAGGAATCAGATATTTCAGCCTTTGTGGCACTAATGTGAATTTATTTTAACCTAACAGGGAGAAATTAGATTTAATTTTTTCTCCCTGCTTAGTTAGACTAAAAGTGGCCGAGTTCTGATAAAAATGAATTTAAAATTTACTTAATTTCTGTGCCTGCATCATGAAAAAGTCACCATTAGAACACAACCGAACTCTGAGGTAGCAGCCGTTTGCTCTGGATGTTATTCTGAAACCTTAACTGGGAGACAGTTGATTGAATTTCACCTAAAGGTCAGCCAGGAAACTGGTTTTGGTTTCTCACTCTGTCTCCTGCAGCTTTAAACGACTCCCATCAACACACCTCACGCCACCAACTGTATCACCAACATGTTTCTGATGCTTGAAGAATGTAAGTCACGGTTGCATCTGTCCATTTAAGTGTAGAAGGCAAAGATGGGACACTAATTTAAAAGTGAGGATGTTATTGAAGGTTATAGAGTGATGCTTCGTCTGAATGTGCGCTTCAACTTTTAGGTCTGAAATCACTTGATTCTATAGTTTAGTCCGACAAACTGGTGACGCACAGCATGCAGTATGGAACACAGGTGGAGTGTGATGTGTCAGTGTTGTGGTGTGTAATGCTGACACAGATGTTTCTGTCAGACTGTATGAAATGAGATTCAGATGCAAACTGCACCAGGTGTGACATTTCTTACTTCAGTCTTTGTGTAACAAATCAAAACCTGATGAAGTGTAAACACGGTTGATATTTCTGAACGAATAGTCTCGTCTGTCTGTAAAATAAAGTAAATCGCCCTCGTTTTATCTGTTTGTGTTCTTTGTGTCACCGTGGGGTCAGATTCAGGGGCCTTATTGAGACACTCAGAGAGCTTCAAGTTACTGTTAGTGTGATCACTGCTGATGGAAGGTTGAGACCGACTCAACTCATCACTGCCGCACTGTCATTTTATTTCTGGTGTTACAGCGTTAGGTGGGAAATGTGCGAATCCCTAATGAGATTGATCACAAATATTCTCCCTGCACGATCTAATCTGTTGCAACTCATTAACTCACTGTCATGCAGTGTTTGGAGAATATTTCTCCGACCTCTTTGTGTTTCCACCATTTTCTCCTCTGAACTCTTAAATCTCTTAAAGTCCTCCTCCCTGCTCCTAACAGTCACCTTAGGAGCTCTTTTAAGGTCTGAGATGCTCTGTGAATAATGTTTATCTTTACAAGGACACATGTAGTCTTAACTTTAAGGGGAAACTCTGAGAAAACGTCACATTTCTAAGAATTTTCTTAGATTTTCGTTACTAGGGGAAACTCTTAGCACTAGAAGGCTTTGTGAATAAGGCCCCAGATCAGATGAGACGGGCAGCAGTAGCTCTGTCAATATGGACTTGACTTGGGAACCAGAGTCGCTGGTGTCTCCCTACAGACCAAATATGGGGCTTGACTGGTAGCTGGAGAGGTGCCAGTTTGCAGTTCGCTTTGGGGATTAAAAGAGTGTATTTTCTTAGAGTGGATTGCAGGGTACAGATGAAGTGCTGTAAAATATTGTCAATAATGTATGGAGGCAATGTTGGAAAGTAACTGAGTACATTTACTAAAGTACTGTAATTAAGTTTTTCCATGTCATGCTCTTCTTTCAACTACATCTCATGAGATACCGTAGTTTTCATCATTTTATCAGAGGTGGAAGCAGCACTAACCTGAAATCAAAATATAAAGTAAAAATGTTTTGTTTAAAAATAAAACAAGAAAAACTAACGGAACATGTTTATATTCATGTATTGATTCTTTACTAAACTAAAGGCTCTGAAAACGTTATCCACCACATCCTAGATCCTGCACTAATGTCTGCTGGTCTCTAGTGTCATCTACTGGTACATTTGAGACATAATTTAACCAACCAGTAATTTGGACCAACACCTTGTCCAACCTTGAAGCAGATGGGCTACAGCAGCAGAAGACCACACCAGGTGCCACTCCTGTCAGCTAACAACAGGAAACTGAGGCTACAATTCAAAACTGGACAATAGAAGATTGGAAAAACCACATTCAGATGGAAGCATGGATCCATCCTGCCTTGTATCAACGCTTCAGGCTGCTGCTGGTGGTGTAATGGTGTGGGGGAGATTTTCTTAGTACCAACTGAGCATGGTTTAAACACCACAGCCTACCTGAGTATTGTTGCTGAGCGTGTCCATCCCTTTATGACCACAGTGTACCATCTTCTGATGGCTACTTCCAGCAGGATAACGCACCATGTCACAAAGCTCACATCATCTCAAACATGACAATGAGTTCACTGCACTCCAATGGCCTCCACAGTCACCAGATCTCAGTCCAATAGAGCACCTTTGGGATGTGCTGGAACGGGAGATTCTCATCATGGATCAACTGTGTGATGTCATCATGTCAATATGGACCAACATCTCTGAGGAATGTTTCCAGCACCTTGTTGAGTCTATGGCGCCAAGAATTAAAAAGGGGGTCCAACCTGGTACCAGCAAGGTGTACCTAATAAAGTGGCCGGTGAGCGTATGAAGCGTGTTAACTGCCTCATCAGTGCATAACAGGAAAAAAGGCAAGAAATATTTTAAAGGCAACTTTTTTATTTATTGGCAAATGCTTTGAATAAGGTTGTAGCAATGCGTCTATATACACCCGTCCAAACAGTGACCATGTCAGAAAGCCTAAAGAAAAACACACTTTGTAATACAGCTCGATTATATGATCGTTTATACGCACACATTTTTTTTGTTTGTTTGTTTCAAACATACACATACATTTATTTTCAGTTTTTGGTTTGGGAAACATCTAAAAAGACTTCTTCCTATATTAAACAATACAATTATATCTATCGCGTAAAATCAATATACATTTATTAAAAAAAAAAAAAGTCCGAACATGCAAGGTTTGTAGTGCATCACAACCTTCCGTCTATAAAGTCTCGTTAAACAAAGGCAGACAGACGAACATACAGGTAGAGAGCAGCAGTGCTCTGGAGAAGAGGAGCAGATACAAAAAGAAGAGATAATTGTTATATAGATACAGTAATTCCTAAAAAAATTCTATGCCAACTCTTTTTATATTCATATTAATTTATGTGCAAAAGAAGCTCATTCATTTCCGACATTAAATACACTTTATTATGTCTAATGCTCGAGTCTATGCTACCATGACACACGTGGCGTTCTTACAAGCTGTGTAACACGAGGCCGTGAGGGGACGCCGCCCTCGCAGGGGGAGACGTGATATCAAAGCGAGGCCTTATTTCACCTCGCCTCAGCTGAAAAGCTTTACTGGGATTTGATGACCTGCTGCCGAGGACGGGGCCACGTCAGCTCTGCTCAGTGTACAAAATGCAATCATTTTATTGCCGTTTCAACGTCTGCCAAACGGAAATAAAACGGAAATAAAAATCATACAGTGTGTTAAGACCAAAACATCATGTAATCCTCCCCGTGTGGAGAAGGCGTGCTCTCCTGCACTGCTGATCCAAACCAACAGTGTCAGTTTCAAGCGAGATAATTGCTCGTCTCCAAATATTGTCAGATTTAATATTCATCATGTTTTTCTTTTGAGCACAAAAGCAAGCATCTAACTTCACGACTGTTGGGACGGTGCACGCCTCGTGTTTGCACAGACTAAAATCTACTGGATAGGCCTTTAAATCTGCTTCACCTGATTGGCTGTTTATGACGTTAAATGTGTGTGTGGTTAAATGACGAGGGGGGGGCGGGGTCTTGTGCAGGAAGACAGGTGAGTAGTGATGCTCTGGGTGTGTTGTGCTTACGGGGCAAAAACACATTAACTCCAGTGTGTTAGTTAACGTGCTGTTGACCTTGCTGACAGGACGTAGCAGCGTGTGATGCTAACTTCCCTTCTGACCGACCCGTTGTAGTGTTGCGTTACCTGACATCACTGCTTGTGTCGTTTAAAGTGTGTGACCCTGCGAGGGCGTGAGAGGGGATAAATATTGCACATGTAAAATGCTAATAATTTATTACAGTCTTTTTTTTTTTTTTAGCCTGATTGTCAGCTACTCGGTAGCCAGTGGCGAGTTGGCAAGTTGAGCTTCAGGCTGACGGTACATGTATGATTCAAACAAACTAGCTACGTAACACAAACTAAACTACAGCTAAATATCTCAAACATAAGACGATAATTAAAAAACTAAAATGTGAGTTAAAAAAGTTAAAAAGGTAAAAATCACTACCGACCTATCCTCTAGTTTGTACTGCTGCTGCTGCGACAATGACGAGAATAAAGACTGACACAGCAGACTGCTGCAGAGTTATGACCCTGGCTGTGCAGTGTTTTCACCCGCGTACATGTCAGAGGGTTTCAACTCTGAGCAGTATCAGTGACTTCATCAGCCCAGCTTCAAATTACATCCTGAACTCTGACCGGCTTGCAAGCGACTGCCTGGTTTCAAGTTTAGCTTGTCTAATACACATGTAGTTTTAAGGATGAAGAGTTTACTCGCAGATTCCAAACTCATTGGTTGGTTTGTCCCACATTTTCAAAATAAGAGAACTCAGTCGGGGTGGGACCAAAAGAACATGAGGGAAAATCAAACTAGAAACACTCGGAGCTATCACAGGTATGATTCTAACTCTGAGGGCAGGAGAGACACACAAGATGTCCTCTGGCTTTTGTAGCTAGTGTTGTACTGACCAATATGAAGAGGGTGCTCGACTACGACAGAGAGAGGGGCGAGGGGTGTCTGTGTACACGGACTGACGGGTGCTGCTACGTGGGCCTGCAATGCAACCAAGTGGAGAGGATCATGGAGTTTGGTGATTTCTGGTCGGTTGTGACACCATGTACCTCCTCTTTTCCCCTCACCCTCTCTCCCACCGTCCTCCCAGCACCTCGAGATGTCCCGCTCTCCCTCCCCTCCCCCTCCCTAGCAGCCGAAGGTCTCCTGCGAGGCGTAGACCATGTAGAGGAAGCCGTCCTCGTCTCTCTCCTGCTCGTAGATCTCAGAGATGGGTGTGGACACTGACACCATGCTGTGCTGGTTGACCAGCAGGAAGAAGGCCTGCGTGGGGTTCAGCTGCAGCCGACGCCTGTGTGGAGGGGCGGGAAGTAATGAGAGAGAAAAGAAGAGAGAAGTTAAGAAGTTGAGGAGGTATCACTGCAAGTTATTGCTCGAGGTGTTTTGAGAACTGATAGTTTGGTACCAAGCTGATGCCAAAATTCTGAAAACACAACCATACTCTCTTGTATTGTCGCTACTGAGTACGCAACGCCGTCAACAGCTCCACTCAAGCACCATCTTATATTTTTTGATTCTTTGCAATTGGAGCGCCCGTATGTATTTTATTTTTGCTGGAGGGATCGAGGACTTCCTTCCTTCATCCTCGTGCCTCTTCCATGCATCTCTCTCGTATCTCTGTTGACACCCAAAAAATGAAGAGGCAAGGAGCTGCGTTAGCCAAATAGAAAGCACCTTGGTACTTTGTTGATTGAGGAAGTGACTGTGTTAGTGACATGTCCGGGAACCAATGGCCAATAAGTGTGCGAGGACAGAGAGGTTCTGACCAATGATGGAGCAGCAGGCAGGTGCTTTAACGTGTGCAAACAACACACACACACACACACACACACACACTGGTCTTTAAACTCATGTGTACACCGACAGAGGAAACTTGTACATTCCCACATGTTCTTTCTCAAACATACAAAAGTAATCTGTAGCAGTGGATTAAGCTGCAGGAGGAGTTTGAGACAACACTCTAACCAACATGGACTAAAATGGACCTCAGCCATGATGCTCCATGAAGGATGACACTACAGCCACACAGTCTGCAGCAGGTGAGTGTTTGATGCTAAACACACAGATTTTTATTTTAAACTGCAGGGTTTCTGGGTACAGAAGTCTCTTAAACCTAGACAGCTGCCTCCTACTTAAACAACCTAGCTGCCACCTGTCGCTTCGTGTGCTTTCATTAATGTCCGTTTATTCACCATCATCCATGTTGTAGTGGTGAAAATGGAGGATATAGATGGATGAAAAGGTTCTGTTTTACTCTAATTCCAGTAAATCAACATTCATCACTGTCGGCTGCACTTACTGTTGGTGTTCCACAAATTAAAGCTCATTTGACTATTGCTTCTTTTTTATGTTGAGATATTCAACACACAACAGAGTTTGTAAATGAAGGGACTTATCTTTGAGCAACAGACTCAAAAATGACAGGAACTACCAACTCTACAAGGTCCAGTCAAAAGAGACCTGGTCCACTATCAGCAGCCGAGACATACGCAGACTACAACCTCTCTTACCAGCTGCAGTTCTCATTTAAAACTAGTATGGCAGCTAACTACTGTTTTCATTATTGATAAATCTGCCATTCATTGTCTTGATTAATAATTTATCTAGAAACACTTATACATATCCATTTAATTTTCCCACAGCACTCGTACACGTCTTCCAACTGCTTGTTTTGTCCGACAGACTACAAAAAAAAAAAAATTCCATTTACAGTCATGAAAAAATGAGAATAGGAACAAATCCTCACATTTAAGAAACAAATAGACAGCAAATGTTTGGCAATGTGGGAAGAAAAGTTCACTGTGGAGGTTAGGGCTGAATGATATAGCTTAAAATTAATATCATGATATTCTGGGGTTATACTGCGATAAACCATATATATCGCAGTATTCTGAAATCTCCAAAGTACTGTAGGCTACTAAAATACAAAATTATTAAATGAGCTACAATAACAATTAAGTTAAACAAAGTAGCTATGGTCATAATTAAGCTAAATAAAGTATTGTTGTAATTCAGTTAAATGAACTATTGTTAAAATTAAATAAATCAAAGTGGAACCACTGGCGCTTTTATTTTGAAGCACCTGGCTTGTCTTGGGCTGAAAAGGTTGATTTTTTTTGTGCTGTGAACTTGAAGCTTCCTTTTAACAGTTGTCGTTCGCAGTTAGCATTAGGTTAAGCTGTTGCTGCTGCGCCTTTAAACATGAGGACTTATTCACTGAGTGCTGGAAACACACTGACAGCTCTCTAATTCATATATCTATGATGCATGCACTGGTGCTCCATGGTCGCAAAATGAGACTAAATAATCGTGGTCTGGAGCCCTGCAGGTACAAAGACATGCCTCCTCTGCTCACACGTTAATTTTCAAACTGTCAAAAGTCGAACTGTCACTGCAGTGCCTTTTTAAATGTAATGATTTAATCACTGCAAGCTGGAAATAAAACAGCTCTCCAGTCAATATATTAATAATATTTGCAAGTCACAGTGGTGCTCCATGGTCGCAAAATGTGACTAAATAGTCACAGTCTCGAGCTCTGCAGGTACAAAGACACTCACTTCCTCTGCTCGCGCTATCGCACAATGTATACCAGGCTTCACACACGGAACCTGAACTTAACCTCGTTTATTTACAGCACTAGCTCGATTTTACGTGTTGAGGCTTGTAATAGTTGACTGAATGCAACGTCAGAATCAATGCAGTCACACTTCTCTCATGTTTCACCTCCTCTCTGTCTCCTCTTTCCACCCCCAGCCTTCATTTTTGGGCCGATGCTCTTTGGTCCCAACCGTTCTCAGCTCTAGAAAGGGGATCCCTGCCCACTGTGCACAAATTGCAATTGGATAAATGAATGTCAGATTGACTTTTTATGGCTGATTTACATCCCCAAAATAAGTGCCTTTTATATTTCTGCCTCATCAGCATTTACAACTGATAATGATCAACGATCCTGTCGACCCCCACAGATATATGATTGTATTTCTGCACTGCAGGACAGTAAAATCTTAATTTATTGGCCCATTATTTTATGGCTGAATGTAAAGTGACTTTCACCCCTTTGGCTGTGAAGCAGTGTTGAGGATTGTAAACAAACTGGTCGACTGCAGCCTCAGCAAGCTGCCAAATATGCACACATATTTTATCTTACTCTGATGGTATGTAAAACACTGCCAGTGCACTCACTGCTGAGACAGCTCCAAATATATACGCACATACCAAACATACACCTCAATGAACTTAACCTACACTGGTATCCAGTTCAGCAAATAACCTGCAGTGTGTGTGTTTGTGTTAATGCTGGTGCAGTGACCTCACACAGCAGGTATGAGCTTTAGGATGTGTTTGTTTACCTGATGATCTTGACCAGCTCGCTCATGTTGACGTGGTCAGGCACCAGGAACTTGGTCTTGTCCAAAACGGGCAGCTGCTTCTCTCCCTTATATCTCTCAATGATCACCTGCAGCAGCCACAAAACAACCAGTCAGTCTGTCGTCCATGACGTCATCGCAATCAGAGACGTGTGGCAATACATTACGCTATCTGTTAAACTGTTTAAATGTCTTCACATGTAGCCGTTTGTTCTGTACATGGCAGAAATAGCTGTAAATTAACAGGTCTGTGATGCTGATTTAAATCTTTGTTAACTTAAAGTGGAGAAAGTGTTTAGCTTTGACTTATCATTATGAAATAAATGCTGATTGCACAGTGTAACAGCGACAGAATAATGTCACCATCTGTGTTTAAATTAGTTCCCTGTGAGCCTCGCTTTCACTCTGCAGTTCTGTCAGCCACCGGGTGCGATCTCCCAGGAAAATGAGGGCTCAATTTACGGCACAAAGTAGGTGCATCAACCTTTGCGCAATCAAAACAGGAAGAGGACGGTGCTTTTGTTTTCCCAGGTTGCTAACAGTAGCTATCCTCAGTTACCAAAGAATATCAATTTAAGTTCTTGGCAGTAACTATTCCCAGAAGTGGAAATGGCGGATGGTGGAACAAATGAAGTAACCGTGGAAAACAAAATGTGGTGTGTCCTGTGTCTATGCTACTGGACTCTGAGGAAATCGGAAGGCAGTCTGGTTGTCTGTTTACACTTTAATGAACAGTTTGTAATTTTGGGAATTACACTTTTGGGACTGGACAACATTAGGATATCATATAATTGTTGAGATATCAGACTATATGTCGTCTTAGATTTTGCATATCGTTGTATCATGATATGGCATGACGTTTTTTTCCTCATTTAAAAAGGCTGAATTACAGTAAAGTGATGTAAATGAATCAACTAAGCAGACTTTTTATTTGTTTTAACGCTTATCATATCATAATATTATTTTCAGGACATATGGCCCAGCCCTATACACTTTCCTGTAAAGAGGAATTATAACGCTACAGCCAGCAGCCGCTTAGCTTAGCTTAGCTTAGCTTAAAAACAAAGAGTAATGGGTTGTAAAATACAGCCATCTGGAGAACTGTACGGCAAAGCTGGTTCATATTGTTCGCCTTTAGCTGGAGAGTGACAGGAAATTGGGGAAGAGAAAGTAGGGATGAGATGCAGCAAATGCCGCAGGTTGGAATCAACCTGGGCCGCTGCTAACGCTTCAGCCAACATGGGGCGCATGCTCTACATGATGAGTTAGAGGACCTGCTCCAGAGCAGGGTAACCTCAGAGGTTCAGATTAGAGCCCTGCGCGGGACTGTTTTCTTCATCCCGCTCCCACTGAATTTCTGATCATTACCGCCCCCAACTGCAATGTTTATGTCCACTCCCGCAAAACTCTGAGAGTTTATGCCCCCACAAAAATAGAGGTGCACTGATTTTGTGTCTTCTCCCGTCCCGCAGGAGAAAACACGTCATTTTATAAGCTATTAATAGAGTGATTCATGGGGTTGTTTGTTTCGTTTCCCTGGCCTGCATGTCTTTTGACGCACTGGTCAGGAATAGCACTTATTTCGTTGTTTTCATTTAGTTTTTAATGAAATAAAGGCTGTTTCATATTCTATTCTCCTCCTCTGTGTTTTATTTATTTTTCTACCTTTATATAATCACGCAGTGATTGAGGTTAAGGTCTCTTTTCTAAGAGAGACCTGAATAAGAAACATTAATGAGATAAAGATAAAGCCTGTGCTCAGTAACACCGGCATCATCACGCCTCTTTATGTAATTAACAAATAGCAACGAGAGTAGGCTGTGAGTGGCTCAAATAACACTAATACAGAACATAAAATAAACAAAGTTAACGAATGAATTTAACAAATGAATCACTTGGCCATAATATTGCTGTGGAGGAAGAGAATGTTGCTGACCGACTGCGGTCCCAATCCCGTGCGACTCTCTTCCAAGATGCGCCCACAGACACTAAAGGCCCGCCCTGCTCTGAAGGCGCACTGGATGCGGGGATACTGAAGATGAAACGCGCCAGCTTTGAGAGCGATGGGAAGCAGAGGGCTCAGTGCGCCTTCAGACCTTGTTTGAGCTTCTTTTCCACATCATTTGTTAACTCCATCCTGTCGCTATAGGCTACATCCCAATCCCGCAGTGTTTTTTTTAGCGTTCCCGCCCGCAGCAAAGTTCAAACTGCCTGCTCCCGCAAGATTTAGGTTGGGTCCCACGGGGTCCCTCAATGCAGCCCTCTAGTTCAGATCACAACCTGTCAACATCCCGACAAATAAAAAAAATATCCTGACATGGATTTAAGTCCACAGTGACAGTTTTTTAAAAAAGTGGAGGCCTATTTATTGTTGTAGGTCAGTAGAATAACATCATTATTCCAGGCTCTTGTTTCCCCAGGTTGAAAACAGGTACTACAACTTAATACATTTATACTCATGTTATAGTTTAGTGTCCTGTGCTGCCTTCAAACCTCTGTGGCTCCAGTTCTATGTGCAAAACATTAACATACAGCCCTGCTATTCATTTTATCCCATTTTTCATTTACATGTTGTACAGCTGTTTGTTTTCCAACAGGTAGAAACATCTCTGTCTTTGCATTTTATTTTGATCACAGTCTGTTTTATAGACGTGCTTGTGAACCTATGTCAAGTATTATAAGTGTGTTGTCAGCTCATAAAGACAGAGTTCATTCCAGATTAAAGTCAGTGAGTAAAATCAAATCTGAATCTTAATTTACTGAATAGCAACACTGACTGATATTGGCTTATGCAGTTATTAATAGGCTGATGTATCATCACTGACAAACTGATCGAGCATTATTAGCATAAATTGATCAGTTTTGTCGAATGATTCATTGACTTCACTTTTGTGTTGCTCTCTATTTTAAACTTCTGCCTCACACTCTGTCTTCTGCTTCCTGCGCTCCAGTAACCACAGGTACATTTACATGCCAGTGCACACAGGCACCTTAATATGGATCACAGTCTGCACGCTGATGCATTAAAGAGAAATTAAATGTAGTGCGTTGAAATCAGTTGTGAACAGCAGCTTACAGGGATCTTGTTGGGGTGCTGATCACGGATCTGCTGGACCTCTTTGCACCGGTCAGCTGTGGGCAACAAAAGACACAATTCGTCAACAGCAAGCCTGACTTTACAATAGAGCATTTCTTTTAAACAGAGCTCCTAAATTATGCATCCAGGCTTGTTTGTTCTTTGTCCCAAAATAGAAATACAATATGCCTTCATGAAGTGTTCTCTCAGGCTGTGCATACATTTTGAACTGAAATAGCCACAATCAGCGAGGGAATTGCAGCTTTTGCGCTGGTAAAGAAATCATGTCATCATTTGTAGTCTTTTATTAAATTAAATCCAGTTTATTCGAAGCCCACTGTAGTCTGAATAGTCAATGACAGAATAACACAGAAAGACATAACCACAATAGAAATAAAAAAGTGTGAGCTATGCATCAGTCTAACAACACCAAGCTGAGGGTCTGTCATAACCCTTCACCTGGGGAAAAGACAAAAAAACAAAGAAAATATGTAAATAACAAAAACAGGGTTCCCACACAATTTATCAATGTATTCTTATGATTTAGGACTCCACCTGGGGCATTGTCATTCGTATCTTTTATGATTCTGAGCTGATTAACGGAAACCAAAAAATGTCTTTGCAATGACGTTAGAATAACGTTACACTGACTGAGCGACAAAGGCAGAGCAGAGAGTTCACAGCGCACGTACTAGAGTGAGCTTGTCGTTCAACTTCAAAAAAGCTAAGTGCTTGTGCATCTTGGATTTAATAACTTAATATTTCACCTAGCTTTACAGGCTTTGTTGCCTTTACTCCAGAACACACACACCAACTTTTTTTTTTACACAAAAAAAGATAATGAGTGATGTTGGTCACTCACTGCACGTCCGTTTTATTATCACAAGTTGCAATTTACTGAAATAAATTATTTTAAAATATAACCTCAACGTTAAAGGGGTTTTTTGGGGAGTTTTTCCTTATCCGCTGTGAGGGTCCAAAGGACAGAGGGATGTCGTATGCTGTAAAGCCCTGTGAGGCAAATTGTGATTTGTGATATTGGGCTTTATAAATAAAATTGATTGATTGATTGAAACTCTATCACCCTTTTCTCCATCTTTTTTTTCAAATAAGATTGAAAGAGAGTCTAACTCTTACTTTAAAAATAACTACAGCGTGTCTTTTCTCTTGTTATAACTATCCATATTCTTTGACTATCTTCGTAGCACTGATGCAAACCGGTTTTCCTAAGTGTGTTTTGATTCTTTGTGTGTGTGGACTCAATTTACATAATACGCCACTTTGCATATAATTTGTGTGTGAACGTTGCCTTTTACTCCTGCAGCTTTGCTCTCTTTCACTTTGCAATCTTGTAACCACCTGACTATTTTACAACACACTGCTCTCGCTGATGTTAGGAGGAGCTCTATTTCAGAAAACGTCAGTATTTTTGTCTTAACACTGGCAGGGTTCAAAGCTCAGATGGCACTGAGGAGCCACAGTGAAGTGTGAATGGTTCCTTTGTTTCAGGTCTAGGGATGTTTTTCTTCCCCAGCTAAGGGAAGGGTTGGTGCTAACTGCTACAATAAAAGTGTATTTAAACAAATCAAATCAGAAAGCTTTCACGAATGAGGTAATGCACTGTCATTTCCTCCCTGGCTTTGCATCAAAACAGTCAATGTCCCACCCAATTCTTGAGTATCTGCCTCTTTAAAATAAACTGCCTTTAGGGCTGACTGTCGTCCCTGCAATCTAAAACAGGAGTATTATTCTTTGGGCCAAGACCAAGACAGGGCCTTATGCTCCCTCATCCTGTGTCCCATGAGCTGTTGACGTACCGTAGCTCTAATATGCACCCATTTGTGACGTTTTGTTTATTATGTATGAATTATGTTTAAATAGAGTTAAAATACAATATGTTTAAATAAGAAGAAAATAATGCAACAGTGTGATTTAATATGTAGGGTCATGGATCCCGAAGATTTCCATGGCTTTGCCCCCAAACTACTTAGAAACTGTAATGCATTTTTGAGATGAGGCAACTGACATGGACCGCCTGGGGCCTTCAATTGTCCCTTAGAGCACTAATGGGCCCTTTGATTTTGTTTTCAGCTGCTCTCAATTAGACCGTGGTAGTTTGAAGGTATGGAGCATCTTTTTTTTCTTCCCAAAACAAATGAACCAACAGACAGGCCGCACTCTTGGCTGTCAAGGCCCTGAAGCACCAAGCCGACAGTCAGCCACTGGTCAGTGTTGGGCCATCAGTGAGTGTTTGTCGCCCCAGTTGGTGCAGTGTGAATAACACCCGTTGGCCCACTTTAGCTTTTTTTTTTTGTTTTGTTTTTTGGCTGATTCAGCATGTTGAACCAGCATCAGCAGAGCCCGTTGACGAATGAAATCACTCTGGTCGACAGTATAGCGCAAGAAAAGTGAGACCAAAACAAACTTGTTCCATAAGGTCGGATTATTTTTCCTTCGCCGCTGAGCTCTTAAGCAGAAACATTTCATGATGGTTCGTGTTATTGTTCACTAGTGCACCATAAATACACTTTGGCCTTTCTGTTGTTATTGTGCTAACTGGCGAACTAGCATCAAGACAGTCTTCAGTTTCTAGGGCTGTAGTCTCCTGGTCGACTAGTCGATTATTTGGTCGCTATGCTCTCGTCCGACCAAATTCTCATTAGTTGAATAATTTCCATGTTCCTTTCATAAGGAGAAAAGTGCTACATCAACAGCTTTCCAGGATTAATCCATATTTCCTGCGGCGGGGGGACAGGCTAAGTTACCTGTGAAAGAAAGTTGAACTCGCCCACCCTCACGCTCAGCGTCACGGTGACGCAGACCTCCTGTCAGTTTCTGTAAGCTGACACCATTTCCCTCAGTGGAAACGAAGCTTGTATTTACTTGTATTTCACAGATAAGAAACAATAAATTGTAAACTAAAATTGCCCACTAAAATAGCATTTTAAGTCTTGTGTGTGATTTATCCTTCAGGGATTTATACTTCGCGATCTATCCTGGCTTCATATGAGACAAGGGAAAGATTGCTGGTTGCTAGGCTAATTTATACAATGTAAAATGCCATAGGCTGGCGCTAATAACGTTAGCAACATTAACGTTGTATTTGTTTGGAAAACAAGTTCAGTATAAGACAGTTGTTTTGTCTGTGAATTTTGTGAGGTGTAATGGAGCTAAATTGTGTGACATTACCTTTGATTAATGTTGTTGTTGTCCCTGGTTTTATGAGAAGAGGAAAAGATCGCTAGGCACTAGGCTAATTTATACAATGTTAAATGCCATAGACTTGTGCTAATAATGTTAGCATGTTGTATTTGTGGGGAAAATGTGTCCAGATAAAGACAAGTGCTTGTCTGTGAATGCTGCGAGTTATAGTGAAGCCAATTTGTGTACTTGTGTTTAATGTGTGTTTAATGTGTGTTTTGAATCAACTAAACTTTACAGCACTTAACAGTCCTCCACCGCCGACTAGTGTTTTGGAGGTGTAACTGCAGAGTGACACAGACACACCACCAGAAGTAAAAATAACATGCAGATTTTTTTTCCACAACTAATCGATTAGTTTAGACCAAGAATTACTTTGGTTGACTGCAGCCCTATCAGGTTCCCTTCTTGAATGACGATTACAGATGACCGCCATCTGCTGGTGTGGAGAGTTATTTCCTCTCACACGGGTGCAGTACGTGCATGCTGGTTTGCTGCTGGCTGTTGTCTTTGCAGTGTGTTCATGTGCACTTTTTATGGATGAGACACCAACGTCAGGTGACACAGCAGGGGGCCTTCTGCTTTGCTAGCTCTCTGAAGTCTGTTTGGTGTCTCTCTGCCTTTTCTCCAACGTGTCTGGGGAGCTGTTAATATCATTAACATCTGGATTTAAGTATACTACACAGTTATATTTATGTATACCTGGAAATGTTATTATGGGTACTTGAAAAGTCATCAAACAGTGTGTGGGAACCCTGTAGTTAACTCCAAATTAAACTCAACGGTCCACCTGGTTAACTTGATATCTGTTCACTCTGGTCGAGGTATTTTATCGTTATGCAATACCATAAAGTGGACAGAGTGACACAGAACGTACCAGAAGACAAACAGCAGTGAACCCCTTGAGAAAACTAGTCACTCTGAAACATGATTTTTAAACTATCTCTGATGACAGTGAGGACGTTATAAGGAGGCTATAACCAAACACAACACAGTAAATTGAGTTTTTCCCCTCGATCCACTGTGACACTAGCTTATCGCATACTTCTTTGTATAACAAGATTATGCAATGGACACAGCCTGGGCTCCTCCCTTCCCTGCACAGGGGCCGTCGTTTGGCATCAAATTACCACATAAATCACTGAACACGTGTACTGGGGTAATGTGTCAGCACAAGTTGTTTTCCTTTAGAGCAAACACTAAACGTTTACTGCCTGTGTCGTCAGGCTAGCTTATCCACTTGTGTAAACGCTGGTGGTGGCAGGCCTTGGTAGCTTCAAGGCTCGCCAAGCTAATGTGACAGTGACCCAGATGGCCTTTAAACATTAGAAGCCAAAGAGATCAACCGCAGGGTGAAAGACACTGTGTGCACAGCGTCGATGGGAACTAGTTAGATCTGACATGTTATTTTTCATCCTTCATTAGCAGTGAAAATCTGTCTGAAATTAGTCTTCTTTACACTTGAAGCCCTGAAGCCCACCGTGTCGTTAGCAATCAGAGCCATGACACGGAGTTTTAACCAGCTGTGACACGTTTATAACGGCTACAATAACACAACATACAAGTGAACAACATGTAACTACACTTGTCAACAGACGGGGTAAGCTAGGTGGCTAGCAGGCCGGCTAACTACCTAGCTTACAGATATCGCCGCCTTGGTGGTTTCTTACCAAATGTCCTCCTTTGTTTGAAGGGTCTGTCGGACGGCATCTCTGTCACAGTAATTACACAGTTGTTATCTAATGAATCTGCAGTTCAGCTGCTCCCAACGCGACTCGGCGACAAAGAGACTGGAGGGCTCCTGTGCTGAGCGAGTCCGGCGTCTCTGCTCTGAGTCTGAAGCCACAACAGCTCGAGGACAAACAAAGCAAGTAAACCGAGGCGCTGACGTCACCCGCTGCTTTTAAAGGGGACGTTCACCAATTATTAACCCGGAGCCTCTGTGTTATTACACTGTTATTATTATTATTATTATCATCACTGCAGTTAAATCAGTTTCACCATCGAAGCTGATGATTCTCTGAGTGTTAAACCTACTCTTTATTTTGTAAATAATTCAGTGCTGTGTCTTTTGATTCTGACAGGAAATGATGCAAGACTTAAGACAGTAGTTGACACACAGGCTGTGTTTTTGTTGTTGTAAAGTTGACAGTGTCATGACCCTCAGGCTGTTTGCTCCCTCACAGCTTCACAAATATACTAAACATGACTTTATTACCTTGATGCCTCGTGACTTTCTCTCGTTCTCTGGGAAGTGGTTATAGTGTTGTACATCTTTTAGTTTATGTCTGTTTTGATACCAGTGTGTTGTTGTTGTTTTGTCTATCAGCTGCTGGACAACTGGATTCTTCTTCGGGGATAAAGTTATTTTCTATTCAATGTCTTTATAATGACAAAAACTCTTTCTGTGTGTTTGTTCCATGTTTTTCTCCTCACTCAAACTTTGAATGTGCATATCTCATGCCCCGCATGTGGTAGAGACATGAAACTTTGCACAGAGATGCCTCTCCTCATGAGGAACACATTTGCCTCAAGAACCCATAACTTCCGCTTATATAGATTTTCCACCATTTTGAATTTTTTGAAAAACACTTCAAATGGATCTCTTCCTAGGAAGTTTGAGCGATCTGCATGAAACTGGGTGAACATAATCTAGGGACCAATATCTAAAGTTCCCTCTTGGCAAAAGTTGGAAAACTTACTAAAACTGAGCTTCTATAAGGCAATGAATATTGCGGAGGGCGTGGCTCATCACATAAAGGTGTATAACATCTCAAGGGTTTCACCCATCACCACGCAACTTTGTAGGCATATGACCACACATAATCTGAGGGGACCCCTCCATTATTGACCCCATCAAACAAAATGGGGGCGCTAGAGAGCTCATTTCTTATCTAGGCCTAACCGCCATATGGATTTTTACTAAACTTGGTAGATATGTAGAACAGGACGCCTCAAGGTGACTGGAGAAATTTAACTCTAATTGGCAACTGGGTGGCGCTATAACAACAGAAAAATGCTTCAAAATGGCTAAAATGCGACCGATGGCTGTGGCTCCCCCTGTGGACCAATGTCTAATGTTTGCTATGACTAAGTCATGGTATGGTGTGCTGTACATAATCACAGAAACTGTCAGTGTGTCATTCTGTCAGTCAGTCATTCTGTCTGTCCCACGTTTTTCTCCTCACTGACGTGGTCAATCTATGTGAAACTGCACATAGGCATTGAGGACTGGCATAGGTAGAAGGTGACAAAGCTACCAATGGCTATGGACTTGTCATAGTATATTATAGATAGAGTCTGCCCTAGGAACGCGTCCTAAAACCAAGGACACCAATAAACATTAAAGGCTCCTTGCCTAAAACCCAGAGATGAGATAGTATCTTAGCGCTCCCTTTTGTTCCCTCGTCTCAAAGTCAGTGTGTTTTTTTTAATGGGTTTTTGGTTAGATGCCTAAATAAGGTCTGTGACTAACACAAGCTGAAGAGGACTTCCATGTTTTGTTCTATAACATGAAATACATCAGTAAATACTCCACTGAATTTTGAAGTGGCTAAATGAGTGTCATCACACTAACACGGATTTACAGTCTTGTTAGATGGTGATGTTAGGTCATGCAACTGTAATGCAGTTCGTTTATAGTCTATTATATTACAAACTGCTGCTGACGTCTGTTTTCACACTGTGCAGTATTTTTTACATTGTATCTTCGACAGTGTCTTGTCTTTTAGTTATACGGCTTAGTTTTATCTTTATTTTTACTTGTACATATTGTTTTCATTGTGTTGTTATTATTATTATTCCAATTTAGCTTCTTTTAGCTCTTTAACTGTAAGACATTATCGGGGTGAGAGGGAAACAGCATTTTGATTCTCCGTAGGTCCTGCACATACTGTATAGCAATTGACAATAAAAACCTTTTGAACTTTGAGCTTATGTTGGCTTTTTACTTCTGCCGATTGCATGGACTATCATAAAAAGTGGTGTACATTTGTAAAGATTATCTTGCTGAACAAAACGTGAACAACAGTTGTTTGCCACAGAGCTTATTTTGGCAGTAATAAAAAATCCAATGGAAAAATCCTGTGGGCGCTTTAATGAGGGAACCAGTGCGACACTAACTTCCAGTTAGCCCACAGAAAAGTGTCCTCCCTGGGGCACTCTATATGATACGATACCATCTGACAGGAACATGGCACCATATTCTGGGCCCTACACATACGTCTACTCTGTGGGCCCCCCCGCTCTTCCTCTCCTGATCCATCTCTCTCTCAGGCACATTTTGAATTTTTTGCTTTTTTTTGTGCTTTTAAATGCTGGCAATAAAAAAAAACAGCAGTTAGAATTCTGAGGATCATGAGGTTTATTTCCTCTTAACATGGACACCTTCAAAATGGAGCTGACATTACACTTGAAGAAAAACTCCCTCCAGGGCTGACACACTGCAGTGGAGCAGTAACCACACAGTTACCTGTCACAAATCTTTATCTCCTTGAATCATGACTTGCCCTCACAGCTGTGGAACGCCATTTTCTGCTTCCATCATGACACCGTTCTCATGGTTGAGTGCAGTCCCTAGCATGTAGCCTGGGCTGGACTGGAGATCCAAAGTTAACTGTGGCTTTGAGAGCACTTGAACTTCTGATTTAATTTGCAAACTAAGACCACTGGGTCTGACTTTATTTTGTAGTAACAAAACTGCAGGACACACAAAAACACAGATAATGGACTGTGGATTATCTCGACTAACCAGGTCATGAATTCTGGAAAGAGACATGGCTGTTGGCGTGAGGTGCTCTAAGTGCCAAAAAAAAAACCCCAAAACATTTAAAAAAAAAACCCAACCAAGTGCCATCTAGTTCCATTATATTGCAGAGGTGGCAGACATCTCTACGACCAACATCTCCAACACTCTGCAGCTCACACCAAAACAATCTAGATTGATAAGTAACACTGCAAGTCAGAGGATAAATATGATTTTTTGATTCTCGTGAACAGTCCCTTTAAAATGCATCAGGTACGTTGCACATCTAACTGCACATTTTTAATCTCGTCTTTGTCTTTCACACTCTCTGGACTGACCTGTAAAGACTGCAGTTTGACTCATCAGCTTCAGGTACTGTATGGTGGTTAAATAGTAACTTAACACCACCTGTTTTACTGACTTGTGGTCGAAGCTCTCAGCATGCTGCACTGATGTGGCTGTTCTCAGTGTGGTCACTCTACAAACTCCCCATTCTAAATAATTCTAAATTCTTCTCAGCTTGATGTTAAATTATTTATGTAAAGCTGCACTTATTTAGATTTTCACATCAACAAAAAGATTATGTAATGTGAGTCACCACACCTCCAGAGAACAATCACCTGACTCTACAGTTCCTCTCAGCTTTGCAGAGTTTTAGCCTCTTTCAGCTTATTATTTTGGTTTTATTTGGTAAAAGGAGAACGAATACTGTACTTACATTCATCATGAAGCTAAAAACATGACCTCAAAATCAATGCTAACATCTTTGCCAAACGTATAAAAAAAGCAACTGTTAGCTAACACTATCGCCAAGACAACTTTATGTGGTGATAGCATCAGTTTTGTTTGCCAGAAAACCAGTTAATGCAGCTTTAAGTGTCCAGGTTTCCAAGTTTTCAAACTTTTCCAGGACTTTGAAAGCACCCATAATTGTTTTTCTTGCCCAGCTTTTTTTTAACATATCAAATTCAAACTCAATTCAAGAATAATTTCAGCTAGCAGGCATACATGAAGAGAGAGAGGAACCTTGGCAGAAAAGGACTAACGTACCGTTGGTAAACTAAACATTATGACATATAGATGTGTATTATGGCTACGTTAAGTCGACAGATTCAGAAAATTAATTTGCTGTTATGTTACATTACATGGAAGATTACTGTAACAATTTCATTATATGCAACAAAACTCCTAGAATTTTCCAAAACCTTGAATGATGTTGACTAATTGCATGACCTTTTTTAGGCCTGGAAAATGTGACTGTGAAATTCCATTACTTTTCAAAAACCTTTAATAATTTTCACTAATTCCAGACTTTTGCAGGCCTGGAAAATGTGACCGTTAAATTCTGTGACTATTCTAGGTTTTCCATGGCCGTGGGAACCTGAATGTCTGGCAGATCTTTAAAAATATTTGAATCTGGTGTCAAACTAGTGAAATCAAGGGCTTGTTAACATCTCCCTGAAACTGTAAACATGAGTGTAACTTATACAGAGCACATGACAACACAAGGTCATTTTGACTTGTTTTTATTTTCATAATTTGTCAAAAATAACCATCAGAAACTTGACATGGTCGAGCAGAGAAGTATTCGTAGTGTTGTTCGCTGCTCACCAGTGAAATACTGTACTTCAGCATCTGTAGCCAACAAAACAATAAATAACAATCCCAAATTTTCCATGAAGGTCGAACTGAAATCATCCTCAGAGTTTAAGATGTGCTGTGGTCTTTCTCTCTCTGTTACACTGTGCAGGCATGTACGCACCGGTCCAGTTTAAAGTTTCCTACTTCTGTCAGAGGTCTTTTAGCAGGTGGGCATTTTCACCATGAGTTAAAACACCTTTAAACTAAATGCAGTGACCAAACATACAGTGTGCAAAGAGTGGAGGCCGAACTGGAATGCTAAAACATGGAAAAAGAAATTTGCCTGCAGAGCGGTTTCATACACCTTCAAATCCTGTCGTTACTCCCTGGTATAGCAAGTGCATAAAAAGCTTCCGGTAACAGGTTCTTTTGATTTAGCGAGACAAAGAAAATGTTTGGCTGTTTTTAAATATAAAAGACAAACGAAGAGAGTAATGAGTCGGACAGCAGCTGCTTCTCCTCAGTCCGAGGGGTTCTGAATGACGATCAAGAAATAATCCTTATCTGTGAAGAAAGAAGGGAAATAGTTAGACGCTAGATAATAACAAACTTAGACACAGTTAAGGATCTTAATTGCAAAGAGGGTTTGGTATCATGAACATTTTTTATACGATATCTGATGTCTGACACTGAGGAATTCTTCTTTCTTTTTAGCATCGGTGTGATTTTAAACGCCCTGACACACCAAACTGACAGTCGGCCATCGGCGTTGGGTTATCGGTGAGTGTCTGTGAACACAATTATGAGGTCCCCAAACCAGACCCCTTACTCCTCCCGGCTGTGTTGGATGTGCTGCCAAATTCACAGACACGACATGGCAGGCGGCTTATGTATGTTAACACCTGTGTAGTAATGACTTAAACCTGTGAAATTTGGGTGCAAAAACAAAAGTGTTGCATTTAAATTGTTGTGCAGCATATTTTGCTCGAGACACATTTTGGTTCGTCGTCTCACAAAAAGTTGGATAAACAGCCCTACATGCAAACATAAAAATCATGAGATACAAATTTAAGGTTTTAAAATAATCTACAACAGTAAATCAGATTATTCTCACTGTATTATCAGATTATTAAACACCCAAAGTGCTCAGAGAAGCTTCATTATGAGCTGCACCATAAGAGCCAGAGTGTGGTGAACTGCAATGCAGAGGCTGTAAACTGGACGTCATGTTTCTAAGAGGGCAGAGAGAGTCTTTAATCAGAGAGTTTGTCTGATGCAATCAACTAAAACAGCTCGCGTGGTGGAATAAGTTTTACTGCCAACAGCTGACGACCAGAAAATACTGCTGATTGTTTTGTTACATTTGACCAACGCCTTTGTCTGAACTGGATTTGCCCTCTAAGACTCACAAATGAAACACCTTTAACAGTCTCTGTGTTGCTTTGTGTTCAGTTCAGATTTCTTTAACCCGCACTGCAGCTTTAGGCAGACACTCTTAATTTTATGCCCCAAGAAAATTCTTGCAAGATGTTTGTTGCTCTGAATTTCTCCCAGTTTTGATTACAAATATAACAGCACCTGTTTTGCCGACTGCAAAGAAATCCTTTCCTGAAGCATTTTAATGTGAGAGATGTGGGACAAAATCCACACTCCTCCTAATTTGTAAAAATGCACTGTAGTGTTGAGCTGAAGCTAACATGAGGAGAAGGGCTATAACTTTCTGTGTGCTTATTGTAAAAGAACAGATGAAAGTCGGGGTGTATTTGTTAATCCAAAAAACAGATTTCACAGGTTGTTGTTTTTTGAGGAATGAGGCCCTGTACGTGCCCAAACGTTTTATATCTAGTTTTGTGGTGGCTGTAACGCAGGTGATGAAACGAGTCGGCCATTAATCAGAGGGTTGGTGGTTCAGTCCCCTGTCTGCATGTTGAATTGTCTTTGAGCAAGTCACTGAAGAAGTCTGTTTCCCCCTCTCACCTGGAGCGATCATGATCTCGTTCTTCTTGGAGCGGACACGGAGGAAGGTGAGGTCGTTCTGGGGGTCAATGTCTCGTACGGTGCTCCTGGCCTTCATCATCAGCTGGTGGATCAGCCCTGCGTACTGCACCGTGCTGGCGTTGTCCAGAGTCGTCTTGATGGGGATACCTGAGGGAAATTGGTTCATTCAACGTCATGTGAATTTTACTGACTGAATTTCTCTGTGATAACTACCAAGAGACTTCTACATTTTCTAATCAGTGTTCAATTAGCTCAGTGTAATATCAGCGTGGTAGGGCACTCTAGAGGGCACTGCAACATGTTTTATCTCCCAAACAGAATCTGTATGGCTCTGAGGCTATTTCCAAAGGAGTTGGTTAGTGAAAGGCACTATTTAGCGATCCAGCCAGGTTGAAAAAGAGCCACCTTTATGGGGAAATAATAAGAGTAAGTATTTAATGGTTTTACCTTCTGCATTGGCGATGATGATTCCCTGCACTCCGTTTTGGCTCTGGATTCTCTTCAGAGTTTCTTCTACTTCAGCCTGGGAGATGGGAACATGAGTAAGGAGGATTTGATTTAGACACTGAGGTGACTGAAACCCTACAGGTCATTACAAAAACGACAGTACCAACATTGGTCCGAACCCTGCCAAAAGCCAACCGGAAACAATGCGGCTAACGGTGCCAACATCTGTAGCAAGCTGCACATCAGTGTGGGTGCTGCTGGAAAAAACGTTCTCAGAAGCCATACAATAGCTCCACCTTTATGTCCATAACAAGATAACAAGGCTGCTGAAGGTGCTGCTGCCTGACTTCATCCTTGATGAAGGGCACTCCCTTTCCCCACTCACAGCCCTCCACGGTGAAATACAGCCCGTAAGCCGTTGCCAGGGTTTGGCGCTCATGAGAAATCAACTCCAGCTGTGCATGGTTGAAAATGGGCGCCATCTTGATGACGACACAAAGGTGAGGCCCATAGTGAAATCAGAGAATGTCTGGTGAGCAACAGGGTTGCCATCCTGGCAGCTGCTGAGGCGAACAGAGAGACCAGGCAGGTCGTCCGGTGGGTAGGCTGGGCTGCTGCCTTGAGCCGAGTTATCACACTACTACCACACGCTAGTGTGGAGGAAACAATGTAGAGGGCAATGTCCCTGCCACAGCAGCCACGGGTTCAATTCCAGCCTGCAGCCCTGTGCTGCATGTCATCCCCCCCCCCAAACACTCAACCTGTCCTATCCAATAGAAGCAAAAGCCCCAAGAAACAAAAGTCTTTAGTGTGGAGAGCACAAACAGACTCAGTGACGTCCTGCTGGCCAACGTGCAGCCCTGGAGCGCCTCAGCGTCATGCTGCTGACCTAGGCAGAGACAGAAGGACTGGAGAGAGTCTGTCAGCAGCATCAGTGACTCTCAGGAGCTGCAAGACTTGCTAGCAGACATGACAAAGTACTTATTTCTTTTTCCTTTTGCGACACCGATATGAATTTGTGAATCCTGTGATGGTGAAGGCATGGCCTGCCTTCCTCTGCATCTGATTGGCTTGCCCTGACATTTTCACCCTAATCCCACTTCTCTTGTCTAAACCTAACCAGTTACCAACAAAGGCAACAAGTACCAGCCAATCATAGGGAGCATTGGGCGGGTCAGTCCTTTGCAATCCTAGGATTCACACATCAGCCCACAACAACTTTTTACTGCCAACATGAAACATTTGTCATAAAAGGACGTTTTTCTCGCTATAACAAGATTTTTTTCACATTATTACAGAATACAAACTGGGGGATAGCTTGCCAGGATAAATATTTACATGTTTAAATAACCTTGAGGATACAACAAAAGATAACTTACCTTAGAGATAAATCTGTTAAACAGCTGCTGCTTTATTTAAAATCAAACTATTTCCACATGATAACATAAATATTGGCTTTGATTGATCTGCAGCACTACAGCAAACATTATGTTTATGAATTAACTGGTTTAACAGCTGCTTTCTGTGTTGGACACCAGTGAAATACTAAAATGTTCACAAGTGCATGGACATGGTGCTCGTGTCTTTGAGACATAGCTGGCTGCATGCTGTCAGAGTTTCAGGGTATGTGATGATGTTACTGTGTCAGGACGGTGGTGCACGACTGTCTGTCTCTCATTTATTTTCCCACAATGTCGCGAGTTTGAATCCTGTTAAAATCCCATTTTAACAAGCTCCAAAGACAACATATTCCATCACAACAAGCTGTTTCCTTGGTCAGAGCCCAAAGAGAATCAGGGTGGCTGTGTTTTGATACTGTCATGAAAAACTGGACACGGAGACATTCACGAGGACAGCTACATATTGTTTCCTGGCTGAAAACAGCTGTTGTCACTATGACAACCAGAAACGGCTGTGAGTTGAGCGTTAACTTGATCCGAAACACCAGAGCGCCTACAACAACAAACAACAGAGAAGCTCGGGTTATAACACACACACAGACAAATCAGCTGACACCTGGGGCCGCTTCAAAGGCCATCGATCACTCCAGTTATACATTTAGTTTGTAAACACGGCCCAGATCAACGTATATGCGTCGCGTCAGTTGATTTCTCTGCCTGTGCTCGACACAGGGACACAGACAGAACAAAGCTAACTGACAACGCCCGACTAGCATAAGTAAGCTAGCCGCGGTTAGCATCTTCAAACCCTCCTCATACGACTACACATTCACAACGGTCACCACAGGAAAATAAATATGTTTATAACACACACGCAGAGGCAGCCATCGTTTCCTACCATGTTAACTCTGTGAGGAGAGATCTGTATCTCCGGGCTCAGAAGAACAACAGCTAACAGCTCAGTCCGGTCGCTGGGAGAAGACAACTGACGTCAACTTCCGGGTCAACTGCCGCAATGCTGCGTTCGCGGTCCAAGGAAAAGCGGGAGACATGTGTGTCGTACGAAAACAGGCAAACTCGATTAAAATCCCGACGTTTCACCTCCAGATGCATTTTGTGTAACAACCAGAGCCTGAGGAAGAATTCAGATCCTTAATAAGTTAAAGTACCAACACCACACTGGAAAAATCTACTGTTGTAGACCGTTACAAGTAAAAGTGCTGCTTTCAAAATGTCACTTTAAAACGTAGCAAAAGCAGAAAAATGTTTCCTGTGGCTGTATTATTATTATTATTATTATTATTATTGTTATTATTATCATTATTGTTGTTATTACCGTATAATCTGATCATCACACTGAATAACAGCAACGTACTTCACCCAGCAATTATCATCTCATATGTATAAGACAAGAGTTACTCATTTAATTGAATAGTTTCTTAAACCTTATTTATAGTTTTTGTAGCAAAAACACAAATGTTATATCTTATAACATATTTTGTTATAGATTGCCACTGGCTATTTTACAAAACAAAAATAAAATGATCACAAAACCATGATAGTTTGCCGTCTTCTTGAATATAATGTTAGTTTTTCTTTGAACACAGGCATAGCTCTTTGGTGGCTATCTGAATTACTCACAAGGGCTCATTTTCTGCGTAACAGCTCTCTGGGTCCCCTCACCTCTCGGCCCCAGTGCAACTTCCCTGCCTGCAGTGTCTACATTCACATCCCTGTTTCTAATGCATTACTGTACTTGTAAAAGCAGGATTTCACTCTTGTAGTTTGTTGAGACAGAGCTAGTTTCGTATCCAACTGCAACTAACAATTATTATCATTGTGGATTATTTTCTACATTATTTGATTTGGTTGGTTTATATGAATTCTGAAGGATTATTAAAATAGTTGTTAATTACTTGTCTGTCAGTCGACTAATTGTTTCTTATGTACTTGCATAAAAACGTTTTGCTGTTTAACTTAAAACAACATTATAGCTTTTAAGATCTTTATAAGTTTTGCATGGAAAAATCTTAATCTGTAACTGTAATGTGTAAGCAACTACAGCTGTCAGACACATGAAGGAAAAGGTACAATATTTTCCTCTAACATGGAGTCGTTTTTGTTAAACAAAAAAATGAGTCATTCTGGGGGTTTTGGGTTGTTGTTTGTTTGAGTGAAACAGTAATAGACAAGAGAATGTTTTTGTTCTCAGCTGTTTATTTTAAACAAGAAATTAGAAAATGATCGAATGTCCAGAGAAACATTTCATAAGACGGCTGCAAGTTCTCAAAGCCTCGTTTTATTTGTTTAACTTTAGTGAAGGAGGTCTGAATGTAAACAATGTGGGCGCGGCCAGCAGCGTCAAGTGTGACACAAACAGCCGAGCCAGGGCCGGAAGTCCAGCGCTGTTTCCTTCAAAATAAAGCAGGGGGAAACACTGTAGGTCCAGCACAAAAGGAGGAGTAGGGGAGTTTTACTGAAAGTGAATATAATTAAATATGAACTCGACTCACAGCAAGAGAGTTACCGGTTTAATCTGGAGCCTCCAGAGATCGCCCTCTAGAGCTGATACAGAGTCCTCTCGTTATACCTGTGTGTAGATGGTCTCTATGTGTCAGCCGTGTCATAGTCTGGTGGCCTGTCCAGGGCGGACTCCGCCTCTCGCCCACTGTCAGCTGGGATAGGCTCCAGCCCCCCGAAGTCATTGAAATCTGACGCTTGGGCAGTGACTGCGGCGTCAGAAACCAATGAAGAAAGGCTTCCTTCAATGTTGGCATGAAACACGGCCAGTTGCTGTTGTAGTTTAGGGCGTCCGGTGGCGTCAAGGGGACACGTGGTGGGACAAGGATGAAAGTTAAGGTGGCGAAAGTCCAACTGGTGCAGATGGGAGGGGTGATGGATGAGTCCAACAAATACAACTTTCCCTTAAAGATTCTAAAGCCAAACCCCGTTCCTTTTTCCTAAATCTAATCGCGTGCTATTTTTGCCCAAACTTAACCGTGTGTTTTTGTTGCTGAGGGACAACAAATGTCAGTTGGCGGTGTCATAGTTGTGCTTATGACTGTATGCAAACTGTACATTTTCTGTGAAAACAGACAATGCATGTAACAGGCTGAAGTTGACACGGGGTCCCAGAACGCAACAACCAACACACCCAGGGTACCTTGGACGCCATATGTGGACGTGGGAAGTTCATGACCAAAGGTTGATATGTGATAAGTCAGAGTGAGGATGTGTTGGTTTGCATCTGTTATAATAATTAGGTAATATAATGTGTAATAATCTCACACTCTGACTGGGGTCATTCTTCATAAGTCGGTTTATTTCTACATTTGATAGCCTGTTTTTAGTGAATAATACCTTTATGCTTTTAATTTACAGGATAGGCTCAATTTTTCAGGTTTGTCTTAAAACATAATTCAGACACTTTTACGTTTGTCTGACTGTAGAAATTCCCCGTGTTCATACTGACTGTTTAAAGACCCTCCATAAAACAAGTTTAATGTCAGTGATGGAGTCAAAATACACAATCCTTGTTTTGTGCAAAAAATAAACCCCAATGATTATTCTGAGGCGTCTGACGAATGTTTTCCAAATGTAGGGTTTATAAGAACAAAATTCTTTCTTCATATTTGTGTTAAGCTGCTATTCCTTAACTGCAGCTGGAGGGAAACACTGTCTGTGGAAACAAAGACGGGGATTATATTACAGAAAGACTATAAAATTTGAAATGTATCCACTTCACTTGTCTCTGACTGATTTGTTAAGCTTCATATCAGCTTCAGATAAAGTTTAGAATATATTCTTGCTCAGGACTGCTGGTGTTCTCAAAAAGGCAAACCTCATCTCCATCATGGTTTTCTGTTTTTGTAAAACAGTATCAACCTATAACAAAGTTATATTCTCATTCTACGTAAACTATGATAAACTGTACTTTAACTATAAAAATGATTGAGTAAACTAATACATTCCTAATTTCATTTGTACTTGTTGTCATTTACAGATATGTAATGATGATTGCTGGGTAATATGCATGTGAATGTTGTCTTGTATCAATATCACCCTCCACACAAAGCGTCCTGCCTGCTGCCGTCTGGCAGACAGAACCTCAGCATCTGGTTTGACGCCACAAGCCTCTGGGACAGCTCCGTCCCTCAGGACATAAGACTGTTGAAACGGAAACACTTAGAATTTTCAAAATGTTTATGATAGCAGCTGGGAATGATTATGTTTCAATTCAATACTAAAAACTAACAACTATTACCATTTTCAACATCACAGTTCATAATTGATCTGGAAAACAAAACAAAAAAACAAAAACAGTTTTTAAGGTTAAATAAAATGCCAGAGTGAATAAAAATATCTAATCCAATGGGAAAATATTTTCTCCAGAGGCTAAACCCAGTGTCCTCAAATCCTGGAGACGCCCCTGACTCTTGTTACACATGCACATTTTACTGCAACACACTCCCGTTATATTCTGCTTATTTATGCAACTACTTTACATCACTTGCTTCATATTTTATGTGTTATATTTTCTCCTTTATTTTCGTTTAAGTACTTTTATTGGGAAGCATATCTTGACTTTATCTGAGCTGTCTGTCTATTTTTTGCTATCTTATTGATTTTACAGCCCCTGTATTATCTTGATTTTAGCCTGGCCTTCCTTATTTTATCTCTTACTAGATGACATTTCATGACATGATATTTATTTTATTCTTCTTGTGTTTTAGTGTGTTTAGTTTTATTGCACAGCACCTTGTAACTGTGTTTTGAAAGGTGTTATATAAAGTTTATTATTATTATTAATAACTTGCTCTGCTTTAATTCATATATTTATATTATTATTTTTGTTTCTCTGTTTGTGATTTTAATAATATTATATTTATGTTAATAATAATTATAAAATAATGCTAATAAATAAATCATAAATATCAAGGTGCTATGTTAGAGTCGTTTTCTTTATGCTAATGAATGCTCTTTCAGTTGTTGTTCACTTACATTTTTTTTTTTACAGAAAGCAATTTAATTTTGAAAACAAGTAAAAAATGGAAACCTATCCTTTGGGCTTTTAATTTAAAAACCTCCACCGGAAGTGGCGCCTGTCTCGCGCTGTCTCTTTGAGGTTTGGGAGCTTCATTCACATCAAACGGTGAAAAGCGGCGGAGAAATGAGCGACCAAGACGAAGACCTCGGTGAGTAAAACATGCTTTATAATGATATATAAAGTTTTATGTGGCGCTGAAAGTTTATCTGCTTTTTTTAAATCTTCACAGCGGGACAGAAGTTGGTAGAGCTCCTCCGTACACTCCGTGCTGGGGGATAATAAGCGGGAATTTAACATGGTTAAACCGGGTTAGAAAGTCCACCTAGTTTGTCCTGTGTAAGCTGCCGTCATGTTTCCACCTGTGTCAGCGTGTAAACTGTTTGACAGTTTGTCTCAGGTGATTCAACTTGTAGTCTCACTGTTTGGACCTCAGCTGTGTCCAGACTCTGTGGTTAACTGGTTTAACAGGTGAACACCAGTAAGATAACAAGACTGGGTTTTATAAATAATAATATGATCATAGATTTTATTTATTACGGCTTAAGTACAAAGCACAAGAGCCTGAGGACATGCTGTGGTTCACTAACGTTAGCTGACATGTTAGCTGTGGTACTAAAGGGGAACAAAGTCAGAATTTTTACATATTATTTCCATAGTCTCAGAAAGTTCATTCAGTATTTGTTAACATTAGCTACTCTTTTAAAGCCAGAAACCAGAGACGTTGGTGTCAAATTTGTGACGTCAGAGAGTTTAGACCAGAACCCCAAGTTAATTTCCACAGTGGCCAAACTGGTACTGCAGTTTCTGGGGTCTGTCACATGATGCCACTGGGCCCAGAAAGACTTTTTCAAAAGCCCCTTTCACACTGCAAGATTTTCTACAAATGTTGGGCCGTTTTGCCGCCAAGCTGCGAGCGTTTAGACACACACAGCCGGATTGGCAAGTCCCGCCTCGTAGGGTAGACATATTGATGGAACCTTTTTGGATTAAAAAGACTGAGGAGGAGGAGCTGTTGATGACTTGTGGGAGGAGCTGTTGATGACTTGTGGGAGGAGCTGTTGATGACTTGTGGGAGGGGCTGTTGATGACTTGTGGGAGGGGCTGTTGATGACTTGTGGGAGGAGCTGTTGATGACGCAGTACGTGCGAGCCACTGGCGGTGGATAAACAGAAAACAGCTGATAGCAGGAATTAGCGAGCAGCTAGTAGCAAGAGGGAAACACAAACCTGACAGACACTGTAAAGATGAGCAACTGGGGAGACAAAGAATTGCGCGCCCTCCTTGTCCTCGCAAACGAAGAGGCCATTAACCGTCAGATGACGGGGACGGTGAACGACGGGCCGACTTATGAGAGAATCGCCGAAGGACTGACCAGCTGCGGCTTCCCTCCCACGTCACTGTTTACGTCACACGCTGAGCTACACGTTTTGTTACTTGCTCACGCCCCCCATTGCCCCGAAAAAGGCACATTCTGTATAAACAAAAGTAGGCAAACGGCATTTTGCTGCACTCCCCGATTTTGTTTTGATACTGCCAATGCTGTATAATTTATATTTCTCACAGAAATCACACACATGATTTTTTGCTTTCTGTAAACCTTCTTTTGTTGTAGACATAATAATTGTTATCATCTGCATACATTAGTACCAGAAGATGGCTATAACTATCTTTGGGCCTGCAACCATTCTGTAGCAGCTAATCCTCTAGGTCACTGATAAACAGAGCAAACAACAATGGCGATAGGTTTTCACCCTGTTGAACTCCTGCAAGAGATGCTGAACTCAGATGTAGTACATCAACAAACACGCATGATTTGATATTTTTGTACATATTCTTTACTACATCCAAAAATTAGCCATTGATACCTGCTTTAAACAATTTGTACCAGAGTGCATCCCTCCAGATTGTATCAAATGCTGTACTAGAGACATTTCTAGGGCCGCCGTTTCAATGACGTTAACTGAACTGGAGGCAAAACCTGCCTCTCCCCCACAGGGCTGTAGGCTACATAGGAGTTTTAAAATGTGTTTGTCTTGTTGTGTTATTGGAGCCAGAATAGAAGGAGTCATGGCTCAAAACCAGCCGCCACTGCCCATCAACAAAAACAAAGAAAATCAATCAATCAATCAATTTTATTTATAAAGCCCAATATCACAAATCACAATTTGCCTCACAGGGCTTTACAGCATATGGACAACTATGGTTAAATGTGATCAGACCAAAGGACTGGACGGAGGCCATCATCAAAAAAGCTGGTGCGTTGGTAAATTCAGTCTGACGCTCTACACTAAAATGAGAGCCCTGTTGGTGGAAGAAACGCAGCGTTATATTTCTACATGAATGAATCAACGGTTAAGTTAATCACACGTTCACTCCGCTCGGCGCTCTGCTGCTCCGTCTCCACAGACAGAGTGTCCAGAGTGCGCTCTGCCACTCTGAGAGTGCGCTGCTCTGGATAACCCAACGCTACATTCAGACAGCGCTCCACATTTATCAACGCTCCAGTTTGTGTCAGAGTCGCTCCCACACTCACAATGAGTGTTTCTGAACGCACCACTCACATCATCTTCCTCCATCGTCTTAATCAAGACAACACAACTTGCTAGCTAACACTAGCTAATGTCTGTGGAGAAGTGTTTTGCCACCAAAAAACTGTCACGCTTGTTACGAACAGTAAAAGGGTTTGTAGTTGATGAAAGAACAGAACAAAACTTTTCTTTTTAAAGTAAAACAAATTAGTTTCAGTAAGAAGATAATGATCGATAGTGTAGTAGCTCCTTCTACATTCTGCCTGAGTTTCCCTCAGGATAGAATTATAGAATTATTGTTAAACCAAGCACCCAGTTCACAGAGATAACACCTGAGGCTGAAGTCTTGTTACACAGTTTGGTATATAGGGGCGTGAATATACATATAGTGCTTTTAATGTACTCATATAAGACTCTATCTAGTCCTGCTGCTTGTCCTCATTTAAATTTCAGAATAATCTCTGTGGCAAACTAAAGTTTGATACTTGCGCATTATGTTCAGCGAAATCATCTTGTTTTATGATTTTTGAAACCTAAATGCAATCGCCAGAAGTAAAAAGCTAACTTTAAGCTATAAACAAACTGCACTGAGGTCAGATGATTTAAGATCCCTGCAACAATGAGGCTATAAAGCTGATGTGATGATGTTCTTTAGTCTCATTTAGCCACTTATTTGCCTTTTTTAAGACTGGAAACACATCAATGACTCGCTAAAAATGATTAAAAAAATTTTGTGTGTGTGTTGGTCTCAAACAGTGGTCTGCTGTTCGGTCGGCATGTCGGTGTCACACCGTCCACCATCCCCTCCACCTCCCTGTGACAAAGTCAGCTCATATACTACATCACTTTACAGACACTGATATAAGAGGCCTAAAGTGTTGGGCCCCCGTGGACTTCACCTGCAAAATGTCACTCAAATGAACACGTACCAACCAGGGCAGGACTCAGAATGACCATGAAAAGACCACAGAGAGACACAAAACAATAATAAAAACAGACACAAATTGACTCCAAACAGACACAAAACTACAAAAAAAGAAGCACGTTGATGACCCATCCTGCCAGGTGTACCTTTACACCAGCATTGGCCCGTTTCCACCGAAGAAGTTCCTGTTACTACTATTGGGAGCAGGAACTTTACAGGAACGTCCTCTCGCTCGGCCCTCTCCACCGCTGTGTCTCCACTGAGAGGGCGGAGTAGGAGGAAGGCTCCTGTAAAGTTACCGGGCTCTGGATGTGACGTAATCGTTGTGCGACTATTTTGACCGGGGCGACGCGGCAAAGAAACAAACAAAGAAGAAGAACAACAAAGAAGAAGAAGCAGAAGTAAGAAGAAGAAAGCAGACATAAGAAAGACAATTATCAACATGGACTATGGACTATCACGCTAATTTGAATACATTTTCCAGAACTTTGAGGTGTGGTGGAAACGCAGACCACACAGATTACCAGGAATTATTTACCTGCAGGCAAATAAATTCCTGGTCGTAAAAATGTCCTGGAAAAGTTGGTGGAAAAGGGGCTATTGTCTCATAATCCACCCACGCCTTTAGGCCATCATGTCATATTACCCAGCCCTCCACACAGAATGTGCACCCGCAGCATTCGCTGACATCTCTGCAGATATTAATGAATATTGTCTATCACATGGCAAGCAAAGAAAAGCTTTCTGCAGAATTCCACGGATTTCATTCTGGATCTTAAAACTAAAAACTGTAACAAAACATCTGAGATTGTGTTTGTGTCTGCTCAGTTCAACAGTCTGATCACTGGGCAGGTTCAGTTTACTGATAAACAACGTTCTTAGTGCTGTGCAGAGTTCTTCAGGAGTATTTTAGATGCATTGTCCAGTCCAAGCCTCAGTAATCAGGCCGGCTTTGTTCTCCCCCCTTTTTTTAACTCACATTCCTTCTCCTCCCCCTCCCTCCTGCTTTCTCTTTCTTCACTTGTCTCTCTCCTAATGAGTCTCTGTCTCCCTCCCTCCTCCTCCTCATGTTGTTCTCACACTCCGTCCATCTCAACCCAGATCTTTTCAGGGAAACACCTTCTCGCTGATATTTTTATCCCTTAGCCAGAGGTATTGTGCAAAGCGTGACATAAGCACACTGACTGTGTTGTATTTTTATCTGCCAGGCAGCCAGAGCTTGAAGAAAACAGGGCTAATGAAAAACACTCTGAGGAGTAGACGTTGTTGGGCCAAAACATGACGCACACGCCAAACAGCCACATGGTGCCTCGGAAGTGTCTCAATCAGGGTGCTATTGTGTATATTTTTGTAATAGAAAAGATTTTATTCTTTGGTATTTTTGTAGATTAATTTTGCTGATGCTGCAGACTAGCTGCAGTGAGTTTAATGAGGTTTAATATTACAGTTACACACCAGTGAAATACACTTACAAATAAATACAGTGATGCATGTATTCCCGTTTTATTAAAATCAGACTGCTGGGGTGTTGGTAGCTTAGTGGACAGTGCCGGCGCCCCATGTATGGAGGCGGCAGAGTGCTGCTGCTGCAGGAGTTATCAGCTCTAGAGCCGATATTGGCCAATCACAGATGTATCAGTATCAGCGTATGTGCTGTAGAGTATGCACTGATGTGAAAACTTTTCTCTTTTTTTTTTTTTTTTACAGAATGTAAGACAGAAAAAGATACTTGGGATTATTTATAATAGAGCTTGGAAGTTGTGTGTTTCCGTTTCCGGTACATGGGACCTTAAAAATTGATTTCTCATAACGTATTTCAGTGGCTAGATGAAAATTATTTTCTGGCCCTGTTTGAATTGTGCCATGAATTTCACATATTGTTTGTGAATTTTTAATCTATTTTTTCACGCAAAGAAAGCTACAATTTAGCGGGAAGAAGTTTGATACTGTTAGGTTTTGTGTGAGAGCGCTTTGTGGACTACAGCTCTTCGCTGCTGTCGACGCGTATGATATACGTCACCACTCACACTCGGAACATGGCTGTGTCTCTGGTACACTTCACCGCCTTCTTCCAAGGAGAGGAAGTGGAGGGAAAGTGTGATGATGTGACGTCACATAGGTGACATGTAGTCTTTCTCATTATGTTGTTTCCACAGCCTTTAACTGAAGAATCATACAATAAACTGTCAAACTCTTAACATGAAAAAATATTATTTAGACCCCAACAAAACAGTTGTGTAATCCAAGGCTTTTAATGCCTGGGACCAGAAAATAATAATTTTCTCTCCATTGACTCCCATTCATATTTTCCGAGCCTATAGGTCTGATGGGGGTCTACCGGAAGGGGTGTGACTTACGAGCTCTATTATTAAATCGCCATTGAAGTTAACTGTTTCAGTTTCATTTCCTGCCTCCATTATACATCTCGGTCACAATTGACTGCAAAAAAAACTTGTGTTTTTGTATAAAGTGTATGCAGTATCGACCAATATATCAACATTGGAATTTTTACTCCCTAATATCGGTTTTAGAATCAGCAGTAGAGCAGGCGACACCATGTACAAGGCTGTTGCAGCAGCGGCGCGGGTTCGAGTCCAGCCTGCGGCCCTTTACTGCATGTGTCTCCCTCTCTCTCCCGCCTTCACGCTTCACTGTTCTGTTGATTAAAGGCAAAAAATGCCCCAAAAAATATCTTTAAAAAAAAAAAAAAAGTATCAGCCCCTCCAGTATCAGTTGGGCTCTGATCAACTATACAAATGTGAATTGAGGCTGATAATTAAGTGTATGTGTGTGTGGGTTTTGTCAAAACTTCACATTACTATACTTGGAATGTTCACATAAACATGCAAACTAGGGCAAATTAGGTTATTTAAAGAAGCAGTTTTCAGAGATACACTAATTATGCTTCCAAATAACTATTTTTAGTCTCTGCTGGCTGCCTTGCAATTGATCTTGACCAAGAAATAGTTGGCCCATAGCCTGTGGTATAACAGTGGTTTTTCATGCCATTTTTGTGCAGATTAAGCAAAGAACATAGGTGTGTTAAACTTTGAGCTTTAGAGGTGCTCGGAAGTAATTTTTGACCTGTGGACAGAACCAGGTTGGCTGTTTTTACCTGTTTCCTGTCCTTATGCTAAGCTAAGTTGCCATTATTTCCCCAAAATGTCAAACATTCCCTTTAAAGGTGGAGTCTGTGATTCTGGAGAAAGATTTTTGATATTTGAACTCAACACCAAAACAAATACAGCCGTCCTGTCAGTGCTCCTTCAGATGCTCCATGTCACTGTCCCTTTAGCTCCCACTGCCCCTCTCTTAATACAGCCATGGCCTTTCCTCTGTCCCGTGCACGAGCATCAGGGCTGAGTATTGGGAACTGACACCTTCACACTCCTGCAGCAGCAGCTACAGCCCATCCAGTCTGTGGTGTGGTGAAGTTGATGCTGGTGTATGGACAGAGTTTGCAGTTTAAAAAGTGATGGCTATACTACACACCACTTCATTCACATTATGGGTATCAAATGAAGTACTCTATTGTTATCGGTTTCATTTTAAGGGTACCAGTATTGGAATTATTCGACTGTGAGTAGATATTTGCTGCATTTGACAAAAATTGTAATGGATTAGAATCGCTGACTGCGACTTTAAGAACACGATTTACTATTTAGAGAACATAATTTTTAATTTAAGGGCTCATATCAAAGGTATTTTGGGAAATGTGATTGAGGGTTTTCTTTCCAGGACTGAGAAGAAAAGATTAAAATTAAAATTGAATTTTGACTTTTATCACTTTGAATAAAAAGTTGCCATTTAACGCAGTAAAACCTGTCTGACAGGGAAAAAAGTTTAAGTACGTGATTTCTAGCTTATGTCAGTGGAAAGTTACACATTCAGTTTGTGGCTGTTTGCACAACAACATTGTTAAGAATTTACAGGAGTGGTCCGACCCTGTGTTTGTAACATGTGCTGACAGTTTTACTGGAGAGGCTCATATTTCACCTTTCACTACACAGACTGAACTCCATCTGCAATATGAATATGTTGGAAGAACATCCAGTCAGTTCACTGCAATACCAGTATGAACTGGTGACATGGTCTCTGTCATGTATGTGTGTTTCATCTTTAGTTTTTAATTTGTAGTTTTTTATTTTAACAGTCCCATCTCAAGGTCCACTTATTTAATTTTTCAGGCACTTTTAAACGTATCACATGGGCTGATGGAGTTTGCTCAGTTGTCATGGAGACATAACATGCCAGCTGAGTGGCTGTCATGTTATGTCTCCATCGGTGGCACTTTTATGCCCCAGTCACAAAGAAAGCATTTTGCAACCTGCGAAACACAGGGAAACAGAGATCAGTGTGGGTACATGACAAAAGAGGCTGGATCTTGGGGAGTACCACCAGTTGGTCCAGGAGCTTCTCCTCCATCATGGACGTTTTCAGGCACATTTAAGGAAGACTCAGTGCCACCAGTTTCTCCTGCATAATTTACAAACTGTAAACTTGTTGTCATGACAGCCACAGAAGGCCCACCTCTCAAATCATCCAATTGGACAATGGGAAAAACACGAAGATGTGACACTTTTCCACTCTGAGTTCAAGATATTTTAGCTGGAGGAGTTTAGAGCACTTGGACACAAACACCAGGCGCCTAGAACACAGAAACGCATGGTGCGTAGCAACTCTCAAACAGTGAGCAAATAGTTTCATTCTCGTAAGTGCTATATTGTAGGCAACTGGACTTGCTTACGTTCCTTGAAGACGTTTTGCCTCTCATCCAAGAAGCTTCTTCAGTTCTAAATGACTGGTACGAAGTTGCAGGCTTCAAACCCTGTGTGGGTGGGAACCCTTGCAGAGTCGTAGGGGTCACGTGAGCTAGGGATGTCCCGATCCGATCCTTTCTTTTGTTTAGTGAACTGTGTGGATTGAACTGAATTGAACTGTGAACTGTGTGTTATTTGGAAATCCCGGAGTGGAGTTTTTTGTTTGAACTGAATTGAACTGACTGAACGGAGCGGAACATTTCTTTTCTTTGGTGAAAAAAAAAAAACTTTCTTGAAACTGATTATTGTTGTATTTGTATTTTTGAAAATTGAGTATAATTCTTCTGTTCTACAGAAACAAGGTAAAAACAATTTAATTTTGGTGTTGAGGGACCTGTTGTATGGGTTTTATTGGTTTGACTGAGTAAAAGAAAAATATTTGTTTCATGTGTCAAACCGCTAAAAAAGATATAGACCTGTTTTGTTTGTTGAAGACAAGAAGAAGATATTGACTTGGTTTACATTTTGTGCCGCTGAACCACCGATAAGCTTTTTGGATACTATTTAAATAGAAAACAAACCTTATGGGACAAATTGGATGCATTCTTTTTTTTTTCTTTCTTAATGCTTTGCAAAGTATCGGATTGGACTCGGTATCGGACTTGGTTTCAAAATAAAGGACTTGGTATCGGATTGGATGAAAAAAAATCAGATCGGGACATCCCTAATGTGAGCTCTTAGTTTCAAAGCGGTAAGGTCACAATGTGAGTCGTTGACCCACCTGGCCACCATGTGAGTCCTTAGGGTCAGGTGGGACCAGGGGTGAATGGGTGTGAAGTCGTCTGGGTCACACAGGGTTTGAAGCCTGCAACTTCGTACCAGTCATTTAGAAGTGAAGAAGCTTCTTGGATGAGAGGCTAAATGTCTTCAAGAAATGCAAGCAAGTCCAGTTGCGTACGATAAAGCACTTACGATTGCCATGACCTGAATGACTGAGAATCTTCACCGACAAGCTTCATTCTCATTAAAAACGATAACAGAAAGCCGGCTCCAGCTGCTGAAACGCTCTCTGTGTGATCAGGGTCTTTGGTTTTCCAATCCATGCTGGCTCATTGTCAGTTATCAGTAGTTTTGTTTAAGTGTTGTGCAGCAGTAATGTGTTCCAGAGTGACGACAAACACTGAAGTTACTATATCAGGGATCTGTTCATCTGTTGAGCCTTTTGAGGCAGGCTCTGTTTACAGAAGTCACATGGATCCTTTGTAGAGCAACCTTAAAGAAACAAAGGTGAACTCACACCACAGGGTGTGGGTGGAAATAGTATTTGCATTGTTGGTATTGCAGTTGTTTGGACAATCCCATGGGTGGGGTGGTCTGCTGCTGCACAGTCAGAGAGTGGAGGAACTGAAAGTGATTCATTATATACCACCTGCTGTCACAGCTGTCGAGACTATTTTCTTGTCGGCGCATTGTCACATCTACAAACTGAAATATTCCTAGAAGGCACTGAGGTCATTCCCTCAGCTGCACTGGTTTGGTGTCTTGACTCGCTGTGAGAGGTGTGGTAGAAGGTGTGGTGATGCCTATCCAGTGAATTTTGTTGGCAGGAATGAGCGTGGTCCGCCTCCCACCTGCTCAGAGCAGGTCGACAACTCAGTGCACTTTTGTTCAATAATGTCACGGTCACTTTATCTTGCAAAAACACACTCATAGAAACCTCTCTAAAACGTGGCTTTCATTCTGATTTGATCTTTTTACTATATAGTATGGTAGTATGATGGGTATCACAACACATGGTGTGTTTAATATGTTGATTGTTTATGACTATCTGGTCTGTAACAGGAGTATAATGGCAAAGAGATAACTGGACTACTGTGGAGTGGTTGTAGAACCATGTCAACGTATTCTGTAGGTTAATCTACCCACGTGATCCAGAGAAGATCATGATGTGTTTCTCTTACGTTACAAGAAAGTAATAAATCAGAGCAGCTTGTAGTAAATTAGTCTTCTGATGTGTACTGATGGTCCACACAGTGTAATATATTCCGTGTTGCACTTGAGTTTGACCATGTCGTCGAGCTAGTTTGCTGTGTCTGTTAAGTAGCTGTCCATTAGTCCTCTACAGCAGGAAACAGCACTTCAGAATGAAAGCTCTGTGCCAGGAATTCACTGTGCTTCAAAATTAAGTGTGTTTTTTACAAACTTGACATGTTCACAAGTCAGTTATGGTCCACTCAGAATGGACCCATGACCCACCAGTTTGGAACCATTGGTGTAACCTGTTGTGTCCCAGGCATCTCGTCAGTTCTGTAACCAGTTTCCTAACAGCCTCTCTTAAAAAATGTTTCCTGCCTTCCTGCCCTTCCTTCCTGAAAGAAATGCTGTCCACCCCTGTTTAAACATGTTGCAGAGGAAAAAAAAGATCATTTACATCGTTAGCACGTGACTTTTTATGACAAAACATGTTAAAGGAAATAAGTGAAACACTGAAGAGACAGAAAGAAGGTCTGAGATTGACCTGAGGTTGATCACAGGTGGATGGAAACACACCTGGTGAAGGAAAGAATAAAAAACATTAATCAAAAACCGCGATAGATAAATGTTAGTAGGCCTGTTATGCTGAGGTGTGTTTGATTATACTAAGACGCAGAACCTCTTCCTCACCTCTTCTTCACCTCTTCCTCACCTCTTCCTCTCAGGTGCATTTGATCCGAACATACCAGAGGAGGGACCTTCAGCTCCCCCTCCTGGTTGGCTGGATGACATACATGGATACCAGGGCCACAAAGGAGGAGGTCAGTCTTCTGTTCTCTTGTCTTCTCTTTTCCTTTAACACACCTCAACCTTCATCTGCCTTTTTTCTTTGTGTTAATGTGCACGCCCAGTAGATGACAACCCACTGTATCCACCTCCCCCTGCCTACACCCCCCAGCCTGAACTCGACAAGAACACTTTAGTTCCCGATGTCAGGTAAATAAGATACTCTCGTGATGATTCTGTGATTTATCTTAATTAGAAAGGCCTCTCAATATGTGAGACAGAAATATGAAGGCATAATGGGGTAACAGATGTACACAGCTATGTGTGTTTACTCCGTCAGGGTTCCGACAGTATCGGAGGATGTGGCCAGAGACGCGCTGCTCAAATTTGTGGAATCAAAATGGAGGTACAGCTCCAAACCTGCCAGGAACCTCACCTTCAAAGAGCTCAAACCCATCACTGTGTACCGGGTAGGAGCACAGATCTTTCAAAATGGATACATAAAAATGTTACTTGTGTGATATCTAACCTGGACCAACATGACATATGTTAACACATTCTAGTACCTATTAAGCCTCGTTCCACCGAACACTTTCAGTCCAGCACCTTTGGAACCAGCAGTGAGCCTTCAGACATGGTACCTAGACCCTCGGTCTGTTCAGACAGTCCTCTTAAATGTGGGCGGGGTTGTTGTCACTCACTGCTCTGTCCAGCACTCGCTGTATTTCCTCATCAGCGGTGACACAGATGGAAGTCTGCACCTGGTTTATCGTCCACAGAGCGAGGCTGCACGCCCACATTTTCAGAACAAAATAGAACTGGCTCGAAACGGGGCTAAAGTGTGCATGCAGCAACTAGTGCTTTGTAAAATGTTGACATGCACATTTTGGGGATTCTTTGTTTGAGGGGGCCTTTGAATACTTTGTTTTAAGGTGCGGACACACCAAACCAACATCAAAAAACTAGTGGTGACAAAAGCCAACTGTTGCGTCGTCTACGTCGTCCTGTGTCAGTTGCATTTGAACACACTGCACGGACTACATCCGACGGCCAAGTAGCACGTCGTACGTTCTGCGCCTGCATGAGAGAGAGCGGAGTGAGAAAGTGGTACATCCTGTCAGCCGAAGGGTTTCCTATCTGTGCAGCCGATACTCGCCGAAACTCAGCACTTTGTACATTATCTTCTGATTCAAATCATGACCTGGAGAACTGATGGACAGCCACCGTAACATCATCCATTGGTTTGTGGACTCCTGTTTTTGAAGCTTGGTGTTTTGGCTGTCGTCATCTCGGATATTTTGAGCCAGAAATAACCCTTTTTGGACGAGATGGAGCTAACCCTCACGCTAGCTGATAGCTGGGTTAGTATGATGCATTTACAGCTATGGTCAACGGTGATAATGCTAATGCTAATTTTTGCCTGTGAAAAACAAGCTAAAAAGCATTAAAACAAAATAATTACTGGAAAAACAGAATATCCGACTCCTCAGAGGATCTTTTAGTACAACCAAAAGCTGAGCAAGACTTTTTTAAGCGACCAAAACATTACAATTAACTTTCATGAACTGAAAACACACTGGAATAGCGACAGCTACGGCTACGGCCATTCTCTTTGATTCTAGGGTTACGCCATGGTTACGTTACGATACAATAGGATATACTTAATTGTCCCTGTTGGGAAATTTGTCTTGGACTCAGGAGCTGCACAAGTATTGTTGCCTTACAATAATTGTTCAGAAGAAATTAAACATACACCAAAAAAAACCCCACATACTACACAACAGGTTACCTAACCAACATTGTCACTGTGGTAAGCTTCTTGTCAACAGATGGCATCTACCTGTCACTCAAAGTGTCCGCACCCTTAATTATGTAAAACTATAAGCCTTAATAACATTTAAACAGATGAGTTATCTAAGAATTGACCCCCTGCACAGTTGTCACTGACAGGGAAATCATCTGTAGAAACCAAAACCGTTTCTGCACCAGGCTGTAAACATGTTTATTTGTCCTGTAAATTTGGGCGTTTCAACATGAGAGTTGACTCGCTCTTGAGTCAGCCTCAAGTGACCATTAGAGGAACTGTAGTTTTTGGCACTTCTGCATCGGCTTTGTACTCCAACCTTGATGCTTGATGCCACGAGGCTTAACTGATGTTTTTAAATGTCTAGGTGCCATTCAAATGAAAACCACAGACAATGAGTACAGAGTGTTTTATATACTGAAATAAAACACACCTCTCCAGAGTCCGCCTCAGCTCTCAGGGAGATCAGCAAACACAGGATTTTTAAGGAGTTTAAGTTCTTCTTTTCACCACTGCGTAGCATCATGACACGTGCTCCCATTCATCCAGTGTTTTATCATTATTTTCCTTCTGCAGTATCGACTGGAGACGTACACTGAGACCAGAACCAGCGCCTGGCAGTTTGAACCCTACAATGGTAAAACTTGAGAACTCTGAACGAACAAATTACTTACAAAACTTTCTGTTTTCATGGATGACAAGATCAGCTGTCATTCTCATCAGACAGTATTTATTTTAGATTAGATCAGTGGTTCTCAAACTTTCTCTGTCATGTCCTGCTTCAGAAGCCATTAACAATAATCGGGGAAGCAACTGATAAAAAATTATCTATGTTGAAATTTAGTGAAATAAAAGTCAGCATGACAGCATCAGCAAACTCTCTACCTTTACAAATCATATCCACTCAGCTTAAATTCACTTCATACTTTTCCCCTGATTATTGATGACCCACCTGCAGTGTCTCTGTGCCCTCCACGGGGGTCTGCCCCACAGTTAGAGACCCAAAGTTAGATTAATCAGCACTGTTAAAAGTACCACTCTTCACTGAAAATGTCGTCCCACTTTTTTGGCGTCAAACAGGACAGGTGGTTGATGGTCCTCAGTACGGTGTGAGCCCTCCACCCTGGGACATTCCTGTGACGATGCCTCAGAGATACACAGACAGGGTGGAGAAGGTCCGCGTGCCACACTCGTCCTTTGTGAAGGTACAGCTCTCTTCCTGATTTGCTGATTGTTGTACTTTTTTATTCTTTGTATCAAAGCAATGTGCAGTGTTTCTGTGTGTGTGTGTGTGTGTGTGTGTGTGTGTGTGTGTGTGTGTGTGTGTGTGTGTGTGTGTGTGTGTTTTAGCCGTGTCACAAATGCAACGGCTGTGGAAGAACTCGCTGTGGTAACTGCCATGGAAGAGGCCAGGTGAGATCTCTTCTTTACTTGAAGGTTCTGTATGCAATTTTTTACATGTATTCATTTTTTATTGCCAATGGAAGAATGTTTTGTAACGTAACTTAAAGACTGAGACCTTTCCGACTTTTCTTGGTTGCCTGTAACAGCCTGTGGAGTGATTTCAACACTCAAGACTCAAGACAAATTCACTGGGAAAATCTAAAGGACGTCACGTTAGGTGCTCTCTTGAGTGCCTTGCCTCTCCTCAGCTCATCTACAGTGCCAACAGTGTGCAGCACTAGCTAACGTTAGCTTAGAAATGGAGTCCATTAACGTAAACAAACAATCTGCACCCACCAACGACTAGTTTTACAGTGACCATTGGTGTACAGTCATAGCTTTGTGTCATATGATATTTTATCAGCAGTAGATCATTTTACAGTGTAGTTTGCATCAGATTTAGTTGTAAAAACATTTTTTTTCTTGCAGGCATGATCCTTCAACAGACGGTTATAACAGGACAAGAACTACTGTACTCCACTGTAGCTTTAGGCAGAAGTCACAGATTGTGCCTGCAGAAAATTAACAGCATGGTTTTATGATAATGTGGAAATAATGCCACCTTTGTTAGGTCACACTTCCTGGTAGACACTTACTAGTTACTTAACTCCTCATCCCCTTTTCACAGAAGCGCTGTACGTTCTGCCACGGTCACGGCCGTTCCAGGAACAAGCCCTGCTCCTCCTGTCATGGCCGAGGTCGCAGGAGGTGGGACTCTGTTTGCTTTCTTTCCTGTCTCTCTGTCTGAATTTCCTTCTCCGTCTTGCAGAAGCGTTGCTTTAGCTGCCATGGCTCAGGGTACAGGAGGCACCCCGGGAATCACAAGCGCTCCTCCGGGAAGACACGTTGTACATCTTGTAGCGGGAGAGGCCGTAAGAGGTGAGAGAGGAGACCCGAGAACGCTGACGAAAAGAGTCTTAGCCGTGGGATGAGTGCTGGTAGGGTAGAGTGGAGTCTTGATCTGATTTACAACTTACACACTGTGCAGCAAACATGTGAACATTCCTCGCCAGTGACCCAGGCATTTATTGACGGTCTGTTTGATAAATGCATCTCCTCCGTCTTCCTGTCTCTTCTGTGCCAAGATGTGAGGAAGATATGTGAATGACTGATGCGAGGAATCATGTTTCCCTCCATAGACTGTATAAAAGAAGTGGATGCAGCCACCATGATGTCATTTTGGCATTCGCCACCTTGGCTTTTTGGAGGCGAACCCTCGCTCATGAAGCCAAAAGGGTTCAACTTCTTGGGTATAAAATTACCCTGATCTTCTGCATCGTGGGGCTCAAAGAGCAAAGTTTAGCTCTCTGCTAACTTGAATGGGGATGAAATAATTTAATTGTGTGGCTCTTCTTGACTTTTGAAATGTTACTGGACCAAATGGATCAAATTCCAACAGTGAAATGTGGTATTTCGCCGGGGTTGGGACACTCACAAAAGTTTATCCACGTTCCCAAGTCATTGGGAAAAAGTCTTTATGGCCCCGTGGCATCACGTGACGAACCGACATTGTAATTATGTTGATTTTCCACAACAAAACTGGGCTTCCAAGCCTGGTGCTGTTCCGAGGAGCTTGGTCTGAAGTGACCACAAGGGATGTGCCATATCATCTCGTTCAGGATAATACTGGTTTAATTTGTAATATCATGTGATTCTCGCAATATGTCCACTTGTTGATGTCATACTGTTACCCACAACAAGCATGGCTGAAAGTGAAATTATTACCAACATTGCAGTGGTTCCAAAAAGAGGAGCAGCTTCAGTGGTGCAGAATAAACAGCGGCGTCCTGAATGTTTTATGAACAGCCCCGGACTTCTCAGACTCTTTTAGCGACTCACTGCTCGGAGGGAACTCATTCAGCGGCTCCTCTGGCAGCAGCACAGCATCTCTCCCTCTCCTCTCTCGCCGTGTACACACGGGACTCAGTGTCATCTAGTGATTTTGTCATAAACCTTTGGTAACGTAAACCTACCTGACGCTCGCAGCTTGACATTTTTTTGCAATTCTATTTTCTTGAATTTATTTATTTTTAACTAGTCCATAGCCATTGGTAGCTTTGTCACCTTCTACCTATGCCAGTCCTCAATGCCTATGTGCAGTTTCACATAGATTGACCACGTCAGTGAGGAGAAAAACGTGGGACAGACAGAATGACTGACTGACAGAATGACACACTGACAGTTTCTGTGATTATGTACAGCATACCATGCCATGACTTAGTCATAGCAAACATTAGACATTGGTCCACAGGGGGAGCCACAGCCATCGGTCGCATTTTAGCCATTTTGAAGCATTTTTCTGTTGTTATAGCGCCACCCAGTTGCCAATTAGAGTTAAATTTCTCCAGTCACCTTGAGGCGTCCTGTTCTACATATCTACCAAGTTTAGTAAAAATCCATATGGCGGTTAGGCCTAAATAAGAAATGAGCTCTCTAGCGCCCCCATTTTGTTTGATGGGGTCAATAATGGAGGGGTCCCCTCAGATTATGTGTGGTCATATGCCTACAAAGTTGCGTGGTGATGGGTGAAACCCTTGAGATGTTATACACCTTTATGTGATGAGCCACGCCCTCCACAATATTCATTGCCTTATAGAAGCTCAGTTTTAGTAAGTTTTCCAACTTTTGCCAAGAGGGAACTTTAGATATTGGTCCCTAGATTATGTTCACCCAGTTTCATGCAGATCGCTCAAACTTCCTAGGAAGAGATCCATTTGAAGTGTTTTTCAAAACATTCAAAATGGCGGAAAATCTATATAAGCGGAAGTTATGGGTTCTTGAGGCAAATGTGTTCCTCGTGAGGAGAGGCATCTCTGTGCAAAGTTTCATGTCTCTACCACATACGGGGCATGAGATATGATGTAATATTGCTTCATTGGCATCCTCCCATGACTCTCTACCACTGTGCCAAATTTCACATGGATTGACAGAGTCAGTGAGGAGAAAACGTGGAAAAGAGACACAGACAGACACACCCACAGACAGAGTTTTTGTCATTATATGCTAAGATTAATTTGTCAAATTGTCAAGAATATTGTTGTTGGAAAAAAACAACAACCCTGAAATATCATGGTATTATTTCAGGGCCATATTGCCCACCCCTAGTGACCACCATATCTGGAACAGAGGGTGGAGCTGAGGAGGATAGGCATCACAACGCCTTTATCCTGACTGACAGGTTGCCATGGTAGTGACTTGTCAGTCACAAGGTAGCCAAACCTCAAAACGTACATATGCTGTATAGCCTATTTCACTCTAAACACCATCAACATGCTGTTTTGAAGACTTGAAACTGGTGATTGAGTGGAGTTGCCCCCTGCTGGCCATTTGAAAGAATGCAGGTTTAAAGCACTTTGTATTGGCTTCACTTTTCAGACCCGGACACTGCGTCCACCTCTTTATTCAGTCAGTGATCTCCTCACATGGTGTTTTGATGTTGATGGTGAATGTCTCATCAGCATCTGCGTTTCTTATGTTTCCACACTTTGTTCTTGCGACTTACCATTTCAGTTTTACACTTACTTCTGTCTCAGCTATGACAGCTCCGCTTGATCCTTTTGCACAAACTCTGTCACTTGTTTTTTCATGTTTCACTGTGATGTTGACGTGAGAAGAAGCTGCAGAATATTTGAACCATATCTTTCATCTCTTTGTCAATCCTGCAGGTGTTTGTCCTGTCACGGCCACGGCTACAAGACCTGCTCTGTGTGTCACGGCAGCCAAAACCTGCTGCATTTCATCCAGCTCACTGTGACATGGTACGTCAAAGCTTGACACACACGCATGCTGACACATTTCCACACAGAAGCTGGCTAAATTTCCTCTTCTGTTTCATTTGTTCCTGTTGTCTGTGTGTGTGTGTGTGTGTGTGTGTGTGTGTGTGTGTGTGTGTGTGTGTGTGTGTGTGTGTGTGTGTGTGTGCGTGTGGGTGTGTGTGTGTAGGAAGAACGACGTAACTGATTTCATTCCAGACCGCCAGCCTGACTTCCCTGACAAGAAGTTTGAGAAGGTGACAGGAGACCCTTTCTTCGTCGATGAGAGTCTTTTGGTAAAAACAAAACACTTGTTGTCTTTTAAATAGGAACGTGAAAGTGGCTATCATTTTTGCTTTTATTATGAAATATATTTAAAATGAAAACGTGAAAACAACATGGCAATGTGTTGCCATCACCTGAATCTGCAGCTCCTCTCAGTTTTACAGTGAGTCTCAGCTCACGTTTATCTGTCCGGGTGTAACTTTAATATTCTGGTTCACTCAACGCTCTCATAGCATCATTCTAGGCCTTTTTACACCGCCTCTTCAAGGTATGAATTCCACACCATTATTCCGCCTCACCATGCTGTGTAAAATGTACAGTCGCAGAATGAGGGGACAGAGTTGTCTCATCGCAGGTAGTAATAGCGCCAAAGTGGTGTCTATATTAACCTGTCTCAGATTTGTTTGATTTGACTGGATGTTGGGATGATGCTTCTCAAACCACTCATGAGAGAAAAAAACATGTGGTTACTTAAAAAAACAACAACATCCATGTCTCTTGGAGATGTGTGGATGAATACATTTGATAGAATATAAGCTTATGTGCTCCATTAGACAGAAATCAAAGATGCTTCAACAAAATAAATCAAAAAACTCCTGATGTTGTTTGCCCTGTTTTGAAAACAAAAAGAAAGATTGTGTCAGGTGGACACAAGCATCATCTTAGCATCATCATCAAGTTAAAATATCACTCTGTCCAAATACCTGCAAAACTAATGATGTTCCCATCAGTCTCAGAGGAAAGTCGTGTTAGCAGCCAACAAGGAAATGTTAACATGCTATGATGATGGTGAACCTAATAAACATTTTGCCTGCTAAATGTTAGAATGTTAGCTTTTAACTGGAAGCACCACAGTGCCTGAGAGCAGCCTCACAGAGCAACTAGCATGGCTGAAGACTCTTTGTCTTGTTGATTGTCTGTGTTTCCTCCTCTCTGTCCTGCCAGGTGTACCCCATCCAGGGGTTCCCCGATCAGGAGATCTGTGATATTTCTAAGAAAACCATTAACGAACACCTCAATCGCTTCAGTTCCACCAGCCGCATCCTGCAACAGGTAAAATCAACTCAAAACAACTGTGTAAATAATTGGGTGATACAGAGATGTAGTTTTATACCCTGCCTACTGACTGCCAGTGCCCCTCTATTGTGTTGAAGAAAGTAAAATCTTTTTGTTATCCCACCTGGACGCATGGGTGGATTACTGAGCACGGCTACAGGGCACAGGCCTGGGCTTTACCTGGAAACTGTCCACCAAGAGATGCAAAAAGATCATTGAGAGATTCAAAATGATCACTAATAGAGTCGAAGGGGCGACAAAGAGATACAAAATGACTGTGAAGAGATGCAAAAAGACCACAGAGAGTTGCAAAGGGACTACAAAGAGCATAATAATGTCCACCAAGAGATGTAAAGGGACGAAAGAGAGATCCAAAATGACTATCAAGAGATGACCACAAAGAGTTGCAAAAAGAGCACAGAGAGACGTATAATGACCACCAAGAGATGCAAAAAGACCTCAAAGAGATGCGAAAAAGCCCCAGAAAGATTCAAAATGATCACTAATAGATGCAAAGGAACCACAGAGAGATAGAAAAAGACCACCAAGAGATGCAAAGGGACCACAGAGAAGCACAAAACGGCCACACAGTGAAGGAAAACATTCATAACATCACATTAAGCTGAGATATACGTATGTGACAGTAACAGTAACTGACCAAACTCTGACAGTTTGAGACAGGACATTTAGACCTGATGTTATTTTTTAACAATGCTGATTTTTTTCCTTTACATTTCTCTCCCTAAATAAAAATGATGCTAATCTCATGACTGTTTGTTTCTTCCTCTCTGTAGCGTCAGACCATCGAGCTGGTGCCTCTGACTCACGCGTATTATACCTACAATGGGAAAGACTACAGCTTCTTCGTCTATGGAGTGGAGAACAAAGTCTTTGCTTCCAAATATCCCACTGCGTGTACTATTTTATAAGGAACATGCAGACATACTGTTATCATATTTAGCTTGGGCTGTATACTGACAGTGAGAGGGGGCAGCAGGTGGGAAAAGCTGAATAATTAATTCAATGTACCAACGTGTATTCACCAAAAATCTATCGTAGTGTCATTAACTGTTAGTGTTACCACATTAATCGTCCGTACTAATTGTTCAACTTGCCTTCAGTGTGTGATCATATGGTGCTTTAATGACCAAGCTAAGCCTCACAGTTGTGCTTAAACCTTTACGTATAAGATACAATACTCCTCAGGACAGGAAACAAACTCTTAAAGCTACAAACCAAACTCCAGACTGTCACGGGTCACTGCCAGTATGTTTCCTGAGATAAGACAGTAATAAATCACAGAACTGCAGCTTCTGATACGGGGCGTCATTTTTACAGCCTGTTGTGATACATACGTGAATATATTTAGATTATATATATTTCTATTTTAGTGAAGATGTTTTTCTTGGTTTGTGTGAGACAGATGTTTTATTGCTTTCAGTTTATGTGTTTATGCATTAAAGTGTCTGTATAAAAATCCATCCAGATGCTGGTGTCTCAGCAAATATCCACTCATCTTTTCTAAAAGCACTGTGTTTTGTCCGACAGTAGAAACTGTTTAACAATTTTACTACTTTTATTTTTACATGTAAGAGAAGTGTGTTTTAAAATGTACAAGTCTGTTGTTATTTTATACAACATAATCAAACCTGTCAAATGTATTCAGTAAACGTGTCACAGATGTCAAAATAAAGTTTTATCATGTTATCATCCTGCAGTGTGAGTCTCTGTGAGAGGAACATGCAGAAACTGTGTTTGAAACAATCTGCAAACGAACCAGTGTTTGAAAAGCTTTGAGGGTTATTGTGTTCATGCTACTTGTTTGTTGATCCCGCTGTGGTCAGCCTGCATTTCTGCTGCTTCTTCTGCTGAGCAAATAATAAGCAAACTGTATATATACATATATATATATGTGTGTATGTATGTATGTGTATATACATATATATATATATATATATATGTGTGTATGTATGTGTATATATATATATATATATATATATGTGTGTATGTATGTGTGTGTGTGTATATATATATATATACGTACATCCCAACAGCTCACCTAATGAAGGGTCCAAAAATAGAAAACAATGAGACAATGAGTTCTCCACCTTCTCGACTGAGTCTTTGCTCTTCAGTCAGTATCTTTGTTTCACTCTCTTAAACAACATTATGAATTCATGAGCACTCGGACGTTCGACAGGCTGACCAGGGACATACTGGACACTAGAAAGAGTCGTTCAATAAGACCTGTTCGTTCAGTCCTGCCCATCACTACTGACTCATGCCGAAAACATAGACTGGCATTGTTAGGACAGACGTGCTCTTGCTCATCGTGTATCTGTTACCTTAGAGATAAAACAAAACATGTTTCACTGAACATTTAAATGATAACTGCAACACATATATATATATATATATATGTATGTATATATATATATATACAGTACAGGCCAAAAGTTTGGACACACCTTCTCATTCAATGCGTTTTCTTTATTTTCATGACTATTTACATTGTAGATTCTCACTGAAGGCATCAAAAATATGAATGAACACATGTGGAGTTATGTACTTAACAAAAAAAGGTGAAATAACTAAAAACATGTTTTATATTCTAGTTTCTTCAAAATAGCCACCTTTTGCTCTGATTACTGCTTTGCACACTGTTGGCATTCTCTCGATGAGCTTCAAGAGGTAGTCACCTGAAATGGTTTCCACTTCACAGGTGTGCCTTATCAGGGTTAATTAGCCTAATTAACCTTTCATGCGTTGCTGGTTAAAATGATTTAACAGAAATGACACGACAGAAATACATCGAGAGTGAAAAGTGTGCTCATTTTGTGACTTACAAAGACAGAAAACTCTTTAGGGGCACTGGAAACTGAGCCAGGAGGGGACAGGTTTTTAGAAATGTGTCACGTGGCTGATGGCGACACGGTGGGACAGGGCAATCACTAGATGGCCACGTCCACCTGCAAAGTGCCGGCAGCGTCCTGGAACCACATGTGAGTGACCCTGAGAGAAGAAGGAGTATAAAAAGAGTTTAGATGTTGCACGTATAAGCAGCCTTAATATCATATAGCCAGTCCACATAGCCATGTGTTTAGTGTGTGTAGGTCCTACCTGAATAACAGGCCCCAGGTGCTTTGCTAGTCGCCACACACGAATCCCAAAACAAGTCAGAAACGTTTCTGAGGAGAGGTGGGTTTCTATTTTCTATATTTTCTGATTAATTATGAAGACCTCTTTAAGCAGTTGTTACCAAATGAGGTGTGTGTGCAGCCCCTCAGTCACACTGCCAGAGGAGGAGAGCACTGTGAAACCTGGCAACCCCACTTTCACTTCTCTGCCAACAAACTCCAGCAGAGGGCGCTGTGGCTGTGCATTAATGTCCTGCAGCATGTCTGAGGGTGTGTTTGCTGACATCGTGTGCTGTGGGAAAAAAAGCAATTCAGACTGGAACACTCAAAAGCCAAAGATTTAACTTCTAACTTGTTTAACAGTAAAAAGCCCTGAAGTTTCCATCACAGAACAGAGCTGCAACTTGTTTGTTTCATTCTGGAGAAAAATCACACACAATTAATGCCACTTGAAGAAAAAACAAAACAAAACATTCTCGCACAAAACAAACAGCAAACAAAAATCTCAAGTAATTCTGTGAACACAGACTGAAACTAACCTCTTTAGTATAATTTAAAGGAGACACATAAACATGATCTCAGCTAGTTATGCTTTTTAACTTTTACACTCGATGACAGTATTTTAATATTTTGCTTTCTACTTTAATTCCAATACTTTTCACTGACTCTGACCTACAGCCTATTTCATTAACAGGTTCTTTGCTGACTGACATTTGGGACTTTATTTGGGGAAAAATAAGATAAAGGACGTGAAGGCCAACAGGGATGTGATGTGCCATAAAGTGTGTTTTATATCTTTTTACTACCTGTCATAGTTATATTCTGTCTGACTTTCACTATTTCACAACTTCACATTTGAAGCTGTGCATTTTGTTGCTCTTTCTGGTGAAGTATTATTGATTGGCTGCTGCTGCTAAACTGCTTTTATTGAATTTCTCTAAAAGTGTATTTTATTAATGTGAATCTTATTTAAATTTTATTCATTTTGTTCAGTACTGTTTTTGTATTTTAATCCCTTATTGGAACCTTGTATTTTGATTCTTTACATGTTCTTTTTTTGGACATATAGCCAACATTCTGAGTGACGCTGAAGTTAGCATTTATTTTATTTGTGAAAATGCTAAAGGGGAGATTTCAGCGTTTATATTTTATACCTAGACCTCATTAGACCGGGTCCAGATAAAAAAACACTGTACCTAGACTTCTCAAATCTGGCCTGGATTATCCTACAGAGGCTAAATATTCATAAATAATAAATGTTTCACAAATACAATAGTGGGTGTCAGGCAAAGTTAATGTCTTACCTAAAACGTCTAAAATGTTTTCACATCAAGAAGTGTCACAAAAAACAGACAAACAGACACACTGCAGTGTCAATTTCCCCTTAACTTTCTCCTTAAGTGCTGAATTGGAAGCTAACTTCAGCTTTGTACATTCTGATGTAAATCACTTTGAGCTGCATTATATTCATTAGGTATAAAACATTAACATAAATGACTATATTATTTATTTATGCTGCTTTCATTCGAGCGTCATCCTCTGGCGCTGAGACATGAAGCCAGCAGTTCCTGTAATGTCACCTGTGCTGAATAAATCTCAAGATCTCAAAATTAATAGTTAATGCACTACAGCACAGCCAGTAATACATGCTGAGAGGAGATTTGGCGGCATATATCGGTCAGCAGGGGAGTTGCATGTCGCTGCATGTGTGGAGAGTTAAACGCAGTCATTTTAATAAAGTCACTCTTGAACCTCCATATCACAGTGTCATTCAGCACTGAGGTCAGATCTCAAACCACCCTTCAGTGAAATCTTCCGAGCGGTCCGTGAAGGCAGCAGCAGGCAGCGGAGGGACGGTGTGTCTGCAGGAGGCTGCAGGAGGCTGCAGGAGTGTCTCAGCTCAGCCCACATGTGTCCACTTGGTTCATAACGCGTGGAGCCTGCAGGTGAGCCGACACTGCGTCATCACGGCCACGATCCGTCCTGCTTTATCAGCTCAAGTGGAATAACTGAGAGACCCTCGAGATCCAGACTCAAAACTTCTGCTCGGTGAGTTTCACAAAGTTTTATTGTGAAATGTTTGTGTGGAGGCGCCGCGTGATGCGCTGCTGCCGCGCGCTGAAGTCCAGTACTTCACTTTGAGTTCATCAGTGTTGCTGAAAGTTTGGGGACTGAAGTGTTGTGGACTGTTTCAGGCTTTATTATTCTTTGCACTGATGAGCTTGGTGTCCAAAAGCAGCTCTAAAATCTGTTTTAATTTCACTCAGATCACTCACACCTGCTGATTCATTTTCACCAAGCTGAGTATTAAAGTCAGTGTGAAGCAACAGGTGATCACATCCTTCATGATAAACTCACTTTGAGCATCAAAACTGGTCTCACATTTAAATTAAACTCATTTTAACTTGAAATTATTAGAACATGTGGAAAGAAAACTCAGCTGTGTGTGTGTCACTGAGAAGCTTTCAGGGTCCTTGTAGCAGATGTTGTGGTCATTGTAAAGGCTCCTTATTAACAGGGTTTTTTGGCATGAATTTTGGTCATTTAAAGGTTCCAGGGGGTTTGTGCAGTCTTCAATAGTTTCAATAGTTTTTGTGGTCATTAAACATGTTTCAAGGGTCCTTGGTCATTAGTTTCCAGGAGTTTTTGCAGGAGTTTATGTATCACTGAGAACTTTACGGGGCTCCAGGTAGAAGTTTCGGTGTTTCCAGGAGTCCTTGAGAGAGTTTGTGTGATCAGTGAAATGTTCCTTGTGGTGTTTGAGGTGATTTGTCATCATCAGGGGTTCTTTACTTTACTTAATCAAGCATGACTGCAGCCGTCATGAGTTTCACTGTGTTCTTATTTTCATGACTGTATGAACAGTGGTCCCTACACACAGGAGCTGTTGGTACAGACATTATCAGAAAGCATCCTTTGCCTCACGATTTGTGAGCCGGTGAAATTGAGTGATGAGTCCAGTCAAAGAAAAGTGTCCTCAGGTGGACAGAGGGACGGCTGAGTTCACCTCACCTCCAAATAAACCTTCAGCTGAGCTGACTGAAGACAGCGTCCCTGTCTGCCTGTCAGTGTCTCTGCTGTGAGCAAACGTCCCCCAATTGTCCCGGCCTTTCCTGTTATGGAGTTCAGCCCCCCCTCTGCTGTACAATCTGTGAGTGGGACTGCTGTTTCCTGCCCTGTGTGTGTGTGTGTGTGTGTGTGTGTGTGTGTGTGTGTGTGTGTGTGTTGAGATTGCTGTTTTCCTGGCTGCATTGTGTCTCCTCAAACGGTAGTGCTGCTCCTGTGATGATAATGGAGTGACTCTGATACACAGCCACCTGTAGGATGTGTGTGTGTGTGTGTGTGTACATTTACTGCAGTATACTGTGTGTCAGAAGGGTTTCTAGGTAGTTGTACTTCACTTTAGTACTTTAATTTGTGCTGCTTTATGCTTCTGCTTCATCACACTGCAGAGGGAAACATGCACTGTCTACAGTATTTAGTTTAAATTTCTTATAAGACGTGAAAAACATCTCCCATAGATGTGGAAACCTGTAAATCAGAGGGAGTAAAGTATGTCTTCTTTAGTGTTTCACCGCCTGAAAATAAGAATCATTGTCTTTTCGTTACCTTAGAATGAGTCGTTTATATCTACATAGGTAGCAGGACCTCGATTATGGAGATGTTGCACCACCATGTTTCTACAGTAGCCCAGAACGGACAAACACTGGCTCTAGATCGGGACATTTGCTTTACAATCTTTTGGGAACACCGGCCTTTGTCGGCTGTGGCCGTGCTGCTCTCACCACCTCTTTACACCAGACTCGGCTCCTTTCAAAGACTCCTTGTGAAACACTCCTGAAAATGTGGTGGCACAACAGTCTCCTTCAGTACATTATTCTATGCTTTCTTTTGATTTTCACATTGGCTAGTCATCCTGTTTAATTTGTCTTCTGATTAAATCGAAACCGTTGAAACAGAGTTGAAGCCTCTGCAAGTAATGTGTTGCTGGCAGACACTCTGTGCTGCAATAAAATGGTTAATCAGGAGTGTCGTGCACTGTAGAGCTGATGTGCTGCTGGTTCTGCCGGCCTGAATAGAATATGATGTCTATAGCCTTACTGTTATGTGTACAGCCTTATAGACTGAGCTGAGTAGAGATGCGCGGGTCGACCCGTAACCCACGGGATCCGCAAATGGACCTGTGGGTCGGGCAGCAGTGATCGTCTGTTAAATCGCTCTGTAAATGATATTTTGACATTATAATTATAATCTATTAATCTATAATCTATTACTGTCATGGCATCCGAAGGTGCTGATGCATTGAGCAGGTGACAGTCCGCAGCTGTTTTCAAAACACACTTGTGTCACGCACTCCAAAAGAAACTTGTTGAAACTTTAAACAATAATTTATTGTACAAAACGGGGGAAACAAACGTTGACAAAACGGTTCCATAATTCATATTAAATTCAAAAGATGACGAAAAAACAGCTACAAGTTAGAGGGGATAGTGATAAAGTGGTAAAACTTGGCATTGATCCACAGCCTCAGACGGATGCGCTCAAGCGTGCCGTGCGCACAAGCTCCATTGGTAGGCTATACTATATTTTCACATTTTTAACAATGCAATTTAAAAGTTTTGATTTTTATTGATAACCTACATTTACCAACAACAAAAAGACTACATTTAGCACCAAAAAAATGTAAATAAATAAAAAAGTTAAGAAAAAAACGAATATGTAATACCAAATTTTCATAACGAATACCTACCCATAGAAACGAATATCCGAATATTTGGGTACAGCCCTAAAAGGCAGCCGGTCACATATCATGCTGACATGAAAGGACGGCTTTTGTCGTCTGTGTCTGACACAGGAAGTCACTCACCAAGTGCAGGTTTTCAATGACTTGGGAGTGAGAGACGAGGGTAGATTTTAAACGAGGACACAGTCTACGTCATTCGTCACTGCCACCAGTCACTGGCCTCATATGCCCGGTCTGCATGCGGCAGGGTTTTTGTTGCCTGCAAAAACGTGTCATAAATTGACTTTTTATCCAGTTTTAAGCCACATTTTTACAATACACTTTTTATATCTTGGTTGTTCTTAACAAACCAGTTACGACTGCTAACTAGCTCGGCTCCAGCCCCTGTTGTGCCAAGCAGTGACAGAGAAACGCTGATTTTTAACCTGAAACTACTTCATTCAGTGATTTTACTGGTTTACATTAACAGGTTCAGGGAGGGAGAGACCTCTGTGGATAATTCAGTTCCTCGTCAAAAATTGTCCTGAACGTCTGGAACTTAAGTTATCAGAGAAAAAAGGTGAGCACACATTGGCAGCTGCAGACTTACGGCTTGTCTCCAACATGCAGAACCATGTTGAGCGACACTGATTTGTACCGTGAGACTCAACTGCCTCAATCAGTGTTTTCACCGGTTTAAATCACGTGCCAGTTTGTTTTAAAGAACATGAGACCTCTGTGGATAATTCAGCTCCTGGTAAAAATCTCCTGAACAATCTCCATGAATGTGACATGCTGTTACTTAAAGTGTTTTGTCCATAAAATGACGCAAAACAGAAAAACAGAAAACAAAGAAGAAAGCTCAAGTTAAAAGTTAAGGCTCTGAACACTTCTTCCATCCCTGGACCGAAGTATGTAACTTAGATTTACCAGAAAATGAAGCTTAATTTGGGTGAAAAAGTAAAGTACTGAACTGAATCTAGGATCCTGTTGAAGCTACTGTATCTGTGTACCCACTGGGAGTTGAAGGAGCCTATTTGAGCTACTTGACTCCCTCTCAGTCAGAGTCCTCCAGTGGAGAGGGCTGTTTCACCAGCTGCTGAGTCAAGTGTGTAAAAATGAGGGAAATCTAAGCCCCAACAGGAGGTGAGGAGCCCAGTGGAAGTCAGCACTTGACTGAGAACGAAACAAAAAGCAGTCACACAGTCGTAAATGAGAAGTGACAGAAAAGAGGCTTTGGCATCAGACGCAGGGGCACAGATAGACATCGCCCCGCACGCAGCAGGCTCTCTGTCCTGTTTTTAGAAGCCGAATCGAGCCGAGCAGGCACATCGCTCTGAGACTAGAATCAACAAAGACTCCAGATAAAAAGTCTTATCTGATGGCTGCTGGCCAAAGAGAAGTGAAGTTCAAAGCTGCAGCACTTAAGACTTGCATCACTTTCATTCTGATTGGGTTTTTGTTTCAGTGACTCGACATCCTTCAGGTTTTACTGGGGTTTTTGAGTGAACGTTTTGACCTCGCCACGCAGGGGATTTACAAAACAAGATCTTGTCAGTGTACATTATAGCAACCATAGAGACTAAAGGTAGATGACAGTTTTACATTGTGATTTCATGCTGGTATTATTCAGGTCTAGGAGCATTCTTTGGACGTGTTTACAGCACATCCACAACATGTGTATCATTTTGGGGGTTTTACTGCAGTTTGTGACACACGGCCTCTTTACGGACGGCTCTGTGCGATGTACACAAACCAACTCATCAACAGTTTGAAGCTGTTAAAACTGTCATCATTGTATCCGACTCTGTGTAGTCTGTTCATTAAGTCCATTAAAGTGTGTGACAGTGATCCGACAGTATTAAGCCTCAACAAGGCGCCTTCTTTTCATCCTGTCTCTGTGTTCATGACGTGACATTGATCTGCAGTCTAATAACAGCCTCCTAATAATGCGTGCAGTCACTTATTTCTCTATGAGCTCTTTGTGAAAGCGGAGAACAGAAATATAAACACTTGAGAAGCATTAGCTGACGTCTGTGATGCAAAGACTGTCCAATTAGCTAGTTACCTGTCAGTCAGTAGAACTTCATGTTTACTCGTCTTGGCCAAATGAACCCAACTACAGGTGTGAAAGCACCCAAAGTTATACGTGGGAACACTGCAAGAGACTGAGTCCTGTAACGTTATCCTCGCCACTGGCAGTCGTCATCTTTCTCAGCCCAGCTGCCAGTTACACCAGTAGAGACTGTCCCCTGGTGGCGTGTGCTGTGTACCCCAGTACTTCACCTCTCCATATCAGCGTAACAGAAATAGGAGCATGTGTATTTTTGACGATATTGAAAATCATACTTCTGGGATTTCTAAACACCCCAGTAGACGGTAATACCCTGACGCCGTCCAAGCATGTGAAACAGTTGAATAAGAAGATGCCAAAAGAACCACAGACATGATTTGATGTTGTGATGAAATCTGATTGACAAGACTAATGAGTGTTTTTCTTCTGAGACTTGATATTGTTGGAAGCTCACACATTACTCACTCGGCCAGATGAACACGTCACGCGCAACAGCTGCCTCGATCCTTATCAGTGCACGTCTTGTCTGGGAAGTCCCGTCTCTTTCTGATGTCTAAAGTGTGGTGGCTACTTTTCAGACAAGACTTAAAAGTGCAACATGTGAAAAGGAATAAATTCACTCACACACACTTCATGACATAAAAAACAATGTTGTTGTTGTCATGCTGTGTATCTAATTCAAAGTACGGACGTGCTTTTTGGACAACTCAGATGCTGCTTGTTGGCCTCGGTGTTCACGTTAGCGTTTGCATGTGAGGCTCTCTCTTCATCCTCTTCTTCCCGTGATGTCTCGAGATGCATTCTAACTAAACATGAAGCAGATTTCCTCCTCGCTCTGTGAGCACGAATATGATCCTCCAGACCTCTCTGATTTGTCTCCTGTCTCTGTACGAGCTGGAATCGAGCAGACGTGGTCACCGCCTCGAGCATATTCTGCATCTGTATCTGTGTGTTTGCACGTTGTTGTTGCATCCTCAGTTTTCAGTCTGAACACAGTTTCAAACTCTCGCAGATCAGCGTTGTGCATCTCCAGAGCCTTTCTGACAGGACTCATGTTGGTTGACAGACATGTTGGCTGAGAGATTGAACCTGTGACCCGTCAGAAGAAAGTTTTTCTAACCTCTTGACATGAGCGTGTATTTTGCACAGCACGGTCCTGTAGTCGGTCCAGAAGTTGTTGCTCTTCCTCAGTTTGATCCTATATTCCGTTTCCCAAACGCATCTCTGAAATGTGCTTCTTATTCTCCGTGGATTGAAGGCGTGTCTTTTCTCTTTCATACAGGTTGTTTGTTCATTTGAAAGCAGGTCTGTTTCCCATTCTGTTTCATTCAGGGTTCGACCTCTCCTTGTGTTGCTGCCCTGGCAGCAGGACAGTGGGAAGCTTCAGGCTCCCTGAGGTAAAAAAAATATTCACATCAACATTTTTTATTTTTGTAGAAGTAGTAAATCAGTTTCTGGCTAGTCAGGTTCTTTTATTTCCATTGAGAGCATTTTTGAGAATAATATGTGCATTCATGAAACAAGTAGAGCTTTGTGCTTCTTATTTACAGTGTGGAATGATATAAAACAGCGAAAAGGAGCAAATCTGCACGTTTGAGAAGAACATTTTGCATTTTTCCTTAAACCTCGTCTGAATTAAAAAGTTATTTTTTTATGTTAAGGAAGCATTTTCAATTTACTGGTCCACCTACGTCTCAACCCGTGGGGTGGCTGGACTCAGCCTTTGAGATGGGGTGAGCTGGAGGGAGCTCAGAGTAGAGCCGCTGCTCCTTCACGTGGAAAGGGGTCAGTTGAGGTGGTTCAACATCTGATCAGGATCCTCCTGGCCGCCTCCTGTTAGAGGTGTTCCAGGCACGTCCCACTGGTAGGAGGCCCCGGGGCAGACCCAGAACACGCTGGAGGGATTATATATCTCATCTGGCCTGGGAACACTTGGGGTCCTCCAGGAGGAGCTGGAAAGTGTCTTAGACAAGCCCGGCCTTAGACAAGCCGATGAAAATGGATGGATAATTTTCTGTTCATCAACCAACTGAACACTTTTCTATCGATGAATCTGCTGATTATATCTTTCTTTTGTTGTTGTTTTTTTTTTTGTTTTTTTTTTACAGTCAGCAGCCAAAAAATATTCAGTGTACACAAAGACCAGCAGCAGTCCTCACAGTTGGTATAAGCGTTGAGACGAGCACATTTTTGGTATTTTTGCTTAAAGACCAACTGAAACAATTACTAAAAAAATATTAAAATTTACTGTTAATCACCTTATGAGTTTATCAGCTACTTGTTTCAGCTCCAAACTGACAAATTTCTGTGTGTTTGAGGGAACGATAAAGCAAAAGGAAGTAGCATGTGAATTTGTGTGTGTGTGTGTGTGTGTGTGTGTGTGCTTGGATTGGCCTGGGCGGACTCTCTAATTTGTAACTGCAGTTGTGTGAAAACAAAACACAAATCTCTGTGAAGCTTTTATTTGACCTTTAACCCCCTCAGTTCATAAACATCTCATCGCGTCCGTGCGTCCCCGCTGCATGATAAACACTAATGGTGGCTGTTAGAGTGACTGAAGACTTCTGGGCTCTCTGAGGCTGCAGTGGGGCAGACGCACAATGAGACTTTACATCACGGTTAATGGAGGAGCTGACAGCGAGCGTCGAGCCAGTAGAGGGGACGTGGCCGATTTCACAAAGTCACCTGTAAACTTTTTATATCCTCAGTGGGCGAGTTTACATTAGTGTGGGGAAACTGGACGCAAAAACATCAGAGTGGTGATAAATGTTGAAGGAAATCCCCTCACAGATTCTTGGGATAACTTAAAGATGTAATAAATAAGGTTTTTATTACCTCATAGAATAGATTTACTGTAATATACTGTGTGAGGGGCTTTCTTTGGGTTATTGATCCATACAAGTAACTCTATGATTGACAGGTAAACATTTCCTGAAAATGAAAAACACTCGGATACATAAATACATCTCTAAATACATCTTACCTAAAGGGGAAAAAAATCTAAAACAAGAACACTTAAACGCTGGATTTCATCAGACTTTGGGTCCTGAACTGAAAACATCAGCTAATTTCTACTCACCTGATTTCCACAGTTATTAATCATTACAGTAATTAATAATCTGAGTTCAAGCCTCAAACACACACACACACACACACACACACACACACACACACACACACACACACACACACACACACACACTCTCTCTCACACTGAGTCTTGGTGGCATGATTCCCACAGATACCGACACTATATGACTGGCTGTTATATATGTAATGTATATCTGTCATTTGGGAACTAGATTGATGATAAAACAAGATGAAGCCAGGTGTTACACCCTGATCCAGCTGCACACACACACACACACACACACACACACACACACACACACACACACACACACAGACCAACGTAATGTCACCCTGTTGCTGCTCATGAATGAAATCAGACTTCCCATCACGTTTATTAAACAGCCCCACACCCATTAAATTAAATTATGTCAGTCCATTTCTGCTACGGATTTATAGTTTGAGAAGCTATGACTCTCAGTTATGATTATTCCCAAAGCAAAATTAGAATAATTCCTTAAGGTGCCTTGATTGGGTTATGATTGTGAGTCATCACTATAGGAGGTGTAGCGTCTTGGGTGTTTCCCTTTTCATGTCATAGATATTTAAACATCTAACAATGTATTTGTCATTATTGGTTTGGATCATGGATGATTTCTTTTTATTTAACAAGTTTTGAGAGAAATATATCCATTGAGTGTAGGGCTGCTCCCTTATGGTCCACCAAACTGTAGTCCACTAGAAAGGTCATTTGTCGGCAAGATTTCATTGGTTAGAAAAAAAAATAAAACAACAAAGGTGAAACTCTATGAGGAGCTGCACCTTGTCAGAATTAATCCAAAACCTATATGACTGGACCATGTATGACTTTACTTTGAAAGGACAGACACAGGAAGTGTCCACGCTCAGCAGGGACACAACAGCGCCATAGCGCGGTGATACCTCACTCTGTCACCGCTGTGAGAAAAAATACATACCGTCACAGCCCTGTTACTGACACTATTCTTTCTCACACCTTCAACTCAAACCACCAAAATATATCATTTCATCATTACATTCATATCAGAAACATGCAGGAGACTAGTCCACTGATGGACCCTGATGACGACTGTCGGTCCACTGATGGACCCTGATGAGGACTGTTGGTCCACTGATGGACCCTGATGAGGACTGTTGGTCCACTGATGGACCCTGATGAGGACTGTTGGTCCACTGATGGACCCTGATGAGGACTGTTGGTCCACTGATGGACCCTGATGAGGACTGTTGGTCCACTGATGGACCCTGATGACGACTGTTGGTCCACTGATGGACCCTGATGACGACTGTTGGTCCACTGATGGACCCTGATGACGTCCACTGATGGACCCTGATGACGACTGTTGGTCCACTGATGGACCCTGATGACGTCCACTGATGGACCCTGATGACGACTGTTGGTCCACTGATGGACCCTGATGAGGACTGTAACTGGGAGCACAATCAAAGATGTTGGGTTTAAATTTTTGTTTACACACTCTCTAATGGACAAGTTAACACAGAAATGTTCCCCAAACATTTGTTTTTGAAGTACATTCTTTACTAGAGTATTTATCCTGGGAAAATTAATGCGCACAGATGCTCTTTTTCACCAGCCCTCTGCTTGACATTTACTCTCCTCCCTGCAGTTACTCCTGCACGCAGCAGCCCTGCATCGCTCCAGCGTTTTGTAGCTCTGCTGGGGAAATTTAAGGCTAAGTGTTTTGCTCAGTGACGGCACAGAAGGAGCTGATGAGGGAGAGGGAGCTGCTCCTCTGTTGCCCCCTCGCTGATTTTTCCCAGCTTGAAGTCGAGCTGTACAGTCACAAATTAATTCCACCAGCCACCCAGTCGTCGTCTGAATTGGCGGAGACGTCCCCGCCCTTTACCTTGTGGCTCCTGAGTGAATGATAGCAGGTGACGTTTTCAGAGTTTCTCAGAATTTCATAATCCCGCTGCTGCCTATTGAGGCTGATCCCAGGGTTAACATCACAAAATAAAACATTCAAAGCCATGATTAAAAGGTCATATGTCCTGAAACCACAGCTAAACACACACACACACACACACACACACAAAATATGCAGACACACCACACTGATGAAGAGCCCAGAATAACATCCTCTTCATCCTCCGTGAAAGCCTCAAGTATGATAGAATAAATACTTTCTTCTTCTTCCTCCAACCCACAGTTATCCGGCTCTGGGACCCTCTCGTGTTTAGAGAGCTGCACACACACACATACACACCTTTCTGAGTTTGAGAATTTCCCCACCTCTTAATGCTTCAGTGCCTTTACCACAAAGGACACAAAACACACAACACACCCCCCGAAGAAGGAGACACACACAGTGAGAGCGAGACAGTGAATTCATTAGCTCATGTTTAAATTTAATGTTATTCTTCCAGCCCACCTCAACTCTCACTACACTTACTGTCAGTCCACTCCCACAGGCCAGGGCTGGACTGCTGTGTGAGAGTGTGTGTGAGAGTGTGTGTCCTCCAGGCGATGTGCATTCACAGGCGTAAAATGGTCCTATTGTGGTTAATGGTCATTAGGATGCTCTGTGTGTGTTTTGTTGTTTTTCCTTCCTCTTCTGCTGTTTCCTGAGTGTGTGTGTGTGTGTTTGTGTGTGTGTGAAAGAAACAGAGAGAAAGACGTGAGAAAGAAGAGAGAACATTTCTACCTGATGTGTAACATGTTGCATTTGTCTGTATCATGTAGTTTTACTTGCCTCGTCTTCATAGTGTCATGATCTCCTGTGAAACGTCTGTGTTCTGTGGTTTGACAGTTTTATTAACTAAAGTTATACAGCGAGAAGAAGAGATCGTATGGCAGATGTGTAGAGAGTTAAGTCAAATGTGCAAATGACAGAAAAAAGTTTAAAAGTCATTAAAGGTACATTTTATAGTCTTTCTTTGCCCTCTGTCACAAAGCTGGATGAGAAGATTGACGACTCTCATATCTGTTCGTTCAACGTGAAGCTGCAGCCAGTTAGCTTAGCCTAGCACAAAGGCTGGAAACAAGGCAAAGTGTCTCGTCCAGCTCGTTACAAAGGCATCAAACTCCTGAGGAGTATAAAAATCAGTCAGTCCTTTCAATGAGCATAAATTCAGTCATTTACATTTATGCAGCAACCTTTAACATAATCTTCTTTTTAGATCAAAATATTTTTTTAAATTGCTGCTTCAAAACCTTTTTTACTGTATTTAATTCATCATAATTCCCTCTCTAATATCTACTTTACATTGATTGCTGTAAACTCTCTCCTTCTAACCAAAAACATTTTACAAGATTACATTTGAACACATCGTGAGAATGATATGATCAAGCGGCAGCCTCCAGGGATGACGAGTGAAGCCAATGCAGAAGTGCCAAAAACTGCAGTTCGTTGAATGTCCACTTGAGGCTGGCTCCAAAAGTGAGTCAGTCCCCACAGACCTCCATGTTAAAATGCTCAACTTTACAGCAGAAATAAACATGTTTACAGCCTGGTACAAAAAACGGTTTTGGTCTCAAGAGCTTATTTCCCCTCTTATGACAGCTGTACGGGGGGTGAATTTTTTTTTATAACTCATTTGTTTAAATTTTATTAAGGCTTAAAGTTGTGCATAATTAAGGGCATGGTCACTTTGAGTGACAGGTGGCGCCATCACGGGTGGCTAACTAGCCGCTGGCTGTCTGCTAGGCGTCATCTCAGCTAATTCACAAGTCATTGAACCTGACCTCTCAGACATGTTTGTGCCTTTTGGATATTTTGTTTCGTGAGGGAGCTGGCACCAAGCGGGAGCATGAGCGGGAGCAGCCAGCACCACGGGGCTAGCCAAAGTAGCATAGCTTGTTAACGAAGTGGGCGTGTTTAAGCAAACAGGCTTCATTTGGCCCGCCGCTTTGCCTATTTTTGATTGGCTGGGAGTTAGGTACTGCCAAGATGGCGCCGGCCAGAGCTGACTACTTTGAGCTTCAAACCCGCTCCTCAGAAACCAATGGGTGACGTCACGGTGACTGCTTCCATATTTGTATACAGTCTATGGTTATGATTTGCCTTTGTCTAATCCTCATTCTGACTGAATAGAGCTTGAACGCCTCATAATGTAACTCAGTGCAACCTCCGTCAGCAGTTAGCTTCAGCCACCTGCTGATTACAGCAAACGATAGTAGCACGGACGGATTCGTTGTTCACACTATTCTCCGGTGTGTTCATATTGAGTCCACTGTGTCAGTTCATCCTGACAGTGTCCCAAACAAGTTTTCTATTTTTCCTGGGACAACAGGACATCATTAGTCTCGAGCCCTGCTTTTTAGCATGTGCAAAATTGATGTGACACAACAGAAAAACATCGGCCACTGCCATGAATGTCATCTCATTCGCTGCCAACAATGCAAGTACCGACCAATACTGATGTTGAGCCGATAAATGGGAGCATCCCCTCATGCCAAAGTAATCTCTCCTCATCATCACTTATGACCCTGTGCAGCTGTGTATTGTTCTGCAGAGACTCTGCCCTCTAACTGTGCTTTTGTTTCTCAGGATGTTTATGGGCATGTACCCCCACAGCGCTCAGGTGAGGTCAGGGTTTTATAAGAAGGTAGTAAAGAGGTGTCAGACTGTAAGCAGCACGCATCCAAGAGACTCAGCGCAAAAAACCCTGCAGCTATAGTGAATCTGGCGTGGGTTTACACTTTCACCTTCACTAGTGAACGTCTTTACAAACTGTAACCCAGAATCCTGCACGGTATACCTTTAAGTGAGTTTAAATGCAGTGGGCACTGAGACCTGTTGAAAGTTTTACTAGTCTTAGATGGTTTATGAACTGATCCTGAAGATAGAAAGCTCTGATTTCATTTTGCTGTCTTGTTGTTACAGTTTTTTAATATTGGTCTCAGCCAGCATTATGATGTAATAACTGTAACTGCTCGCAGCAGAAGCAGAGACGGAGACGGAGTAAAAAAAAATGAGCAAGTACAACTTTATTATTACAGCAAGTTTCAATCCAAGGGTAACACCGTGTGTTGAGCAGAGAGTATTAAAAGCATTTCCACTGACTGACTGACTGACTGACAGACGCACAGACAGAGAGCAGACCACCCAGTCAGGCTGACATCAGTGTCTCTGTCCCAGAGGACGTGACAGCTGAGCAGCACAGGGTTTATATATCAGCTGCCTGGGAGACAGCCGGGTCACTGCAGAGGATGTTCTGCCTTAAAGCGAAGGTCAGGACCCAGTGTGGGTCACTGGCCTGGTTCTAGTGGAGGCCCCCGCATGACAACAATGGAGGAGATTAACTCTGAGATGTTGGCCCTGAGAAAAAGTGCTGTCGGGTCCCACAAGGTGACCGACTGAGAAAAACAAATTGTTTTGTGTTTTTAAAGAATAGGAAGTCTTCATGATAACAGCTCTGCAGGCTCCATCGTTTCTATTCTACAAGCTCCAAAATCAGTGACAGACTTCAGCTGAGGAGTTTTGAGTTTGGCTGTGTTGTGCTTTTGAATTAAGTTTGCAGTCATGTCGGCAGCGTGGCTCTATGGCAGTGTAAAGACGGGACTTTGTAGGCATATGACCACACATGATCTGAGGGGACCCCTCCATTATTGACCCCATCAAACAAAATGGGGGCGCTAGAGAGCTCATTTCTTATCTAGGCCTAACCGCCATATGGATTTTTACTAAACTTGGTAGATATGTAGAACAGGACGCCTCAAGGTGACTGGAGAAATTTAACTCTAATTGGCAACTGGGTGGCAATCAAATTCACAAACACTCTGTCTGAATACATTGCTCTTCTTAATGGGTTCAGTTGACTATTTTATCTGCAATTTCCTATGACCTGTATCCCAAACACACACCATGTGAAACTGTACGTGGGCACCTGTGCACTCAGTGGGTATGGACTAGTAAACTTGTCAAAGCTATTACAGGCTCATTTATGCTCAATGTTAGATACGGACACAGACAAAGCTCTCTGTCACTGCTCTGCATTCATTTTGTCCAAACCTAGCAGTAAAACTATAAACTGTGGGGGCAGTGTTGTGTAGTTCAAGCAAGACACGACCATAGGACAAATTACGTTAAAACCAAAAAAGACAATAATGCACATACATCACATATGTCTTTTGATCGATGCTGACTATAGCCTCACGCTCTTTCTAACATTTCCTTCAGTTTGTCCTTCATCAGAAGCGCCTGCATCGTGTTAAGTTTATCAAACCTGAAATTCAATGACATCAACATGTTCTAGTCTAGACATGAGTTCATTCGCGTAAATAGTCTGTAGACATTTTATTGGACAGTCACGCTGTCTCACAGCCAGACCTGAGTCAAATAATATTCACGAGTATTAATCAAAATGTTTGTTTTTATCTGCTTGAAGTTCCTGATGGATTCCAAACAGTGAAGACGAACACAGGTGGAGGATGTAAAAGTCAATTTGATCCAGTTTCCTTCGATGAAAGCTTTAGCTGACAACACATCTCTTAATGCACAGAAGTAACTTAACACCCGTCAAGCTGAGAAATATTAGCAAATGAGTGAGATAAGGTTCTTATGTTATGAGTGTGATAACAGTTCAGGATGAATGTATCTTAAAGCTGTGGTGATTTTAATGGAGTTCGGTTCTTATGCAACTTATCAGTATTTAGAAAGGAGGCTTGGTGCTGCCAAATTAAACAGACTGATAACCACCCGCTGCCATTAGTCATTCTCTTAGATATTAACTCAGTGTACATTTGTTATCTGTTGCTTTACTTTTATCAGCATCTTCACGAATAGTTCAGTCATTCTCAGTTTTTGCTGGATCTTTTTCTCGCACTCTATTCCTTGGAAATCCCTTTTTTATACTATGTGTCAAGAATTAACAGCTGTGCCAAGTTTCCCATTGGAAGTTCAATGCTTATTTTCTGCTTTTAAACTTTCTTAGATGATTGTTTTAAAATGTTAAAATGAAAAGTGGTCAAAAAATTCACCACACAGAGTTGGTTCAGGAGGTGGTTTTAGACACTTTTATTAAGGAGCTACAATAAGTAGGGATGCACGATAATATCAGCACGTCATCACCATCGACTGATATCAGCTTTAAAATGAACTCTCAGAGTCAGCCAACATGCTTGTTCTTCTTTTGCACAGTGAATGAATATGACATACACTGAAAAGTGTATATCATATACTATGATGTTAACTCCACTACAGAAGAGACTTGATGATCACTAAAATTAGGTGGAGGAAAAACTCGGGTATATCGATATCGGTATTGGCTATCGGTCAAATGAGTTGTTACATATCAAATATAAGCAAAAAATCCAATATTGTGTATCCCTAATAATGAGTATACTGATATTAACCATTGAGTGACTTGCATGTGAAAGGTGTCACTCACAGTGATGAAGCCACATAATTATTACCATATCTCCTCAGCTCTACGAAGCTTCATATCGTCTTTCAGCTCACTGTTTTGGTTCATTCTCGGAGCTCACCAGCCGTTTTTGGCTGCAGCACACAGCTGTTTAAGCAGAAGACCTCTGCTAAACTAACCATACACCACCTGTCTAGCACCAAACGACAGTTAGCAACAAGCCGGTGAACCAGCCCAGCCACTAGAGGAAAATGTTGTACGTTTCTTCAAACCACGGATTTGTTACATTTGCATGTTTCGTACATGTCATATCAACATTTCTAAAGGGACGTAGCATAAGCTGACTTTGTAATCAGGAGGTGGAGGAGATGGTGGATGTTGTGTCATTTAGGCGAGTTTTTAAGCGGGCCATCGCTGTGTTTACGTGTTTAACGTGGGGTTTTTTTTTTTTTAGCAATTCGTTGCTGTGTTTTGTATGGAGATAGTGCCACAAAATGCAGGCATTTTTGGATTGTGCCTCGAAAACTGAGCATTTTAAGCCGAAACATGATCTTTTCTTAACCATAACCAAGTGATTTTGTGACTAAAACAAAGACAGAAAGAGATATTTCCCTCAGCATTTGGTGGTGACCAAAATCAGAGCTAAAAGAGAGTGAATATTAGACTTATGTTGGATCACTGATAACTTAACCCTGCTAATGTTATATTAGCTTTGTGCTCCGTTAGTTTATGGTCCTCTGGTATCTTTTGTTCACTTACTTGCTGTTCTCCTCATTTAGCTGATAAACCAGACGTCCTTTAGTTCAGGAAGCTGCCGCCACAGTGTGATGTTGTTTCACACCTGGAACGCCAAAATAAATTCGTCTGAACACCCCCTTGTTTTATATTCTGAGAGTTAGACACAATCATGCTGGAAAGAGGACTTTTATCTTTACGTCGCATTATCAGTTTAGAAATTTACAGAAATGGTCGGACACAGAACCGCTCCTAATCTGATGTCTGACAGGAGTGGGGACAGTTCTGAAGAAATGTACTGGCAGCTTTACATGGACTTATTTTTAAAATCACTCCTGTCTTTATTTGCCCTCATTGTTTTGGACAAAGAACAAAAGCCACACACACACAGCCATCCCCAGAGCATCTGTTTGTGTGTCTGTATACGTTGGCACACAAACAGCCCCCCCCCCCCAGCAGCACTATCAGACTCTATTGTATTATTCTGTTTGTCTAGCCTCCTAATTAATAACCTCTTATCAGGACTGAAGCAACAATAAAGTATTTCTGCCAAGTCAAACGCTTCCTTCCCCTCCGAAACCATCTGAACAAACCTTGGAGCTGGCGCCAAGCGACCCCGACCTAGTGCGCACACACACACACACACACACACACACACACACACACACACACACACACACACACCCTTGTTGAAAGACAAAACGGGATTTAAAATTGGAGGGGAAAAGAACTGTGACTTTGCATTTACTCTCTTTACATTTGTTGAACTGTGAAATTTCCACATACGGTCACAGCTAATGTTCCCCCACAGGCCACTGTGAGGTACTTTGAATGTAAGAGTAAGTATGTGCAGTCATTTTCATCACTGTATCAATGCTTATGAAGTAAACTGTTGCATTAGTACAATGCTTCAAGGTGTAACTGGTCTGTAAGCTCACCAGTGTTGCCAGGTTAGACAATCGATAATAAACAAGAACAGAAGTACAGAGAGTTGTTGGCTGGAGATGATACACCGTCTCATCTTGGTGACTTGGTCTGAACCGGCAGGTTTTTAGAAGGTTTCAGAACAGCACATTGACAGTAGAGGCTTGTTTCTACTCGTCTGGTTGTGGGTCTTTGGTCTGAACTGGGCTTTAGATTTGCCAGCTCAGTGTGCTGCAGATCGCCTGGTTCTAACCCTCTGATTCACTGCCTGCATCTCCAGTTAACCCACTGAAGTAGGGCTGGTGTTGTGCTCACTGATGGCTTTGTTTGTTGGAGAAACAGTTGAGATATAGAAGTAGATGTAGTTTCATATTTCTGCATAGTTTGCTGGCTACCTACCCAGAAATGTGTGGATCAGATGGATGCAGCTACACAAGTTGTAAGTTGTTGCAGTCCCACAGTCACAGCCTCCAGCTGTGTTAACAGATGTGTTTAATTAATTTGCCCAATTGTAATTTAAAACTCTCCCAGAGGAGACCAACTAACCCCAAAATCTGAGATAAATGGACTAGAAAGCGTCCTGTGATATTCATTCTCTACCTTGCCGTGTGTGTTTGGCTTCCAACATGAGAGACAAACAGAGGAGAGGTCAGACAGTTGGCACACAGTCTCACACACTGCCATATACAGTACACACAGCACCACATTCATATTTAGACTCAGACGTTCATCTGCACGTTTGGCTTATTTTACAGCTTCCAAACGCTGCTAAATATTGTAGTCGTGTCCTTGATTCTTGTGCACACATTGTACATCACTGTCTGCTCCCCGCTGGGCTCTGTTTGGTCTACTCCAGTATGAAAATAACAGGCTGGGATACACACACACACACACACACACACACACACACACACACACACACACACACACACACACACACACACACACACACATACACACACACACACACACACACACATACACACACACATACAGAGGCCATGAGCAGTGCGCACACATAGAGCATAAACACACTGTACATCTTAACGCGCACACAGGAAAATGAAAGGCTTTGTTTTTATTCGTGTCCTCGGGGGAGAAGTTTATTTGACTTACTGCGGGACAATGTCGTTGACATAAAGAACTTTATTTTGGAGGCCATTGTTTCTCCTGCCCACTGCTGTAGCTGAACAGGAGGCTGGAGGGTGTGTGTGTGTTTTTGTACATGTATATGTGTTTTTCTGTGTGTGTGTGTGTGTGGGTGTGTGTGTTCGTGTGCCCCTCTCAGGCGTTCGCTGAGTAGATCTGGAGATACAAAGTTACAGTATGTTGTATTAAACACACACCTGTCAGTGTTTCCCACAGAGTTTGATTATATCTGTTGCCTTAGGCGAGGGAGGAGGGGATCATGATGCAAAATGCGTCATGGATGACCTGCTGGCGGATGGGTGGGGAGCTGTGGGTGCTGGCAGCATGGGGACAAGCCAGACACCAGTCATCTGCCCACACTGCGATCCCACCATAGACTGTAAAAATGGACAGAGCTGCCGTGACGTCACCCGTTGGTTTGTGGATTCCTGTTTCGGAGCCTCGCGTTCAGCATTTTGGGACTAAAACATAAAAAAGTACAGTTACAGATAAAAGAGCCGGTAACATCGGAGCTTCACTCATCTGTGGGGAAAAAGCATATATGAAAAGTTTGATCTCGGATTTTACGACTCGATCTCGGGGCATTCAAATGAAGATCAATTTATTTTGCGCCAACCCTATTTATTTCTACTGTAAAGTTGGGCTTTTTAATACTGCAGTCTATGGGGGCCGACTCACTCTATTAGCCAGCCTCAAGTGGTCATTAGAGGAACTGCAGGTTTTGGCACGTCAGTGTTGCCTCCATTTTTCAGCCCCAGAAGTTGCTGCTTGGTAAAGGCCCAGACACACCAAACTGACATTAAAGAACTAGCGGCATCTAAGTCAGACTGTTGCGTCACCTCATGTCCTGAACACACCCTGAAGACTGCAGTCATTGGCCAGCAAACACCTGTGTTCATCACCTGTGTGAGAGGAAATAACTCTCTACACCTGCAGGTGGCGGCAGTCTGTAATTGTCATTCAAAAAGGAGAAACTGGAACACTGACAGGACGGATTCAAGACACTAGTTAGCTAGTTAGCACGTCAACAACACATCCTCACTGTGACCTCGTCACATGTCCACGTTTGGTCATGGACTTTCCACGTCCACATATGACGTCCAAGGTACCCTGGGTGTGTTGGTTGTTGACGTTGCATGCATTGTCTTTTTTCACAGGAAATGTACAGTTTGCATACAGTCTCTTTCAAAATAAAAGCACCAAGTTGCACCAGTTGATGTTTTTTCCTTCAGCAACAAACACACGTGGTTACGTTTAGGCAACACATGCACGTGGTTGGGTTTAGGACAAAAGAACAGGCTTTACTATCTTACAGGAAGCAAACACTGGCCTCCCAGGTGAAAGTTGGACCGATTGACCACCCCTCCTGCCCACCCTACTCGGACACTAACACATACATTTACGAACCGTTTCTGCTGAGGAGCTCAAATATAAAATGTTTCTTTCGATCTCAGGACCTCTTCACTTCAGTTGTTCGTTTGCTTTCCTCACTTTCATTAATCTTTTTGTGCACTGAGTGATTTCTCTCACCGAAGATGCAGATTCAACATGCTGAATGTGCTGAAAAACAACTTTGCCTCTTAAACTAGGGCGTCAGACCCTCACTGACCGCCCAACATTCACCAACATTACACTGTCACCTTGGCGTGTCAGGGTTTACCTTACTCCAAGACTGACTTCGTTATTTGAACTCAAACAGCATTCACACTAAGCAAATGTGTTCGGGAGATGAAACTCTCAAGTGCACTTTATTTCTCTTGAACCACACCTGTTAAGAATTAGGTGTCTGTTGTGGAAATTGTAACCTCTAAACACACACAGACACACACATTTAAAAGAGACCTTCACAGTTTGGGTGGGCGTTCTGCATCGGGTGTCACTGTGCTGCTTCAGTTCATCTTCTTCAGGATAATTCTACTTGTGTGTTTCTGTGTGGGTACCACAGTGGTGATTCACACAATGTTCTGTCTTTGCTTGCTTTCAAATTCATCGTAAAACTCACACATGCTCACAGTTGCAGTCAAACACACATCAGTGTCTCCTAATGACAAAATGTAATTTATCTTAATCTTAGCGTCTCCGGTATTTCTCACGCATACACACACACAGACTAGTATTTTACAATGAACCACAAGAACAGACATTACTGTATAACACCCTTTAATTTATTGTAATCTCTGCAACACACACACACACACACACACACACACACACACACACACACACACACACACACACACTGCACCTCTGGGTGTAGTTATGACTAAACAGTTATCTGGAAAGGCTTCAGTTAATTGCGGGAAGACTCTCATAACAACAGCTCAGAAGTGGTTTCACTCTTGGCTTTGAAAACAAGAACCTAAATTTCCGTTTAAAAATTTTAAGGGTTTTAAATTTTATTTTGTCCTTGTGAGGCAGTGGAGGTGCAGTTTTGGGAAACAGGGTTGCTGATGTGAAAAAGAAAGAAGTTTTTTCAGAGTGCTCCGCAAAAATGCCTGTCGCTAAGAGCACAGAAATGCGAGGTGCGTAGCGAGGAAAAAGCTTCATTGTCAATAACAACTATTACAAAAAGCCGCCTCCAGCTGCTAAAATGTTTTCTGTGTGGTCAGGGCCTCAGTGTGTTTACATGCTGTTCAATAATAATTGATTTTCTCCAGTAAACTCATTTCTTAAATATCATATGAACAAGAAACCTGGTTTCCATCATCAGGCTAAGGGGATTACAAAAAGCTGATTTTCTGCCACGTATGTGAGCAACTGGGGTTCAAATAGGCTTTTTACAAGTGCACATGTGCAGGACAAATGACTGCAGACAGGAAGATGAAACCGCTGAGTGATGGATGAAAGGAGAGATCACTTCATGCATCTGACGAAAACAAAACTAACACAAAGTGTGTTCCAGAACAGAGATTCCCAAATGGTGGGTCACTGTCCAAAAGTGTGTCACGAATCAAGTTTGTAAAAAATACACTTTATTTTGAATAACGGTGAATGTTATTTTGAAGTGCTGTTTCCTGCTGTAAACTGAGTGATTAACAGACACCTACTTGACAGAGACAGCAAACTAGCTTGGTGACCTGGTCACAAGTATGATGCTGAATATATTCAGCTGTGTGGACTTGAACTAATGACGAAGGAGAAATCTGGACCCTGTGGCTGGACCAGTTGGGAACCAGTCTAAATATGTCTGTTTTCACCTGTAAACATTTGGTGTGTTAAATTCAGACACATTCGTGCAGTGAGGAAAGTCAGGACTACGGAAAAGAAATTGATCACTGATCTGCTGCATGTAAACACACTAACACGTACGCACAAAATCTGATCTGTGCTTTGAGAAATCAGTTTGATCAGAAACTGTAAGATTGTTAATCTCTGAGTTCACAGTCAGCAGCAGACTATCAAACCTCTGATCTGAGTGTTTGACATGTTTACAACATGAAGTGAATGTTTAATGAAGTTCATTATTTCTACCAGGAAGTCAGAGCTCAGAAATATTTGTGTGTTGCATTTAATACTTGTGGTATTTTATCAGGACTCTCAGAATGTAGGTTTGGTATGTTCCTGTGGTGCTTTGCAATATGTTTGATTTCACTCTTTATTTTCAACATGTTTATACTGAGCCGCCCTGCATCAGCGCTCAGCCCTCCACACTGCAGATAAGACTGTGGAGTTTTCTCTGATTTCTGACTAATTGTGTTTGTTATTATAATTTATTCAGTATGCTGAATGGCACGACTTACTGCAGTAGTTCAGTTCAGTTCAGTTCAAGATGAGTTGTCACAGTCAAACCTAACACCAGTCAGGTTATCAGTGGAAATACCCTCAGTGTTGTACTTTTGGTTTGAACCTGGTTTCTTTGTTGTTAGACATGGGATGATGATTCAGCTGGAAAATTTCATGCAGATGCAAATGCTCCAAATACTTGACCTGCGAGTTACCTTATTCTGTCTATGGGAACAATGAACGGGACTTTTTTACCCCTGGAGCCGGATATACTGCTAATACTGGATTTAAGATTTAATTTGGAGGTGGATTTGTCCTTCAGGGCACAGAGACACACCCCATCCTCCTGACACACACACACACACACACACACACACACACACACACACACACACACACCTTTGAACAGCTGATCTTTGATCATCTCACTGCCTTTGATCTGAAGTGCAGGCTTGACTCCTCCATTACTGTCTCTATTGTTAGAGAGGTGATGAATATCGACCTGAGGCCTAAGCGCAGAGTTTACAACCCTCACTGAAGTGTTAAGCCCCTTTTCAACTGCACAAAAAACCTGCTGACATTCGCCAACATCTGGCTTTTTAATGTAATTGGAAAGGTTTCAATTGACTGACTGTGCAGTAGTCACGGGTATTTAATGGTTCTGGTTCTGATCAGCACTGATGGAAACACAACACTCGGGTGAACCTGCTAATTTTAGCCTCTTACGTGGCGAGATGCAATGACATGTGACAACTTGATACCGTCGGTCTCCACCCAAGCAGCACACAAACACTGATCCCTATGAGTCTATGCTGGGTTTGACACAGAGACTGAATAACTAGGTGAGATAGCAGACTCTACTGGCGTTGGGAAAGGAGTCTGTCACCTATTTGTACCAGGTTTACCTGTGTCTAAAGAACCCTGCATACATGTGCTAATATTGGTGGAAGAGGGGTATTAAAAACCAGCTTGATTGTCCCAGAGGCTGCGATGGAGACGGTCATCAAAGAAAAGTTTCTCTTCTTATTCTCATTGTATCTCAGCCACATTCATTCGAAAACTAAACTTGTGAGAAACTTCACTGACAACATTCACTCCATAAATATGTCACCACACTGACTTCCAATCAGTAGATTAGCCTGAATTCTTCTCAGTGATAGCAAAGCAGTATTTTTCAGTGTAACAAATCCTTTGGTGCTTGACCGCAGCACCGACTGAGTGTCGTCCCACTCACTGAATGAAAGCATGGCTGATCATTCAGTTCAGCTCGAGAACAAGTGAACTGAGAATTAAGTTGGATAAAGATACTGTTTGCAAACGGAAAGCTGGAGTCCTGCCTATTATATACAGTCACTCACTACAAATTCACTTCTTCATGTCGTTGTTGCATTCTTACACAGAACCTAACTGCTCCAGTGTGTGATTTGAGGCTGCATGCTGGCATCGTGGAAGCAAGAGGCGTGATGGGCGGTTTTCACAGACATACACTGAAGGTCACAAAGTGCAAACAAGGGTAATATGCAACATACGAGAATAAAACGTAGAAGATAAAGTGACTACCTAAGTCATGTAGTAAAAAGATGCAAAACTGATACATAATGAAAAAAGGCCTCAAAAGCTCAAACACCATGGGTCTTAAGGCGAGCGCGAGGGATCGACAACAGATTTAGCGCATTTGTTAGCATGTTGGCAGCACTTTCCAAACAATAACATGGCTATAAAAATTATCGTCCCTGTTATATCGCGGCTGATCTCGTCCTCTGCTCGGAGGGGAAGGAGCTCCCAAACCTCATTGTTTACCCCAGCTGGCTTTGTTCTTCTTCTTTGAGTTAGCTGCTAACTGCTACCACCTACTTTTTAACTCTCCTGCAGTGGATGGCATGCATAACACGTCATCGAAACGTCACACTCGTGCCGCCCTTGTACTTTTTATAAAGGACAGTGAGGCAACATAATGGTGTGAAATTCCCGCCTTGAAGAGGCAGTGTAAACGAGGCTAATGAGCATCGTTAGTGGAAACGAATAACTTGAATCAGTCATTATGTGAGTCCCAGCATGTTATTGCATGTCATTGCAGGAAGTGATTCATTTCATTAACCCAAAGATTTGTTCTTTTGTACGAAACCTTTATGAACAACACTAATTCTTTTTACTTTTACGTCTAGTAGACTTATTTTTCTTTTTTTACATTTGTTTATGCATGATCTGATTTGTCCTGAGGCTTTTTACCAATACTTCTGCTTTTTGTTCTTGATGTGTTGGTGCTCTTATTTTTGTGACTTTAAACCCAAAATCCAGGTTTTTAATAGTGTTCCTATGTAGATGAAGTTTTACTAAAACTACAAATCAATAGAATCCTAATTTAACCCTTAACTTAAGTCCCAAAGAGTTTTTACTTTTCCTGTTATTTGTTAGGACACTTTGATCGCACGTAGAAACACACACAATGTGTTGTGTGTTGAATCTACATCTATCTGAGTGTGTGTGTGTGTGTGTGTGTGTCCATGACACACAGACTCGTCCTGTCCTTTACAACTTGAACTTGTCCTTCAGAGGAGACACTGAATACTTTCTGTCTCCCGGAGAAACTTTATTTGCTTCCTGCTCCTCAAATCAAAAGACACAATCCGACCCGACTGGTAAAGTTTAATGTCAGGCACTTAAACGACACAAAGGCCGCAGAGTTTGTGACACTTTTTCCCACTTGAACGTTGTCAGACACAAACGGCTTTTTGTTTTTACTACAGTCGTTACAGGAGCGTTTGTTCCGTCAGCTGCTGCTCAAACATTGTCCCAGTTTAGAGCTCCAGATTCCAGCTGATTTCAGCTCTATTGTTTCCTCCCTCCGCTCAAACAGTAAATGTGTGTCTATTATGTGTGTCTATTTGTGTCACTGTGGTGTGTGCACAGGGTTGGATCCGTATGGGGTTTGTGTGTGTGTGTGTGTGTGTGTGTGTGTGTGTGTGTGTGTGTGTGTGTGTGTGTGTGTGCGTGCGTGCGTGCGTGCGTGCGTGCGTGTTAATGCCTCTGTAAAGGAGTAGAACAGTTCAGATGGATTTAAACTTCCTGTACATCAGACTGTTGTTTTCCTGCTGCACATTATTAGTTTACAGTTAACAGTCTGGTGAGCAGTACGATAGAAGATCAGATAGTCGGTCAGATCCCAGAATAAGCAAGATCCTTCGGGGAAAAAAAACTATGTGTTTATGCAAAAAAAACCAACAACTTTTTTTTGAATATTGCCAGATAGAGTCCAGTTTTGGTATCAGCCTCAAATATCCTTTGTACAAAAATAGATGCATAGAAACTAGGGTTGGGGGAAGTAATTAGTTCTTACATGCATGACGATGCGGACGTTGACGATTCGGCATTGATTCCCAAATGTCAACAATCCATTATTTAAATGTTTGTTCATTTTGTTTGTTTTCATCTGAAACAGTAGTATTTTTATTTTTATGTTTTGGTTTGGAGAAGATCTTAAGTCATATCAGTGGAGTCGTGTATGAATATTGCATATGCATCTTAGACTCCTTACCATTTAGGGTGTATAAATTAAGGTGTGTGTGTGTGTGTGTGTGTGTAGGAGTGCAGGGTGTAGCTGGTAATGGCTGGGATCAGTGTCAGAGCGATGGGAGATATGGAGGTTGTGGGAGTAGATTATCTCTCCTCCTCTGATATCTTATCATGGCTGCAGAGATTCAGAGCACAGATACACAACATGGGAGCACACGCACACGCACGCACGCACGCACGCACACACACACACACACACACACACACACACACACACACACACACACACACACACACACACACACACACACACACACACACAGCCAGGGTGGGGATGTCTCTGAACCGTCTCTGCTACATGTATCTGCTCTGTCAGTGTCTTTGGCAGCTCACCAACCTGCAGGTGAAGGTTTTATTTGACTTCAGCTCAGACTGATGTTCAGACTGATATCTGCCCTACTGGCCCGTCACACTGTATCACACACCAATTAAATGATTAAAGTTCTTTTCTGAATATTATTCCATGAAAACTTCCTTTATTTTTCCAAAGTAACGTTTGTGTCACGACAATGTCATCGTGATAATGCACCATTTTCTCGTTTTCAAGCACTTTGAATATTGAGCCAGAGTTTTTGACAGCTGAAACGAGACAGAGTGATACGTACGAAACAAAAAACAAACCAGCTGCTGCAGCCAGTGGACATTTTTGAAATCCCGCACCCGCCCATAGCAGTAAAGCTCGGTACCAGAACCAACCCGTTAAAACCTCCAAAGGATCCTCCTTGGGTGTCTTGGACTCCATGTAGGCTGCCACCTCATCCTCTGGCTGGGCTGCAAAGTTTCACAGCTGGAGTCCTCCACGTCAGTGACCAGTGTGACCACGGGGTCAAAGGTTCCACTTGTGTGTTTCTCCCACTTGCCGCGCCTGCGAGTTTCATATGTATTAGATCAACATTTATAAGTAATGTTTTCATCATCATCATCATCATCATCATTTCTTTATTCACACATCAGTTAAAATCATGTACAACATACTCATTTTTGTAGTTATCTTATGTGAAATGGGACACCCTAGGAAGCTTAAAAGCTTTTTAAGAGGGGCCCAGGTACAAAATAAATACATTTCACAATACCCCCAAGGTCCAAGTGGTCACATCGCCAGCAGTCCAAGAAGAATTAAGCTACATGTAAGAAAAGAGATTACCATATCAAAATCAAGACTGAGAGTATTTCAACAACAGATGCCTCCTTAGTCTGTTTTTAAAAACAAGTATAGATGGGGACATTTGCAAGTCTTTATCAAGACTGTTCCATACCTGTGGACCTTTGCAAACAATACTGAGGCTGGTACATTTGAGTTTCCATTTTTTTCCCCTAATAAAATGCTTCTTCCTAGTCTGATATGAATGCAGAGGAAAGAAAATTGGAATCAGGTCACAAAGTCTTTCATTGAGCTTGTTAACAACACAAAACATAGTACAAGCATTATGAAAAGTATTAAGTTCAGTGATTTTCAGAATGCCATAACGATGAAAGAGCGGGTCAGAGGGAGCATCAAATTTAGACCTGTCGAACTAATGGGCTGTCGGACCAATGACATGGACCCGCTGAAACACCCCTCCTGTCCCTCCCATTAAGTCATTCGCCGCCTTAACTTTTGTTGTTGTCCCACCGTGTTTCCCCCTGATGCCGCTGGGTGCCATTAAACAATAATGATGGACACGTGTCATGCCGATGTGAAAGGACAGCTTTTTTGCCAGTGTCTGACGCCAGAAGTCACTGACTAAGTGCCACTTTTCGACAACTGCATTGTTGTGTTTCCAGCATCTCTTCAGCTCCCAAATGTGGCTCTTTTTCCAGTGGAGATAGTGGCATGAAAAGTGGTTGTTCTTTACCACATCGCTGGTTTTCCTGCAGGGATTGTGCCCTCACATTGTCACCATTATTTCTGGCCAATGGGTTGTCACAGATACAATTTTAGATATAAGCATAATAAGAGTATGACACATTTCTAAGAAGAAAACACAGCCAAGCCTGTGTCGTCCTGTAAAACAATGATCCACAGCCACTGTGCACCGCTCACCTCACTTCCCCCCCATAGAAACCATTGTTTCAAGGAACAACAGCCCAGTAGTCAGCGGTCACGTATGGGCACTTTAACTTCAGCTATATTCAACAGTTCTAAGAAGCTGTATCTAAAAAGGCTTCACACTGTAAACAGAAAACTCATCTGTGAAATCAGATCCATTGCTCCACCACCTGAGGAATGAAGAGACATAAACCTTCTTTCTGTGTAACAGAAGTCACTGCCTGCAGCCTGTGAAATGATGCACTTCAAAGTCGCTTTCTGACGTGAAGATCTCATCCAAAAAGAAACACAAGTGAAACAGTATCTTTCCAGAGCTTTTATTTACGTTCCTTGTTGAGCTGCTGGTTTTCTGCATGTCGTTATCTCAGCTTTGTGTGAAGCTGTGAGCGCTCTGATGGGGGTTTCCGCTGCTCCTGGACGGAGTGACAGCTGTCGGGAGGATTTAAGGCAGCTTTGCTTTCAGACGACTCCTCTCTTTACAAAACAGAGCGAGAGAGACAGAGGAGGGGGATGAAGATGAGGATGAAGAAGAGGTGGAGAAGCGAGAAAAGCGAGGGGATGCAAGTCTTGAAATTTAAGCTTCACACACATTCACTCCTTTGTCTGTGTGTGAGGAGAAGTTGGGAGGGTCCGGCTGTGTGTGGCTGCCTCCCTGGCCGGTTGGTTGTTTTTTTGCTCGGCTGGTCCCAGTGTTCCCACCACATCCAGTGAATAGACGCTCCTTTCACTGCTCGCTAAGACGCCTAATGAGGGGGGACTACTTTCTGTCTCACTCGCTGTGTGTCAGTCTAAAGGCTGCTGTGTGTGTGTGTGTGTGTGTGTGTGAGTGTGTGAAGGTAAGTGTGCAAATTTAGAATGGTTTTTTTTTTTCTCTGGCTGGTCACTGTATTAAAAATCTGTCATGACTCAGATTTCCTCTGTTTTCAAGCCAGAATAGCAGCACGCCTCCAACACTTTGGTCAAGATTGAAATATCTGCTAGAGGGAGAAGGAGTCTTTGACTTTTAGCTATTCTCAAATGCATCATGAAAAGCGTTTTAACCTGCGAGTGTCACTGATTTAAGCCCACATCATCACACCTCTGAAACCTCTCAAATAGTCCATATTTCAACCTAAACTCTTGTGGCTCTAAATCTTACAGAACACACCTTTATCTCACAGCAGTTGCTTGTAAATTAAAATGATTTTTTCTCATACCTCGGCTGCATACCGACCTTTAAAGGTCCCCTTAGACTGATTGGAATTTCAGGCTGTTATGAGCTTCAGCCAGCGGTGAAGACTTATTGACTGCTCAGGCCAACATATGGACGTCTGTGTTATTGCAATACGTCAGTTCAGACTCACTTGCAGTCATTTAGGTCATAGCTGATAATGTAAAGGGGCATTCTGCTGTATGTCTTCTCAACATCACTCTGCTCCACTCTAGATGCACCAGTTGTAAAGTTTAGGGCCAACACAGATGTGTAACAATTTGGACAACTGCTGATACCGCTAATTTTATTTATTTATTTATTTGTTTTTGTTGTTATTCATCCCACCTTTTGTTCCAGGGAGACAAAGAAATCCTCATTACAAAAACATAATTGAAATAACAATAAGTCTTTTTTACAACATATACTTGTTGATAAGTCCCTCTCCTTTATAACATTTTATATTGCTGTGAAAACATCAACAAAATTCTCCTTCGAACAGCTGCATTTATTCAAGTTTCTCCCTAAACATGAAATTTAACAAGATTACATGTGAACACATCGTACGAGTGTTATAGTTTACCTTCACCCAACACTCACTTTTACTGAAGAGAGCTTAAACGCATCATAATATAACACAGTATAACCTCTGTCAGCTGTTAGTTCTTACCACTGCCTGCTAACTGCTAACAGCTAACGATAACTAGCTCTCCTCCTCTCCAAAGGTGTCCCACATAAAAACACATTTTCTATTGTCCACAGGATGATGGGACGCCATTAGTCTGAGTCCCGCTTTTTAGCCTGCGCAAAATTGAGTGTCATGAGTTTTAACAACAGTTTGATCTGATATCAGGCAGGAAGTGGATTTGAATTTGCTAATAAACTCCATCTCTAATTATCAGTAATGAAGCCCACGTGCAAACCAACATGTTGAGCTGTGACACAGCTGCATTTAATAACAAAATCTAAACAAGGCAGCAGTAAACACATACAGTAAATACCAGATGACTGATGCAGCCTGCTGAGCTGGCAACTGGCAACTGGTAATGAATATGTGGCCGAGTTTTGACCTTCACTTATAATCCTGTCTAGGCTTATCCAGAATTCAGTCTGCTCTTATTCATAATCATCTCATACATTAATACTTGTGATTTCTTTTAAATGAGCCACAACCTTGAAAACTTCTGAGAGGTTGCCAGGTGCCCTGCTGGAGATCCCCCTCTTTAGACCCAAGTATCGATGTAACTGATGTAGTATTTTAAATGGGTAGCAGCAGGATGCCTGGAGGACTTTCTAACACACACACACACACGCGCACACACACACACACACACACACACACACACACACACACACACACACACACACACAGACAGGCGAATAGAAAAAACTCCTCCTGACTGGAGTTTGTGGAGGCAATAACAAACTTAAGGTTCCCGCTGGTCGGCTCTTTATACTCCACCCTTCCCCAAACCCCAGAGGCAGCGGCCGAGACATTAAAGCAGCCATCCATCTAACCAGACAGAGCCCATACATCAGCCATACTGCACATGAGTGATTGTAAGCGCACACGCACGCACACACACACACACACACACACTCACACACACACACACACACACACACACACACACACACATACATACACACACACACACATGTACACAGACTTTCCCGCATAGAGCATGAGGAAATATACACAGAAAGGGCACTATGAATGCAGAAATATTAAGTACACACACACACACACACACACGCACTCCTCATTTTCCCCGCGCAGAGGTCCCAGCGTCTGAGTATGTGCAGCCTAATTATGTTGTTCCCTCACTCTAACAATAAGCAACAGTTTCCCTCCGGCCTTCTTCCAGGAAAAAGCTTCATTCCCGTGTTGATGAAAAGGAAAGAGGAAAAGAAAAGACAGAAACACAAAGCGTGAAAAGAAAAGAAATGTTCACGCTGCACCTGTGGTACAAACTCATCGGGTCCAGGGCTCTCACACACTATGACGTCTGCCAGGACGCAGAGGGACGGCTTGTTAGTTAGACTCAGTTGTCTGGTTTAATGAGTGATACTGCTCCATCTGTTGAGATGCTATGTGCTAAACCTAAAATTAAAAAGGCAGAAAAAAGAGAGAGAACGAGAGATGTTGTAGAGATATGTTTTCCTCTTGTTGCGTAGCTAACAGTTTAAGATACAGACAGGAAACACTTGGAGGAGGGATATGACATGCAACAATGTGCAAGGCCTTAATCACTCGACCAGCAGGATGTCCAAAAAATAATTTTAAAGATTAGACTTATGCATAAAAAACCACTCAGAATCCTCTGAGGAAAAGAAAGAGATTTACTTAAATTGTTTTGTCATGAAAAATAATTATTTTGCGTTTGTGCCGTACAGGCCTTCGTGGTTTGGCAGCAACTAGAGCAAACTTCGGCATTTGTCTTCAGAGTTGAGTTTTTCAACATCATGTTGGTGTAAAGCGTTTTCTTTAAAAAGGAAGAGATAAACCAGGAAGAGAGAAAATAGATCTTAACAGACTGATTCTTCTTGAACAAGATTTTTTAATATATCAGTAAGACTAACACAAATTCTTCAATAAGATTGCTGTTAAAACAACATCAGGGGCCAGAGTGTAGATTTACAACTAACACTGTGTGTACACACAAAAGACAAAACATGCTCCTTCTTCTTCATCACATTTATAAGGCCGTGTGGACGCCGTGTGGCCTGCCGCCAGTGGTGCCAGGGCAGCATCGGTACCACTAATTCATCACATTTCCTCTAATAATCATCACAGTAAAGGTGCGGACACACCAAACCGACATCAAAGAACTAGCGGTGACGAAAGCCAACTGTTGCATCGTCTACGTCGCCTCACGTCGCCCTGTGTCAGTTGCATCAGCCAATCAGAGTGATCTCTCTCACCGACAAGCTCTGCTGCTGATTCAGCATGCTCAATCGTCCAAAAAGCCGCCAAAGTGCTGACGGTGCGGGACACACTGCAATAACTAGGCCGACTTGATTTATGGAGCTCATATGGAAACTGACTCTACAAAACGGTCCACAGGATAACATCAAACATCATTAACATGGAGATGAATGTAAATTAAAATATTAATAAATGTAATCACTGATAAATAATTTGAAATTAACTTCATAAATGCGGCGTTGATTGACATTTTACAGAGCGCAGTGTTAATGCAAAAATAACAACACAAGCGAAATTGTCAAACAACTTAAAAACAATGTTATCCGTCCCTCAACTTATATTTAATCTCGTCTTCATCATTTCAACGCAGCTATCTCAGCTGTGTATTCCTGCTCTGAAGTCTGAGCGATGCGCACATTCCCAACACACACTCCTTTATAAATACCAGTTTATGTGTGGAAAGGGTGGAAGCATGTTTTTTGTTCCTACGCATTGTTTATTCTTCTGACCCCTGGTGTTTAACTGGAAGACGAATTCACTGAGGTGATTTTAGCTAAATGTTAACATCCCACAACAACAATCTTATCATGCTAAAGTTTAAGGTGCAACATTTGCTGATTAGCAGTAAACACAGGGTGCTGTTGATACTGATGGGAATGTCTTTAGTTCTGCAGGTGTTTGGTCATAAACTGAGGTATTGGACAGAATAATGTTGACGACGATGGTGCTAGATGAAAATTCAGCGACACATTAACTGTGCAGACAACTTGGAGCCAGAGAGGTTATGTTGACGTGTAACTGACACACTAATGTGAACATCTTGTTCTTTTCAGATTGAATATCATTTTCCGTCATGGTGCATCACAAGCTGAGACCAAGTGTTTGTCCTGCTGTAGATAGATAGTGACCATATTGTCTCCATTCAATCAGGACAGAATTCTGACATACTGATAAAACTCAGTGTCACATGTCTGCCATATGATACATCTGTGATAACTGGATGCTGTAGTTTTTTAGGCTGAAGATTTCTACATCTAGAAACATAAACACTGACCTCTTGTTTGCCTGGACTTCCTCAAATATCGTGCCAAGCAAAGTGAGGTCCAAGTGACACATAAAGAACGGGCTGCAGGTGTGTTTCAAAGTCTTTTTTCCCTCTGACAATGTGTTCGAAGAACGTGTAAGAAGAATATGTGAGTAACTTAAAGGATATGGGAGTTGTGTAAGAACCAGGAGGCCCATTTCCTATTCTTCTCTTTCCTCCTCGCAGTGGATGACATCAGCCTTTTTCCTCTTCCCAGAAACCCCCAGAGAGCGAGAGAATATTTCCTCGAGGCCGTGGACAGATAGAGAGACGCAGCGATCAGAATGAGGGTTTGGGAGATAATTTCCTCTTCCCAGAAGTCCTTGTCCAATGCAGATCAGTTCCCACAACGCAGTTTGTTTGTCTTGACTCTCGGCTCGAGTCGTCCCCCTGGAAAAACAAGACATGCACTTGTCTCGGGCCCGGCTCTCACTTGACCACACAGCCTTTCATCTGAAAATGAAACCCGTGTGTTCGTTCACCTCCGTCATTCTTTTCTGTACATGTTTATGAATTCTGGGATAATGAGGCTGATGGGTGTTTTTGTAGCTCACTGGACTGAAACACAGTGACCGGTTGAGCCATGAACTGAACCAGGCTCAGGTCACTGATGTGAAGTCTGAACATCTTGTCTGTTGCACCAGCTACTGTAACTCTCATTGAGGGTTTTTCATCTGTCTCTCTGGAACAATGAAAAATAGTTTCCATATTCTAAGATTATGAGTTTTTTTTACTGTTTCCGAACCGTTTGTGTCTTCAAGAAAGTTAAACAACAATTTGTGTTGATTTTTCCCAGATCTGCTGTGTGTGTACGGTTCTTCCTTTCCTTTCACATCCTCCCTTGCTTCCTCCTAATGTCATTTTATCAACTTCCTAACTGTAATTGCTGCTTTCTATCGTTGCTTTCACACCTGTAGTGCGCTTCATTTGGTCTAACCTGTGGGTCTTCAACCTTTGTCAGGCCAAGGACCAGTGGCGTAAGGTAGATACGATGAGCCCCAGTCCTCACTAAGATAATAGTGTACGCTATCTTGCATGTATTGTCTTGTCATGTGAGTAGAGACTTCAAACTGGACAACATTAACATGCATATTACCCAGCAATCATCATTGAACATTTGTATATCACAAAAAATACCCAAAAATTTAGAAACAAACCAACTAATCAACATTGTCGCTGCCATGGCCACAGTGTCGGTATAGGCATACACCTGACCTGTGGGGGGCTTTTACAGCTGGACCCTGGCCACCTGTTATTTTGCAAAAGGGGCAACTGCACAAAACAACCAGAACACACCTGCTCTATGGAGTCACATCTTCAGTTAGTCCTTTAAGTACATTTTGTTTCAATAATTTAATGAGAATTAGCATTATGACAGTTAAACCATAGCTGTCCATGAACTGTCCTAACCAAGCTAGCAGCTAGTGTTAGGGTTAGCTCCACCCTCCCATCCAAATATCGTTCACACTGACTTCCTACAAACAAACCAAAACATAAGAGTCATCAGCCCCTTTCACACTGCCAGATTTTCGGCGAATGTTGGGTCGTTTTGCCGGCAAGCTGGAAGCGTTTAGACACACAGAGCCAGATTGGCGAGTTAATCGGAGGTGCCCAATTTTCCGCCTCGTAGGGTAGACATATTGGAGGAACCTTTTTAGTTTAAACAGACCAAGGCGGCCTTCTGCAACGGGAGGGGCTGTTGATGACGCCGCACGTGCGAGCCACTGGCGGTGGATAAACAGGAAACAGCTGATAGCAGGAATTAGCGAGCAGCTAGGAGCAAGAGGGAAACACAAACCTGACAGACACTGTAAAGATGAGCAACTGGGGAGACAAGGAATTGTGCGCCCTCCTTGTCCTCGCAAACGAAGAGGCCATTAACCGTCAGATGACGGGGACGGTGAAGGACGGGCCGACTTATGAGAGAATCGCCGAAGGACTGACCAGCCGTGGCTTCCCTCCCACGTCACTGTTTACGTCACATGCTGAGCTACACGTTTTGTTACTTGCTCACGCCCCCCATTGCCCCGAAAAAGGCACATTCTACAAAAGTAGGTAGGCGGCATTTTGCTGCACTCCCCGATTTTGTTTTTACTGCCAATGCTGAAAAAAGACTGATTGGGCTTTCCTGCAAATTTGCACAATTCCTATCTAAAAGGGGATATCGTATGTATGGACTAATAGGTCAACTCATCACTTGGACAGCTTTTGGTGATGTCATCCTGCATCATCAGCACAGGGCGCCACATGACAGCAGGTCTCATGCAGTGCTTTATTAAGCCGACACCAATGTGTCCATTACTTCAGGACAAAAAAGGACAAAAAGACGGGGTAATTATTGTTGGATTTAATTCACTAAATGTTTTAATGAAAGGCTACAAAGACAAAGAGTAGGACACACATCTGTTTAACTCCTTTTATGTTCTCTAAGTGCTGACAGACACAAATGATGATGACGGTTACAAAATGATCGTCATATCCATCTCTTTTACATTTCTCATCCCTCACAGTTACAACCAGCAAAAGTATTTAATAGCTTTTGAATCCATGCTAATAAAAACACACCTGATATCAGAAAACCTTGTGGGCAGCCACACCACACATGAACTGAGCCAAAATCCAATTGGAACCAGACCGAGGTCTTTACTGAGGTCTCGCTTCTTTTGAAACAGAATCCGGAAGTTCTGGTTTCACTTTGGCTGCATTAATAACGTTACTGGTCGCATGTACTGTAGCTATCTGTGCCTGTGCATGTGGAATTCATATGTTTCGAAAGGGTGGACAAAAAATAGAAGATAAAAGATCATACAAAAGGAGACATCACGGCGCAGGTTTATGATTACAAGTGGAGCTTTTATACCATTAAAAATAATCTAATTGTGATAAACTGGAATTAAATTAGCAACCTGAAACACAAGTAAGAGATCCACATGCATCACTGATATACAAGGATCCCCAGCTCTGTTGACCTACATCTGCTTTGCACAGGAGAAACAATGAATAAAAAGCAAAGACCAAAGACGAGTGAAAACATGTCTGGACTCACCGTTATGAATCAAACAGATCTTTATTAATACATGTCTGTAGATCAAATATTTGAATTCCTCCTTAACTCACCTTTATTATCAGACCTTCCCTCTCTTATTGACATAAATCAAGTACTGATTCAAATTACAGGACTATATAATGGATTTATCATTGTTAGGACGGTTGAGAAGTTCATCTCTACCTTCGTCCTTTAGCTGGGACCATCAGCTCTTCGTCTTCTTGAAGGAGTGAGTCTCTTTTTGTTCCATTTCTTCCAGGAGAAAACTTTGGAAAAATTTCGCCATCACTCACACTCTTGTCCTGGATTCAAGAATGTTGTTTTGCTTTCCTGTGGAGAGTCTGACGTCTTCCAGTAGGACGCTGAAGTCACAGCTCAGAGCCATGAAATAAACCCGAGGATCAACTTCTGTAACCTCGAGAAGCAACAGGAGCAAAACTAGGCTTTTTGTAACAGACTCAGTAAAGAGCGTGGAGAAACCCAAAACAAAATCAGGCCATGGCTCGTAGCCTGCTGAGCACATTTTCATATTCATGCAGTAGTTGATCCCGTCCTGTGTGTTAGACGTTTTCCAGTGTTTGGCTCAGAATTGAAACTCTGGAGCATAAGAATAATCTGATATCATTGATTTTGAGTCCCTCCCAGACCAGACCACACTATATTGAAATAAAAAGACATTAAGGAGTTTCATTTCAACACCATTGTTCACCAGAGGGTTTTGAGACATTGGGCCCCTGGACACAGATATTCAAAAGGCCCCACCACCTCTCCTCCATAGGATAAAGACACACCAACGTGTTCTCATCCCAACATGTCAAATGCCATCACTTTGTCAGTGGACCTAAACGGTAAAATTTGATAACTATGTACCCTCCTGCATCTGTTCTTTAAGTTCAGGGATGGCATGTCAGTTTCTGCTTGCTGCATGTATTGTGTCAGTCAGGACTCATGTTCAACTGCTGTTCACATGGAACCCTTCTTCACTTCAGCCTTCAAAGTTCTCATTTGGATATTGAAGATGCTGGTGTCGGTATCTTCCACTGATGTTTACTGACATAGTGCTGGCAGCTTCGTCAACAACTGCTGCTGCATGGTGCATATTATACCGCCATGAAAGGCGCCTCTGCATCAGCATCTTACGCCCAGATCACTGACAAAGCGGCATTTGACGAGTTTGGAGTGAGAACGGGCTGGACACAGACTATGTGATGGTTTTGCCTCTTTTTATGCCTCTGCACCGGTGATAGCCGTAGCCGGAGGTGGTATGTTTTCGGGGTTGTCTGTCTGTACGTCCATATGTCCATCCTATTCTCTTGACTGAATATCTCAAGAACGCCAACAAGGAATTTCTTCAAATTTGGCAAAAACATCCACTTGGACCTAGAAATAAATAGATTAAAATTTGGTGGTTGAAGGTCAAAGGTCGGTGTTTTCCTCTCTTTCTTCTACTGCTTTTCCAGCCATTTAACAGGCCGTCAGATTTCCTCACAATCCGCAGGTAGAATAACTGATGCAGCTCCACCAGTTGGGCGTAGTGAGAACAGGTGCTCCCGGGTATAGATGAGGAAGTCTTGCCGGCTTGTCAGGCAGTTCCCAGGTGCGAGCAGCGTCAGACAGAATAATATCCATAGTAGAGTGACTTTCCTCATGATGTTAAAGTGCATAGTGCAGCTATGTATTCAACAAGTGAGAATCACATTAGACTGAGGAACTGCTTAAAAATAAACGTTAAAACAAGCCTAAGCAAACAAACAAACAGTGAGCACGGGGTCAGCGGCTTTGGAGTTCCTTTGTGTCTTTGCAGTTCCTTTGTTTCTCTTTGTGGTCATGTTGAATCTCCTGCTGGTGGGTAATTTGAGTGACAGTTTGCAGGTGAAGGCCCCCTGATGCTTTGGGCCCCCGGGCCTTTGCCCTTTAGGCCTGCTCAGTAATCCATCCATGCTACTCCCCCAAAAAGCAAAGGCCTTGTGATGAATTTAACAGTATGTAATGTGCTGCAGATTCTGTGCCAGCAACTTATAAGTAATTAGATATTGTTTTTAAAATAAGTGTGTAGCTGCCAGCAGCAGGCCTGTATCCACCGCAGGTCCAATTTTACACTTCACAAACCGCTGCAGAAAATATTTCTTTTCCTGCTGCAGTGAATTTAGTCCAAATGAGCTTTTTATGTGTTTGACTCTGAATCAAGAATGCTGCAATAATTTCCTCCTCAGAGAAAAAAAGATCCTAAAACTGTTTTTTTCATATCCATTATAACTCCAGCAGGTTGCACCGACCTTATAATGCTGATACCAGTGGGTTTATAGACGTCCCTGAACTAATACAGTTACACACATTTTCTGCACAAGAGCCAAATGTGTCCATCTGTTTGGAAAATGCTTTTACCTGAAACACATGAAGGACTTTACTGATCCCTGTGTGGACGAGAAGTCATTTCCTGCTCCGGGTAGCTCTGAAATATTCTGTTGCATCATCTTACACACATACAGGTGCCTTGAAGGAAGGTTTGAACAGGTTTATGATAGAACAAAATCCTTCCGAAATATTAGAGCAAATAGGTGCTCTCACAACATTCCTGTGATCCGGGAATAGTAATGTAACACAAAAGTCTGTCCATGAATCTGTCTTTTTTTTTTTTATATAACTCAGGCCTGCAAAATGATTATGTTGTAAAAGGTGCAGAATTATCTGATAGCTTGAATATTCAGATGATTTCTACAAACTATCCTTTTGCTCAACATCTGTGTTTGCCTTGTGAATGTTTTCACCTCGACACAACATGTCAGGGAAGTCTGGCACCAAGAAAACTCCCAAACAGGAAATCAAAGCGTGAAAGAACAAATGTTTCCCTCCTGCAACGTCCGAGAAAGACTGTGAGAGATTTACTGTCTCGTAATGCTCTCGCTTTCATCGTTTCCATCCACCTGAGTGCTTTCACATGTTGTCAGTGGAGCAAGAATGCGTGTATTCCTTCTCCTGAGAAAGTCGGAGTGTAAAAGTAGTGAATGCTTTTATGTGACAAATATGCAACAAAATATGCAGTCAGCTGGTCAGTTACATCTTTTTTAATTTGTCTGTGAAGTTGTGATGTTTTGTCACACACAGGCTGTGATTGATGCTGAAATGATTCGTCCATTAATCAACCAATGAAAAGTTATTCAGCTCAGCATCTGTTAAAGGAACAGTGAGTAGGATTTAGGGGAATTTATTGGCATTTAGCGGTGAGGATTGCGGATTGCAACCAGCTGAAACTTTTTAAGGTTAAAATTCCTTCAGTGTTCACTGTTCAGGAGGTTTTTATCGGGAGCCGGTTTATCCACAGAGGTCTCTTTCTCTCCGAAACAAACTGACCCAGTGATTTAAAACAGTGAAAACACTAAACAAAGCAGTTTCATGTTGAAAAAAAATCAGTGTTTTTCCAATTCTCTTGTCATTAAGGGGCTGCTAACTACAGTGGCCGACGCGAAAACCTGAATGTCCCTATTTCAATCCAGTGTTTGGTTTGTCCATTCTGGGCTACTGTAGGAACATGGCGGTGCAACATGGTGATTTCCATAGATGAGGACCCGTTGCCTATGTCGATATAAACAGCTCAATCTAGGGTAATGAACACAATGATTCCCATTTTTGGTTAATTATACACTCGTGAAAAATACTAAAAAAAAAATTACACTATACATTATATTCCATTTCTGCCAATATATTCCCCTTAATCCTACACTGGACCTTTAAATTAACCAAAATTCTCTTCCCTTTACTGTCTTAGACATGACTATTTGCTGCTTTCTCAGGCGTCTATGATAGTGAACTTAATATTTTTGATTTTTGGACTGTTAGCTTGAGAAAAACTGTCAGTTTAGAAATATAAACTTTGGCTCAGGAAAACTGTGACATTATGCAAAATGTTCTGACATTTCATTGACCAAAGAATTAATCTAGAAAATTATCGAGTTATTAATCGATAATGAAAATTACCGTAAGTTGTAGCCCTATTTGTGATAACATACAGTAATGTAGCACTGGGGTGCTGTCATCGTTTCCATCCACAGGCGAGTGAATATGCACGGTAATACTGAGAGACTTGTTTAGTTTATTGTACTTTTTCAATGATGCATGCAAAACAATAAATCTGTTTATTTCTGAATGAGCCAGAAAGACTGGAGTTGAAACGATGACGTAAATGGTGCAATTTGTATTCTGCTGTCTGTATATTTCTGTCAGTGGACACATTTCTCAGTGAAGACCAGACACAATATAGAGGAAACTGCCGTTCAAGTGTTAACAACATATTTTATACATAGAATCATCATGTTATATGACCATGACAGGATTTTTCATGCTACATTTCTCCTACTTTACTCACAACAGAGAAACTGGCATGAGAAGAAGTAAAGACGGTATTTTCTTACAGTACAGTTACAGTAAATTTAAATGAGAGAACAGAATAATGCTGATCTCATCCAGATGTTGCAGTGACTAAACACAGTCTGATTTGTATTCCTCTCGTGATGTTTGTGACTGTGGTTAAAAGGCTCTTCACACGTTCCACATGTTCTCATAAAGTGAGGTTTCCTGCCTGTTGCATAAGCGGCACATTACTACTGTTACAACCATCTTTGTGTGTGTGTGACCTTGAGCACACGGTCAGTAAACCAAGAATGTTGTTATGCTCAGTTCGCTTACACAGATACGTAGATCTGTGGTGATGGTGTTTTCCAGCTGGACAGTCAGGTACCAGAGTGCCAGCTGGATCTCAGCCCCGAGCTGTGCACCTGTTCCCTGGGCGCTGATGCCAACTCCCTGTCAAAGTCTGACACACAAAGTGTACACCAGCAGCATGTTAGCATAAAGTTAGCAGCATGCTAAATGACTGTAGTTGCATTATGGTTGCAGCTTGAAAGCATTTTATTGAATCTGAATCACACATCAAATCTCTTTATGCTTATTTTTTAGCAAAAGTTATAGAGAACTTAATGCTTAAGATTTTAAACTCAAAGACATTCAAAGAGCTAAAACATTTCACCAGATTAGTTATTTCCTGTTCATTGTGTTTCATATTGCTGGCTGAGGCTGACCGGGATGTCATCAGTTTTGCAGATGTTAAGTCATAAAGCAAAGTACTTCAGACGTAAAGGGATCACCAAATATATTTCATCTTGAGGGGGGCATGCACATGTGGCAATCCATACATTTCATTGTAAACCACTAATGTGCACCTTATGGTTGCACCGAAGGAAAGTCAGGGGATCCGTCATTAGGATTCATCGTCTGGGAGCCATTATCACGCATCCATCCTGTCGCTGTTGAGATGTTTTAGTCTGTTCCAAAGTGGTGGACAGACGGACAGACAGACCAGACTGGTCTCGGAGAAATATGCGAATTGACCGCGATGACCTCTTAACACAGCATTCTGCGCTGGAGGCATGTGTTTCGTAATGTCGCTTGTGATCTGTAGCGTTTGTTGTTTTGTTAAGTGTTGTTTTGTATTTATGGGAAACAGTTGACGTCCTGGGAGGCAAGACAAATATCTGATTTTTTTCTGACAGTGGTGCAGTGGTTAGCATTGTCGCCTCACAGCAAGATGGTTTTCAGACATATTTTACTTTTGATCTCTGAGGAACCCCTTGGGGTTGCGGACCCCATGTTTAAGACCCAGTTTCTAAACCTAACCAAGAAGTAGTGGTGCCTGAACCCAACCGTGCCACCACCACATAGTGCGGTTTGTGCAAACTTTGTTATCATGAGATATATCACTGACAGTCATTCTGCTAGCAAGGAGACATTTTCTACAAAAAGTATTGCACCAAAATTTGCACATATTCCACGTTATCATGAGCCAGTAATCTGTGTGTAACTCATGTATTTGGGAAGGCTGTGATCACGTGAACAATGCGCTGATGACAGTACAGAAGGAAGCAGTCCTTGAAGGAGGCAGATTGTGGTTGTGGATGAGTTAGACAACACTGGACTTTCCCCAGAGACAGGTGTTCAGAGCCATGTGAACTCTGAGTCATTTAAGGTGCGGCGTCACTATATATATATTTTTTCTTTCTATAACTTTACATCAAGTATGTAACGTGATCCATGGGGCACTAATTTAAAGGATATCACACAAAAGCTTGTATTAGGACACATTGCACTGAAACACACCAGCGATAAGGTGCAAAGTGTTTGTCTGGATGTAGCATGTAGCTACCAGAGAAATGCACAGTGATAAATACTCGCTAGACTTTGCATGTAGAATATTAAACAAAAAAGGAATAGAGATGAAAGTGTTAATATGGGTTTGACACTTGCATTTGGTTTTAAATGTTCCATTTGCGTCAGCGGGGAAAGACGCGGTTGGGACATGTGGCAGCAGAAGAAGAGTGCGGCCATTTAATGAAGGAGGGAAAACGGGATGAGGTCGATTAGATTTGGGATTTTGACGGATAAAAGACGGCGATACATGAAAGACAGAGAAACCTATGGTAGATTAAGAAACCAGAGAGATATTAACTGGACTTAATGTTAAAGTAATAAGACGACAGGAGGGATCAGTGGGGAGGGATGGATGGAGGGAGGGGAGTTATTAAATCATGTTAGGGATTAGAGGGTTGGCAGAGAGAGGTTGTAAAGCTGTCACCTCCTCTGGCCAGTGGACACTGAGAAATATCAGAGTGGGGAGAGGAGGAGAAAAGAAGAGAGGATGCCTCGATGAGGGTGGAGGAGGATAAAGAAAGGAGGAGCAGGTAGTAAGAGCAGAGACAGAAGGATGAAAGGATTAAATAAGGAGGATTAAAGAAGGGAAATAAAGAGCGGTGAGGAGGAGGAGGCTCGAGGAAGATGAGGAAATACTAAAACATGAAGTTATAAATAAAAGAGATTAAACGAGAAGAAGAATCGCTGGGAGTAATGGAATCAGGTCCGCTCTCCGCTGATAAATCAGACGGGCAGTTAAAATGAGATTTTTCAGCTTCCCCTCGAGCGCCCGGCCACATTTTCACCTCGTCCTCCTGTAAACACAATAAAACTACTTAATCCCTCCAGCAGGAGCAAGAAACGCCCGTTTTTATTCTCCGGGGAGATGGAGGTCAGAGAAAACATTTGAAGTATTCAGAGGCTCTGATTTTACAAGGCAGGTCAAGAGTGTGTACAGCGGGGTTGTGACAGGGGCGTCAGGTTGCTCCTGATAAAACACTGTTCGGCAGCAGCAGCTTTCACAGCATCTTCCTCCAACATGCGACACAGAGCTGTTTTTTCATACCTCAGTGCTGACGGTAGCCACGGCTGGAGGCGTTATGTTTTTGGGTTGTCCGTCCCTCGTCTGTCTGTACATCTGTCCATTCGTCCCATTCTCATGAGCGTGATATTTCAAGAAAGCCTTGAGGACATTTCTTCAAATTTGGCACAAATGTCCTCAACAAAGAACAGATTTTGGTGGTCAAAGGTCAAGGTCACTGTGTCATCTGTCTCATTCTTGTGAACATGACATCTCAAGAACAGCTTGAGGGAATTTTTTCAAATTTGGCACAAACGTCCATTTTGAGTGAAGGATGAACGGATTAGAATCAGGGCTGGGCAGTCAGGGTCTGAAATTTACACCCGCCAAGTGTTACATTCAGCTTCTCATCGACTGGTGTAACGGCAGAGTCCAGCCGATTTGGTGCCGGTGTGAGTTTGTTTGGACCATTTAAGGGCTGCTGCAGCTAGCTTGTGCTCACCAAGCAGATGTTAAACTGACCGTTTGCTGGGAGGATAGCGGCTCTGGAGATGGCCGTAGCAGGAAGTTTGCTGATCTGGCAGGGAGACGAGACGGTCTGGGATCAGACCTCTGGCTCTGGCACAAAAAACTTTGAATGCAGGTATCGTTTGACTTGAGATGAACTGAACTGAAGTAACTTGGTAGCAGGTAGCATTGAAATACTATGATACCCAGCCCTAATTAGAATTTGGTGGTCAAAGGTCAAGGTCACTGTGACCTTGTCATTCACATTCTTTTCAAGGCATCATCTCAAGAACATCTTGAAGGAAGTTCTTCAAATTTGGCACAAACCACAACTTGGACTTAAGAATGAACTGATTAGAATTTGGTGGTCAAAGGTCAAGGTCACTGTGGCCTTGTATCTGTTTCATTCTCATGATACTGATATCTCAAGAGGGCCTTGAGATGATTTCCTTAAATTTGGCACAAACATTCACTTGGACTCAAGAATGAACTGATTAGAAATTGGTGGTCAAAGGTCAAGGTTACTGTGACTGCACAAAACATGTTTTGGGCCATAACTCAAGAATTCTAATTATGACAAAATATCACTGAAATGTCTGATGAGGATAAAATGATGAAGTGAGGGTGGGTCAGCTTCACTGTGACATCATAATGTTCTGATGTTTGGTCAGATGCTGAGCTGGTGACACTAATCTTGTGTGTCCACCTTGAAACTGTGTTTTTTTGTGGAGACATACAACCACAAGACGGTAATTCTAGTTTTCTTTTGAAGCTTGAAACATTCGGGAGCACAATATTTTCCATATTTAGGAAGTCCATTTTAGACTTTTTATTCAGTCCTTATTTAAACAAACTTTCCCATCAACTAACGTCGGAAGCTCCACACAAAGAGTTGACATTTCAGAGCAGAAACAATCTATTTCTGGAGTGTTGTGTTCAAGAATGTAGGTTAGAGGGTCGATGTGATACAGTATCTCCTTCTCTGTGTGTTTCTTATCTGATTGTTTTATGTCTTTATTTCTAGTCTCTCCTTCTTTGTTTTTAACTTGTTTCCATCCTCTAATCTTTATCTTTATATCTTTATCTCGCCATTTACATTAGAAGCAACACAGGAAAAATAAAAATGCCATTCCTCACGACATTTCATCGTGTTTAATGATGGAAGTCCAGACGTGGCTGAAAACCTGGACGTGGCACGGCTTGTTTTGTTTACTCATTGTTTGTCCCCAGCCCCCATGGTGCAACAGGAAGAGGAAATAAAGATGGGTCCAGCTGATAACCATGGGAACTTTTTCCTCAACAATGTCATCCACCTCTGTGTGCATGTGTGCTACACTTTATCAGGATCTCAGAAAGTTGTCAGGGGTTTGTCCCTTGGTGGGCATTAGGGTTTTTTGTCTTGAGGATCAAATGATTTTGTCATTTTTACCATTTGATCATTTTTATTTTTAATGTTGTGTCAGTGTATTTGTGGGAAAGCTCAACTCTAGAGGCTTTCAGATGAACAATGAACAAACATGAATGCTTAGGGAGTCTGCCGCTGTAAAGTTGGAAAATAATTTTGCAGAGGAACAGATACAGTTCAGTGTGTTGAAGGTGAAACAAAGGTGACTTTGCCGAAGTGAGTCAATCCCCCTTTAGCAGAGGCGTTTCCTGCTCTCATCCTCAAAATGAACTTGAACAAATTTCTGGCTTTCCTCTGAGACAGACGCCAGCGGTAGTACGCTGGCTTCACAATAGTTTGAGTAGATTCCAGAAGTGACTCAGAGTAATGACAAAAAAACGTGTCAAAACATTTGTGCAGTACTACTGTTACAAAAGGCTTGAGTCACTGCATGAGACTAAACCCTATGAACGTGGGACACAGTGTCCTCCTGCGAGGCTGATGCTGAGAGCAGGAGCCATTCTGGCTGGTAGGCGTCTTCTGACCAGCCCCTCCTCTCTTGATGTGGGCAGGTCAGGATTTATTTCAGGAGTAAAATGGTGGATGACATAATTTCAAATTGTCACGCTGTGAAAAATAACAATAGAAAAAGACCCAGTCGTAGCAACATGTAGAACAGCAGGAGTTCAGTCATTGGATTTGCAGAATTTACTATTTTAGATTCGCTCACAGGCTCATAAATCTGGACAGCTGATGAACTTTGAGACTCAATTTGAATTATTTTGCTCCAGTTGTATCACATCAGTGGCTAATCACAAGTCAGACTGTTGACCTTACAGTCTCTTCCTACACACACCTTCATTCAGCAGACTTTAACGTCAATGTGCTCTTAGTTTGGAGAAGCAGGCTGGAGTACTGACCCAGAAGCTAAGTAATGTACTACTGTGGACGAGGTCAGCAGCAAAATGTATTTTAGCCACCTGAAAAAATGACTGAAACACATGTTGCCACTGACCGCGTCCACAGCAGTGCATTGCTTAGCTTTGTGGCAGTACTCGTGCCTGCTTCTCCAAACTGGAGGCGTGCTGACTGCCTTCTTCTATATGTAATACACTAGTAAGTAAGTAAGTAAGATCTGAACTCTGCCTTTAAAGACTCATCATAACAAGTCAGACTTTTGCGACCTCCACTGCAGCACGAGCCACCTTTCCTTTGTCTATTTGTAAACTTCAAAACACTCAAACAATTTCTGACATGGACGAAGCAGCTGAATACTTCTGTAGTCAAAACTAACACTGTACAACGATGCTGAATTTATTTTACCCATTTAACGGTAATAACCAGAAAGTAAAGCATCACCCTCCTCTGTGACCTGCCGTTGACCTGAATCTGACCGAAAAACAAAACAACGCAAACACACATAAACAAACTGTTTTTAGTCTCCAAAAGTTGACATGACGTCCTCATCCGGTTGCCTTTGCCACATTGTATTGTTGTGAGAGTGTGTGTGCACATGTGTGAGGATGCCTCGGATGTGTTTGTGTATCTCAGGTTTGTGTGTGTGTGTGTGCGTGTGTAGTAACCTAAGTGTTTTTGTGAAAAATGTTCAGCTGAGTGTGTCTTTGTGTTTAAATCAAACCGACAGACAGAGGAAATGAACGATGGGTTTCCTTCAGGGATTTATTTAAAAACTTGTGTCAACACCCAAGTTTCCTTTGGACAAAACACACACACACACATACACACACACACACACACACACACACAAACATACACACACACACACACACACACAGTTTTTATGTCAGATGAGCAGAAAGGAAGAGACAGTATGTTCCTTGTCTGTCTCCGTGGTGACAGGTCTGAGGAGGTCGTTTCCTCGAGTCAAGTGTTAAACACAACTGAACAATGATGATGTGAAACATGATGTTGTCAGACTTACATTTCACTACAAAACATCTATCTACAGTTATATTTCACATGCAAAAAATATCGTTGATTACATCTTAATTATTTCAACACAAAAAGAAGAAACTAATTTCTCTCTGTCTCTTTAATTTCGTCATTTAAACCTGAAGTGACTGGTTTACTGTTGTTTCGATTGTAATACTGTTTATTCAAAGTTATTAACTTGTCACCGCACAAACACACCAGTAAATTTTCAATTTATTTTTCTTCTTAATTTACTCCCCTCTCTTATTTTTCTGCCTCTTTCTTTCAATGCACTCTTTAATTTTGTCCCTTGTAAAGTACACAAATCAAAAACTGTCACATACACAACTGAAATGATTTAATTTGTTCCCGATCAGCTCCCAGAGGATGTGTCACAAAGAAAACTACAATTAAAATCTCAAACAAGACAGTTTATGAAAGTAATAAAGAGCATTAGAGAGGATCAAGTGTCATTTCGGGGAATTACAGGGGAATGCTTTTAATTTGAAAGGGTTTATCCCAAGGCTACTATTTAGTGGATAAAAGGTACAGGATATTAAAGGCTGTGATTAAGTCATGAGTCATCCACAGTTGTTTTGCAGTCTCTTAGTAGCATTAAGGCTCTGAAACGAATCATCATTTTTCCACGATGACAGTAGAACATTTTGAAGCCTTTTGAAGTTTCCGCTGTAGAAATGAGACACAGAGACTCTGCTGTGTTTGAAAAGAAAATGTCAACTTATCGGTGCAATGAGAGAGTTCCTTTGGTAGTACACTGAAAACAGTAAACAAGTTTAAACAGTAATCTGAGGTGATACAAATTGAGATTTCCTCCACATTTTGGCGTCATTCAGTGGAGCAGCAGCGGCGTGAAACTCTCTGACTGTCTCTCCTCTCTCAGCAGGCGTCTTTGGATCCTTTTGAGCTCTTTAAAACCTTCTGACAAGATGCAAGGCAGCCAGCCGCCATGAGAGATCATGATGAATTATCATATGATAACATGGGCAGTTTCTGCTGGAACCATGCTCGCAACCTTGGCAAATTACCCGACCACCTGAAATAATTTCATGCTTAGGCTACAGTTACAGTGGAGGGAAGTAGCTCTGCACTTCAGAGACTTTTCATCACTTCCAAATGTTGTGTTGTCCTCACGGATGGATTACTGAACAGACCTACTGGACACGGGCCCAGAGGCCCAGCGAGGTCATGAGACCCATGGGATCAGAGCGTCTGTTTGAAACGACTGTTAACATTTCTTGTTGGAAAGTAAGTCACACAATAACAAACAGATACAAACACACAGACAGAGATGCAAAACAACAACAAATAGACACAGAACAACCACAAAGACACTAGCGGATCAGTCAGATTGTACCTAACTGAGGTTGCCCACGGTAACCCATTGTGGGATATTTATGTCGTACAGTTTCCTGCTTGTATGAGAATGACAAAATCAGGGGCAGAGTGAGTTTTTATAGTATATTATATGTTTGCCTCGCCAAAGCAATTATTCAGACAAATTAAATGAAAACATGTTTGTATCAGCTGCCTTTTGTAAAGATGACTTATAAGTTAACTGTTGTCTCTGCTGCGCTGCCCTCGCGGGTGAATTTTGCCTCTTTTGTGCTGTCAGCGTCACTTTATTAACAAATATTTAAATAATTAATTATTGATTTATGTGATATGTATCAATTCCAAATTGTCCACATCCACATCGTTATGCATCCAAGAAATGATCATTTCCCTCACCCCTAGACCCCATGCAAAATAACTACAGAGATGCAAAACAACCCCAAAGGAACGCAAAACGACAACAAAAAAGAGATGCACATCTACTGCAAAGAGATGCAAGACAACAAAAAAGACAGATGAAACTACTACAGAGATGCAAAATGACTGCAAAGAGATGCAAAACAACATTAAAGAGACACAAAACTATTTTAAGGAGATGCAAAAATACCTCTAAGAGATGGAAAAAAAGAGACACAAAACTACTACAGAGACACAAAATGACCACATAGAGATACAAATCCATAAAAAAGAGATGCAAAACAACATTAAAGAGACACAAAACTACTACAAAGCAATGCAAGACAACAACAAAAACACATAAAACTACCACAAAGAGATACAAAACAGCAACAAAGAAACACAAAACTACAACAAAGAGACACAAAACTACTACAAAGAGATGCAAAATGACCACATAGATACAAATAGATACAAATCCATAAAAAATAGACACAAAGCACCCACAAAGAGATGCAAAACAACAAAGAAACATAAAATGACCACAGAGATGCAAAACCACAACAAAGAGACACAAAACTACTACAAATGGATTCAAAACCACCACAATAAGAAGCAAAATGACAAATGACAGCTTTTCAACTGAACTTCTTCAGCAGGGGTGGGAGCATTTCTCATGCCTGTGGCCTTTGTCTCATGATCTATCCATGGTCGTGCTGTGCATTCTTTCTGCTTTAGAGTAGCTACAGTGAGTTCAGCATTCAAGCTGGCTAATAAGCAAACTGTCTTTCCTCTCTCAGCAGATACTCTCTCCTTGCTTTTCTCAAACTGAACTCCTTCCACTGGCCAGCTACCACAATAGTAAACAGTACAAAGTGATGAATTGACCTGTTTCCTTCATGAACTGTTCCCACATTAACACGCCCGGTTCTAACTGCACATATAGTTCCCGTCTGCTGTGATTTATTCAGGTGTCCGCGAGCTCGCTGACGACACTTCTAAAGTGCAGAGGGAATAAGGGAATAAGTCAAAAAAGCTAAACTATGTTCACTGGTTTGTTTTTGTACATGTGCAGTGATTCAATTAGACTTGATATTTAGATTGTTGATCTCCTCAAACATACCCAGCTGGAGTTTGTATTAAATTATCTGAGTATCAGATTCATCGCCTTGTTTTGGAAAATAAAAAGACCTAATGTGTTCTGATCAGGAGTGTGATTACCACAAAAGCAAACTTAATCTGACAGTAATGTTCTTGCTTTTCACTCTCTCTGTGAACAGAAAGCAAAAGCTCAGGTCGTCTTACAGCGCACTCTTTGAGAATCTGTCACATTGTTTATGGTCTAACTGGAGCTCTGGGCTCTGCTCCTCTCATTTACTCTGTCGCTCTGTGTGTGCTTGCTTTTAGAAATGTTGTATTAATAGGTCCCCTGGATATTGTACTAAAAAGACCTCCAGTCAGTTTTTTTGTTCAGATGAAGAGGTTGGTACGCCTCTATGGTTGGAGTCTTGTCTCTTCCAATATAAATGTAAACATCTTAAGTTCTAGTAATAACTTATCTTTAAAGGTCCACTGTGTAGGATTTAGAGGGATAAGTATGTTTTCGTTAGTGTATAATCTACACAGGGAGCGGGTCCTCGTTGATGGAGATCACTGTGTTGCGCCACCATGTTTCTACAGTAGCCCAGAACGGACAAACCAAACACTGGCTCTAGATAGGGACATTTGCATTTTCACATCGGGCACTGTAGTTAGAAGCCCGTCTGTGACAAGAGCTCCATAAAAACACTCTGTGCCTTCTAATACCCAAACTAACACACTATATAGCACGTCAGAAGATTTAGTATGTCCCAATACAGTATGTCAAATATCTCTACAGGATGATTTACTTCTGTAATTTTTGATTTAGTGCCATGTGGCTGGTCAAACTACCCACTTGGCCAACAGTTCTACTTCTACTAGTTTTAACTAATGGTTCAAGCTCGAGGAATATCAGCTATTTCGCTTTGAGTCAAAAATTTCAACCTTATTGTGGCATCAGAGGAAATTCAGTTTGGGTAAATCATCCAGGAACCATGGCTGTCTGCACAGAATTTCATGGCAATGCATCCAATAGTTGTTGAGATATTTAAATCTGAACCAAAGTAGTTGACTGACCAGCCCACACACTGATCCATCCATAGAGCCATGCTGCTGTGATGAGTTAATTCAGAGTTAATTCAATGTGTGATATAGCACATTTAATGTAGCATCTAATCAGTTCTTTCCTTCTCCCTCTTTTTTACTCCCCCTCCAGCCGGCTGCAGCGCAGAGTGTGATGTGACCAGCTGGTCCGTCCTCCTTCCATCTTTCTCTCCACATTAGTGAAGATCAGTCAGAGATGACAGCGATCACTGCTGCAGTCCTGCAGGCAGCAGGAGGACTCACAGCCGGAGGGGTGAAGTCTCTTCAGATCCTGATGCTGTGTCTTCTCCCTCTGCTGTGGCTGCAGCCTGCAGACTCCAGCGCTGCTCCAGGGGCCACAGCCTGGAGGCAAACCGGGCCACGGCTGCAGCTCTCCCACTCAGGTAGGAAACACATCAAGAGAAAAACGTACTGCTCTAAATAAGCTCCCATAAACATGGCAACAAAACAAATCTACCCTCAGACATACAGGACTTCAGACACCACCAGTCTTGTTTATACAGTAAGCGCAGGAGGATTTTGAGGTTGGCTGTTGTTTCAGAGGGCTTGCAGCTTGCAGATGCAGTATCTGACTCATAAGGCAGTCTTTTATTTAAACACACTAAACAAGACTTTTTTTAGGTAACCAAAATGTCAACAATTTCATGAACTGAAAACACGCTGAACTAGCGACAGCTTCGGCTACACCTAGACTCTTGGAATTTGCCGTCATGTCACGTTTACGTTACCAAACCAACATTGTCGCCGTGGTAGTGACAGAATGGACCTGTCACTTAGAGCGGCCATGCCCTTAACTATGTGTAATTTTAAGCTTTAGTAATATTTGATTATGTAAAAATGCAGCCCCTGTACAGTTTTCATGAATGTTGAGATTAGCTATAGAGACCAAAACTGTTTTTTGTACCAGGCTGTAAACATGTTTATTTCTGCATTTTAATATCGGGGGCTGTGGGGATTGACTCGCTATTGGAGCCAGCCTCAAGTAGCCATTAGAGAAACTGCACTTTTTAAGAAGTTATTTGAGTAACAGATTCCAGTTTGCAAAAAATGAATAACACTGCATCACATCTTAGAAGAGTAACCTGTGGTGTCCCACAGGGTTTGGTATTGGGACTGGGAAGTTATTTATACTTTAAATGTAATCTGATGTGATAATAGTAATGCATTCATTTTAAACTTTGAATGAATATTAATTAGTTAATATTTATAATAATATAAATAATTAATAATATTATTCAGTAGAAACAAAGTGTTGAATCCTCAGTGTCTCAGAGCTTGTTCGGGCTTCACAGCATTCTTGCTCCACATCGTTGCCACTAATCAGGCAAAATGACAGATTGAGTAAAAATTCTCTGTCCACAGTTAATGTACTTTTATTGCCCATTCAAACACTTTATGCCTAATTTATGTGTTTTGCGCCCCATTGAAACAGAAACATTAATCATGTCATTCGTCATAGCGTTCCTCTGAGCTTTTGTGTAAACACATAAGGATTCGGGAATGACTGGGTGTTTTTAAGATCAATTTTGGTCATTAAATTATGGAGCTTTGCTGGCTGTTTGGGCTCAGCTTTGACAGTTTTTGCTTTCATTCGTGGAAGATTTATAATTTTTTTTACAGTGGTGGGAGAAACTGAGAAACAGCAGCAGAGACAGAACTTGTCTGTCTGTCTACCATGTGTCGTTTCCTTGACTGTTTTCACATGAGAACAAGCGGCGTTCATACTTTTACTTCCTTTCCTTACTTCTTGGTTCAGTGCCTATCAGTTAACATCCCAACTTGTAACACTGCAATAAAAGCTCAGTCCAAACTTGATTAAGTTGCTGATGAAAGTTAAGTGTTTGATCGTTTCCTTGCTGTCTGATTTTAGGAAAGTCTGTATCCAGTCAGAGGATTTCAGGGGTAAAGTCATTTTCTCAGTGGACGTCTTGATTTTGGAGCAGTAGAGAACTTTATAACATTACCATAAAGATCAATGAAGTAATGTCTCCTTGACACAGTGTTCAAAGTCTAGTGAATGTTGTAACCATAGAAATCTCCTCAAACACACAGTAAAACGTCTTTTTCTCGTTTGATTTTCCAGAGTTTTAGAAAGGATTGTGCTCTGAGGTCTCAGCTAACGTCAGCAGCAGATGCTCTTTTCTGCAGTAAAACACTTAATGGCAGCAGCAGTACAAAATAAAGAGAGATTAACAGATTAACAACATGGGCGGCAATGCTGTGTTGATGAGCGTCATGGTGCCCATAAATGTTTCAAACAGCCAATTAGATAAAAAAAGAAAACCAATTTAAACTACCTGTGGTGAAGTGTCATGATGGATGTCAAGACTGAAGGTTATTTTAGGTCGTACTCGTTGTCTGTGGGCTTCCTGGATGAAAAGCAACAGCTGCAGGAGCGTTTTTGGTTCCTGCGTCTTACAGTTAAAGAATAACACACTGTGGATATGAGATTAACAAAGACTACGAGGCTGAAGTGCTGTTATTGTCTTCGAGTTGAGCCTGTTTACACTCATAACGATGATTCACTCAAAAGAACAAATGTTTTGGTTGATTGAAGGGAACTGAATCACTTCCTGAAACGATCCATTCATTTCTCAGTTCAGTTGAGCGCTCAGTCAGATGTGAGTGAACGTGCAGAGACTCAGCGAGTGAGTGATTTCAGTGAGCTTTCAGTCTGCAAACAGTGTCTTGATCCAGCTCTCAGCTCACTGTCTTATACTTCACAAGCGACCGTTCTCAGTTCACCAGTTAGCGAGCTGAACTGAATGTTCGTCCATGTTTCATCCAGCGCCCATCACTAGTTAACACACATAACACACAGAGATCCCAGATGTATCAGACGAATACAAACTACTTTCAAAGTGAGACTGTGTAACTTTCAAAAGAAGAAATACAGTGGCCACAGTGGCTGTATGTGTCATTATGTTCTGTATTTGCTGTCAACTTTATCAAGGAATGTTTAAAGTTTGCAAGCAACGGTCATCAGTAGACCAACAAGTATTACAAAATAAATAAAATCTACATTTGTATTCTTTATTGATTTTTAGAAGCTGGTTAGGTGACAGGTGACCTTCAGAACAGATTATTTACTTTGGGAGCTGATGGAGAATTTTACACCGACCACCTGTTGCTCAGATAATGAGACAAGTTTAGAAAGGTGGGCTTTCACATACTGAATAGAATAAGTGGGTACGGGTAATGGATGGATAAAATTAAACCTTGTAAACTGGGGTTAAAGCAGATTATTTGCTTGTCAGTATGAATTAGGGCTGTCCTGAACACCACTTTTAGGGGACAGAAGCTTAATTGAGAAGTGGCAGTTAATATGTTACCTACTGTTTCCAGGTGATTTTCCAGGCTCGCCATAGATTTGTAATACACCAGTTTCCTCTGCAAATGTGGCACTCAATGTTTTAGGGGTCATCTTTGTAAATTCTGAAATGATCCCAGACTCTTGACGTCTTCAGCGTTGTGTTTGTGTGTCTGTAACACCCAGTTCAGACCAACGATTTGCGATGAAACAGAACTGTTTTGGAACGTTACAGAGAAAAGTTGCAGTGGCGTGAACTGGCTGGTCTGAGCTCGAGTCAAGTCACCTGCTACTCAGCTGGTTGAATCGATCAGTCATTTCAACAGCCAGTCAGCTTGAAGTGAAGTGACCGCAGAAGGCGTGCTCGCTTGCTGTTGCATGTGTCCCGACCTCTGTTTCTGTCCTCACGGTGTGCCAGTGTCAGACGCTATACAGACAGTATAGTATACATCTATATGCAGATGATATAATCTTACTATCACAGTATGAAATAGTTCAGCAGAAGTTTAATGTTGTGGCTGAGTGGTGCTGGTAGTGGAGACTGGTAGTGAACCAGGATAAAACACTAATAATACATTTTATTGATAATAATTAGTTGTAAGAAGTGCAGTTTCTTTAACTTTTGGTTCAACAGTGTTGTCATATAATGACCAGTTCATGCAGGTAGGGCGCTGGGATCAGTGCTGAGCAAAGTCACACTTTGTAAGGATCTGGGATATCCAAATACTGTAATGCAGTAGGACAGTTGAACTGTAACAGTAGGCTTTAATGATTTTGGACTGGCAGGAAAAAAAAACTTCAAACAAAGAAAAACTGAACCACTGCTGCCAAAGCTAAAACAAATTACATAAAAACCAAGTTTCTGAATTCTCATCCAAATAAAAAGGAACAAATGTGTTTCATCAAAATTAAAGGGGCTCTTCACCATGAGAGCAGAGCACTGCACACACACTTCAGTGACCAGTGAAGTCATCTGCCCTCTTCCAGTCACTTTTTTCCTGAATGCTTGCTTCCCACTTGGCAACCAGCAACACCAGTAAAGCCAACAACTGTTTCCTATCCAGCAGCAATTAGTTCAGGGAGGCTGGTTTCATTGTGCGGCGGTTAGTGAGATGTTTGTGCAGTGAGCAGTCCGCTGAACAAATGAATGAATGAGTGGACGGATGAATGGAAGTGAACTGAAGCAGGGACTGTGTTGCTCTTTACAATTCAGGTTTTGTGTCCAAGTGAGAGGGGAGGGGTTTAGGAATAATCCCGATTGACGTGACAGGATTATGTTAGTCAAACTCATTTTAAGACGCTGAATGAATGTTAGTGATACAATGGGTGGAAAAAGGAAAGTTTGTCGAGTGTCCAGAAAGTTCTGAAAGTTAAATGTCATTTACATTAAAGGAGAGGAGCGAGGACGTCATTTTATGTCAGAATGTTCCACAGAAAGTTTCAGAGTACATTTCAATAGAAGTAGGCTGTAACTGAAAGAGATGTGGAAGACGTGGCATTGGTTGTCATCTACTACTGTATGACACTCTACAAGAGATAAAGCAATGGATTATTGTGCACAACACTCATTGTCATTCAAGATCCGAGCCAGGACAGCAGGAAAGCAGGACAGCAGGACAGCGGAGTCGGGCTTTGATCAGACTGATATTGTGTAGTCTGAACTAATGGTCAGATTCGGGTCTAAAATTCGGCCCTAGTAGTCCCGTGGTGTTAAGCCCTTGGCCCGGCCTGAGTAGAGGCGAAGTTAAAGTCCCACTGATTGTCACACTCCTGAGTGTGTGAAATTTGTTCTCTGCATTTGACCCATCCCCTGAGGGAGCGGTGAGCAGCAGCGGGGCCGCGCTCGGGAATCATTTGGAGCCCTAATTAATATTCAAAATCACTCAGATGTCTACACAAGGAGAAAAAGAAATTACAGAGAGGAGAATAATTTCTGAACAGCTCTGTGACGGAAAAAAAGCTGCTCCAAATGATTGATAATGTTGTTCAGTGTCCAACAGACGCACAGCATCAGGCTCATGTTTCATTGCCTCCAAGTGACCAGCATCTATCTGCAGTCTGTGATGTAAGCACTGTATACGCTGTGTAACACCTCACATCAAATGGAAAACCCCACATGTTTCATGTATCAGGTTACTCTCACTTTTATCTTCAGATGCCAGTTCATTCTTGGAGCCTACGGTCCATATCTGGGAATTTATGTAAAGTTATGAGGAAGTGAAAGAATGTTATGCAGCACATGTTTGCGTGAAGAACCTCAAAGAAGTTTGGTTTCCTTCTTCACCCTTCAGATACACTGATTTATGTTTGCTTTCCTGTGATTGTTTTCCCTGGAGAGCAGGTGACCTCCTTTTTGCAATTTTCCCCAGATAGTCTGTCTCATTCAGATCTCATGATGTCAGACGGCTGATGTGTCAGGGATTACATGGCTAGAGAAACGTGTGTGTGTGTGTGTGTGTGTGTGTGTGTGTGGTGTGGTGTTGTGTTCCACTCTACAGTAGCAGCACAGTGGTTTTTCATGGCAGTAAAATGAAGCAGTGAACTCCAGTTAATGAAGTACGATGTGACTGCCTTGCTGTGTTTGTAGCTGCAGGATCTACATTAGAGAGACTATTAAAATTTTATAAGGCAGATACTCAGACAGGAGCTTCAGGGGCAATGACACACACACACACACACACACACACACACACACACACACACACACACACACACACACACACACACACACACACACACACACACACACACACACACACAGAGGGAGAGTGTGTGTGCGTCACAGCTGACCCAGTGTCTGACCTGTGCAGGAATCCAGAGAGACCAGCCCTCATCCTGCTGGGAGACACACTCTGTTAGCCTTTAACCTGACCAGGAGTGTGTGAGTGTGTTTGAGTGTGTGTGTATGAGTGTGTATGTGAGACACAGAGGCGAGATGGAGGAACACACAGTAAAGAAAGAGTTTGACCTGTAAGTTGTTTGCGTCTGTGAAAACTTTATTTTTCTCTCCTCTCTGCAGTCTGCTTCATATTATCATCTGACCTCTGAAAAACACACACCGCCAAACATCCATCGGCTCAGACACAAGTTTCGGCCTTCACATTTACACACATACAGATACATAAATACATACGCGAAAATCATACATGTGATCACACAGTTAAACACACGCAGGTTCACTTACAGTACGTGTGTGGAGATTTAATGCAGATTTGAGGCCCTAACAGCATTACAGGAACTGAAATGTATTTCACAATAAAACCTCATAGTGATGCCGACAGATTCTTTGCCTGCCATCTTATTTATTTAGTCAAGTTGTAAAGCAGCCACATCAAATAAGGAAATGTCATGATAGTTTATACAAATGTCTACTTTAATTTTCTTAACGTGCACTTCCACGTGTTTACCTCTCTTTTAATAATGCACAGAAATTTGGTTTCCTGTTGTAGTTTTTGTTTTTTCCAGACTGATGTTAGACACTTAAAAGCATTACTCAAACAGACTTTAACCCCAGGGTTTTTCTGTATGATTGTTGTTCATTTAATGACCTGTGGAGTTAGTCAACACTGTTAATGGTGCCCTGTGGAATTATAGGCAAAGCTTATATATCTTAAAAGTTGAAACCTGCATTGTTTACACTCATGTTTCCAAAGACCCGCGTGTTTCTTTCCCAGTTGAAAATGCCAGCCGCTCTTTAGGAAATGTCCAGCTGGCAGAGCTTGAGGCTGTTTTTGAGGCACAGTATTTTTTCACCTGCTTTGGTTGCGTTTTGTTGCTATGATATGGAAGATGTTCTGAATTAAAAATGTTGGCTGAAGGTCGACTACTTGCTTTGGATAAAGGGAAGGCTGGAGGCTCTTTTGCTTCAGCGATGCCAGCGTGCTGTCTAAAATCACACACTAGAGTGGCATGATGCTGTTATTGTTTGGTTCTGTGTAAATTGCAAAGGCAGCGTAAAGACGGGACTTTGAATCGGCCCTATAGAGCAGTTTCTATGTAAAAACAACCCGGTATCACTCCGAAGTCGTCACCGACTTTCACCCAGGTGGCTGGTGTTCACTTCCTGTAAGATTGTTAACCCAGTTATTTTTTTTTCTAAACCCAACCATTTGTGTGTGTTGGCAAAACGGAACCTTGTGCGTTTATTGTTGAAGAAAAAAAAAGTCAATTTGTGGTGTTGTACCGATGTAGTGCTTTTATTTTGAAAGAGACTGTATGCAAACTGTACATTTCCTGTGAAAACAGAAGTGTATTTTGAAAACAGACAATGCATGTAACAGGCTGAAGTTGACACGGCGTCCCAGAACGTCAACAACCAACACACCCAGGGTACCTTGGACGCCATATGTGGACGTGGAAAGTCCATGAGCAGACATGGACATGTGACGAGGTCACAGTGAGAGTGAGTTGGTAAAAAGGGCTCATGTCAGTGAGGTACCCTCGCCTTGTTGATGACGTCCACTGCAGTCGGGAAGAAACTGTTTTTGTGGCGTGAGGTTTTAGTTCTGGTGGACTGCAGCTTCCTGCCAGAGGAGAGTGATTTGAAGAGTTTGTGTCTGGGGTGGTCAGCCACAATTATTCCTGCCTGCTCAGGGTCCTGGAGGGATAGCAGACTTCAACCAATCACCTTCTCAGCAGAGTGTATGATATGCTGCAGTCTGCTCCTGTCCTTGGCAGTGGGAGCAGTGTAGCAGGTGGTGATGGAGGAGGTGAGGATGGACTCAGTGATGGCAGTGTAGACGTGCACCATCGTTGTCTTTGGCAGGGTGAACCTCCTCAGCTGCTGCAGGAAGTCCATCCTCTGCTGAGACTTTATGACGAGGGAGATGAAGTTCAGCTCCCACTTGAGTGATGAAGAAGCCAAGGAAGCGCAGGGACTCCACAGTGTTGACTAAGGAATTACCCATGGTGCTGGGGCGGGTGGGGCTGTGTTGACTGCGAAATTCATCATCATTCGTCATCATCATTTCCACTGTCTTAAGCACATTAAACTCCAAGTTGTTTTCTCCGCATCTCACTGTTCCACCTCACCCAGCTCTTTTGCATGTTGCATTGCTCCATGTACATGAACCAAAGCAGCAGGTGTGCTTGGAAAACATTGTTATTCCTCCTAAAGCACGATGTCCCGCTGCTGCATATGAATCAACTAAATACATTTTTGATATTCAAGTACTTTGCATTTGTTGTGAAATCTTGTGTGCTGTGTGTCTCCACCCGTTTGGGGCTCAAGGCGAGTTAAAACCAACGCCAAGCAGCATTTCAAATTCAGACATCAAGACTTGACAGGGATTTTTCTCATGCAGAGGGACTCCGGCATGAACAGGACTGCGTTGCGTGTTTTGACTATATTTCGGAAAGTCAAATGTTTATGTATAAGTGTGTCAGCGTGTGTTTGGGTAACTGGTTTATTGTTTCAGAGTTGGTTTAGAGTAGATTTACCCTCTTTGACAGGAGTTCTTCCTGCTGTTGGTTTTTGACGCTCGTGGAATAAATCCAATAAAAACACGCTGACCTCATGTGGGACTGTGGGATGGGAAATTTTTGTAACACACACACACACACATGAAAAAGCACGCAAAGTGATAGCTGTGACAGTGTAGAGTCAACTGTGTGCTATCTCACACACACATTATTTTGATAGCTGGTCACTCAGACAGATATAAAAACATGAGCTGGCATACTTTTGCACTCTGCATACGTACGAATATCCAATTATCATTTTGACAGCTGCATAAACACACACACTCACACACACGCACATATGTACACATGTGCAACACACATGCGGTTCAGGCAAAAGTGTGTCACGACATTTGTTTTATTTTTTTTCATAATTAGATAAACTCAGAGAAGAACCTCGTGTTGCTGCAGGGAATCTGTCAGAACTGATTCAGTTCATTCTGAATGACAACATCTACAAAACACCAACACGTGTGTGTGTGTGTGTGTGTGTGTGTGTGTGTGTGTGTGTGTGTGTGTGTGTGTGTGTGTGTGTGTGTGTGTGTGTGTGTGTGTGTGTGTGTGTGTGTGTGTGTGTGTGTGTGTGAGAGAGAAAAATGGAGAAAGGTTATGCTCACATACTTACTGTAATGTGACCTCCGTGTGTGTTCGTTCAGTGCAGCCTCCTGGGAGGTGTAGCCGTACCTTGTGGTGTCATGCAGTGAACCTTGACCTTTGACCCCGCTGTGATTATAGTCGGTAGATTTAGGAGAAGAGGAGGAGAGAGCTGGTAAAACAACAACTATAAGACAGAGGAAATAAGGGAGGAGAATATACCAAAGCAGACACAATGGAGTCAAACTGAAAGAAGGGAAGAAAAGAAGAGCTTGAAGAGAGGGAAGGAAGGAGGGAGGGAGGGAGGGAGGGAGGGAGGGATGGCACATGGAGGGGTTTCCTGAGGTTAATGAACCTGTCAACCACCTGAGACGAAACAGAACGGCGGAGGAAGGTCAGAGAGGGTGGACTGCTGTTAATTAAAACTGTGGATTCTTAAGGTTAGACTTTGTGTGTGTGTGTGTGTGTGTGTGTGTGTGTGTGTGAATAGAGAAAATATATAAAAAGTCAGGTGAAGATGGATTTGAATTTATTATTTATTTAATTTAATTTCAGTTTAATTCATTTCTACATCAACAGTTGAACAAGTGAAGGTGAGTCATTTGCCGTTTTTTGACATGTTGGCATTAGTATGGTAGAAATAGACTTAAAAAAAAACAGCTCAGTATTCACAACATCCAAAATGGCCGTCAGTGTAGCCCAAAGTGTTTTGTTTAGTAGAAAATCTTTGTTTTAAATCTTTTATCCAGTTGTTTGTGTCATCATCAGCCAGCTGTTCTCACAAAATGTTTGTTTTCCTACAAAAATGAATGCACCCATTTTCGTACATATCCCACGTATTTTGAAAGGCTGCGATCACGTGATCAATGTGCTGACTGCAATCAAAAAGGAAGCTGTCCCGAGTGTGCTTGTAAGGAGGCAGGTTATGGTGGTGGATGGGTCACTTTCACCCGAGACTTTCTCCTGGAGTCGTGTTTTCGAATGCGAGTGAACTTTGAGTGAACTTTAAGTCATTTTAACGCACATTCTCGCCATGTTTCATGACTAAAATTAACCACAGTAACTTTTCTTGCCTGAACCCAAACCCCATAACGTTGCTTTAACTACATAAATGTACGTTAAGGTCATTTCATTTCATTTCATTTATTTATTTATTTCGAACATTATTTAAACAGATAAGACAGACATAACATCATTCTTGGGGCGCTAATGTGTAGGAAATACCACCAGCGTTGCCAGGTGTACGATAATTATCGTATTTGTACGATAATTTTGCCCTCTGTACGATGTACGTTCAATATTCCCATTTCATGAATGTGTGATTGTAATCAGTATGCCGGAGTTCTTTTGTGAGCCCTGAAGGCATCTGTTCCCATGTGACATGTTTCCAGCCAATCGCACTTTGCTTATCGTGAGATACAGGTGACGTTTGTCTCTGAACAATGAGCACGATTGGCTGAATGGTCAGCTGTACCCGCCCCACGAGGCGCCAGGACCCGTCAGGAAGTCGAGCGAGAATGAGATTCAGAACAGAAGAAGAGGAAAAACAAGGAAAATGGAAAAAAGTAAACCAAAAAAATAAATACTAGAGCAACTATATTTGCCTACAGCGCATCAGTGGGATTGTTATTTTGGTTTTGACAGATGTACGATAATTTCCCTCGAAATCCGATAATTTTGAGTCTCTGGTACGATAATCCTACTTTTCCCACCTGGCAACGCTGAGTCCCACCAACTGTTGTGCATGCATTTTGTTAGATATCAGACAAACTGTTCTATGAGAATTTATAATCTTAAGTTGTTTTAATACTGTCATTACTGTACTATCACAGTTTAGTATTTACTCATTGGTACAGTTACAATTCAGTTTGGTCATTGCTGTCATTTATTCAGTTTGCTCTGCTTATGTTGCATACCAGATGGAAAGAGAGAGTGAGGGGGATGTGCGCGCACACACACACACACACACACACACACACACACACACACACACACACACACACACACACACACACACAGGGACTGGTTAACGTCGCACAGTCAGGAGCCGACAGCCGCCCTCGATCTTTAACTTGTTACCAGATAAGAGACGGTGGTTACAGATAAAAACAGATAGTAGCTTGTAGCTAGATGAGCTTCATGTACTGGTAGCTGGCTGACATCTCACACACACACACACACACACACACACACACACACACACACACACACACACACACACACACACACACACACACACACACACACACACTCCCTCGTGATTACCTGAAGGGAGGTTTTTACACACTGATACTGGCAGCTTCAGTTTTTGGGGTCAGAATTCTCAGTTTATTTTCTTTGCTGATGCTCGTCAGCGGTTAGGGGGTTCAGAGAGGAACTGGAAGCTGCTCATTTCAGTCTCTACACTTGTGATTAAAGACACACACACACACACACACACTGTTCTGCTTGACTTCCTTTAACACCTCCCTCTGTTTCGCTTCAGGTGTTTACCAAACACTCTGTAACACTTAAGCCTCCTTAAGAGCAAGTAATGGATGAGTGAGAGTGTGTGTGTGTGTGTGTGTGGGACTCATATTGCACTGTCTCAACTATTCTTCCACAACAGAGCAAACTCCTGTATTCCTTTGGTAGTAGATTCAGTACCTCTGTGAGTTCACAGTGCTGTTAGAGAGTTTGCAGAATCTGTCTTGAGACACTCATGAACAAACTTGAAAGAAATATTTTTTATAGTTTTAATATCAGCAAATTAAAATTAGCCCTTCGATAATCTGGCGTCCTGTCGAGGGTGTGCCGCACCTCTCGCCCAGTGCCAGCTGGGATAGGCTCCAGCCACCATGTGACCCCTAACGGGATACGTGGTCACAGAAAATGAATGAATATGCAAATGTTGGGGCATCATAGTTCACGAGGAGGAGTGTGTGGCCTGGGTTCAGTTTCAGCCTGTGACCCTTTGCTGCACGTCCAACACGTTCACACATTCACTGACACCACACGGCGGTGTATCTCACCATCGTGAAAGGATGCCTTTTTTCGTCTGTGTCTGACGCCAAAATCACTTAGCATGCAGCCGTATAGGACGACTTCAGAATGAGAACGGGTCCAGCTGCTCCGTGAGAGAGGCCATAAAAGCCCTAAAAATAACCCCTGCCCCCCAAAAAACAGACTATAACAGTGTTCTTCATGAGGCAAATTTTGGCTGAACACATGCTCTTACCTTTCCAAAAACAGCTTCTCAAGAGTCCCACACATAAACCTGCAGATGTATGATGATGTATTAAGCTTTCACTTTCCAGTGAATAAGATGCTGCTTTTTCTGTGGAGGCTAGCTTCCCCTGCTTCCAGTTTTTGTGCTAAGCTAAATATATCTCGCACAACATGAATAAAGTTCTTCTGAACACACTGTGATATTAATTTTCTCTTTCTAAGTGAGCAAAAAAGCATATTTTTTCAAACCTCCTTTAAGAAGGAAGATTGGAGCGTCTGACATCACCTCATCAGTCATAACACTGACCCAGTAACAGAGATAATGGGTCAGCATGAACAGCTTTAAAAATCAGGATTGAACATCCAGGCTACATTCCTGCACTGATGGCAGTAAATGAACAGAGTTCATCAACCTCTCTGTCGCTTCTTCCCATAAACAGCAAGGAAAAAAAAGATTATTCCAGTGTGGTCTGCGGAAAGAGACACAGAGTCTCCGAGGACTCCTTAACAAAATGTCCTCATCTGTCCTTTAAGCAGCACGCAGTCACAGGCCTGCACGGGCCTCCACAGCAAGACTTTTCACTCATAAGAACATTTTACTGACAAAAGGACAATAAACAGAACAAAGAACATTTTTCAGCTTTTGTCTGCATCACTTCGATTTAGAAGTGTTTTGCACTTATAGTATATTTAACAGTGATTTAAAAAAACAACAACCTGTAAATCATTCAGTGATTAATTTTACCTTTTATATCTTTTCTCTTTAATTGTAAATCTGTATCCTTTATTATGTTTTATATTTTATTTCTCAGTAAAGCACTCTGAATTGCCATGGTGCACGAAATGTGCTGCACACATAAAGCTGCCTTGCCTTGTCGTGCTTTATCTTTTTTCTTGTCAAATAAATTCAGCCACTTATGTAACTGCGTAGCATTAATGGAACCTCTTGAAATATGGTTGTTTACTGTTGGCACGACGCAGAGTGCTTTCAGAGAAGAGAGAGATACAGTATGAAAACTGCACTTGTCTCCTTAATCAACACAACTTTCCTTGTCATCTGTTTTCGTCCTCTCTCCTATCCTTGTATGTACATTTTCTAAATGACGTTTTCTTAACTATTTAAAGATGAGTCCAGCCTGCCGTCTAATTATGTGATTAATGTAGCTGCTGCTGAAGGTATTTCAGCCGCTCTGTTCCCTTAAAGTCCTCATCAGCCTGCGTTCAACAGACAGCGATAGCTACACTCTGCATCTGTGCAGCAATACCCTCGCACTCTTACTGTAAATGTAGGAATTATTGATGCATACTTTTAATCTCCAAAGCTGGGTTTGTCGCTGGCGTTAAACCCTGTGTGGGTGTGAACCCTTACAGAGTCTTTGAGGTCACATGTAGAAGTACTAGTACAGTACCCGTTAAAACATGCGTGTTCGGAGTAGGCTGATTGCTTGTTGCTTTCTGGGGAAGCGCTCATCCAAACAACTCCAAACTCAACGCTGCACCTCCTTTGGTCCTCAACAATTCACCCGCCAGTTGTGAAGTCGATCAGATGAATGGTTGTTGAGAAAATCAAGGACAGACAGACAGAGACTCTTTCCATGTAAAGGAGCAGTGAGTTGGATTCAGTGGCATCTCGCAGTGAGGATTGTAATCAGGTGAAACTTCTCCCGTGTGCCAAGCGCAAGCTCATAGTTAGGATTCCTAAAATCAATCCAACAAATGAAAAAAAGGAAAAGAAAAAGTCAATTAGCAGTGTTGTACCAACGTAGTGCTTTTATTTTGAAAGATATTGTTTGCAAACTGTACATTTCCTGTGAAAACAGAAGTGTATTTTGAAAACAGACAAGTTCATTAGTAACTTTAACTGCACGATATACAGTTGAAGGGATTTTAATCTAAAAAAAAAAAAAAGTGTAATTAACTCAGCTCTTAATCTTTATTACATGAACCAGCAAATCCTTTCTCACTGCCAACTTTCTAAATCCATGAAACACAGAGATGTAACAGTAAATGCCAGAAGGAAAATATCTGGGCATTAGTTCAATACTGCAGCCCTATTAATTCAGCTTTGATGGTGACCTCATGATGTGTCAGTAGGCATAAATCAAACCAATAAAAGCATCATACATTTCTGAGCAGTCCAACCCTCCCATCAACCCACACTGCTTTCCTTTTATAACTGGTGTCTCACTCTGTTCTTTTATCAGAACATGTTTTAGTGTCAATGAGACAATAATCAATAGCAAGTGATAACGAGAGAAAGGCCAGAAAAAGTACCTGACAGACTTCCAGCTCTCCACTATCTCTTTATCTCCAGCACAATACAGCTTTAGTCTTATAGTCTTCCTTCAGCCCATTGTTTCCAATCCAGACACCATCCCCTGATTGATCCCTGAAGTGATTTTCTCAGATTCTGTCCACAAGATTAGGCTCAGTTTCGGGACTTTACGCTGAACACCAAACCTACGGGGATTTTTGGACGGATAAAACTCACACAACTGTTATTCAAGAAAATAAACGGAGTCCAAACTAGTGAAGTTTTAAAAGACGTCTACACACAAAAAGCCAAATCTGAACCTATTGACTAAACACAATACAGAGCTTGACCTTTGAGCTGGTACACAGGTGTGACCAGATTAATTAAACCTCTTTTTTTATAGTCTACAGGCCATGGATGTATTAATGAATGGGCCTTCTGTGCACAGGCCCAGGGGCCCAAATTGTCTGGTGGCCCCTGGGCCTTCACTTGTGGAAATGTCGCTCAAATGATCATGTACAGACAAGGGAGAGACTCAAAGGAAGTTCAAAGTGACACAAAACAACTTCAAAAATGGGAGAAAGGACAAAGATTGACCAAAAAGAGACACAAAATTACCTCAAAGAGACCCAGCAACTACAAAACAATGCATAACAACCACAAGGAGACACAGAATGACGCCAAAGAGACACTAAACAATTAAAAAAAATCCATAACGACTATAAAGTAATGCAAAACCACCACAACCATCTGTGTCTTGCCCCGTGTAGGAGAGGTGGTGGGGCCCTTTGCATATTTGTTCCCAGAGGTCCATTGTCTTGTCGCCCATGCTACAGACCATGGGAATTTAAGCACACAACCATGTCAAAGCTCTCGGCTATCATTATGAAAAACAACATAAAAATTAAACTTATGGTTCAGCAGATTTTCTTCAAAAACTGTGGTCATGTAAACCTATTTCACAAACACAAAACAGAACCCTGGGACTGAGGCTTCTACGCTGTTCATCAAAGTGGAGTAGGCCTACTCAGATTTGTAATAAATGTACTGCATTATACATGTTACAGTGATACATACAGACATACAGCATGGAAACACCACACAAACACACATTAACTTTGTGTAGCCAGCAGCTTCACTGTCAGGGTCCAAACCGCAGACTCTCCCGAAACTAAAACCGCGACTCATCTTCAGCAGGCAGCAGCTTGTTATGAGCAACAAGCTACAACTCATAACAAAATCATAAATCATGCACAAAGGCACATTTTTTTAGTCCCTGCATGGCTTTGAGTCCAGCTGGTGAGGCTTTTCTTTTCATTTCTTACTCTTTGTTCATCTTTTCCTGTTAGTGTGATTTCGTAGTTGATGTCTAAATGAATTAACCTCCAGTGGAACCAGCCCAACTGCTGCCGACAACTTGTTTTGTAGTATCACATGATGTAAAAGTGTGGTGTCTTCCATAGACTGTAGCATGTCGAGCAGTTCTCATTCAGCTTAATCACCAGAATAAATGTTGTTATTGTGCAAACCACAGAAATGGAAACGGGCTAGTTGAAACACCTGGTTGTGGATAGGAAGAGATCGTGTTTTGGCTCAAAATACCTGCTTCCTGTGGCACTATCCCGTCAAAGCACAGCGACAGGTCAGCAACTTTTAGTGACTAAAAAGCCGCTCGAAACGCAGCAATGACTCACTAAAAAACGACTGGTTTTGTTGTTTGTTCAACAAGTTCTCATCCCAGCTTGTCAAATACTGCCACTGTATCAGTGAGTGCGTGAGGTACCCTCCTGCATCCGTTAATGACTTTCAGGGATGACGTGTCAACTTATGCCTTTTACATATGTTTTGTCTTTTCAAAATAAACGTCAGGAAATGTTCAGTTTCTACTTATCTCATGGATACAGTCATTTTCTAGATAAACTTACAACACAGGTAAAACATTTCATTTCAAGGTTCATTACCTGAGGTTTGTTTGACCCATCCACCATCCCTCCTGCCCTCCCCTTACAGACTTTCTCATGCTTTAGTTGCGGACTGCTCAGTTTGTATCATGACGCGTGAAGGCTGCCTCGGTGCTTCCGTGTCTACAGCCAGTGTCCACTCACAAAGCACCGGTGTTTGACGATTTAGGTTGTCACCCACTGTAACGCCCGATGCATATCATACCACTACAAAAGGTGCTTCTGCGCGTCGGTGTCTGACGCCAACATCGCTGACGAGTTGGGACTGAGAACAGGCTGGTTTGTTGGTGTTGAACAGTGGTCTGCAGCTTAGCAGGCACTTAGCTTGGGCTACATGCCATCCACCCTTCCCTCCAGCTCCTGATGACAAAGTCAGCTCATATGCTACGTCCCTTTAGAAACGTTGATATGATACATGGGAAATAAGCAAGTTTAATGTATGTGTGGTTTGCAGACATGTGACATTTTAACTTCTTTCTGGCGACTGGGCTGCTTACTTTACCAAAGCGACTTGGTGACAGCGGTGTACTGTTGAAGCTTCTCTGGACAGTTTGTATCTTCATTCTCAGCTTAGTTTCATCACTGCTTCTGACTGGAGAAGCTTTAAAATAAAGAGCCAACACAGGGTGCGTGTGCATTGTTTTAATTAAAGGGAACTGATATGTCATGTTTGTACTTGATAAAGAGTTTTGATCTCCATGCAAAATGTATCTCACACCCACAGTCAACAAAAAAGTGTCCTTGCAGTTTGACCTTAACTTTAATAAGCAGCGATGCTGTGACCTCCTCTCACTGTAATGTGATATATATCATAGTGTTAGAGCCGCAGTTCCACATGACAGGAGGCTGTGACCCACATCAGCAGAAGAGATGAATCACAGGCGAGGAGATAATGAACATTACGGAGCTGCAGAGAGCAGTGACTGTAAGAAGAAACATGAACCCACTTTGATTGATCACAACAGGGTTGCTGCAGCCACGCAGGCAAACACTGCCCACACACAAAATAAACTACATCTTAAATATAAACTAACGCACAGTAGCAGCATCTAAACATGCTCATTAAGGGGACAGATGAAAGGAGGGGAAGTGATCTCGGGGTTTTACTTTATAAGGTGTTGCATGTTTGTATGTTCCCCTAAATGAAGACCATGTTTCCTATAAAACTCGGTGCTTCCTGTCACAGGGAAGATGCTGCCTCTCTCTTTCGTCCAACATCACTGTCATTTACTTTTAATGGGCAGGAAGATCCAACAAACGCACATGGTTGGATTTACACGCAGGGTTTGGATTTAATACAGTATGGGATGTGAACACCGGCCTCTCGGGCAAAAGTTGGTGGTTGTTGGACCCACTCATCACCCCTCTCGCCCACCCTGCTCGGACTTCCACTGCCTTTACTTTCATAGCTGTCCTGCTATGTTTCCTCCTGCCACCTCATATTTATTTATTTTTTTTGTGCAACAAATGTACATTGTTAGGTTTAGAAAGAAACATCATGGTTTGGCTCAACATTCATAGGCGAAGCAAACACTGGTCTCCTGGGTGAAAGTCCAGTGTCGTTGGATCCACACACCACCCCTCCTCCGGCCCTACTGGGACTTTCTAGCTGCACAAGTTTGGTTGTTTTCCTGCTACATTTCAAACCAAAGCTGTCCGGCAGTGTTATAAACTCATGCTGCCACAAAAAGATGGCTTTTTTTTGTTTGTGTCTGATGTGGAAATCACTGACCAAGTGGAGGTATTGACGACTTCAGAATGAGAAGAGGTTTATACGGCTTTATACAAACATTCACCTGCAGCTTTTTTATTAAATACATGGACCATGTCAGTCTAAGTAGGAGCCTGACTGTATTATCAGTTTTAAGATTTTAAAAGGCAGGAGACAGATATTGAGGGATATCTAAGACTTAGAAAAACTGTGATGTTACAGTAACATAAGAACGACCTTCCTTTAGAAGATTCGAGTGCAAAGCATAAAGCAGCGTAAATAATCAATGTGGCTGCTGAAGAACTAAACTGTAAGTGGAGACTGTGCTGTGATTTAGAGCCAACAGCCACACTGCAGCTCTGTACTGAACTCATCTGTGTTTGCAAAAACTGAGGAAACGGAAACAGAGCACATATTGATGTGATGTAAAGGAATCTCCATCTGGGTTCACATAGTTTCTCATGTCAGACTGAGGCTCATCTGGCTCAGCAGATATGTGTCATACATTCTTTGAATCCTGCTTATGCCTTTTCCTTTTCCTGTTTGTCTACAGTACAGTATTGTCCTGCATCTCTTAAGGATCCTGCTGTGGGATCTTTGAAATACTCCAGATACTTCTTCCCGACCCTCTTGTCTGACGTCCTCCTCAGAGGAGAAGCAGAATCTCTTTTAACAAAAATATACAACTAAATAAAATAAATAGAGATGTTGTCAGAGCAGTAACACTTTAAAGCTGCAGTTGTTTATGTTTTTGGCCACTTGGGGGCAGTGTAACAAGCTGCAAATACAATACATATATATTATCATCTTATAAAGTTGTTAAAGCAAACAGTATGTACACCAGCTACACATGGTGTTTACAGCTAGTTGTTGGCATGCTAAGATGCTCAGCTAAGATGAAAAAATGAGGTGAAAGATGCTCAGATGCAGTTAGATGATAATTCTCCGTGGATTTGTCACTGGGAGCGACTTGATCCATTGTTAATATTCGTGCAGTGCCCCTTCTAAACATGCCTATATGGAACAACACGGTCTCATTCCAAAGGCATCGAATACCGGCACTTGGGCACACCTGCCTTGACGTAGTTGGATATACACCCGCTTACTGTGAAGTCAATCGGATTACGTGGTGATGAGCATGACGTGTTAAAATTAATTGCCGGCAACATTGAAACGACACAAATACAAAGTGCATTACAAAAGGTCGCAGTTTTGTTGAGAAACAGCTGCAGTTTGGTTAGGTTTAAGGAACAAAAAAAATACTTGGTTAAATTTAGAAAACGATTGTGGTGTCAGCTAAAATAACAATGTAAATAAAGTAAACTTACTTTGTGTGGTTATGTTGAGTCCATAAAGTCACATCTTGCTTCACACAGAAACATCATTGTCCTGGCTGAAAGTCCATTCACCACCTTCCTGCCCACCAATCACAGCTTTTCTCACTGGTTTTACTTAATCTGTGCATCCACCACGACAAAAGATGCTCATTGACTTTGCATTAGCATCATTTTCCTGCTGTAAGCACATGATTTTAAATTAGTTGTTAATATTTTGCGTCTATTTCAGTATTTCTATGAGACCAGGCTTGTTACTAACATGACAAATATAAAGAATGTCCATGAACTTCACGGGCTAATATTTTGTTCTTTGAATAGTTTTGGCAAAAGTCAAGTGAAGGCTAATGATAAACATGTTTGCATGGTTTAGAGACGGGGATGAGGCGGCTAAAACAAATTAAAATGTTCAGTGACACTGAACACATCACAGTAGAAAGCGTCTTCTCATTAGCGGGCAGTAAAACCAGGGTCATCAGAGCTGAAAGCAAACCCATTCGCCTGTCCCATTTCTGTAACGTGCCAACAAGCCCCGTCACGGTTCCTGACCTCAGCCGGCTTGGCAGGTTAAATTAAGGATAAATAAATGTGACCTGACCGCTGGAATAATAGCTGGTTAAGTTATTTCTCTGTCTGAAGCAGTTTGGATGTTTAAATTCTCCTCTGAATGCTGAAACGTGATATATTAAATGGCTGCAGTTATCTGTGCCAAGGTTCAAAGGGAAACTCTTTAACAGTGATTTAGAGCTCAGAGCCGAGCGGAGACGCTCAGGGAGAGCAGAGGACATCAACAGTCACGCTGAGGCCTCACTGGAGACGGATCAGAGACAATTAGAGATAAATGATCCCAATGAATAAGGAATTACCATCAAAATCAACTTCTCTTTTTTAACAGAGGTTCACACACACACTGTGACGAAGAGCCCTTCATCACCTGACTATTAACTTTTCACTTGCACATTAGATGGGATGTCTGGTATTTTTGCACATAAATAATTGCACAAACACTTTAAGAGGCAACAGCACTTTATTTGAATATTTGCACATTACATTTTTAATCACATTGTAGTTTTGCACATTTGTATGGCGTTGTTTGCACAGTTGATTGATTCAAATATTTGTCTCCATTAGGTTGTCCTGTTTAAATGTGATTGGCAGGCAGGTGCTGTGTTGGCCACACAGTTTTACCTGGGAAGAGAGCAACCATGGAATAAATATACAGCCATGTTTTACTTCATAAAGCAAAGCTAAGCTAAGATGTGATTGATTAAATGTGTAACCTGTTGGCCTTAAGAGTGTGTGTGGTGCAACATGAGAAAAGTGTACTTACCAGTCCTTTGTTCCAGGGTGTTCGGGCAAAAGGCTTCCCCAGGCAACAGAGTCCATCTTTTATGGTTCCGGGGGTAACCAAGTGGAAATTGGTGTGGGGTGATTTGGGAATATGCGTTTTATTTTTATCAGTGCAATAAGGTTTAGTGAGGGTTTGTATTTCATGGGTTTAAATAAGTTTATTCTGTGTTATATAGCGTGGTGATAATTTGTATTGGAAAATATTGGGGGAAAAAGTGTGTATTATTCTGCGCAGACAGTGGATCCCTGTCGTTGAGATCACCCGCAGCCATGAGCAGGAGCACAGCATAAAAGGCGCCATTTTAACAGCTTTCTGGGTTGTTGCTGGTCGGACTGTGGGAGGATGTGTCTGTGTGCCGCTGAGATGGGGGGAATAAAAACCTTATCTGATACACGCCAGAATGCCTGAGAAGTCAGTCATTTTGTTGTATTCCAGCCGTAATTGTGGTCCATCTTACAAGTGGTGTCAGAAGTGGGATACACGTTACAACAATGATGACAAGGCATGGTAAGAAGAATGACCAGGAAGAACCAGATGAGGGGCTAAGCAGAGCATGTGCTACAGACACCATGACGGATGCTAAACAGGACGATAAGCTGGATGAACTAGCAGGTCTGGTGAAGTCATTAATGCAAGCCCAAGCGGAGAGAGATCAGCAAAGAGACAAGGAGTCCTCTCGTCAAGAGCAGCGATGGAGACGCATGCAGCATCATGTCTCCCAAATTCAGATGCAGGTAAACATGATGAGAGGAGAACAAAGAACAGAGCCTGACACTATGGATGAAAATCGTCGTCCTCAGAGGGATGAGGATGATGATGGTGGTGATGAAAGTGGTGACTTTGATGACGTAGATGACATGATGAGCCAGAACAGTTGGTATTTTAGACAGCAGAGGAAACCCCTTGCCCACAGGGAACCCAAACTGCTGCCACTATCTCCAGGGGATGACATTGAACATTTCCTCACAACATTTGAGAGAATGGCCCAGGTTTGTCACTGGCCTAAAGAGGGCTGGGCTGTGCGTCTGGTTCCTCTACTCACTGGCAAAGCACGCAGTGCTTATGTTTTGATGGACATGGAAGACTCAGAACAGTATGAAAAAGTCAAAGCTGCAATTCTGGCAAAGTATGAAATTACAGCTGATACCTACCGCAGAAGATTTCGGTCTCTCAAGATTGAGCATGGTGAAACTCCGCGAGAGCTGTATGTGCGTCTGAAAGACCTGTTCGGGAAATGGGTCAAACCAGAGAAAGCAACAGTAAAAGAAATAACAGAGACTATGATACTAGAACAGTTCCTGAGGATGGTCCATCCAGAACTGGAGATCTGGATCCGGGAGCACGACCCCAAGACAGCCGAGGAAGCAGCACGCCTAGCAGAAGTCTTTACATCAGCCAGAAAAGGAAGTCGAACTGCCTCCTTTGGTTGGGAGAACCACCAAACCCACTCAAGTAAGTCCACTGGGGGTGAACAGGGGTCTGGTCAGCCACAAGGTAGAGGGTTTCCAAGTGATAGGCAGTTTACTCCCCAGGCCTCAAGTTATGCTAAAAAGCCTCCTTCCCGAGCCTCTAAACAGGATGTCAGGTGCTACAATTGTAATGCTCTAGGTCACACAAAACCATTTTGCCCAGCCTTAGGCCACACCAAGCCATCACTCCTGTGTTCTGCTCCAAGGTCAACCACAGTAGGTGCAGTGAGGGAGGCAGGTCGTACAGCTCCAGTTCTGGTCAATGGTCAACGTGAGATAGCATTGCTTGACTCTGCATGTTATCAGACAGTAGTTTTGTCCAGTCTGGTCCCCAGAGAAAAATGGAGTGAGGACAATTCACAGCTAAGCTGTATTCATGGGGATAAGCATGTTTATCCGACAGCTGAGGTCTATCTGACTGTAGGGGGGCAGACTTTCCTGTTGCCAGTGGCATTAGCTCCAACATTACCATATGCTGTAATTCTAGGCAATGATTTACCCACACTCTACGACCTTATGGCCCAGCCAACATGCAAACCTGACATAAGCAGTGATGAGGGTCAGAATTTAGTAGCCGATTTTGGTGAGCCACAGAGTGAGGCAGTCACATTGCCTGTAAAACCATGTCATGTAACCACCAGAGCACAAAGTGCAGAGGGAGGCCTTAGAGAGTTGCCTTTCTTTGGGGTAGACTGGAAAGCAGGGCCAGTTAAACCTCACAAATCAAAGTCACAGAGAAGGCAGGAGAAGCTAAAGGGTTCTATTAGACAAGGAGCACAGAGCTCTCCCAAACCACCTGAGTTGCTTGAGGTTGAGTTTCCCCTAGATCTGAGCACGCTTCAAAAACAAGATGCTACACTGAAGCAATGGTTTGAGAAGGTGACAGAGGTGGAGGGTGTTCAGATAAATAACCCAAGCTGCTTAGATGAATCCACCTACATAATCAAAAAGAGCCTTCTCTACCAGAAAAAGGGAAAAACTGAGGCCTTAGCACTTCCACAACAGTTCAGACAGAGAGTTATGGAGATGGGTCATTCAATCCCATGGGCAGGTCACATGGCATTCCAGAAAACTCTGAACAGGATTGGAAGCCGTTTTGTTTGGCCAGGGATGTACATTCAAGTCTCTCAGTTCTGTGCTTCCTGTGAAATCTGCCAGCTAACCTCTGCTAAGGGAGTGACACGTGCCCAGTTACAGTCTTTGCCCATCATTGACACGCCTTTTGAGAGGATAGGCATGGACATTGTAGGCCCACTCGAGAAAAGTTCCTCAGGCTATCGGTACATATTAGTGATATGTGATTATGCCACACGCTACCCAGAAGCCTTTCCTCTCAGATCTTTCAAAGCTAGACAGGTAGCAGATTGTCTGTTGCAGCTTTTTTCGAGGGTAGGCGTACCTAGGGAGGTGTTAACAGATTGTGGGACAAACTTTTTGTCCAAACTGTTGCAGCAAGTTTATCAAGTGTTGGGAGTTAAGGGCATTAAGACCACCCCTTACCACCCCCAGACGGACGGGTTGGTGGAGCGCTACAACCAGACATTAAAAAACATGCTGCGCAAGTTTGTGTCTCATACAGGTTCTGACTGGGACCGCTGGCTGCCATATCTGCTGTTCGCGTATAGAGAGGTCCCACAAGCATCAACTGGATTCTCTCCATTTGAACTGTTGTACGGCCGCCAGGTGAGAGGACCACTGGACCTGCTGAGAGATTACTGGGAGAATTCACAGTCGGAAGGAGAAAATGTTGTGGAATATGTGGTGAAAATGAGGGAGAGACTGGAGGAGATGACGGCGCTCGCACATGATCACATGGAGTCAGCTCAACGAAACCAGAAGGTGTGGTATGACCGGAAGGCCAGAGACAGAGTCTTTCATCCAGGCCAAAAGGTGCTGTTGCTACTGCCAACCAGTGAAACCAAGCTGCTGACTAAGTGGAACGGACCATATGACATCAGCAAACGTGTGGGTAAGGTCACATATGAACTGTTCATGCCTGACAAGCTTAAAAAACATCAGACTTTTCATGTTAACCTGCTGAAGGAGTTCCAGGTGCGGTCAGAGCCGGTGCACCAGCAGCTGTTGGTCCGTGCTGTGAAGGAGGAGGACAGCATGGACGAGTTCTTCCCAGCCACCACCACGACAGCAGAGACCCCAGAGATAGACCTATCACATCTGTCTCCCAACCAGCAGGCAGAGGTGAAACCCCTGCTTGATCCAGAGCTCTTCAGAGAGACACCAGGTTTCACCTCGCTGGTGCAACACAAAATTCGGCTGAAAGGAGATGCCCCAGTGCGTCAGAAGAGCTACCGGATTCCTGAGCGGTTGATTCCTCTGCTGCAAAAGGAAATCAAGCTGATGTTGGAGCTGGGAATCATAGAGGTCTCCTGCAGTGAGTGGTGCAGTCCCATTGTGTTGGTTCCAAAGAAAGATGGTACGCTCCGTTTTTGTATCGATTTCAGGTACCTGAATGCCGTGTCTAACTTCGACCCATATCCGATGCCTCGGATTGATGATCTGGTGGAGAGAGTTGGAAGAGCTCGGTACATCACCACACTGGATCTCAGCAAGGGCTACTGGCAGGTAGCATTAGCACAAGAGGCCAGGGAGATGACAGCTTTCAAAACGCCTTTTGGTATGTATCAATTCAGGGTCATGCCGTTTGGTCTCCAGGGGGCACCTGCCACATTTCAGAGACTGATGGACCATGTTCTGAGAGATTTTTCTGACTGTGTAGCTGCATATTTGGATGATGTGGTTATTTTCAGCCAGTCATGGGAGGAACATATGGTTCACCTGCAACAGGTGCTGCAGAAACTGATGGCAGCTGGCCTTACCATTAACCCTCATAAGTGTTCTGTTGCCCAAAAAGAGGTGGAATACTTGGGTTATGTCATCGGATTTGGACAGATCAAACCACAGCTGGGGAAAGTGGAGGCCATCCGATCCTTTCCTGTTCCCACCACCAAGAAGAAGCTGAGGGGATTCCTGGGTCTGGTGGGCTGGTATCGTAGGTTTGTGCCTCGTTTTGCGGATAGAGCTGTGCTGCTCAATAACCTAACCAAAGCCTCTGCCCCAAGTAAGGTTCCATGGACGGATGAGTGTGACAGAGCCTTCAGGGACCTCAAGGAAGCCATCTGCACTCACCCGGTTCTCCACAGTCCTGACTTTGAGAAGCCTTTCATCCTGCAGACAGATGCGTCAGGAGTGGGCCTGGGAGCAGTGTTGCTGCAGGAGGTGGAAGGAGAGAGGAGACCTGTGGTGTTTCTAAGTCGGAAGCTGCTGGACAGAGAGACAAGGTACTCAACAGTGGAAAAGGAGTGTTTGGCGATGAAGTGGGCCATCGATACCCTCCGATACTATCTGTTGGGACGCCACTTCTACCTGGAAACTGACCATCGGGCTCTACAGTGGTTGCACCGCATGAGGGATGCCAACATGCGCATCGCAGGCTGGTACCTGGCTCTGCAGCCATATGACTTCACAGTACATTACAGGTCGGGGAAGTCAAATGTGGTGGCAGACTGTCTGTCCCGAATGTTGGAGAACTGAGGTACCTTTCTCTTTGGGGAGAGGGAGGAGGAAATGTGACGAAGAGCCCTTCATCACCTGACTATTAACTTTTCACTTGCACATTAGATGGGATGTCTGGTATTTTTGCACATAAATAATTGCACAAACACTTTAAGAGGCAACAGCACTTTATTTGAATATTTGCACATTACATTTTTAATCACATTGTAGTTTTGCACATTTGTATGGCGTTGTTTGCACAGTTGATTGATTCAAATATTTGTCTCCATTAGGTTGTCCTGTTTAAATGTGATTGGCAGGCAGGTGCTGTGTTGGCCACACAGTTTTACCTGGGAAGAGAGCAACCATGGAATAAATATACAGCCATGTTTTACTTCATAAAGCAAAGCTAAGCTAAGATGTGATTGATTAAATGTGTAACCTGTTGGCCTTAAGAGTGTGTGTGGTGCAACATGAGAAAAGTGTACTTACCAGTCCTTTGTTCCAGGGTGTTCGGGCAAAAGGCTTCCCCAGGCAACAGAGTCCATCTTTTATGGTTCCGGGGGTAACCAAGTGGAAATTGGTGTGGGGTGATTTGGGAATATGTGTTTTATTTTTATCAGTGCAATAAGGTTTAGTGAGGGTTTGTATTTCATGGGTTTAAATAAGTTTATTCTGTGTTATATAGCGTGGTGATAATTTGTATTGGAAAATATTGGGGGAAAAAGTGTGTATTATTCTGCGCAGACAGTGGATCCCTGTCGTTGAGATCACCCGCAGCCATGAGCAGGAGCACAGCATAAAAGGCGCCATTTTAACAGCTTTCTGGGTTGTTGCTGGTCGGACTGTGGGAGGATGTGTCTGTGTGCCGCTGAGATGGGGGGAATAAAAACCTTATCTGATACACGCCAGAATGCCTGAGAAGTCAGTCATTTTGTTGTATTCCAGCCGTAATTGTGGTCCATCTTACACACACAGACGCACAAACACACACACACACACACAAACACACACACACACACACACACACACACAACCTTGCAGGCAGACTCATTGTGCAGAGAGGACTGAACCAAAGCCAAGATTCAACATAAACAATTAAATGATTAGGACAAGTGTGTAGAGAAGTGCAGTGTGTGTGTGTGTGTGTGTGCTGTTGGAGCCAGAGACTGGAAGGAGAAACGGAGGCACACGCTGACATTTTAAGAGATGTCATCATTCTCCGTCTCTCAGATAATCCTTCCCCTCATCCGTCTTCTCTCTCCTACTTAAAGAAGAAAAAATAATTTGCCCCATCTTGTATAATGCTGCAGAAACATACAAGAACCATCTGCTCCGTCTGCTCCACCTTGTATTTATGTTGTACACCCACATTTTTCAGTCTCTTCAAAAGTGACAGGGTGTGGACCACATTAAACCTACATGAAAAATGTATAAGTATATTCTTGGGGTTGCTGGAACTCTGTCAGCAAAGCAGTGACTAACAGGCACTTTGTAGTCTCAGGCCTCGATCACACGGAAAGCAGCTTTTTGTAGTTGTTATTGCATTGCTATGTGCCTGACGTTTCTGTGCTCTAGGCGCCTGGCATTTTTGCAAGAGCGCTCTGAACTCCTTGAGTTGAAACTGTGCCCTGCGTCATTCACTCTTTCCCCATGGTCCAGTTGGATGATTTGTGATGCGTCTGTGGTGGTCATGACAACAGGTTTACAGGTGGTAAACTATGGAGGAGAAACTGGTGGTAGCGGCTGCTGGATACACAGAGCTATATGACTTTACAAACTGCAGTTAACACAATCGCAGTAGAAAACAGCAGGCGTGGAAACAGATAAGGGCAGTACTGGAGACATCCGTGATGGAGGAGAAGCTCCTGGACCAACTGGTGGTACTCCCCATGATCCAGCCTCTTTGTTAGGGTCTCATGTACCCACACAGATCTCTGTTTATCTGCTGACAGCCTCTCACCCTCAACCAGAGCTACAGACAGCACCCTCTGCCTCAACATGGCAGCAGCTACACACTGATTAACCAAAAATAAGTAGTTCGTTTTAGCCAGCCAAAATAAATGGAGCAGAATGAGATGTGGGGGCGCATATCTCACACATTTTGAAAAGCTTGAAAGACAAAGTTGATTGGCAGGTTCGAGGAGCCACTCACTCTGCTCTGTCAATATGTGTGGTTTTTCATTTGGACTTATGGTTGCCAGGCAACCAGTGTTAGTAATGATTGCAACAGTAGAGAGCTCTTTAATTTGAGAGTCCTCAGAGAAGAGAAGAACCTGAATGAAAAGTGAAGTGGACGTAAAGAACAAAAACACAAGTGGGGTGAATGTGGTCTTTCATGTCTCCACTTGTCTGATGCCGTGCTGTATCTGCAGGTTTATTATTAAAGAGGGACGAAAAGATAGTTTGTCTGCTTTGAGTAAGGTCCTATAGAAACACAACTGACACAAAAACCCAACAACGCAGGGTCGTCAAGGCAAAAAACTTGAACCGGTGATCCAGCAAAGTGCTGCATTCATCTGTTTTTCCAACTGAACCTCCTTGAACCTTTCTCATTTCCGTACTGCTACCTTGAACACACCCTGACCTCTTGCATTGTTTGAGCACAGAGCTGTTTTCAGTCTGAATGCCTGCTGAGTCGCAAAAGCAGAAGTAGTGTGACATTTTTATGTCATCGAAGATTGTAGTTCAAATACACCATCATAACAACAGACCTGGCAGATGAGAGAGGGGTTACAGACAGGGCTTGTTGAATAGAAATAATCTTTTCCGAGATGTTCTTTGGACGAGGAAAACTACTGACAGGCATAAAACATCACGGTATGTGCACGTTGGCAGACAGCTGGCCATCAGCTGCAGTCTTTGGGTGCATTCAAGTGCAACTTGAAAGAGATGACGTAAAGATTTTTGGGGTCAGCTTGGTGAGTAAAGGCCCTGAAGAGTTCATGGAGAAAGAGGTTTGTTTTAAACTTGAGACAGACCTGGGGACACTCACAGCAGACAGCTCAGCACACAGCAAATCAAACCTTTTCTTTCCTCTTCAACCTTTCTTTTTTTATATTTCATTTTGCCTAGCACACAGAGGCCTCACCCAAATCAATAAATGCATCATTGGTGGAATAATTTCAAGGGGAAATTTGTACTTTTTCCAAATTGTGATTTAACATTCAGTAAATTTTACATATGAATGATTCAATGGAAGAAGAGGTAGACCTGCTGAACCCCTTCACTGATTCTTAGGATGGTTATTGTCGCTTACTGAAAACAGTGGGAGGCTCTCAGCTGCACGTAACTGCACTTCAGCCCGATCTGAGAATGAAGATATGAGGGAATGATTTCAAAAAATGTTGCAGACGAAATCAAAATGATTATGAAAAAAAGTTGTAGTTACATTTTTTAGAGTTATAGTCAAGTGTTCATACAGCTGAAGGAGTGAGGTGAAGAAGTGTTGAAGGGAGGAGGTGATGGAGAAAGAAAAGATATGCCTTGTAAGTTATTGATACTCTGATGTTTACACTTACTGACCCTACTTACTTACTTCAACGTCCTTGACTTCATCCCCGCGTCGGCCCGCTGCCTGCTACTGGATCCGTCATGAAAAACAAACATCATCCAGCTCCCAGACCAGGAAGTGTTTAGACTGGGGTTGAAACACGAGCAGTCCTGGTAAGAGAACCGAGCTTCAATCAAGTCTAACTTTATTTACATAGCACATTTCAACAGACTGACCACAACAGAAACACGAGAACATCTGGACTGCAGCGAGCAGATAGCAGGTAGCAGTTTCTGTAGCTTCAGTTGTTTTTTCTCTTTGGTGCAGCATCGACCCAACAAACAGACCTTGCCTTAACATTGTGAAACTAAAATATACAAGATAAAGACTTGCACAAGGCAGACGTTAACTAGATTTCCATGAAGAAAGAAAGGAAAATAAATAAAAATATCCACAAAATGATGAAATGACGCAAAGTAAATCCCTAAATTTAATACTTCAGAGTTAAAGGAGAACTCTTTGTGCAGACTGAGGCAGGTAAATGAAACTGTGTCGTCCGGATGTGTCCTGTCAGAGCTGTCAAATAAACTGAGAGGAGGAGAAGGGAGGCATCGCTACCTGAAGTCACTGCAACAACAAACAGACGAGTTCAGTTTCAGACCTCAACAGGAATTATGTGTTACTCAATACCTCACTCCTGTTACCAGGAAAACAACTCAGAGGAGGAAGCCTTGAGGACGTGTTGGTTTAAGATCCAGTGAAGCTTGAAGTACATTTGTGATACAGGGTTAGTTTCTCCAGCAGTCTGTGCAGGTCCATCTGAACCATTTGTCCTGTTGAAGTGTCCTTGAGCAACACTGTGAACCCCCAGCTGCTGATTCAACGCCTGGGATGCAACCAGACTGTTAAAATAACCCTTACCAGTTCTGTCTGCCACTGGGTACGAGCTTCCAGAAGAATGATGGCTCCATTTACAGCACAAAGGAAGTGCATCAACCATTGTACAACAAAAACAGGAAGAGGACAGAGGTCAGAGCATCTATACGTCAATATATATGGCACACTAGGTACCCTCCTGCATCAATATTGGACGATCAGGGAGGACGTGTCAATTTATGCTGGTTACAGTAATTGTCTTTTCAGAATACACTTCTGTTTTCAAAGGAGTTTCTCCTTGTTAAACGCTTTTTCAGTCTTTTTCAACATAAACTTACAATGTAGGTAAAACACTAATCTCTTTTTCCTCATTTATTTCCTACACAACAGAAGTCCATGGTTAGGTTTAGTCTCTTACACAGACGCTGATGACGTCAGCACGCTGGCTGACTCTGTCGTCTGTGGACATTCCCATAGGAAAGTTGTAAAGAACTAGCGCTGGCTCCCAGCGCCGGTGATGTGATTGGATCCAAATCTGTGTACTTCCGTACTTCCTCGACCAACGGCTGATTAGCTTTGCCTTACACCCGCCTACACCGGAATTGCTGTTCCCCGAATTGTTGTCCGTAGTACAACAGAAAAGGAAGTGTTCAGTGCATCGCAAGAAGAGATTAAAATGGATATGATTTCATTTGTTTCAGCGGTATTGCAGAGCTGCAACGTCTCTGCTACATGTAACACACGCGCCGCACATATGGCAACACCATCACGTGGTCTGGACATCCCCGCCCATTTCTATTACAAAAGGAAAGATGAATGTCCCCAGACTCCCGTTCTGAAGTAAGGGAGGCTGGTCACGCGAGACTAGGTTAGGTTTAGAAAAAACAAATGTGTTTTTTACGACTGTGATGTCACATCACCTGACGTACATCACTAGCACAGCATGCTACACATGCTAGCACTTGCCAAATGAATCTGTGACATTTTCTTCAACACTGTACACCATTTCATTCAATACACAATTATTAAAGAGGGAAAATAAAGTCATCTGAGCTAACAAGCTTTATAGAGGTCATTGAACAAATTTGTTAGCCTGTTAGCTTAGCTCAGTCGCTAACACGGCAGTAAGCTAACACAGTTTATTCAAAAGACGTATCTGTAACTTCAACTCCTGTCTTAGTCTTGTCCTCAGAACATTCCTCAGTCATTAAACGATGTTACTGCCACGGTGAATAAAAATAAATGGTAACACACAGCTGATAAGCTGTGATAGCTTCCTCCATTTTGGACTGTCTGGCTCTCCATTCATTCTAAGATCAAGACTGCTAAGGTGGCTGTAAGTGAATGGGTACAGATGGTTGGACTAGCGTGAACTCATCAGCAACTCGGTTGAACACAGCGTCAAAATATTTAAACAAATCGACTTACCCGAACAAAATCGATCAGAACTAGAAGGTCACAACACAACACAAGTGCTGGGGCCGCCATACGCCATACTACGCATGATGTATGCCTGCACGTCGGCCACGCCGATTTGCATGAAGTGGTGTCCTATTTCTTAGGGAAAGATCTCTACCCTAATATTTCTCACTCAATACCAAGTGGAAGATTTAAGCGGTAGAAATGGGACAGGCCCTGAAGAACATGAGGAGCTCAGATTGTCTTGGGATAAATACAAAACTTCAGTGAGTCAGAAGCTCACCAGCGTAAGGCTGAGCCTCTAATGGAAACAACCTGGCTCAAATGGCCGTGAAAGCCACCATGGTCTTTCATGACAGTCTTAATGTATCAAACCACAAAGAATGAACACTAAAACATCTTACTGGTAAAGTGCTCGTACCGTCTTTAATGGCCCATTTATACATTTATACTCTTAACTGATTTAGATCGTACTGGAGATAGCAGCTGCTGTCGCTCCACATCTTTACTTTGTTTTCTTGTCTCTTACTGAACCTTTTTTTTCTCTCTCTCTCTCAATCTCTCTCTCACACACACACACACACACACACACACACACACACACACACACACACACACACACACACACACACACCTCTATACTGCTTTTCCTCTGTGTCTTTTGTTTGTTTCTATCAGAAAGCCGACCCACTCTACAGAAGCTGATGTTTGATACATCTAATCTGAAATATGTTTGTCCTTTCTTACACAGTAAAGCCACAGTCACGCAAGTCTTTTGTTATTTCAGTGAATTCCAGCATGTTTTATCTCAGTGCCTCCTGGGAGGCTGATGATGTGAGATGTTTGCTATTATTGTAAACTGAAAATGTGTGTGCTTAAAATGAGAAAATCATGTGTCAGTGGGAGGTATGCACAAAGACATCTTCCCATGCCAGTGGAGAGTAAGGTCCTCGTCACCATCTCCTCGCAGGCCGTGGTGTCGGGACAGCTGGGGTTTGGTTTCTATCATCCTGCAGCCCTGCTTTCATTTGAATCCAAATGCTGAAAACATGAGCTGTGAGGTACTTTGTTCCCTCTGGTCCTCTGTGTTAGCATGTGCTAACCGAGGCAGCGTGTGGCAGCATGTGTCCAGTGCTGCTGCTGACTCTCATGCAACACTGTTGCTGCGTTCCAAACTGCATATTTTTTTATTTTACGACAAATTTTGCGTTACGAACTGCAAGATATATATGAGCAAGAGTGTCAGAGTTCAAGATGACAAAGTAGTATGTCCCAATAATATCCACACTCCTTACAACAGTATGTACTTTGTGAGGGCAGCTGCAGTGCGTACTGGAAGTATAAAAGAGAGTGCAATGTGGGACACAGCTTGTGTTTATGAGAGCATATTGTGAACAGAGCTCCGTGTCTTTTTGGGATGATAAACTTTTCTGGCAGGAATGAAATAAATGTGTTGTCCCAAAGAAATAACTCTATATTTCTTTTTTTGTCTGCATGATAAATATTTTCTTACATTTGAAAAAAAGAAGAAGCAGATTGCAGTCTACATACAAATCTACGTAAATTCAGCAAACCAAGAGGTTAAAGTTCCATTTGTTAAATGAAATAGCAACTAGCAAGTGCTGCGGTGTTCGTTAGGGGGAGTGAGACTCTCCTGTGTGTGTGTGTGTGTGTGTGTGTGTGTGTGTGTGTGTGTGTGTGTGTGTGTGTGTGTGTGTGTGTGTGTGTGTGTGTGTGTGTGTGTGTGTGTGTGTGTGTGTGTGTGTGTGTGTGTGTGTGTGTGTGTGTGTGTAAAAGAACACCGGAACTGGGCTGGCAAGTGTTGCAGACATAGTAAAGTGCATGCTTTTCCAAAATGATAATTTTATTATAGGTCCTTGAAACTCATGGAAAAGTTTTGAAATTGTCACAATGAATATGTGTGGGAATCTGATGAGAGTCCCTTTTGAGACACGAGTTTAAACCTCCAGACTAACATGTTCTGCTTCTTAACAGTGAGATCAATAAGTCAGAATTTACAGTGTTTCTGGATACGAATACTTGTATGAATGTAAAGACTTTCTGTCGACTAAAACTTGACTAAAGCTATGAAGGGTAAAGATTACAGAAATGTGACTTAAAGTAATAAGTATTTTTGTCTAAAGATGATGACTAAATCTTACTAACTTAAAGGGATAGTGCACCCAAAAATGCAAATTCAGCCATTATCTACTCACCCATATGCCGAGGGAGGCTCAGGTGAAGTTTTAGAGTCCTCACATCACTTGCAGAGATCCAAGGGGAGAGGAGGTAGCAACACAACTCCACCTAATGGAGGCTGACGGCGCCCCAGATTCAGACGTCCAAAAACACAATTGAAACCACAAAATATCTCCATACTGCTCGTCCGTAGTGATCCAAGTGTCCTGAAGCCCCGACATAAAAAGTTGTTTGGAAAAACGTCATTTGAACTTCTGTGAACCTTTGGAGCTATTTTATGTTTCTTTCTGAAAGGTTGACGTTGGGTAAGAATTTGAGGTGCATCGCTCTTTTAAATCATGGAAATATTTTTGTAACAAAGGTTCTGGAAAGGTCAATAAATTCAGACTGTTTCTGAATTTTACATTTCTCTTCTAAATGTCAGCGTTCCTGATAAACTGGTGTGGTTGCTGTCAGAGATGCTGCCAGACTTTCTGTCAGAGTTCAGCAGAGAACCAGATGTTTTCCGTGTGGCGTGAGAAACATCTGCCAGCTGACACACACCAGGTTGCCCTCTCTCACACACACACTCGCTCTCCATGTCTTGAATGTGTGTGTTTTTGTGTGATCCATAAAATCCAAAGGCGTTGTCAGTGTGTTTTAATGTGTTTGGTATTTGACAGATTGTGATAATGGGACGTATATGACGCAGAGCAGACAGGTCTGTCTGACAGGTGAGGGATCCTGCCAGTTCTTATCTAATCATTGTGTTTTTATCGGTGAGCGATAACACACTCCACCCTCTCCTCCCTCTCAGCATGGGTGAGCTCTCTGTCATTCCTGTCATGTGAAACTCTGATGCAGAGCACGTTGTGTCAGATAAACTTTAAAGGTTCCTCTTGCCAAAAAAAATCACTTCCTTTCTAGATGTGAATCACGACACTTTCTTTACTTTTACTTGCTCTGGTTACCTTTCATCACAAACAGCCATACATGACGTCTTATTATTTTTCTTTCTAAGTGGGAAATCCACTTTCTGCTACATTAGTTTTCATCATTTTTATCCTCTCCACCATACGTCAGACAGCGATTGAAATGTAAGGCCGGTGTAGTACCACTAGTACTGTAGGGTTGGGCCAATGTGAACATTTTCAAACAGGCTGAATTTTGGCAGGTGACCCACTTGACTCAGCAGCCACTCCTGAGAGGAACATGTCACTTTGTCCTAACAGCAAACGAGTGTCTGACTATCATGTTGCATCATGTAAACAAACCACATAGCTATCAGCTGTGTGCTCGAGGTCAGACTGGAGACATGACCGCTTTAAAGACGGCTTGCTACCTTCTTATGTTTGTAACGTACTTTATAAAACAGCGAAGACACTTTTTATGTTGTGATATTTACTGGACATGACAGAGAATATAGCCAACAGCAAGGAGGTTGTTTTTAGCGATGGTCATTTACCAGAAACTTTCAGCACCCTGGTGATCTCCCTCCACCCAACTGCCACCTTATCTTGGTCTTTGCAGGGAAATAAGAAGGTGGTCTAACGATAATTCCTTATTTCAGCTTCATGAATCAGTCGTTCCTCATCCATGACGGTGCTTTCAAAGCGAGTGACAGGTATATATCGAAACACGGCACCCAACAAAAGCTAAGTTCAGCTAAAAACAGTGCACCACATCCCTCACAGCCAGTTAGGACACTTCTTTTGTTGGCTTCACATCCAAAATGTTGCCATATGGGTGCCGTTTCAGTCTCGCTGAGAAACTAACTCTGCCATGTCTTGTCTCGTCACCCCAAAAAACACACGAACAGTTCAAACCAAAACGGTTCGTGAAAATCTTTTAATGGTTTCATTTAAGCTCAAACAAAAACTGGATCCTGCTTTAATGAGATAATAACCGGCTTTAGAGGATCAAATATATAACAGAGACTGTTTTGAAGTTCTGTCGATAAATATTTAAAGTTAAAATAAGACAGAGCTTTGCAGCAAATGTTTTCAGTGTGAAGACCGAGGCTGCTGTTCTGAGTGTTGTGGCCGACTGGACTCTGATCAAAGGTGTTTCCCTCAAGTCTGTTACACTGAGCAGTGTCAGTAGCTGCGAGCAGATCTGGTCCGTGTGTGTGTGTGTGTGTGTGTGTGTGTGTGTGTGTGTGTGTGTGTGTGTGTGTGTGTGTGTGTGTGTGTGTGTGTGTGTGTGTGTGTGTGTGTGTGTGTGTGTGTGGGTAAATCAGAGACACCAGAGCTCTGAAGCGGAGATGAAAGACGAGATAATGAGCTGTAACGCTGATGATTTCTACCACTTTACCTCTGACTCAAACACACGCGGTTACATGCAAACACGCACGATACTGAGACATAATTGTTTGTTTGACTTTGTAATGATGCATGAAAGCTCAGACTCAGACTATGTTGCAGTGCTGGCAGAGTGAAGCAGCTCATGGGGTGATCCACCTGGTGCACAGTCCAGTTCCTTCAGGCCTTTTTTAATGATCAAGGTTGTGCAACGCTGAATGATTCCTCCGCTACATCAGGGACTGAAAACATCTCAAAAATCTCATGGAACTGTGTTTTGTCTTGGGAGCAGCTCTGTCTCCTAGAAATATGTTTGATATACATCTGATCTGAAACACAGAATGTGTTCTTGATGGAAACATCATGCTGTAAAACAAATGATGTTTTCTATTAACATAATGAGGAAATTGTGCTTATTAACATACCTGGCAAGTCACAAAAATGTTAATACTTAACATATCACCAAAATGTTCACTGACGATGTACTCCATGTGTTTTCGGCCAAAGTAGACAATCTTGCAGTACCAATCACTTGAAGTGCCTTTTTGTTTTTTATTAACCAATATCTTGATCTTTTCCTAACATTAACCAAAGTGTTTTTGTTGCCTGAACCTGACCACAGTCCTGCACTTTGTATGTCCACCATCCACCCCAACCACCTGTGTGTTAACCAATGCTGGCATTGTACTTTCCTGCAAACCAGCTCACATTTGCAAATTACTACAACGCAGATACGCTGAGACGTCACATATCAGCAACACTGTGGTTAATTTGTGGTTTGATTTAGGCGCAAAAAACACTTGGATATGGTTAGGAAAATATGTTTTGGCTTAAAGTAGTTACTGTAGAAACAATGTGGCAGACTCCGTGGTGGTGGGAGCTCTAGACCTTTTTACTGTTAGTCAACAACACGATGTTATTGGTGGGCGGGGCTTAGCTTGAGGCAAAACAGGTCTCCACAGACATTAGCTAGCGCTAGCTAGCAAGTTATGTTGTCTTGTTTTAGACGATGGAGGAAGATGATGTGAGTGGTGCGTTCAGAAACACTCATTGTGAGTGTGGGAGCGCACTCTGGACACTCTGTCTGTGGAGACGGAGCAGCAGAGCGCCGAGCGGAGTGAACGTGTGATTAACTTAACCGTTGGTTCATTCATGTAGAAATATAAGGCTGCGTTTCTTCCACCAACAGGGCTCTCATTTTAGTGTAGAGCGTCGGACTGAATTTACCAACGCACCATGTCAGGTCACTCACTCTCCGGGACCGCCAGTGTTACTTGAATAAGTAAACACTGAGCAACGGGACCAGACTGGCCGACCCGTATGCTCTCACTCAGTGGATGGATGATGTCACAGGAAGCCAATCTTACAAAGGAGGACCACACTTGTTTGTTTTGCTATGGAAGCTAACGTTAGCTAATGTGCTAAAAAGTTAGCGTTGCAGAGAAATCCAATATTCCTCTTAATCCCTCCCCAGTTTCTGATGAGGTGGACATGATAACCCTTAATACACATAACCTTATTCATCCCTACAACAGGAAATACTTTTTCCCTAACCTGATATGAAGTGTGCGCTGCACATGTGAGCATTTTTGATGTTGGCCTCCGTCCAGTCCTTTGGTCTGATCACATTTAACCATAGTTGTCTTTGTTTTTGTTGACGGGCAGTGGCGGCTGGTTTTGAGCCATGACTCCTTCTATTCTGGCTCCAATAACACAACAAGACAAACACATTTTAACACTCCTGTGGAGCCTACAGCCCTGTGGGGGAGAGGCATTATTAACTTCTGAAAACATAGTTATGAGTATTATATTCCACTTCAACCAATAGATACTCCTTAATCCTTCACACTGAACCTTTAAGTGGTTCAGATGTTTCAGTGTGCAGTGAAGTTGAGTTATTTTCTAGTTGAGTTAAGTTTTTCTCAGAGACAAAACTAAAGAATTAGAATTATTTTCCAAAGTTTTTTTTACCATCCTGCAACACATGGTGAGAATGACACATCTGTCCTTAAGTGTTTTTTGGGCAAATCATGATCTTCCCCTCACCTCGTCTACACTGGTCACACCAAGCACACACGTCTGAGCACACACACCAAAACACACACAGACACCATTTTAATGAGGCAAATCCAGTTTTAATCACCTTCCTGATTGCAGGCAATCAGTGTTCATAAGGGGGAACAATCAATCACACACACACACACACACACACACACACACACACACACACACACACACACACACACACACACACACACACACACACACAGATGTTAAACAGACTCATATTCACACTCACAAACCTTCTCACAGTGAAAATAAAAGTCTTTCCATTGGTCTCCGTCACTCTGTTTCTCATATTAGCAGTCTTTTTCTCTTTCTCTCTCTCTCTCTCTCTCTCACACACACACACACACACACACACACACACACACACACACACACACACACACACACACACACACACACACACACACACTCATACTTGTGCAGCACAGGTGTTCGGCACGCACCCAGCCCACTCTCTCTCAGTTCATCTGTTCTGCCTGAAGTCTTGAACAAGTGTTTGCCATTATCCAAAGACCTCTCTGTCTTCTTGCACACTACACACACAGTCACACACACACACTTCTCTGCACACACAGATATACACACTCAGACATTTACGCGTAGTTTAGTTTGAGCTCTCACTCAGAGGTTACTGGAAATGATCCTGTTGATTAGACTGTAACAGGACGTGACTGAGTGAAACAGCAGTACGTCGACTGACCGAAACGGAGACTAGCATTAAAGCTGCTATGGGAGAGATGGAAGGAATGACAATAAAACCATCTAATGTGGAGCAAAACAAATAGGACAAAGACATCAAATCCCAAATTAGCTTTGTGTTGTTTTTTTTTCATTTAAAAAGCTATAGTGAGTAGCCCTTTAAAAACAGACGTGCCTTGAACAGCTGAGGGTGGTTAATGTTTGCCTGATTCTGTTTAAATCCAGTAAAATAAAAACCATAACAGCTCGATCATTCATTCTTTTTGCAGTAGAAAGCTAAGGCTTCTGTTTTCCCGTTATCACTTCATGACCTGATGTTACCTAACCCTACGTGCACTGCAAACGTGGTATTTCACCGTAATTACATGAGAATTTCCCCTGATGGCCGCAGGAGTTGTGCTGAGGAAGGCTCTCAGCCTGTTTTCGTTACCTTAGAATGAGCCGTTTATATCGACACAGGGAGCAGGTCTCTGGTCTCACCATGTTGCACAGCTGTGCTTCTACAAAAGCCCAGAATGGACAAATCAGACAGATAGAGCCATTTGCATTTTCACATTGGCCACTTTAGTTTGCAGCTCCTCTGCGACGGCCAGCACCAGAAAAACACCCAGTTTTATAACGTGAAACTGCTTTATTCAGTCTAATTATTGGTTTAAATCAGCAGAACCTTTTGTTGTAGAGAGGGGGAGACCTCTGCCGATAATTTGGCTCCCAGTAAAACCTTTCGGGACGTCTGTAGCGCAGATTAGCAGGGGCTAATGACTGCGACATGCCAAACAGCACTGGAGAAACATTGAATTGTAATGTGGACACTGCTTTATTTGGTGTTTTTAAGGGTTTTAACCACCTGGGGCCGTATCCACAAACATTCAGAGAGCACTCTCAGAGCTCCTAACTTAGCCTAAAATTTTTTAGTAAGGAGTCCAAGCTTAGGAGTGATTTAGGAAAGTTCTCAGAGCAACTGAGCAAGGAAAAGAGAAACTTTGACCTTAGTGAGGAGGTGTGGTTGACCCCGTTGCAAGGTGTTTAACAGATGTGATTGGTTGTCCTTTAGTGAGCCTGTAAGGTGTGAGGACGCCCGGTGGAAATGAGATGAACTGCTGACTGTGACAGTGTCATTGTTTGTGTGATCACTCTGCTGATGGAAGGTTGAGACAGACCCAACTCATCACTGTTCCACTGTTGTGGTTGTTTTGTTTTTGTTTTTTTTTTGTTTTTTAACAGTTTTCCAAATATCTCAGTGCTGTGATAATTTTATTTCTTTTCATTTTTTCAGTTATAACATTATGTGGTTAGGTGGGAGATGTGTGCGTACCTCTAAGGAGATTGATCACACATATTCTCCTTGCACAATCTAATCATGTCATGCAGTGTTTGGAGAATAATTCTCCCTCCTCTTTGTGTTTCCACCGTTTTCTCCTCTGATTAAGAAACTCTTAAACCTCTAAAGTCCTCCTCCCTGCTCCGAACATTTTTTCACCTTAGGCTTAGCTTCTAAGGTCTAAGATGCTCTGTGAATAACTCTTATCTTTACAAGGACCTAGTCTTAACTTTAAGGAGAAAGTCTCAGACAATCACAATTTTGAATTTTCTTAGAATTTCATCACGAGGATCGAGTCTTAGTGCTAGGAAGCTTTGTGAGTACGGCCCCTGGTCTGTTTGTTTTAAAGAGGAAGAGTCAGTGGCAGTATCTCTGCCGCAGCGGCCGCAGCCACAATTCTAGCCAGCGGCCCTTTGCTGCGTGTAATCTCCAATCTCTGCTGGTTGCAATCTGCAGTCCTCACTGCCACTAAATCTCCCTAAATCTCACACATTGGACCTTTTAATGTGTGTTTTTATTCTTTAACAATAGAAATGTACGTTTCGGTGAGAGCTAAGTGGGTGGTCAGTGAGGAAGAGAAGAAGGCAAACAGGCTCACTGACCTGTGATCACATCCTCATCCACTGCTGACCTCTCAACCTAACTGATCCTGACCTCGCACACACACACACACACACACACACACATCCAAATGCTAAGACACACGTACTCACAAAAAAGCAGAACTAAAAGCTGGATCAAGAATCAAGATGTGTAGAGGTTGTGACCTCATGCCATTGGCCAATCAGCAGAAATCCAGATCACTGCAGACCAATCAGAAGCAATCAACATCAGCTCCGTGCTTGATTGAAAGGAAAAGCAACATTTAAGTGAATTACATCCAGACACACAGAAGCTTTGACTCTCAAATAATCGTGATGAGGCTGACCGAAGGCACTCAGACATGGAGAGACTGCACTCATGCTTTAATGCATTTAGTCTTTATCTCCGAACACTCTCCTCCCTGCAGTCAGAATGGATTCTGGTGTGGACAGTCTGATGTTTTTACAAACTTTTAATGCACATTCGTGAGGACTCCTGACTTGAAATATGTGGGAGGTTATACAAGTTATCAGGAAAACTAATGGAAAACCTCAGAGCAAAAAATGGTTTTGTGTGACGTAAAGCGTTTGGTTTCTTCTCCTCTTCAGTATTTCATGTCATATTTCCCAGCGCGTCCCCCTCAGGGAGAGTACTTTGAGATATCTCCTGCTCAGCTTTCTTTCATCATGTGGTCTATTTCCCATCGTTGGTTCATGTGATGGATGGGATCTATAGGACTCAGTGAGACAGAGCCAAGTGCAGCAGCTCCATAAAATGAAGTCCTGCTTACTTTTATTGTCTCCAGCCGTGCTCGGGGCCCGGGCTAATACCCAACAGATATCTGGGATAAAATGAAAAAGTGATTTGGCATCTGTTTGGCTCTCACTGGACATCACTTTGTTTTAGAAACAAATACATTCCTGGGATTTTTAGACCTTATTTTTGCAAAAAGACAATAAGTTGTTTTGCTTTTGTTTTACTTTCATATATTCATGTCACTTACTGATATTTTTATGCCTCTGTGCCGCAGTTTTCAGGTTATCTGTTCATCCATCCATCCCATTTGCGTGAAAGCGATATCTCAAGCGTGCCTTTTTTGGGAATTTCTTTCAATTTGGCACAAACGTTCTTTTGGAACCAACGATGACTTGATAAGAACGTGGTGGTCAAAGGTGACTGTGACCTCCCAAAGCATGTTTTTAGCCATAACTTAAGAATTCATACGCTAAATATGACAAAATTTCACATAAATGTCGAACAGGATATAATGATGAAGTGATGACATTTTATATCCAAAAGGTCGGCTTCACTGTGATGTCATAATATTCTGCATAAAACACTTATCTGTCCATTAATAAACGTCATATGTCAGGAACAGAAGGGGAGACATTTGGTCAGATACTGAATTGGTGACTCTAATGTAATGTAATGTAAACTCCACCGGCCCTCCCTCTTCCCTCTAACGTTTATATACGTACTATGTAACGTTTTATACACAATAATAGATGGATTAGCAACAGTTTCCATCCTAGACTTGTATGGCTTTTTAAATTGTTTTATTTAAGGTGTAAAAAAAAGAGAGAAGACGATACCGCGATATCATACCGTCACCGCTTCCCCCCAAAATAATACCGTGATATTGATTTTAGGCCACACCGCCCAGCCCTATAGCCAGTTCAGAAAAGCATATACAGCATGAACAGATCTCTGAAGTCCATATTTCTAGATCATGTATATCATGTCTTTTTGACTAAATTGCGAGGACCTCTGTATCTTGTGTAGCCCTCAGTATGTTGTAATTGTGTGCCACCTGCTTGTTTAATGGAGCGTTCGTGTGATCAGCTGAGAGCTATGATGTTATGTTTATGAGGTTTTGTAATATAAACTGAAAATATATGAATATTTATTTATCATTAACCTGTTACACCACCAGCTAGCTGTCCTTCATGTGTCAACGTTAAATGTCTCCACTCATAAACTTGGGTCTCACAGAACCCATTTTTCATTTTGTTGGTTATTTGGGGATAACTTCCTCATGACTGAGTGCCTGTGTCGATGAGATGGATTCATCTAATTTTAGGACAACAAGCTCATTCAGTCCTCTGAAATGGGAAACAGGTTCAGTCCAGGCAAAACTCATCAACACAGAACTAAAGGAGGAAGATGTGTCAGACTGGCACCACAAACATCACCAAGATTAAAAACAGACTTATTCCAGTTGTTACCACAACTTTGATTAAATCTAGTAATGTCATATTTTTAAGAAGTCACTGAACTGTGTGTGTGTGTGTGTGTGTGTGTGTGTGTGTGTCCATGAGTGTGAATGTTCGTGTGTGTGTGGTTAGATTTTCTCAATGAGAAATGAGCTGTGAAGATCTCATAATCGCACCATGAACAGACGTGCCTGACGCTCTTAGATCTGATTTCAGAGGAAGAGAAGCTGCAGGCTTAACCCCACCTTTGTTCTTTGTTGTGTGTGTGTGTGTGTGTGTGTGTGTGTGTGTGTGTGTGTGTGTGTGTGTGTGTGTGTGTGTGTGTGTGTGTGTGTGTGTGTGTGTGTGTGTGTGTGTGTGTGTGTGTGTGTGTGTGGTTGCATACTGTCGGATGTGGTGTTGAAACATTTGGAACAGTTTATGTACAGTAAGCGGTGTGTATAATGATTTCCAGAGCTCTAATCACATTTCAATATGAGGAAACACAGATATTTTTTACAGCACAACGACATAGCTATTGTGGTGTGGCTCAAAATCAGAATATAATGTTAAAATATAATTGGCATCAGACTAATGGTAACATGCTCCATACTCACCGGCTCACCATTCTGTTAATATGTTTGAATATACAGCGGGGATGAGCTGGGTTCAAGGTGTAACTTAAAATTCAGTTTTGATTCTGATCTCAATCTTTAGGTCGAGTACTTCAGTCATAAATATGTTGAGAAAAGACTTTATGAATTTACACCGATCAGCCAAAGAATTAAAACCACGGGCGGGTGAAGTGAATAACTTTGATCATCTCATTACAAGCCGATGTTCTGCTGGGAAACCTTTGGTCCTGGCATTCATGTGGATGCCACTTGACACGCACCAACCACCCAAACATCGTTGCGGACTAAAGACACTCCCCCTTGGCAATGGCACTTCCTGATGGCAGTGGCCCCCCCAACAGGACAATGCTACATGCCACTCCACAAAAAACGGCTCAGAAATGACCCGAGGAATGTGACAAAGAGCTCAAGGCATCAACCTGGTTTCCAGATTCCCCAAATCCCAATCTGTGCTAGCATTCGTGGGACATACCCGGAGATACCGTCATCCACGGTGGGTGCTCCTTGGATCAGACTTGGCTCTGACATGTCAAGGTATGGACGCAGGACCTTTAGGGGTGTCCTGTGATGTGTATGGCACCAGGGCGTTGGTGACAGATCCTTTGAGACCTGGCGGTTGTTGAATGTTTGACCAGATTGGGATCTGGGAAATTTGGAGGCCACGTCGACACCTTAAGGTCTTTGTCATGTTTCTTGGGCCGATCCTACATTGTACCGCTGGGGCAACATATTCTCACTCCGACCTTGTCACATATCGACGTTAGGTCATGGACTTCCTACGTCAAGATATGACAAGCAAGGTACCCTGGGTGCGTTGGTTTTTGACGTTCTGGAACGCCATGTCAACTTCAGCCTGAATTAATGCACTATGTCGGCACAGCGCCATAAATCAACGTTTCTTTTCTTCAACAACAAACGCACGTGGTTACGTTTAGCCAACACAAGCACAAGTTTTGCTGCTACACAATAACATTAACCAGCTGCCTGTCATGCTGATGTGCTGTAGGAGGAGTACTAGATCTGCAACGGTGTTTGGATGGGCAGAGTGCATCAAGTGGTGTCCACATGAATGCCAGGACCAAAGGTTTCCCAGCAGAACATTGTCACGGGATGATCAATTTTAATCACTTCACCTGTCAGTGGTTTTAATGTTTTGGCTGATCAGTGTAAATTTAAGTTACTAACTTAAAATTGAAGCTGCTCTGATAACAAAGGTTCAGCCTGCCTTTGAAATGTGTCATTCCTTTTATTCTTTTAGCCATAATATCACATTTAAAAGTCGCACTTTTAAATTCAGTGGTTTCCTGCACAGTTGTCTCTTTCTTCAGTGCAACATTTTAGAAACTTTGGGTTTTTTTCCCCTCAAGTTATAAAAGTTAAAATTAACTTTTTAAATCAGGGTAGAAAGCATTTGTTGCTGAGGCGCAGGTATCTTTACACTGGTGCAACTTGAATAGAAACACAAAGAAAAAAAAGGAGTTGCAGAGACACAATGCATTTAAGCAAACAGGCTTACTGGAGAAAAACAAAGAAAAAGAGCGGAATCGCTTTCATTCATCACTTCATTTGTTATTTTTCTAGGGGGGGTTGTGAAACTCTTTACGACCAGTGTGATTAAAGGCTGCATAAATAAACCCAACTAGTCCTGCAGTTAATGTTTTCCTTCTTGTTCTGGTCTTTTCTCTTCTGTATTTTTCACGGCTGATTAGCGAGCAGAAACTCTGGTGTCCCGTCGCTGCTGATGAAAGCAGTGTGATTGTCAGAGCAGTGATTTATTTCTTTTTAAATGGTGGTGAAGTGTAACAAATGTGCCGTGCTGCATTCAAAGCCACAACGTGCCGTCTCTGGACCTACCGGGACACACGGCAGCGTCTCTGTGCACGTTAAAGGTCGTACTCCACATCCACGCTGTGGGGTCCACTTCTTTCCTTTGTTTTTTTGCTCAACAGTCGAGAAGAGTTTCATGGTTAATTTCCTTCACTCATTCAGGTGATTACTTGCAGCACAGGCAGGTCAACTCAGCTGACTCACCAGGCGTTTACAGCTGCAGGAAAACTTTGAGAATTTCGAGGTTAATTCGTGGCTTTTACTCAAGTTAACATTTACAGCTGGAGCTCATGGCTTTACCAACACTGGACCCAAATTCACCAAATTTTCCCAACCTTAGCCAAGTGTTTTTGTGCCTAAACCCTATCACACATTAACCACAACATTGTCAACAACATAGTCATAAAACTGAAAACTAAAACGTAAAGAAATGTAAGGTTTCAACATATCTGCTTTAACCCCTATAAAATCCTGAGCAAATTGGCCTGATTCCTTTCAAGAGCACAAGACAAAGACAATTTACAAGAAATGACCCCAAATTTGCAAGAAATTAAGAAAAGGAAAATTTCCTGAAAAATAAAAATAGTAAAAAACAAAAACAAAGAAATGACCTAAAAATGCTAAACATGTAGAGAGAAGAAGAGAGATGTTTTTTCTCTATCATCATTTTAAAAATATATTTAGAATAATTATAAATACCTTTTTCTTGGCTTTTTTTCCTTGTTTTTTGATAAATTTCTGATAATTTCCCCCAGGTTATTTTTCTTGTCACATTTTACTATTTTCTTGCAATTTGCAGGACAGTTCTTGACAAGTTGCTCGTTGCCTTTTAAACATTTTCAAAATAAATCAAACCGATTTGCTCAGTTTTCAAAGGTTTACATGCTTGTGAAAGGCACCTGAATGCAACACAAGAAAACTTATGTCCATCCAGGTTTCAAAGGGTTAATGTAACAAGAGCTGCATTGCCGATATGGAGAAAATTAAATGTCGCAAAAAAAAGTGTCCAAATATCTCAATATCAATACCGCAACAGTATTGTAGGGTTAGTTGGTAAAATGCAGCCTTTAAAAACAGGAAACTACAACACTAATAGTGTGATATTCAAAATTATAGAGTAGATTTTTTAATGTAAATGTAACATTTGTGGTACTAACATTAATTCTGCAAAGTAGGTTGTGATTTTTCCATAATGGAGATCCATAGTTTCAAATACTTAAGGTTCATATCACAGAGTGCATTTGTGAAGTTGGGCGCAAAATACTGTAGCTGCAACTGACGATGATTTTCATCAACAATTATTAACATTTGCGAAGCTGGGAAAGTAAGATCTATTAATCAATTCTGAAAATCGACTCCAACGAGGAGAACATGGGGTCAATTAAATATTTTTTTTTAGTAAAACCCAAAGAAAACATGTTTAAAATAAATGATATACTTTATTTATTCAACACTGCAAACGACTTTTGGCATGAAATATATTTTTGGACTTTATTATTGTTATTATAAGTACCATAAATCTTCTCAGTTGAGATATATTGTATTTGGTAATGGAGCCCCGTCATTATTTCCCCCGCTCCAGTTATCATTTACAGCTCTGGGAGGCCGAGCTGACAGCGTTACAGAACAAACAGTGTGACGGCCGAGCAGCAGGGTCGAGCAGAGCTTCAGGGTTAATTTGCTGCGCTTGTTCAGGTCGTTTTCTGCCTTCTTTAGCAGCGACTCCCCAGAGAGACGAGAGGCAAAGACTGCAGCCTGGCCGATGAGCTGCTGCTGTGTGTGCGCCTGTGTGTGTGGCTGTGCATGCATGTTTGCAGAGGGGAACGGTTATTGTGATCATAATTAAAAGTAGCAATGCCACACTTAAAGTACTTTATGACAGTAAAATCCTACAGTATCAAAAAGTACCAAAAGTAGATGTACTCATTATGCACAAAGGCCCTTTCACTGGATCACTGATTAATATCTAAGCTGCCTTTTAAAGGTGTAGTTGGTGGAGGTGGAGCTACTTCAGTGACTTCATATACTGCTGGGTAGTTACTGTGTAAGGCATTTTATAAACTGATCATATATTTTGTTAAAGAAAAGTAATCTTCATACTAAGTAGCTGTTTCATAAAAATTTGGCATTGTACATTTCTGCAAACCACAGATGCATTACATATTAGCATGTTGTTATGTAGAGGATATATTGAAACTTGAAAAATACCTCGTGGGAAAAGCAGCAATGTCTCGGTTCAAAGCAGCTGCTTCTCGTGGCACTAAACCTGCTGGGAAAACAGCAACAGGCTGCTGCACAACACCCACATGTGGTGACTAAAAATCCGCTGGAAACAAAGAAATCACTCTCAGACAGTTTTCTTGTTTGTTGGTCTTTTTTTTAGGATATTTTTGGGGCTATTTTGCCTTCACTTGATAGGACAGATTTAGCATGAAAGGGGGAGAGAGTGGGGATGACACAAGCAAAGGGCCACGGGTTGGAATCAAGCTAACGGCCCCTGCAGCAGGGCCTTTGTACTGTACATAGGGCAGCTGCTCTACCAGGTGAGCTCAGGAACGCCCCATTTGTTGGTCTTGAACAGCGGTCTGTAGCTTGGCAGGTGTCTCGCCAAGGTGTCACGCCATCCACCTCCTGTTGACAAAGTCAGCTCATATACTACGTCAACTTTAGAAACTTTATGAAACGTGCAAGTGTTACATAATCAAGTCAAATAAGATCAAGACTTAATGAAGTAATTTTCCTGTCTGACTGAAACGTGTCTTCTCTCTGTCAGATCTGAGGAACAGTTCGGCTGTGTTCTGGAAGGGCGGAGTCAGCGGTGGATACCAGGCCCTGTTATTGGACGAGGATCAGGGATGGCTGCTGGTCGGAGGGAAAGACCACATCTACCTGCTGAGGCCTGACAGCCTGGATCTGCCCACACATACTGTAAGACGTTAGAACACAAAGCTGATCAGTGTATCAGTGTTGGCTGCATCACAGGTCAGTCCTCCAATAAACGAACTAACACAACCTGTCTGTGTTTTGTTTCCTCACTCAGATCCACTGGCCTGCTGCCAGAGAACATGTGGAGCACTGCAGGCTGGCAGGGAAAAGTCTGGAGGTAAGTGTCTTTGAACCAGAGTTAGAGGAAAATGAAACAGACTGCATATTAGAAAACATGTTATTTCTGTTCCATAATGAAGTCATTTAAAAATAGTATGTCATAACAAAATGTTAATGTGTTTTATTGTGCTTATTTTTATTTTCAGACAGAGTGTGCCAACTTTGTGCGGCTGCTGCAGCCTTTCAATAAGACCCATGTTTATGCTTGTGGTACCGGCGCCTTCCATCCGCAGTGCACATACCTGCACATTGGACACAACACAGAGGTATTCGTCCCTTCAATAATGACACTCTCAACAGTCTAAACCAGGGGTCAGCAACCTTTATTATCAAATGAGCCACGACTCATATTTGAGCCTTGTAATGAAGGTAACACTGCCACTCTGCAGTGAGCTGTTTAAGATTATTTGGTGATTGAACTTTGCAGTGTTGGTGGTGACAGCAAACAAATCTGTCCATGCACCCTTAAAAGACTTTTCCTTTTGTGGATTTGGAATCCATAGCTAGCTTAGCCAGGATGACTCACGACTAGCAACCGCCGTTAAGGTTCAACAAAGTTTTTAGTAAAAGGCACCAGGCGGTAGTTGTGGACGCACATTTAGTTAGCTGACGAAATTTTAAAACATAATTATTCACTGTATAGGGTACATATTTTTACAGTTGGGAAATTAAAGAATCACTGTAGACCTACAACGATGATAAACTGAGGCAATTTGAGGCAACACTTAAAGGGATAGTGCACCCAAAAATGAAAGTTCAGCCATTATCTACTCACCCATATGCCGAGGGAGGCTCAGGTGAAGTTTTAGAGTCCTCACATCACTTGCAGAGATCCAAGGGGGGAGGAGGTAGCAACACAACTCCACCTAATGGAGGCTGACGGCGCCCCAGATTCAAACGTCCAAAAACACATAGTTGAAACCACAAAATATCTCCATACTGCTCGTCCGTAGTGATCACACACATGAAGGCAGTGCCCATGTCTCACGGTCTCGTGCAAGCACGCACACGTGAGCTCGGTACCCAGAGAGGCAGTCAGAGCTACAGGCTACAATGAGGCTATAAACAGAGTTCAAATGAGGTTTTTCCAAACAACTTTTTATGTCGGGGCTTCAGGACACTTGGATCACTACGGACGAGCAGTATGGAGATATTTTGTGCTTTCAATTATGTGTTTTTGAACAAAAAGAAGTGGCCAATTTCTCAGGGCAAATAAAATGCCACATCAGTCTAGTAAATCTAGCAAATCACAAAAAATATTAAACGCATATTTTTTCTCTGGAGCTGATGTTGAAAGAAGCTCAGGGGTGAGCCATCTTATTTCCTTTTTGTCTCTGAGGAGAGTTGCACATGTAACTGCGGCGCGTAAAGACAACATTTATGAGCTGGACTGCAAGCGAGCATTTCATTGTCCTGGAAACAGTTTAGTTGGGTCACGTTAGAGAATGTGGATGAAACTGTGGATGAAAACTCAAACTGTATCACGGCAAGTAAAAGCTGATTTTGGGCTAGTAGATTTCTGACTGACCTCCTGGACTGGGCAAGTGAAAAAGAACATCAACACTGAACCCTTCATTGTGTGCTGCCAAAAAACTTGGTGTACCTAAAATGTGTGCTCATATTTTTTGGCACATTTGCTCTTATTCCTGCAGATTATTGTCCAAACAGATAATGTGATGTCAAATTCAGATATTTCCGTTGCAGCTGCAAGGTTTGCTCACATAAATGTATTCAGACATGTAAAACACCAGTTCTAAACATCATGTTTGGTGTCAGTCCCGTAGAATCAATCAACTCCTCTTTGCTGAGCTTATATTGTGCTCTGACGGTCAACTATCATTAAAGACGAAATCCATCAGAAAGAGCGTGAAGTTTCCTCTTTGCCCTGCTGTTTATCGGTCACTCTGAGTTTGTGTGTGGTCTCTGTCTCTCCTGCAGGAGCCGTTGTTCATGCTGTCTCACACAGTCGAGTCAGGCAGAGGAAAATGTCCTTTCAGTCCCAGGGAGCCCTTCACCGCTCGGCTGACTGGTGGGTCTCGTCCAGTCCACACATAATGCACCGTGTGTCCACCCACCCACTCACTCACACACACAAGTGGATACATTAAATCATGTTCTGTCATTCTCTAACAGCCGTATTCATATTCTGGTGACAGTAATGTTCTGCAGCGTACAGTCCCCCCACTGTCTCGCTCCTGGCTGCAGCCCGTCCGTTCAGCTGAGGCGTGTGTGGTCTGCTTCACTCATTTCACGCGCTGACGTCAGCTGTTGCCCCGTGCGACACAATGGTCATAAAACACATCAACTACATTTGGATTCTTTGGATAAAGAGGCCCCGTAACATCAGCTTGAAGTTGTCAAACTGAGTTTTTAAAAGTCTGTTAGCTGTGCAGGCAGCGAGGCAGTGCGAGGAGATGGAGCTTCAAGAGCAAACACGTGTCGTCACTGGACGTGTGTGGATACAAAGTGTATTTACTGCAAAATAAGAAATAATAACAACCAAACATTCTGATCACTTTGTTTTGTTGCTTTCTAATATGCACCAGCTTGTAAATATTTACACTAAGGACCACCATGAGGAAGAGAATAAAGCCGATTGTCGTGCTGTGAGTGTTGCAACACTCCCTGCATTGGTCAAATAAAGTAATCACTCTCAGCAGGAAAATAAATCTCACAAGGAAGAATTTCTGGTTCTGTTAATTATTATATGCAGCTATATGGTCTGAATTAGGTTATTCTGCTCCTCAATAGCAGTGAGAAAAGATTTCCAGTTGTTCTGATCCGTCTCTTTCTTTCTTTCCTTAGATGGTGAGCTGTATGCAGGTACCTCAGTAGATTTCATGGGAGCCAACGCTGCGATCTTCCGTACGTCCGTGCAGGGCAGCAGTCAGCATTACATCCGGACTGAAGCGTATGATCACAACTGGCTCAATGGTGAGATGAATAATATCAATAATCTTTTTTTACAGAGCTCTTTTCAAAAACAGTGTGACAAGCCTGTCTCTCTCTTACACACACAAACACTGTCCCGTCTCCCGCTCAGAGCCGGAGTTCGTCGGCTCCTTCTCCATCCCTGACACTCACAGTCCGGACGACGACAAGGTCTACTTCTTCTTCAAGGAGCGGGCGGTGGAGGCCGGACAGTGGGACAAGAGGGTGTACAGCCGCGTGGCTCGAGTCTGCAAGGTACAAACACAGAGACGGATACAAAATGTGTTGCAGTATAATAAAGACAGAGTCAGGATGACAACAGGCGTAATGTCCTGGTGTCTCCACATCTTGCTTGAATCTTCATGGATATGCCGTCATCAAGTGACATCTGCAGATTGCTTGTGTTGTCCAGCCGGACTCCAAACCCCCCAAAGTGTTTAGTTTCCTGTAATAAAGACAAGGACAAGCACAGGAAACAATGAAAATGAGTGAAAAGACATAAACCTGAGTATTCAGAGTATCTCAGATTTGTTCCTATGGACGGTGGTTGACAGGTGCAGAGGTCTTAATACAGAGAGAACAGACAGAGACGGTGAATTACAACACCTTTATGTGCTTCCCTCTCTCCTCTCCCCTTTCCCCTTTCCTCTCCCCTTTCCTCCACTCATCCATCCTCTCAACATCCCTCTCTCGTCTCTTTTCTCTCCTTCAATCCAGAATGACGTGGGCGGGAAGAGGAGTCTGATCAACCGCTGGACCACCTTCCTCAAAGCCAGGCTGGTGTGTTCTGTCCCCGGCCCGTCTGGAGTCGACACGCAGTTCGACGAGCTTGGTAACGCTTCCCTCCTTTTCCTTCCTCTCTGGCGGCCTCTCTGCGACCCTTGTTTCCTCATTAAACTCTCCTGGAGCAGGCCTTTGGTTTCATGTGCCTACTGTCTCACCTTCTTTCTTTCCTCTCCCTCAACTTTGACAAGAGGACAAAGTTTGACAAGCAAGAACAGTCTCCTCCTTTCCTTCCCTCTGTCCTCCTCCCTTGTTTCTCACCTCACTCCCCTTGAAATTGACAGAGTTATAAACTCTATTTGAATGATTCTTTATGCACATTAGGCAATTTATTTTCACTGTCTTCGCTTTTATCATGTAAGGCAGGACAGTTTACAGCAGTGTATTGTTAATATTTCCAGTTATTATGGACCTTTGCCAAATCAGTCAATTCATGAAACTTTCTTTGCTGGTTGGTTGTCAAAATTGCTTAATAATGACATCTGACAGGTTGTTGACTATGTTCAGGAGAAACACATCACTTCTGACATCAGTGAAACTGACCTGATTGTTTTTTTTATGTTTTTCCAGAGGACATCTTTGTTCTGGAGACCAAAGACCCTCAAAACCCGACCATCTACGGTGTCTTCAGTACGTCCAGGTGAGAATACATTCAACCACTCAGTCATACCAGGAAATAAACTTTACAGAGAGCACTGTTAATGAAAAATAAATCAGTGCTCTATAGTTTAGCAGTTTCAAGTCCAGGTGATAACCAGGGGTTACACCCTGAAGGAACAGTTTGTTATAAATGGGTCAAAAGCAGTTTGTCTTCCATGTAGATTAAAGTTCATGACTTGACTTTGTGTCATCAAAACCAAGAGAAGACACGGCCAACTTTAAGAACAAGCCTTTAAGAACCACCCTAAATCTGTAAAAACAAAAACAAAAAACAACTGTTACAGTATAAGAGAGAAAGAAAATAAGGAAAAGTGTAATAAGTCCCCTTTAATAACAACTCATAGAGACAATAATAGTAAATCATTAGTCATTAGTTGCATCTCTAAATCAAACTAAACAAGTTAGATGTAAAAGCACCCGACATTTTTTAGCCCCTCCAGGATTTCGTTTGCTTTTGTTCGGGGGAGATTGTTGCAGCCTAAACTTCCTGATTTTACAGCAGCTTTTCTATAAAATGGCGATGCATTTTGCAATGTTTTAGGCCTTTTTTTGCAATGAAATTGTCGGAGCATTAAATATTGAAGGCAGCTTTTTTCAGTGACAATGAAACTGCACTGTTCTGAGTTTGTGATTTAGAGTACACTATCATTACACATTACACTAACCTGCATTTTTAATCCAACTCACCTTGATTCTTTGAACACCTTAGTGCTGAACATCAGGAAGTTACCTCGCACTGTCTTTATCAGTAATTTTTGTCAGTTAATGTGAGACGTTGTGTTGCACATGTGTGCATCTTCACAACCAGAAACAAGGAAGTGAGTTTGGTGACGTTGTGCAGGGGACTGCTCTGATTGTTTAGACTCATGGAAAGTTGCAGTGATTAGACAAAATCACATCTTTTATCCATTAATGAATTTAAGGCATCATAAAGAATGTGGTGACAGAGACATGTGCTTGTTTTTCTTGAGAGGCCGCTGTGTTTGAATAGGTGTTGTTATATTGTGGATTTTTGTAATGACATGTTGTATTTGTTGCATTTTAAATAAGTTTTGATTGGCTGCTGCGTCGGCCAGGTCTGTCTTGTAAAAGAGATTTTCAATCTCAATGAGACTTCCTGGTTAAATAAAGGTCAAAATAAATAAATAAATAAGAATTCACATGGATTGGTTGAATTTGCATAAAGTATTGCAACTGTGACATTGCAACATCCTAGAGGGGTGATTCAAGCAGAGACTACTAACCTCCTTTCATTTTGATGTAGCATATTCATTTTCTTGAGATTTTTTTGTATAAAAATAATTATTATAATTATTAATAATTATTCATGACTTTACTAAAATGTTTGTATAAAGTTTGCTTTCACAACGTAAGGAAGCGTCTTTAGACCTTAGTCGTTAGTCAGAACAGCAGAACACTGGGAGGATCTCCTCCTCCTCCTCCTCCTCCTCCTCCTCCTCCTCCTCCTCCTCCTCCTTAACATGCACACTCCTTGCTGCCACGTGCACACCCAGCGGTGTGGAGGATCAGAGGTCAGCTGTGGGTGGGTATCGGGGTCAAAGGTAAAGAGGCCCAGCTGCTTGTGTTATTGTAACCCTGATGCAATAAAGCTCTCCCACCTCTTTTTACTCTCCTCTCCTCCCTTGTTCATTCCTTCATCTCCTCCCATCCTTCTTTCCTTTCTTACTTCCTTTCCTAGTATTTTATCCATCCTTGCTGTAGTCTTGTCCTCTCCTTCTATTCTCTCTCTCTTTCCACTCTTCCTTTACGTCATCTTTACATCATGTCTTTCTTTAATAATGTGAATAAATTATGTTTCTTCTCTTCTCTTTATCCACCCTCCCTTTATTCTTTATCACTCCCTCCTCTCTTCTTCTTCGCTCTCATTCCTTTGCTTTTTATCGCTCCCTCAAACCCTCTACGTTTCCTGCTGTAACTTTTATCTCTCTTTCTCTTGCAGCTCTATATTCCGTGGTTCAGCAGTGTGTGTGTTCTCCATGGCGTCTATCCGAGCTGCTTTCAACGGCCCGTTTGCCCATAAAGAAGGTCCTGACTATCGCTGGGTGGAGTACAAGGGCCGCATTCCCTACCCGAGACCTGGCACTGTAAGTACTCTCAGCGATAACCTACAAAAAACACACCTTAATATGTCCTGCAAGAATCAACAGACTTATTTTCCAGCACTCCAGTGTGAGATAGTCGGGTTTTGAGTCTGTTTTTGGTGTTGAGTTTAAGGTTGATTATTTTGGTTTTAAAATTCCTCTTAATAATAATTAATGAACCTATATTCACATCCACTGTGTTGAGATTGTGACAAAATCCTGCAGATAAAACTCTCTGCACGTCGTAACTAAATCTGTTTTTGTATTTGTGATGAGCTGACCCTTTGGGGACAGTGAAAGGTGTTGGTCAGTTGCTTATTAAAGTTCACAGCCCATAATTCTCAGTAAATCTATTGATGACAGGATGGTATTTATGTGTGTGTGAGGACCTTACTATTTCCTGTGAGATGGGACTCCAAACACACAGAACACGGGTAATAAAAACAAGCTGATGGAGCTGTGAGAGGGTGACCCTCTGGTGATTTAACACCTCAGCGGTGAACTCCTCTGGGAAGCTTCAACCTGTCAGGACGGCCGAGGTTTTAGAGTTTGAGTGTGTCAGGTGTTATTTCATCCTCCCTGCTGGGGAATTCAGCTCTCTGTGGAGCGGTGCTGTATCATGGGGTTGATTGCAGGGGAGGTCGGCCACGTCAGTGTTTGTGCATGTGTGTGTGTGTTTGGGTCAGGCAGGATGATTAAAAGCAAATTGCAACAGTCACAGAGATGCTGTGGTCACAACCTCTGGTCACTGACTCACACACGTCCACAGTGCGCAGAGAGTAATGGCTTCCACCTGTCCACAATATGAACTAATTCAACTAAATCGTCTTTGCTGCACACTTCTTCTTTCAGTGCTCACCCAGTTCATCAATCTTCATATCATCTCCTCGGCATACTCGTCTCTGCTGCTCTGCATTTTTCCTTTTTCCATCTTATCTTCTCCACAGGGGAAACTTATGACCTACTCTGCAAATCAGCATAAAGTACGGTTTGACACAGGCGGAAAATTATATTTTCCAATCCTCCCTCACATCATCGTCCTTTCCTCCTCTGTGTGCCGAACCCAATGCCTAGAATAACTGTTGGCACTGTGCGTTTCTGCAGACCACAGATATGTAACATTTGTACATCACTTTGTAGCCGATATGTTGAAGCTTTACATTTCAGCAATATTGTGGTTATGTTTAGGCAAAAAACTACTCTACCTATGAAGAGTTTTGGTCTTAAGCACCCAGTTTTGGTGCCACAATCACAGCTGGAAATCACGCTGTGCCACTCATAAACATCCACTTTGGTGCCACACTAAAATAATCCCAGTTTTGTTGGCACAATCATGGCAGAAAATGCCACAGTGTTTTGCCAAATAAGGCCCAGTTTTGGTGCCACAGTCGCCACTGGAAATGCTGCAATATCTTGCTATAAAAAACAGTTTTGGTGGCATATTTGTTGCTAAAGATGCTGTGGTGTCTTGCAAAAAATACCCACTTTTGGTGCCACAGTTGCTGCTGGAAATGCCACAAGATGTCATTTAAAAACACACAGTTGTGGTGCCACAGTCACCACTGGGTATGCTGCAGTGTGTTGCTAAAAACAACCAGTTTCTGGTGCTGAAATCGTCAGTGGAAATCCTGCAATGTGTCGCTGAAAAACGTGTTGTTGGTGTGTGTTTTAAGTGTGAGAGTGGAAACATGATTAAGATGTAATAATATTTTTTACACTGTGCTGATGTATAAGAGTTTTAAAGACCTGAATAGGTTAAAGTAAAATTTGAGAAAGGTCACAAAAAATAATTTAGTGTAACATGTATGTGTTTCATTTTGTTTCTTACTCCCTTTGATGAACTTGTGACCCTTGAGATTTATCCTTCCCGTGTTGGGAACCACTGAACAGTGTATGCTCAGGTGTTAGTGTGGAACAGAGAAAATCATCTGTTATTTCCACATGAATGAATCTAGTATCTACTTTATCTCTGCAAACTCACAAATCCTTTTTTGGATGTAATGTATTAAATTTAAACCTAAACCTCGAACACTGATTTATTGCAGTGCCTTAAATTTAACGTTCAGACTCCCAACACACTCACTGACCTTTTCACCTCTCTGACTTGTCCTCCAGTGTCCCAGCGAGACGTATGACGCTCTCCACAAGTCCACCAAGGACTTCCCAGATGAGGTGGTGAGCTTCATGCGGCAGCACCAGCTGATGTGGGAGCCCGTCCTGCCTCTGGGCGGCAGACCCATCTTGACCCAGGTCAACACGCCCTACATGTTAAAGAGGGTCGTAGTGGACAGGGTGGACGCCGAGGACGGACCGTACGATGTGTTACACCTGGGCACAGGTGAGGGGGAGGAGGAGGAGAGGGAGGGATCTGGGGTTGAGACAGAAAGAGGAGATGGAGATGTTAAAGGCGAAGAAAAACTAGAAAACACTTTTCTGGAGAAAATAAAGTGTGCTTGCTGACGGGAAAAGTTGCTGATGTACACACTGTGACAGAAAGAAAAACAAAGTTAAAATGTCTAAAAATATTAATTGTAGGGAAGAAGAAGATAAACTGTCCTTGAAGTGGAGACATTTTCAGTTGAAAGTAAAGTGTCAGAAATAGTGAGTTATGGAAATAGAAATAGTTTATGCTCTGTAAATAACAGAAGTGTCAGTTAGCATGTAAACGACGACAGCAGCTGAAATGCTAGCTGTCAAATACGAAACAGTCAAACTCATGAAAGCAGGTTATAATGAGTGAAAAACACTGATCAGGGTTTGCAGTTTAAGTGTCAGTCGCTGAGAGAAGTTGAGGTGTCAGGTGAAATCACTTTGAAGTTTTAATTTCAGTTTAAACCCTTCAGGCAGTGACATAATGAGTTTGCATGTCAGCGAGGGAAGTAGTTAAACTGTTATTCTGAAGAGTGAGAGATTGAAGAAGTTGAAGCCGTGGAGACAGTTTAAGTGTTCACTCACTCAAACATGTGAATGAAGCTGTTACTGATCACGTAAACAAAGTGTGAAATAACGTTAAGCGTCATATGTGTGACAGTGTTCTCAACAACATTGCTGCAAAGGAAAGAAAAACAGACGAAAGTGTCTGACAAGAAGAAGACGTATGAGATGACACTGACGCTAACTGACAGAGGCGTTCTTATAAAAACTAAAAGGGATTTAAAAGAAATTAGACAGGACAGAGCGAGAGGTAGTGCTGAATGATGTGGTGGTGGAAGACGTGGAGGTGGGGAGTGGAGACATAGATGGAAACTATCTTTAAAACAAGAAGGGAGACAAAAGCAGAGACAGGACGGAGACACAGCCACTGCTGACTCATATTAACACTGAGAAACACAAACATCACAAATTAAGTGTTCTTTTTACTCTGACACCACTCACCTGAAAACATTTCTGTGTTTAAGGTGTTTGACTAGAGCTCGAAAGATGTTCTTGTTATTCTAAAATAAACATATAGGAACGAGTGCTCATTAATAAGATAAAGAGTTTTGGACTGAGGTAGAAGAGAATATGAGAAAGATGTTTACAGAGCACTTAGCTTCAAATCTCATATATTATCATTACATTCAGTTCACAGAGCTACAATAGGAGAACATACAGTTTCCTGAAAAAATAAAAATACAGGATAACATTTAACAACTTGCTGCTGTTCTGAGGGTATCTGTGTGTGTGTGTGTGTGTGTGTGTGTGTGTGTGTGTGTGTGTGTGTGTGTGTGTGTGTGTGTGTGTGTGTGTGTGTGTGTGTGTGTGTTCCATGTTTTTCTCCTCACTGACTTGGTCAATCCATGTGAAATGTGGCACAGTGGTAGAGGGTCATGGGAGGATGCCAATGAAGCAATATTACATCAATTGGCCAAAGGGGGGCGCTATAGCAACCAATTGAAATGTCAAACTTTGAATGGTCATATCTCATGCCCCGTATGTTGTAGAGACATGAAACTTTGCACAGAGATGCCTCTCCTCATGAGGAACACATTTGCCTCAAGAACCCAGAACTTCCGCTTATATAGATTTTCCACCATTTTGAATGTTTTGAAAAACACTTCAAATGGATCTCTTCCTAGGAAGTTTGAGCGATCTGCATGAAACTGGGTGAACATAATCTAGGGACCAATATCTAAAGTTCCCTCTTGGCAAAAGTTGGAAAACTTACTAAAACTGAGCTTCTATAAGGCAATGAATATTGCGGAGGGCGTGGCTCATCACATAAAGGTGTATAACATCTCAAGGGTTTCACCCATCACCACGCAACTTTGTAGGCATATGACCACACATAATCTGAGGGGACCCCTCCATTATTGACCCCATCAAACAAAATGGGGGCGCTAGAGAGCTCATTTCTTATCTAGGCCTAACCGCCATATGGATTTTTACTAAACTTGGTAGATATGTAGAACAGGACGCCTCAAGGTGACTGGAGAAATTTAACTCTAATTGGCAACTGGGTGGCGCTATAACAACAGAAAAATGCTTCAAAATGGCTAAAATGCGACCGATGGCTGTGGCTCCCCCTGTGGACCAATGTTGGTGTTGTTTTCTAATGTTTGGTATGACTAAGTCATGGTATGGTATGCTGTACATAATCACAGAAACTGTCAGTGTGTCATTCTGTCAGTCAGTCATTCTGTCTGTCCCACGTTTTTCTCCTCACTGACGTGGTCAATCTATGTGAAACTGCACATAGGCATTGAGGACTGGCATAGGTAGAAGGTGACAAAGCTACCAATGGCTATGGACTAGTTTCCTGAATCCTTAAATATTGCTTTAAACATCACTGTGTTATAAAGCTGGACGACACGTCTCCTCTTCCTCCCACTGTGAGAAAATGAAGCTAAAAAAAAATCATCTTGATAAGAGTTAGGTTGGGGGTTAGGAGTTAAATTGGGATAAATTTATTTGATGTGCATTTTTAGCTTGGCCCATGTCCCAATCGTTTACATGAAGGGGGCGTGGTTTATGAGCTATAGTGCAGCCAGCCACCAGGGGGCGATAGAGGAGTTTTGGCTTCACTTTGGGGAGCTGTCTTGCCGTCCGTGTTTGGCCTAATCTAAATGTCCACCCTCTGGACTTGTGGACTGAGCCCTTGTGGACTTTGGTTGTGCGTGGTGTGATGTGTTTACTGTCATCACCTAAAGTCTGCGAGGACAGAGACTGCAAGCAGCTGCCCTCGAGACTGTTTTACTTGTTACCGTGGAAACGTTCAACTATTGTTACTGTCTTATAAGTTGATGAACAGTGGCTTCTCATCTGTTCCTGCAGATAACAACATATAAATCCCATGTATAACCTTTTTTCGGCTTAAACAAAAATGTATTAATATATCTCCATACAGTGTAACAGGCTACAGGCGTTCAACAGTTTAAAAATCTCTCTCTTAACCTCTAAACAACAGAATATTTTTAATCCAGGTGGCTAAAAGAGCCTTTAAGGATTCAGGAAACAGCTTAATAACAGGGGTATGTTTTGTTAAACCCTCAGGTTCTTTTTCTTTTAAAACACCATAATTATTTTGTTCTGAGCTCTGAGACTTGAGGGTGATGGTAACACATGACAGGCACAAACTGCAGCGACAGAGCACAGAGTCGAAACAAACAGGAAAGATGACTTGAAGCATCTTTCCACAACTTCACATTTCAACCAAACCACATCATTAAAGTGCCGTTTAGGATGACTGAGTGCGGTTAATGTGTTCATGTGTTGTGTGTAAACATCCTGCATTCATTCATTATCTCTTTAAAGACCTCTGAAGGTGGGAAATGGAGGTTTTATCCCAAAGCAACACTTCAGCAGGGTGAATGGGTTCCTGAGTGTGTCTGGTCTCTGTTAGTGTGTGTGTTCATGAAACCCCTTAAGCTGCATGTAGGTAATTGTGATCCTGTGTGTGTGTGTGTGTTTGACAGTGAATGGTTTTGTGTGTGTGATAAATGGTGGAGGTTATTTAACGGCTGGTGACAGGTCGGGGGGCCAGAGGTGCTCCGACGGCTCCATACATCTCCTCTAAGTGGATTCCTCTCCAGCATCTCTCATCTCCCCATCAGCTGCACATTTACCTGCCTGATAAATGCTCCTCCTGCTCTTTCAAGTGCTCTGATTTTAACGTTGGACGACCACGATGAATCTTTTGACTCTTCTTCTTGTCTGGTTGATAATTCTTTTTGTTGCTGTTTGTTAGAGGAGATAATGTCCCTTTTTTATACATCACACTGCTGAGCCACGCGCCTACGTCAAGGTGGTTTACCCTAAAAATAAAAAAGATTTTTAAAACGTCGAGAGGTTACTCTGAGGTCATGCATCAAGTTGTTATTCAGTTTGAAGCACATGTTCAGCCCCTGTAATGTCACTGTTTAACTCCACATTCTGTCATCTTAGAAGAGTTGCATGTAGTCTTTAAGTTAGTCTTTATTACAGCAACAAGGAAACTGGATTCACAGAAGTACAGAGTAACTGTCACACTGGAGGAAACAAAGTATTAGCAGTGAAAGACCAACTGTAAGTCCCCACAGAAAAAACAACACAGTAATTCATACACACTGAGTCCACACGAGTCGAAGGAGAAATGTTTTTACAGACATGACGATCCTGTATATTTAATGATGAATGATGCAGCTCATTTTCAAACTTTTCACTCTTGAGCTGAGTCTTTATGTGTGGTCTGTTCACATTTATTTTTGCCTTATTGGGTCGAGACTGAGAAGAAATGTCGGAGCACAAACACAACGTTACCAGATTTTATCTTGTCTCTGAAATGAAATGTTACAAAGGTCTCCGATGGCCACAGACATCTGCATACATTATGAGTCCATGTAGGGTAGGCTTGTTTGACAAGCTCATCTGTGGACACACACACACACACACACACACACACACATATATGTAATGTCAGGATGCTCCCAGGGAACCTCATAAACATCACAGATCTCACCGTGGGAAATCTCCTGTGTGTGTGTGTGTGTGTGTGTGTGTGTGTGTGTGTGAGCGTGCAGTTCTTGTAATTGAATGTCTGCATTTCTGTGTGTTTATGTACAAATATGTGTCTTTATGTGTCTCCATGAGCTGATATGTGTGTGTTTGTGTTGCTGTGTGCGGTCACAGTACAGTACAGTGTTCACATGCAGTGTGTACCTCCACTGTAACAGCTGGTGTGTGCAGTCGTAGTTGTGGCAGTAGACAAAGCCCGTAAATCCTCCCTGAGGTTTCGTACATTGTGTGTGTTGAGTTTCAGGGGCTGGTTGCAAAAACCCCTTACGTTAAGAATTTCTTTACAGTCCTTGTTAAAGTTTCCTGGAAAAAAAAATCGGTTGCACAAAACACCCTTAAGTCTTCTCCTTAAGGTTTTCTTAAATGCTCACTTAAGTATTTACGGTTTTCTCCTCGTCTTGGTTGCATACTTAAGGAATCCCTAGGTTAAAAAAAACAACTTAAAAGTTAAAGTACCTCTAACTCTTCCTTTAACTGCAACTGTGTTAGGAGAAATTAAGCCTTAAGGGTCATTCTTAAGGAGAAACTTAAGGTGTTTTGTGTAACTGGTCCCAGGATCACTCCGCTACTAAGATTACCATTACAGAATGCGTCCTGTGTTACCATGACAGCAATTACAGACCCATTAATGACTTTTCAGGGAAAACTTTGAAAATCACTCAACTTTATTTTTACAGTCTATGCTTTGGACCAACTGAAGGCATGTTTACATACTCTAATAAGTGACTTACTGATGTGGCATTCACAGTTTCTTAAACAGTCTACGCTTCTTTAATTCAGAAACATGTCATTGAAATACAATGCTGTTCCTATAACTTCCCCCACTGTATGCAGCGTTGAGGAGGCCCTGCAAGTAAGAGACAAATATCTGACAAAAGTTGTGCTTGTCACCAGCAAAAAGCTGCAAACAGAAAGTGGTGTAAAGCTGGCAAAAATTATATTAAAACAGTAAATATACCCGCAATTACTGAAGCTGGCTCGCAGCAGGAGTCTGTGCGTCAGCAGGAATGGAAAGCAATGAACATAAACTCAACCATTAAATCATTAAAATCTCCCCCCGTTTCACTGTCTTCGTAAAATATATAATCTCGTCAGCTTCACACCCTTCACACACTGTATGTGACGTTAGTTAACGTTGTTGTTTTCCACCATGTTACATGTTATTCAGATGCTAGGCAACAATTGCCTGAGTCCAGACCTTTGAGTCTGCTCTCTCCACTCTGCCTGGAGCTGACTGAAGATGGAAAACACTTTGTAATGAGTTCACAGTTCTGTCTGATATCAGGCAAAGGCAACAAAGTCAAAGATATCACTTCCTATTAAGGATTTTTTCAGGCAGAGGCCAACGTGGTCCATGAAATGCACAGTGTGTCTGTGTGCACAGCAAATCAAAGGCTCTCATGAAATGGAGCGACGCCTGCGAGCTAGTTGAGGCAGTCAGCTCGAGCTGCACTGTTTCATACACACGCGTCATACCTCACTTTCCATGTCATATACAAAACACACCCTCCATATTTGGTGGTCTGTTTAAGCTGCAGAAACTTCCCAGCATGCCCTCTGCCTCGTCAGTGCTGCTGCTGCTGCCCTGCATCAGTATTGTTGCCTGCTCTTTAGCTCCACACGCACCTCAGCATCCACCTGCAGGCTCCAGCGAAGGGAGGAAGATATTTAATGATCACAACCAAATATCTCATGTAAATGTATCTGTGGGCGCGATGGATTCATCCCCATCCTTAAATATGCACCATCTTGATGGAGTTAAATTGCCAAAGACTTTTTGCATTTCTCATACTTGCTGTGCACAAGTACATAAATATTCTTTTCACTAAAGAAAACTGGGTCTCTCCTAATTGAACTGTCAACATGTTGAATTGATCAGTGATGCACTTCTGATGCATGGTGCAACTTTTGGTGTTCTCAGTTGGAGTTTTGTTTCCCCAGTCAAATCGAAAACACTCACGGTGTCATTTTTATGTCAGGTACAGGTCAGCCTGATGCATTTATCCAATCTGAAAGCAAGAATCCAAGGAGTTATTTTTCTGTGTGGTTTTTAATTACTGTGTGTGGACCAGTGTAAGTGCATTGTGCCTGTGTCGACGTATAAATAAATGATCTTTTCTGTTTTATTCCCAGATGATGGGAAGGTGGTGAAGGCAGTGTCAGTCATCAAAGACAACTGGGACACAGAGGAGATCATTCTGGAGGAGCTGACGGTGTTCCAGGTGAGAGACTACTGCCAATAACGTTCATCATGCAGCAAACCCACATTAGTCTAAGAAGACAAGGCACTCGGAAATGTGTCCGTAACTTATCAGTACTTGTTGGTAAGACTTTGAGCCAGAAAGGTTCTTGTAGCTCCAGATACTTCCCCACTGCACAGACAAACACACGCGTAGCTTCACAGGACTTTTATGGCTAAAACCACAGAGCTTGTTTTGGTGTCTCCCAGTGCCATCTGCCAGCAACGCACCATGTGACGTGCTGCGTGAGGCCTCGCATGTAGTTTCCAGTGGAACATATTTGTCTGGAATAACTGCACTAAACAGAAAAACAGATAGCAGGGCACATATTTCCCAAGGTCCTCTGTGTAAATAAGCTAACGGGAAGAGAGGAGTGAGGAGGACAGAAATACTGTAGACAAAATATGGAAAGAACAGGAGAGACAGAAACAGAGGAGGACATGTGGAGGACAGGGATTAAGAGACGTGAGGGAAAAGGGAAGAGAAAATGACGCGAGGAAATAAGGCTTTGAAAAGAGCGCACAGGTGAAGGGAAGGAAGAAAGACAAAACCACAACATGTGAAAACAGCCACAAACAAACAGGAAACCAGATGCACATTGTCTGTTTACTTATTATTGAGATTAGAACAGGAACTAACCCATTTCCACCAGCCTCACACACAAACAGGGACCGGAGCGAAGCAGCTGACTGGCTGACTGTACAGCCTCATGATAAACTGCAGTGTTTGTGTCTTAGTTTTCTGTCCGCTAAAGGTTGGAGCCAGAGGAGGCTGCCTCGCATCCTGACTGGGTTTCAAAGAGGAGGCACTTGAATAGTTGCACAGTCTGTTGGCTGTGACAGGACACAGGATAGCCACATCACTGTAAAGATACCTTTCCTCCTGGCCTCTGTCATATTCTCAGCCTGCTCCTCCAGGAGTCGACCCCTCCGCTCAGAGTGGTCAGGGGTCATTTACTCCCTTTGTGAGACGCTCAAACAAGTCAGTGAGCCAGAAAAATGGAGCTGTGGGGTAATTTAGTCCTCTGAAGGAGAAAGGAACTCATTAGATTTCTAATCTCAGTTGCTGCTCTGACCTCTAACGTAGCTCTGAGGCATTCCTCAACCTCTGCACGGCTGAAATATCAGGTCTGTGAAAGAGCAGTGCCGATGGTTGTTGTGTTGTGTCACATGATCTCAAGTGATTCTGCACACGGTCAACATGGTTTTGTGTTTCAGGGTGTTTTGCTCCTGACTAAGAATTTTCCTCGTCGACCAACAGTCATCATTACAGTCCATTAGTGGACTAGTCTCTTGCATGTTTACAATATGAATGTATTGAAGGTGTGAGAAAGAATAGTATCAGTAACATTGTTAACACTGTGCTACATTACAGAGAAATACAAACCGTACTAATGAACCTTCATTAATATAGGCCTATATTTTATCTCCAAGTGCACGTCACACACTGAGCGAGCCGCCTGTTAATGACGCTGTGGGCTAATGGGCATGTAGCTACTTCCATGTTTCACATGATACGTCATGTTTGTAGTCGACCAATGAAGATGAGTTTACATATCACCTTGGGTTCGTCCTTCACCTTCTCAAAATGTTTTTCACAGCTATTCAGGTGTTTTATAATTATCATTTGCTGTATTTAAGTGTGTTTCTGTGCCATTCTGTTCAAATTTGGACTCAACAATTAACTGATTCAAATTTGTTGGTCAAAGGTCACTGTGACCTCACAAAACACGCTTTTGGCCATAACTCAAGAATTTTTACGCTAACTGTGACAGAATTTCACACAAATGTCTAAAAGGATAAAATGAAGAAGTGATGACATTTTATATCCAAAAGGTCAAAGGTCAGCTTCACTGTGACATCATAATGTCCTGTAAAAATACTTTTCTGGTCATTATTCTATTTTCAGTGACATATTCTTGATAGCAGCATATAAACCACACAAAAATCAAGAGTATCAGGAGTATACAAGAAAGAACAGACAAAGAAAAACCTGATCAATATTGTAGCCCCTTTTACACTACCAGATTTTCCGCCAATGTTGGGCCGTTTTGCCGGCATAGCTGCGAGCGTTTAGACACACAGAGCTGGATTGGCGAGTTGATCCGAGGTGCCCAATTTCCCGCCTTGTAGAGTAGACATATTGGTGGAACCTTTTCGTTTAAACAGAACGAGGCGTCCTTCCGCAACGGGAGGGGCTGTTGATGACTTGTGGGAGGAGCTGTTGATGACTTGTGGGAGGAGCTGTTGATGACTTGTGGGAGGGGCTGTTGATGACGCTGCACGTGCGAGCCACTGGCGGTGGATAAACAGGAAACAGCTGATAGCAGGAATTAGCGAGCAGCTAGTAGCAAGAGGGAAACACAAACCTGACAGACACTGTAAAGATGAGCAACTGGGGAGACAAGGAATTGCGCGCCCTCCTTGTCCTCGCAAACGAAGAGGCCATTAACTGTCAGATGACGGGGACGGTGAAGGACGGGCCGACTTACGAGAAGAAGGACTGACCAGCCGCGGCTTCCCTCCCACGTCACTGTTTACGTCACACGCTGAGCTACACGTTTTGTTACTTGCTCACGCCCCCCATTGCCCCGAAAAAGGCACATTCTGTATAAACAAAAGTAGGTAGGCGGCATTTTGCTGCACTCCCTGATTTTGTTTTGATACTGCCAATGCTGAAAAAAGACTGATTGGGCTTTCCTGCAAATTTGCACAACTCCTGTCTAAAAAGGGCTTGTAGATACAAATGCAGTCAAATTAAGTCCATATGTTGCAAAAAGGATCCCGAAAATCTCCCACTTTATGTTGACATTTAAACTATTAGATTGTAGTAGATCCATATGAATAATCATAACAAGTTAATGCAACAGATTTCTAAATCATGAGTCGGTGTCTTTAATGTCTTTAAGGATACGTGTCTTTTGTGCCAGACGTGTTTGAATTTGTGAAGCATCCAAAGAGAGCCAAGTCTCTATCAGGACACCAAGTCCTATGATAAACCCTTAATCTTTACAGGAATGTATACATTTGTGGACATTTCCATAATAAACATAAAAATGTGCCATCATCTCATTTTTTGGTGTAAAATTTAAGTAACATGACTTTAGAAAAATTAAAACTGTGAATCACTTTGAACTGAATTAACATGTGTCTGTGATTTAGTGAAAGACTATGAATATTGGAAGGTGTACGTTAAATGTTGCCATATGTTTTCGTGTCACGCAGCAACAATTGATCTATTTTCCTTTTTGTCCTGCAGAGTCCCACTCCCATCCTGAGCATGGAGCTGTCAACCAAGAGAGTAGGTCTATCTCTCTGCCTGTTTTTCTGTCCGTCGTCTGACTCTTTTATGTGCGTCTGCATTTTTGATATTTATTCCAGGTCGGTACTTACGAAATGTATCAAGATTTAAGGAGAAACACAGGCTGCAGCCCCTTTGTCAGTCACTAACCAGTACAAAGTAGATCTGATGGAAAACTGGTGCACTTACCCCAAAAATGTGAAAAGTACTGTGGTTATGACTTATTAAGATTAAATACAGGCTGTCAATCAAAAATATGACCACAATTGTAAACTGTGGTTCCAAAAAATGAGCATAGAGAAAGAAATAAAAAATATATTATATAAAAATCCACCTCGAAAAATGAATTTCAACTCTAACTTTACACACTGATTTAGTGGTTTCTCAGCTAACTTGTTTTCATATTCATAAAAAGCATAAAAAGAAGCTAAATAAAAATGGGAATAAAATACCTTCAAACTACATTTTTTGTTGAGCTACTGATAGATAGATTCGCCCTGACATCTGAAAAAGGAAAATGTTATAGTGGGAGTTTACAACATTTCTGTTCAAGACGTCTATTGTTCAGGAGCCAAAGACCTAAACTCCAGTTACTGACTCTCTGTTGTCCTGCTGTAACAGCAGAAGGAGTTATGGTGAACCTAGAAAAATGTGATGAATCTCTCCCCTTGTTTTTCTCTCTCCTCCGCAGCAACAGCTGTATGTGTCCAGTGAGCTCGGCGTGGTCCAGCTGGGGCTCCAGAGGTGTGAGTTATACGGGACAGACTGTGCTGAGTGCTGCTTGGCCAGAGACCCCTACTGCTCCTGGGACGGTCAGACCTGCTCCAGATACTTCCCCACCAGCAAGAGGTAGAGAGGCACAGGGAGGACACACACACACACACACACACACACACACACACACACACACGATAGGAGTAACAGGATGAGTTATAGTTTTAATCTCACTGTCCTGTTTGAAGGCTTCATCATGAGCAGTGGTCAGTAAATCATGGTCATGTTAAATTTATGTAAAGACAGTGTGAAGCTGATACCAGTGTCTGATATTTTCCCTCTCATCCCAAAAATCTACAAATTCAGGGCCAAGTTTCTTTTTTTATCTTTTTATGTAACCATTATCATACTAAACTTTTAGTTCCCCTAAAACTGCCTCATCTGTACTTTGTGTTTACGGGTAATAATAATAATGTTAGCATGCTAACACGCTAAACAAAGTATAACAGTGCCGAGATACCAGATCTCTCCTGGCGCATGCACCACAAAAAGTTTCTAGTCTCCAGGTTTTCTTCGGCAGTACGCAGCCCACTGTATCTGCACAGTCGTGTTTCTCCTGCTGGGCCTGTCTGTGAGTTCCTGCTCAGCTCATTGACTTTACATTGTGATGGTGTCACCGATTTTTAAATTGTTTGTCTTTGCTCGAGTAAACAAGACACAGAAGTACCTCACAGACACCCAAACGACTACAAAGAGACACAAAACAACCAAAAAGAAAATTACCTCAGAGACATAAAATTACCACAGTAAGACAGAAACTTCTCTTCAGAGAGACTCAAACAATGACAAAAAGACACAAAATCACCAAAAAAGTTATAAAACAGGCTCAAAGAGACACAAAATGACTTGAAAGAGACCCAAACAAATGCAATAAACAAACAAAAAGGGACTCAAAAAGAAAAAAAGCACAAATTTCCTTCAAATAGACACTAAACTACCTAAATAAGACAAAAAATCTTCTTCAGAGACCCAAATGAATCCAGAAAAAAAAGAACAATCACAAAGAGACACAAAATGACCAAAGAAGACACAAAAGCACTGCAATAAAACACAAATGTACCTTTAAATGACCCAAATGACTACAAAAACACACAAAGTTTCCTAAGTAAGACACAAAATTAATTTAAAGAGACCCAAATGACTCCAAAAAGACAAAAAACAACCACAAAGAGACATAAAACTACCTCAATAAGACACAAAACTACCTCAAAGAGACGTAATTGACTCCAAAAAGCCACAAAATCATAACAATTAGACAAAATTACCTCAGAGACCGAAAGGACTCCAAAAAGACACAGAACAATCACAAAGAGACACAAAATGACCAAAGAACACACAAAATCACTGCAATAAGACACAAATATAGCAGCTGCTGTTAATTTCAGCAGCTAATGGGGATCTAATAAATAAATAAATAAATAAATATACCTTAAAGTGACTCAAATGACTACAAAAACACACAAAACAACCACAAAGAGACACAAAATGACCAAAGAAGACACAAAATTACCTCAAAGAGACACAAATGTATCTCAGAGACACAAACAACTACAAGAAGACACAGAATAATTCCAAAGAGACACAAAATGACAAAAAAAAAGTCACAAAATGAAAACAAAGTGGCAAAAAAAAAATTACAAGAAGATGAATAAACACGACAAATAGATGCAACACCACCACAAAGTCTGTGTGTCTTGCTCCTGTGTAGGAGAGGTGGTGGGGCCCTCTGCATTTCTGTGCACGGGGGCCCCCTGTCTCATAATCAGTCCATGTCCCCTGAGAGGTTTTTAATTTGTTTTTGAAAATGAAGTTGGATTTGATATCTCTGAATGTGTCCCCAAACATTTGGAGAGAGAGAGAGAGCGTGGCAAATGGAAAAATTAGGAGAGACTGAAATTAACTGGACATCTTCTGAAGAGAGACAGAGAGGAATGAAGAGGGGGTTAAACTGTTGTCAAGTGTAAATGTGGAGACTGATGGAGAGAAATCGAGAGAGCTGTGCATGAGGGAAAGAGTGAGCGTTACTGACGGAGAGGATGACAAATAAATGGGCAGCAGAGAGATGTTGAGATTTGTCAGAGTCTAAAGAACGTAGAGCAAAGAAAGGAGGGTGTGCAGGGACGGGAAGCAGGGTCAGAACACAACAGAGACAAGGTCGACCTCGAAGGAGGTGGAGACATGACAACACTCTTTACCATGGCTGAAACAACACTCTGTATTTTCATAGCCTGTTCTTGCTCCGTGTTTCCTCATTCATAATCGCAGTAGCTTCATATTTTCACCCCCGAGGAGCCGGCAGGAGCCCAGCAACAACAGTGAGGAGGAGGAGGAGGATTTAATGCTGTTATACAGCTTTATCTAAAGACAACTGCAGTATCTGCTGCTGTCAGCTGGTGTCTAACTGATGAGTCTGCTGCTTACTTTACAGACTGTTGTCATGGTAACCTACGTTATTGACATTTGTAGCATGTGTTCGTACATTGTGGTGCAACACAGGCAACAAATAATAAAAAGATTCAAGCAAAAGTTATTTAAAAAGTTTCTTTGTGTCTTTTTTTTTCTTCTGTGTGTGTGTGTGTGTGTGTGTGTGTGTGTGTGTGTGTGTGTGTGTGTGTGTGTGTGTGTGTGTGTGTGTGTGTGTGTCAGGCGGGCACGGAGACAGGATGTAAAGTATGGAGACCCCTGGAGTCAGTGCCCGATCACAGAGGACGGTAAGGATTTCCGCCGTCTGATACGAATACAGTCTCTGTTTGAATTATTTTCCTGTCACCAGTTACATCATGAACAACCAGCCTGGTTAGTGTGCACTTAGAGGATTTCCACTCACATACACACTCTGTGATTGATGACATATTTTAAAGTGCCATCGCGGGTGTGGAATGTAAAACGTCACAGTTGGACGACCGTTCGGTTCCTACGGAGAGATCTGCATAAATCAGACTGTGTTTGACGAGCTGGTTTTATTCTTGTGATTAAACAGTCTTAATGTAAAACATGCGTAAAGCCCAGAGAGGAGATGACAGCAGGGTGTATCTGTCTCGAGGTTGTATCATCTTTGGAAAGAAAAATGTTTTAGTTAATCATTTAATATCAAAAGTATTCAGGGTGAGTCTGTTCTCAGTCAGTCTCTGTGTCTCAGTTCCAAAACGTATTAAATCTCAGCAGGTTTTAAGTACGTATTGTGTTGACACTGATGAGATTACAACACTTTTAAGTATGCAGACTGTAGTATAGATATTTGAGTGATTTAATTTTCCCACAATGCTATGCAGAGGGGAAATGGAGATGCTCCTCACAGCTGCAAAAAAACTGGAACTGAAATGACTGTTTTCATGCCTCTGTGCAGACGATATCTGCAGCCGCAGGCATTATGTTTTTGGGTCGTCCATCCATCCCATTCTGGTGAACCTGATATCTCAAGAAGGCCTCGAGGGCATTTCTTCCAATTTGGCACAAATGTTCACTTATCAAGAATGAAATAATTAGATGTTGATGGTCAAAAGTCACTGTGACCTCACAAAACATGTTTTCGGCCATAACTCTAGACTTCATACACTGATCGTGATGAAGTGATGCCCAAAAGGTCAAAGGTCAGCTTTACTATGACATCATAACGTTCTGCAAAAACACTTTTCTGGCCATTATTAAACGTCATAACTCAGGAACAGAAGGGGAGACATTTACAGCACAATTCTGGCAAAACTGCAAACATTAGTCTCTCCAGTGCTACATTATTTTGCCAGTCGCCTCTCCGCATTGAAACTCGGAGCCCAGTTTGATCACAAGTGGAGTGGATCATAGTGACCTGTAAATAACAACACCTCCAACATTTTCTTTTAATGTAAAGAAGTACAAGTGCATTCTGAAAATGTTTATACGTTTACAAAACAGATAATGAACAGCCTGGGATGTTCCTCTTCGTTCAGTCTGCTACTCACTGTCATTACATGTGCATTTTTCCATACATTTCCACTCCTCTGTAGAGAAGCAGGCATCACCACACTAAAGTGGAAGCTATTGAGGAAGCTGGTGAAGTTATCCCCTGCCTTACAAACCATTATCAATCTAAGGTTTTGGCAGTACCTTAGCAACAGGGCTCCACCGAAATTGTTTTAAAATAGAGGTCTGATACAGATTCATTTGCACTGAAGCTGCTGATTGACAATATTTTGCATGTTGTTCAATGTTTTTAATATGACCACAGTAAGTGTTCATTGTTTTAGAGAACTGTACTCTGGTCAGGGCAGAAGAGCCTCTGAAGAAGCATTTTACATGAAGTAGGATACGCATTTAAGATCAGATAAGATAAGATACACCTTTATTGATTCCACAATACATCCAATTCCAGATCGTCACCTTCGATTTTAACTTGCTCCTGAAAGTTTCCACCTCTCAGCCTTCATAAGTGCATCAATATTAAGAGTGCAGAGTCTTTGTAGTTTCTCAGCTATCAAAAAATAAACTATAAAACAGACTGCAGATGGTATTTAAAACTGTTTGGTGAACTTGAAAAACCGTCCTGATGTGTACTTCTGATGCTTGACTCAGTATCTGCTTGACATCTGACACATGTTGTATCATTTCTTGTTAATATTAAGCATTTACATGTTTTTGTTCATATTTTACTTTTGCAAAACTAAAATTAAAGAATATAAAGCACTGACTGATAATATACAGTGAAATACCTCCATTACTGTTCTGCTCTGCAGGCAGAGGTAGGGCGCACTCTTGGGGTCGTACTGCAGAACTGCAGTTCTCTCTGCTTCAAATGTGTGGCAGTGGCAGCACCAATGTGATTATTAGGGTTGTGTAAATGTTCATATAAATGCTGCTGTAAAATGTGAACATGTTTTCCTGTTGTTGGCCTGCTTGTGCTCATTTTTGTTTCTCTACCAAAAGAAGGTGACACACTGAATATCATCTTGTAACTCTGAGCATACTAAACATGCTGAAGATTTATCATGTTTGTTTTAATCTCTTTTTTAACCGCACTGGTACATAAACACTCTACATGCTGAATGTCTTTCTTTTTTCCCTTGTTGCTCCATCAGATTCGGACTCTGTGGAGGTGAGGGTGGTGTACGGTGTGGAGGGAAACTCAACCTTCCTGGAGTGTGTTCCTCGGTCGCCGCTGGCTGAGCTCAGGTGGACGGTGCAGCACGCAGACAGCCAGCAGCAGACTCTCAGTCAGACGCAGGACAGCAGAGAGGTGAGTCGCACCGATTCTCTCAGGAAACATCAGCTGGTGCTAATGTGTCTTTTCTTGTGTCTCTTTTTCTCACAAGAAAGATTTGAATATTTTCTGATTTCCCTTGTAAGAGTAAAGCTGGTGTCAGCTGGTGTCAGTTCCCTACCATGAAGTTTTGCTTCTTGCTTGCTCACCTATTTATTACTGAAGTTACAGTGACATTAGCTTTATGTCAATATTAAATCCTCTGTAAGAATATAGATATCACTCATGAACGTTTAGGTCAATGGCCTTTGATAACAGCCCTTGGAATCTCAAAAAGAAACTGAGAGGCTCCAGACTAACTGTGCTTGTGAATTATAAGAGCGTCAACTGATAATCGTCATCCTCTCGTGTGTCACCTCAGCTCCCTCGAGGAGACGATGACCGCCACCTCCACATGAAGCGAGGGTTGTTGGTTCAGCACCTGGAGCTGGCTGACACAGGCCTCTACACCTGCACCAGCCACGAGCACTCCTACAGCCAGGTCCTGACCCGATACCGCATTCACATCATCCCCAACCACAGCCTCCACCCGAGCCGTCACCAGCACAACCACAGCCCGAACCACCCGAGCCCGGTCGTCCTCGGGAGGATCGGCTCCACCGGGGTAGCCGGGTTCCTCGGCCAGTCGGGGCCCTCTCACCCACCACCTCCGCCTGCTGGTCACAGGAACTCGTGGCTGCCCCAGCATCCCCAGCAGCTTCCTCTGAAGAGCTACAAAGACCTGCACATGGTGGGGACCAACAGTCTGAGTGTGGACGAGTACTGTGAGCAGCTGTGGTACCGCGAGAAACGCCGGCAGCAGAAACTCCGAGCTCTGAAGCTGAAACAGGAGAGCAGGAAAGCCCGGGTGAGGAGGAACAACCCTCCTGAGATTCCCCTCTAGTCACCCGGAGAACACAGAGACTGCTCATGGACAACAGATCCTGGACACGCAGAGGACAAGGAGAGGTTTCATCAGCAGTGTTTGCTTTTTGAGCAAATAAGCTGGTAAAGTGACACCAACTGTATCTGCCATCAAAGACTGACAGTAATAAGAAAAAAGAGATTAGCATTTTCACTTCCTGAATATTTTGACTTACATATTATTGGCATTATTCATTATTGTTTGGGACAGTTGGCTCCAAGCCTCACACCCACAGCTGTGCCAAGTATAATCTGTGTATAACACACTGAGGCGTGCGTATTTGATGCTGACACTTTGCAAGACAATACACAGGTTTCTCTCTTAAATCAGATCCAAGGTTTTTGTTTAGATTTTGTTCAAACCTCGTATATGCTGTTTGAGACCAAAACATGACTGAGTGAAAGCTGAACGAGCACTATGCTCAATTTCTGTCAAATATTTTGGCAGAATTTTGAGAAGCTTGTAGCTTTTCACACTTGATCATGATTTTAGGATTGAATTGTAAATGGACTTGCATTATAGTGCCTTTCTAGTCTTTGGACTGCCATACGATGTGCAACCTGTCACTCAGTTAAACATTCACACACACTCACACACTGATGGCACAGCTATCGGGAACATTTTGGGGTTCAGTATCTCGGCCAGGGGTTCTTGGGTACATGTGGACTGGAGGATCCAGGTATCAAATGACGACCCAATCAAGTTCCTGAGCCACAGCCACCCCATGAGTTGAGTCCACGTTGCCACTTTGGCATCTCAAACAGGCAAATGCTTGCATATTTGCCAAACATCGGATTCTGTTCATGTTAGAGCCCCTAAAGTTTGGTATAACATCAATTAGATATTGTGTTTCAGCTGCAGGTGAAGAAAACATCCATGTGTATACTTTAGGGAACTGCCGGGGCCCCCAAACCATCCATTTTGCACTTTTCTTTCCATTTTCAAGGGCCAGTAACTAAAGATATGACACCTGCTAGTTTCTTGCAATCATTTATATCTGTTATATCCTACCAAACTCCCATGTGGTGTGAGAAGCAGCTGGCCCCAAAGTGTCGTGCCCCATTCATAAAAGTTTGTTCCTGTATTCACTGTGTCCTTATTTAGTTAGGTTTTTTATGTTAATATCTTGAGTAATGATCTCAGCTTTAAAAACAGCATTTCCGTTTAGTTTTCCTCACAGAAATGAATGAAATGCTGCGACGCAGGTTTACTGTTTAGTTTTTAAACAACTTTTCTTACACCCCTTAAAATCAAGACTCCCCTGTGAAGCTTGTGCGACCCTTAGTGGGATCCCAGGTTGGGGACTGGGTCATGAGATATTGAACCCTAAAAACATCTTCCTACCTAAGATGTTTTTTCAGGGGGTGAAAATAACATTGCACATAAAGTTTGAACAAAATCTAAAATGTGAACAACAGCCTCTCTGATTTGACGCAGAATACTGCATCGTCTGTCCATCTAAACAAGTATCTGATCATATCTCTCTTTACATAATGTCGGCTCATTAACTGTCAACTATAAGCTACCATTTGTTGTGGCTCCTCTTTGTAGCTATTAGCCTAGCCTTGCCAAAAACAGTTTGAGCTAAGTGATCTGAGTTTAAAGCTACTTCGTATAGTGTTAGTGAGCCTAGTGGGCTAATGTAGGAAACCTTATCAGACTATTTACTTTTACTTTAATTCTATAAACATACAGATATCTCCACTTCAACAATTATTTTTCTTTTATGTCCCGTTTTCTGTTCAGTATATCTGTTTAGACTTCCTGTGCAACCAACTCTGCAGTCCGTCTGCAGAATAACACCGCTGACAGCTGACATGGCATTTACTGCAAAACTGCAAATTCTTCATAAGAAACTGACGCACTGGTGAAAGTGTATGAGGATCTCACACACAATGCAGACAGAAATATGTTCACTTTATATTCCGTATAAATGAATGACAGAAGACTAAACAAGTAAAGTGTTTGCCCGATTTACTGCTACACATTTAACTGTATTTAAACATTTAATGTTTCTACATGTATTTATGTTTGTTCTGAGACGTAATGTTGATCTTCTTCATACACACCTAATGGATGGAATATGGGAATCGGTGGAAACGCACACATGAAATGGACCTTGCTTGAAAAGACGAAATGTATAGCTTATTAATTCTGCCTTGTAACTAATAATTATTATTCACGTTAATGTATATTAAAGAACTCTATTTTTGATAGTTTTCTTTCTTTGTATTCTAGAATTAGAACAGTGTCTTGGTGTTGATATAAACGTGTGTTTCTCAAAAGCAAAATTAAAACTTTTTTTTTTAACTTCACAACTCTAATAAGCTTTAAGATCAAGACATGAAATTGTGGTATGTTACTGTATGTGAATAAGTCACACAATGTTGTAAAATAAAAACATGAAAACAGTAAAGAATTTTATTTGTCGTGCATCACACTCACTGGCACAATACAATAAAAAGTTTATTTCTTAAAGGTAGATCAACACATCATATATCATATAATAGGGCAGCAGGGTGGTGCAGTGGTCAGCGTTACTGCCACACAGCTAGAGGGTTTCTGGCTCAATCCCAGGAGGGAGCCCTTTTGTATGGAGTTTGTATGTTCTCCCCGTGTCAGTGTGGGTTTCCTCCAGGTGCTCCAGCTTCCTCCCACAGTCCAAAGACATGCAGGTTAATTGGTGACTCTAAACAGGATAAGCAGTGAGTGAATATAATGTCATATAAGAGGCTACATGAATATCTAGTATGCTGCAGAGACTTAAACTGGGTTTGCTAAAACCATAGACTGCATATCTACACAAACAGTCTTCAGGTAAAACAGAGAGGTTATATTCATGTGGGTCCTGGTTTACACATCAGGACTGGATTAACCCCCTTAGCGTTCATTGTTTTTGCTCAGAGGCATTAACAGTATTCTTGTACTGCACTAACTGACACAGGTTTATTGTTCACTCAGGTTTGTTGTTTGTACACTCATTAAATACATATTTATTTCAATACGCCATGTAAGCATAATATTAACTGAAACAATGAAGGTATTAAAATGACATTTTGACATCTCATCATTTCATTCAACAATATGATTTAATGGGACAAATTCTTCAATAAATGTGCAGTAAATAAAAGTTACCGCCACACTGTGGACCTGTAACCTGCAAAATGCTGCAGAGAAGTTGCCATTTTACCTGACTGGTGATCCTGTTCTGGGGTCAAACAACAAATAATGACATAACATGGAAGAAAATACATCAACAGTGAAAAGTATACAAGAAACAAACAGAAGACATTTATAGTCGTAGTTTAGGAGTCATTTTGTCAAATGTTAAAATTCATGCAAAAAATGTGTATTGGAGCGAGAGGACACATTTACTGAGCCACTGTATGGAGATTAAAGCTCATTAATCGTAGAGGTAATGGACTGCACAAAAGTTTAAGTTCAAGTTAAGTTATTGTCACGACTGCAGAGAAGAAGCCGTCGGCAATGGAAATTTTAGATCTTAGCTCCCTCCAACAATGCTCGTTAAATATATATTAAAAGGAAATTTGGCAAGTAAAAAAATGAGTATCTTACACTTAAAATAATGCATAAGTTAAAATATATGGATATGATATACATATAGGCCTATAAAATATACATTTTTGGTGGACAGCAAAGTTAATACTTTTTTGTATTTTTAGTTAGTTTTTATTTTTATTTCCTTTTTTAATTTATGTTTTCAGCTCAATTTAGTTTAGTTTCAGTATGCACACACACACACACACACACACACACACACACACACACACACACACACACACACACACACACATATGCGCACAGAGAGGGATGAAAACCAGTGTAAAACAGTGAATAAAAGTATATATTATTATTATTATTATTATGAGTATAAAGACCCACGATTGCTGGATGTTTTTATTGCTTTATAATAAAAACAATAATACTAATAATAATAGCTATTATTATTATTATTATTATTATTATTGTTATTATTATTATTATTGTTAATGGTGGCGCATGGTGGAGGAGGTGAGTAGCTCCAGCAGGTGGCAGTAATGTGCACCAACATGACGACCAACCAAACACCAAAGAAGAAGAAGTCAACGACTGGTCGTGTTTCGTTTGAATCGCACTGATGGAAACGCGGTTCATGAGAAAGTGGCCCAAATTTTGAATTCCTGTGTGCGGAGAAGGTAAAGAGGTGTTCGCTTGAAGCTTTCAGGGTTTATTTAAGGTGTCTGTGATGGCGGCTGGCAGACTTCACCGCTGTTCTGTCAGCTGAGGTCTATTTCTGCCAGCTAAGTTAGTTAGCTATAACTAGCTAGCCGGCTCGTGCTAACATGCATGGTTCATTGACTGAGTGTCTGCCAGCTGAGTTTCCAGTCAATGGGAGACATTGTTGTCGGGTTAACAGAACATACAGTTATCATCCTGTTTCCACAGCTTCCGTTAGTTTCAGTGATCAGCGGGTGTGTTTCTGCGGAGGGGGCTAATGGAGTGATGCTAGGCTAGCTTGTGTCGTCAGCTAACTCCAACTAAGGACATTTACAAACAAAGTTTCATGGGTGTTAACTTCTTCCAGGTGGGATTCAAGTGGGCTGTACATAGGAAGAAATCAACAGAAGGGTCCCACATGGCTGCTCCGATATTACAACAGCCCAGTTTCCTGCTGGTGAGTGTCTATCAGCATGATTGTTTACAGTTACTAACCGATAATCAATGTGATTAATAGCTGCTGGGAGCTCAGATCTTATCCAACTATAACCCTGCCTGATTCGTATGCTGTAAAAGAGCTAGTATCTTTGGCTGATTTATTATTTAACAGTTGTTCTTTCTTCCGTCTGAGCACTAAGATTACAGTTGAATCGTCCATCTTTAGAATTACTCACAGTCTCTCTACTCTGTGATTCACCAAACGTGTTGTGATGTTGTTCCAGGCCAATCTTAAAGCTGATGCCACCACCAAACCTCTCATCCAGCGATGCCAAGACCTGGTGAAAATCATTGATGAATATCCTGCAAAGGTACTGTTCACTCTCCCACCACTGTCTTGTCTTTGCTTTATTTGTTGTGACTGTCACATAACCCTAATTTTTATAGCCATAGTTGCTGAAGTGATCACTCTGAGTCTGTAAGAAGAAGATTGAATTGGGTGAAACTGATCGGGAAAGTAATATTTTTGTCATTGGGATTACCTATACTGTAATTTTATACTGTAATTTTATTATCTGAACACTGCCTACAAAGACAAATTGTGATTTGTGCTATTGGGCCAAGACTCAGGAGGTAGATAGGTTGTCCACTGTTCTGAAAGTTGGTGGTTCAATCGTCGGCCCCTGCAGTCTACATGTCTAAGTATCCTTTGGCAAGATGCTAAACCCAGTGTTGCTCTCGATGTATGAATGGTGCTTGTGTTGTCACTCTGAGTGGTTGCTTAGACTAGAAATATAATGTATAACTGCAGTCCATTTACCATGGGTTAAATTGATTTGACTTGACGGCATTGACTCGCATTTGGTAAAAGCTTACAAATCTCTTTTAGAAGTTTATTCATGTCATGTTAACTGTATAACTTATGTTATTAAAAATTGATTGATTGGTGCACAAGATGCAATTTTACAAAAATGACTGCTTAAACAATATTAAAAGTGACTGATTTATTTGACTAATGGTCACGCTTACACACTGAAACAAACCATGCAGTCCCAGTGCAGTGCAACATTTAATATGCACTGTAAAGCAGCTGTATGGTTTTGTTCAGGTTCCACATAGTGTTTGAACAAGATTATTGGCCAGAAATATTTGCAAAAGAATGTCATTTGATTTGTACATGTCACAGTATTGCAGACTCAGTCAGCTGTTTGTCTCCTGACTGGATACTGCAGGGCAGATGGCAGGCGGCAGGCAGCAGGCTTGACCTTACCTTTTATGTTAATGCTAGTAGCATGAGGAGACAGCTGTCAGGACTGTGACTCCTGAGTTTCACTTTGAGTGTCTTCACTTTCTCTTCAAAGGACATTTGCACTTTGTACTGTCATTTGTATAATTCATGATAATATTTGACTGTCTTATGTTCAGATGTCACTCAGTACAGTCAGTCATGCAAGCCTTTATGTGCTGGAGACATTAGTGCCGCAAAATAGCGCAGCATATAATAAATGATTGTTCCTTTTGGCATGTGAGGGGGGGTCATTGTGGACATTGGATGTTTTGTTTGAGAGCAGCTGTTGATGCTGCAGTGAGTGACACAAAGGACGAGTGTGAGGCAGCTGTGTTACAGTCTGTGTTGGATGCGTTGTAGTCTGTAGCTTCAGTACAACTGTGAAAGCACTGATCCATAACCATCTGCAATAACTGCAATAAACTGGCACCATTAGTCAGTTACATAGGTCACAGGTCGCTTTGCTGATGTGTTGGATGTTTGTATTGTTTTAAAGACTATAAAAGTGTAATTTCTGTCTCTGTAGTATTAATATTTATTTATATTATGAGTATAAACTTGGTGTATTGTAATAAGTCCGAAGCCTTTTATTGTCTCTTTGTGTCTTACCTCCCAGAAGACTAACTCAATCTATGATTTAAGTTATGTTTGAATTCTTCTTTCTCCAAAACTTGCCAAGTATGTCGTATGAGTGCAGCTCTGCATTGCATTGTCACTTGTACAGTCACAGTGAAGGATTTCACTTGTGGTCACAGAACAGACCTGTCTGCTATGGGAATCATAATACTGTCTTAAATGTGTTTTCAGTGTATGATACAGATTATGTTTGTGTGTGTTTCCCCTTTAGGAGCTGCACTTGATCTTCCCCTGGCTGGTGGAGAGTGTGTTTGGCAGCCTGGACGGCATCATCGCTGGCTGGAACCTGCGACTCCTGCATTCACGGAACAATGAGTACAACATCGTTATGGAATTTCTAAACCCCAGGTAGTCTCAGTTTCTTTTCAGTGTGATGACATCAGCCAAGTGTAATTTTATTCATTGTGTGTCTCACGAATCAAATTAAACGCCGCTCCCTCTCATCTGATTTTGTTTTCAGTGGGCCAATGATGAAGCTCGTCTATAAACTTCAAGCAGAAGAGTACAAATATGAAATACCTGTCAATTATCTCCCGGTAAGAACATCTTTCTCTTTAGTCCCTGCATCACACTCAGTTGACACTCTTTGCATCCATTGCTTCCACGAAGACTTAAGTTCATCTTTGGTGTAACAGTTATTTTAGAGCACACAGTGGCATCACATCTGCAATGAATGTTTGATTATATTTCAGATAAGATAGCATTGCTCCACATAAACAGAGCCCTCTGTCAGCATCTTATTACACTGTTGGCCAGTCCTGATGTTGTGACTGACATGATGTCACATCTGACTTGTCTGTTACATGTATGGAGCAGTCGTTCCTCTTATCTCCTGTGGGATTCATTGGTTTGTTTAGTGGTACATCAGAGAAAAGATCTTTCTATATGCAATGAAAAGAGCAGCTTTCGGTTTCTGTAAACTGCAACAAGCCTCTTTCGCCAATCTCTTTAACTACCTGTGCATGTTTCCTAATTTTGTTCTCAAACCCAAACTGAACTGCTGAGCTAGATACTTCCTGCGTGAGTGTTTCACAGTGAACACCAGATCACCTACTGTGACGAAGCAGCATAAGTAGCAGGATGAATGCTGACAAATAGTAATCAGTAAGACAGTATTATGGAGGTGTTGTGCATTGCTGCCTCCAAATGACTCAGAAGAAAAACTGATATCAATGCAGAGCTGTAAGTTTGACCCTTGTACTCGTAGTTGTCAGTTATGGTGATAATAAACTGTGATAATACGATAAAAGTGATAAACTTTAACAAGTCAGTTAATTATTCAGTTTAGGATTAACGTCTGGGAAATTAACACTTGCATGTTTTTGCTTTCTCCAGTTTAAATGTTGAATCTCATTACTGCATGCTAAAATGAAGGTTGTCATTTCAGTCAATTGTACTGTGGAATAAAATATTTAGAGTGTGTCTTGACTATCATTTGTTAAGTGTGTATTGATGACATAGAGCAGTGGTTCCCAACCTTTTCCTAAGGGACCCCTTTTCTGTTATTGAGTAAACTGGCCTCTGACTAAGTGACATATTTTAAGGATATTTTGTATTGTATTCAAAACATTCATCTTTATAATGGCAACCCGTCCAAGTAGTGAAATTGATGAAAGGGTTCCATCTTTGAAGATCTTTTCTAATTTCCTTTACTACAGGATCTAAATTCATTTTTATCATTTTGTCAAAAGTAAAAGAGACAAAAATGCCTAGATATTTAAACCCATTAGAAGACAACTGAAATGGAATGGATTTCAATAAATCAAAGCTTCTAAAATTCCCTAGTGGTAAGGCCCGGGACTTCCCATAGTTGATCTTGTAACCAGAAAACACCCCAAACTCATTAATTATCTTGATAACAGCAGGAACAGAGGATAACGAGAAATTTTGTGAATTTTTTCCTTAGTTTGAATGCTGGTGATAAGGTACTAGATCGAATTGTTTCTGCTTAAGGCTCCATCTGGTGTAGAGAAAAAAAAGTGACTGGTAAATAATGAAATATCCTTTTATTTAAAGTTTAAAGCTGTCACAGTTGAAGTGGGTGTCCACTGATTTCAGTGTTTATCGCTGTGGCCTGATTTCTCACTCGTGTGTCTTGCAGGGTCCTGTGAAGGCCTGTATCCAGGAGGGAGTTCTCCCAGACTGTCCGCTGTTTCACAACAAGCTGCAGTTCCCCCTGTCTGGTGTGCTGACTCTGAACCTTGCTCTCAGTATCCTTCCCAACACAAACATTAATCTGTCTGGCTTGTCTGTCGGTATCAGAGAGGGATTTCCCATGACGAGTTAAGCCTTTATTGAAAATATAAACAAAACCATGTGAAGGTTCATAACTACTAATTATAATAACTGTTGTTCACTGAACAGTGTTTTTGCTCTTTGTTTATTGTCAGTTAATCTGCAAATAATTCTATGTCTATGAAATGTCCTTCCCACAGCCCAGAGTAATGTCTTAAAATGTCTTCCCAAATCCCAAAGATTTTCAGTTTAATAAATGACAAAGAAAGGCAGCAAATCCTCACATTAGAGAAGCTGGAACCTGCAAATATGTGGCTTTTTTTCACAGTTTGTACCTAGAAAAAGACTGAAACAGTTAATTGATTGCCAAAATAGTTGCTGATTTGTTTCTGCCAGTCTACTAACAGATTCACTCATGATTTCAGACTTAATCTTTTATCTAATTTGTCTTAAAATTAGACAGCTGTAGATGTTTATTGTGTGACTTTTTAACAACGAGCTAACTTTCAGATGACAACACGAGGGTTTGTACAATCAAGAGAGGGAACAGATTTCACCTTTTTCCTTAAAGTTCTGCAGATCCGTTTGAATTCTTCATGTTCAACTTTGCCTACTGTCTCATCACGCCAAAGGTGAGTTTTACAGTATACTGTCAGTGATATTCTTATTTAATGGTGTCACTGGCCAGAAGAACTAAAATCAGTCTTACTTAGTAACAACAAGGTCTCTGTGGGGATCTTTTTCATAATGTTGTCAGACAGAAGTGATTGTATTTGCTCACATTATCATTCAAAGTGTCTGATGACATATGGAAGAGATGAACCTTTTTGTTAAAGAGTAAGATCCTTTGTATAATCAGAAACGGACTCTGTTTAAGTAAACAGTAATTTTACTGTGTATCAAGGCAGCATATTTGCACATCTAACCACCAGGAGAATTAAGGGTTTATTTCAGCTAAACCAGAGTTGGTGATTGTTGGAACATTGGAAAGATAAATCAAGGCAGTTAAAGTTGCTGTTTATTTGAAGAGAGTCTGATAGGTACGGCGATAGCAATTTTCTTGTCTGTATCTGTTTAAACAAAACAGATCCTACTGTAACCAAAAAGTCTGTCTCTTTAGGAATCGTTTCCATTATGTTTTCACGCATGTAAAATAATAATCAAAGCCTGCCACTGGCAAAAACAAACACTTTTAATGGACATAAATTGACATTATTATTATTATTGAAGACAAAATTATGGATTCATAATTCATGAGTCATTCTTTTTAAGTTTATGGTTATAGCTGTGGAAGCTGGATGACCATTTCTGCTTTATACAGAAAATAGTATATAAGACAAAACTTAAGACTGTTATTTCTCACAGGGAGAATTGATCAGTACTTTTATGTTTTCAGAACTATCCTCAAGGCCAACATGGAAGCTCCACTGACACTGCCTACTTTGTGCTCGTGGACACTTATCTGAAATACTTCCTTCCCAGTGAAGGAAGTGTCCCTCCTTCCCCTTTCTCTGACTCCAGAGGCTCCGTCACTGCACCTCCACCCAGGTATATATAACAAGAAACGTTGGCTAATTCATATCTGTCTGAAGATTTTCGCAAGAAGATGTGAAGAGCAGACTGTCTTTTTTTTCATGCACCACATTCAGACAAACCTTTTGATGTTAAAAATCCCAGTGGAGGTTGAGTAATTGAATGTTTGACCCAATATAACAACAAAATATTTATCTTTTTTATATGTTTTCCACTATCTTTCTCCTGTAAATTCACAGATCTTCCAGTGTTTCCTTCGCTGGTTATGGCGTTCACACCCCGAGTCTCCTGAAACATCACATATTCCATCAACCATCAGTTAACGCAGACCCCGCAGCCCAGGAAATTTGGAGGTCTGAAACACTGTTACAGGTGAGACACATATTAAACTGTGGGTTAGTGTGCTCCCCATATGCACAAGGTTTAAATGTCACAGTGCAGTGAAATGAGTTCATGTACTCGGGACTCGCGACAAAATGTTCTAAAAGTGAGAGATAATGTTCACTGAAAACCCTCAAGAATATTGTGGAATGAATGATATTGTTTTAACAGACGCTGGTTCTAGTGTTTAACCATATGAAATTAAGGCTGTGTGTGTGTGTCTGTGTTGTATTCTAAGATGTTTGTGGAGATCTGGCTCCATCACTACTCCTTAGAGATGTACCAGAAGCTGCAGTCTCCTCAGGTGAAGGTAAGAGAAATATTCCCCTCACACACCCCCCTCCTCATCTCTACACTGCAGCATCGCACGGCTGGCTGTTGACTGGCTGACCACAACCCCACCCCCCTCTCCAACACCTGCCCCATCCCTGTCTCTCCTCGGAGCAAGCCCAGGGTGGGAATATTGTGCTGGCCAGCAGCCTTGTGGTTGGTGATTTTGTCCATCAGCCACTTTTGCACCTGACCAGCTACTGTCAGGAAGTCCTACTCTAAAGCTATGTTTTATAAAACTGTGAGTGGGCTGAGTTTGAAGATGCACCGGCTACTGTGGCTGGTAAAGACAAAAAACACCCTGAGCAGGCTTGGGGGAAGTTGTCCAAAAACTTAGAGCAAAGAATTTCATGTTTTAGGTAAGCTTAGGGGTAAGACAGCTATTGTTTTTCCACTATTGAAGGACAACTTCACCCATAACTCTGTCATCACACTGCAAGCAGTCACATTTCTGCATACCATCAGGAGTGTTAAAGATGAGCAGCATATTGTCCTGCAGATGAGCAACTGTTGTCAGTGAAAAAGAACTCACTGCAGCCAAAGAGACATAATTAAGCTGACTGAAATTCAAAGGTTTCTTGAGCTGCTTGCAGTGTGAATGCACAGCAGGCGTCCCTGTTCCCCACTTTCGAAGCATCACAGTTTCTGGGTTATAGATGAAATGTTGTTAAAATCCCTTTTATAGCGTATGAGTAGCTGCAAAGGAAAGCTACTGTATTAAGGAATTTGGCATGTGTTCCCAGTAGTAGTGCTTTTGCTTCCTTTCACATCCTTTGCATGCTGGCATGTCACCGTCACCAAGTGTTTGTTAAGTCGATTTGTCCTGTGTGTGAAACACCATCATAAAGCCACAGCACGGTGAAGGTTTCTGGAGACTCAGTCGAGGGTGCACAGCTAATATGATCCCCTTAAACGCAGGAGTCTTTAAACATTTTGATGCTTGACTCTACTACCTAGGGATGCATGATAATATCAGCACATCATCTGTATCGGCTGATACTGGCTTTAAAATGAAATATCGAAATCGGTCAACATGTCGATTTCTGCTGATATGATAAACCAATACTTTTTTTTTTTTTTAGAAAAAGAGAGGTAACTGGTTTCTCTGTATAGTCAAACGTAGATCAAAAGCTTGTGTTGGGTGCTCATGGAGAACGGGAAACAACAGGATACACAGAAGGGCAATCCAGGCACTCCAAAAATATAGAACAGAGGAAGGGAGTTTTAAAAAGCCTTTAATGTAGTGGCTAAATCATTAAAAGAGCAAACACATTTCAAACACTGCTGGTCTTCGTCAGGGCTTTAAAAACAAGTTTTTACATCTGTTTTACAAATTTCTTAAACCACCACAAAGTAAAACAACACCCTTAGAAAACAAAAGGCTGTGAATTTTCATTTTCCTCTGGGCTTTTCAAATTTTAAAGGAACCGTTCTTTATAAATGCATATAAATCAGACTGTAGCCCTTTTTAAATAGGAATTGTGCAAATTTGCAGGAAAGCCCAATCAGTCTTTATTCAGCATTGGCAGTATGAAAACAAAATCGGGGAGTGCAGCAAAATGCCGCCTACCTACTTTTGTTTATACAGAATGTGCCTTTTTCGGGGCAATGGGGGGCGTGAGCAAATAACAAAATGTGTAGCTCAGCGTGTGACGTAAACAGTGACGTGGGAGGGAAGCCGCGGCTGGTCAGTCCTTCAGCGATTCTCTCTTAAATCGGCCTGTTTTTCACCGTCCCCGTCATCTGATGGTTAATGGCCTCTTCATTTGCGAGGGCAAAGAGGGCACATTTATCCACTGCCAGTGAGTTGCACGTGCGGCGTCATCAACAGCCCCTCCCGTGGCGGAAGGCCGCCTCGGTCTTTTTAAACCAAAAAGGTTCCACCAACATGTCTACCCTACGAGGCGGAAAATTGGGCACCTCGGATCAACTCTGTGTGTCTAAACGCTCGCAGCTTGCCAGCAAAACGGCCCAACATTCACCGAAAATCTGGCAGTGTAAAAGGGGCTAATGAAATAATAGTATTACACCATGCAAACGCAAAGAGGCTACATGGTCTTAAATCAGGGTGTTACATAAGTAGGCCTACATAAATGAAAATACATATAAAAATGAAGATAAACCAGGTTACAAGCGTACAGAAAAAATGAGGTATAGTCAGTCAGAGGATTCAGGGAATAGAGTTGCATAATTTCCCATAATATATGGACATATCAGTATTGGTTATCGCTCAAATTAGTTTTTGGATATCACCATATTGGATATGGGCAAAAAAAATCCACTGTCGTGCATCCCTCCTACCACCTGTATGGTTATTTTTTATCCCAGGGACCTCAACAGAAATTGTACTCTATGATTCTGGCCTATGGAAATGCCCTTAACAAATGTCCATACTATTTTGATATCAGGTCTGCTGGTGTTACAATCACCGCAGAGGGGGTGAGTGCAAAGTTTGCACGACCGATAGAGTCACATTTATGGTAAATACTCCAAGTTAAGATATACCATAATTTCCAAATATTCTCTACTTTGAAACAACAGAATAACAAAAACATCAACCAATCACAGATGGTAAATGACGTTGTTGCTCAAAATGCTCTGTGAAACAGGAGAAGCACTCTGGGAGAGAAACCATGTCCAAGGATCCTGTCAGGGTTTTACAGTGTCTCTAAAGAGGGCATGATGTGTCCAACTGAGGATTATAGGAACTAATTTCTTGTATTATCTTATTACCAGCCAAACTCACCTCACCTTAATACCTTGAGACTAAAATACAACCTCTGCAGAAAGATAATGAAGCATCCAGTGGGTTGCTTGAAAATTGTCGGCCTGTTACAGCTGCAGTACATTGTGAGTATGTTTGATGACCATGAGGTTAGGTGCCCACCTATCAAAACCAATCACAGTGAGACTTTATGCTGGTGTTTGTTACCTTTACCTGCACCATACCTGCCCTATAGTTTACACACTTAGACGTTCAGCTTTACAGATTGCATGGATAGTGTGATGCTGAGATGTAGTACACACTTGCTTATTCACCCACCAACACTGTTTCCTCAGTTTTTATGTAGCAGTAAAAAATAATAATAAGGGATAAGGGATGCTTATTTTTTGGTTAAGATAAGGGCTGCAACTGTCGGTTCTTTTCATTATTGAATAATCTGACAGTTACTTTCTTAAATAATCGATCAGTTGTCTATAAAACATCAAAAAACAATGAAAAATGTATTAGAAATTTTCTGGTACAGAACATAAATCCTCCCTACCAGACTCTCCAACTACAACAAACAAACCCTACAATAAACCAATACCATAAAATACAAGATGACATGTTCAAATGTGGTGTCCGACTGACCCAAAGATATTCAGTCACTGTGATGTAAGAGAAGCAACAACAATGAATCCTCACGTTCTAGAAGCTGCAACTGTCAAAATAGTTGCTGAGTAATTTTCTGTCAGTTCAGTATTTGTTGCAGCATTTATGTTGCTGAAGTATCAGATTTAATTTTAATCAGCTGAGCTCCTTTACTGTTCCATAAGGCTGCAGAGGAAACAGTAAAACAGCCCTTAATGTAACACGTAACACGCTGACCAGTGACCTGCATCATAAACATCTCAGTGTTTGTCAACCTCCTGTGTACTAAATGCTAATCCTCCTAAAATGTATTAACCACCGTGTTGAGTTACTGTGTTGTGTTCTGTGTCCATCCTGTGAAGAGTGGACTTAAACTGCAAGATTTTGGCAAAGTTGATTTAAGCTTGACAGGCACAGACTAAAGAAGAGGCTTGAAATAGGAGATGTTCTTGGTATATACGGTGCAACAAGTAACTTGATTATTAAGTATGAGGTTAAACTGGGCTTCACTGTACGATTTGAGTCCATCTTTTACTCTTCCTCCCTGCAGTGCTGATAGACTTGTTTTTGTTGAAGAAAACCCACTGAACATTTGATTTCCTATAGATTCTTCACAATAAAAGTATCTTGTTATTTTGTTACATATAAGCTTTTATTGTGAAGCACCAAAATAAGGAAATGTTTGGTTTTCATCAGCAGTGACTTAACAAGACTCTTACAGCTAAAAGTGAACGTGAAACAGTAAAATAAAGCAGATGAGAGCTGGAAGGTTTTAGGAGACTTTTAAAAACGCCTTGCTCTCTGGTCTCCTGCGCAGAAAGGGCTGAATGAAGTCTCGCAACACATAGACTTGTTTCAGGGGGAGAAAGGGGGTCACAGGGGTTGGCTGCGGTCAGTTTGGAGGTGGTTGGGTGTGCTTTTGGCCATAGACCAGTGAAGGTCCATCTCTGGCGCAGCTTGGCATGTTTAAACTGACAGAGGAAACATAAATCAGTGCAGCATGGTTTGACTCGGCCAAAAGTTACAATGGAAAAGGCCCTAAATTGCGATCTATTGCTTTACATTGCAGACAGTTTTCTCGGACTGTAGCAGCTGGAGTTTGACAACAACATTTCTAAAACGGGCTCAAAGGGTACAGTGTATGTCCAGTTCTACCAAACCACAAACTACAGATTTCCCTGTATGCAGTGCCTCTGTTAACACAGTGGGACAGTTTTGATTATTTTGACATTTTTGCTGAGGCAAAGCAAAGTCTTACAGTTTTGAGTTCACTCTGTTAATGATGTTAAACATTAGGGATGGGAATGATTAAAAGCTGATGTACAAAAAAGTGTTAACACATCCATTTGAATATATGGCGTAGTGGAACTGGAACATTTTTACAGTTACTCCTTTAGCTGTGGATGTGTTTGTTCAGTCACTTCTGTGTCAACACTCGGATTGGACATAATGTGTTTATCCACGATGGCTCTCCTGTCGTTGCTGTAGACCCTTAGTTGAATGTGAATGGACGATTTCTTTAGTATGTGAATTAAAGTAAAAGCTTGATCCAAAATGATTCCCATCCCTACGATCATGTAATCCGTCTGTCTGCAGTTTAGGAAAGGCCTCTGCATCGTTCCCCAGCAGTTCAAGCGTTGTGTTCCCACAGTCAATATTTTATTTTTGTCTGTCTCCCCTCCTGTTCTCTGCTCTTCTCCTCCTGGATGTTTTTGGCCAAATGTTTCTGTCTGGTTGCACTCTCCTTTTTTCGCTGCCTCCTTTTCTCCTGTTCTCATGTGTACCTTCCTCCTGCCACTTCTTCTTTTCCTTCCTCCTCTTCCTCCCTTATTGTCACTTATCCCCTTCCTTCCTCTTTCTCTTCACTGTTCCTCCTCCACCTTTTGTCGTTGTCTTTCCTCTTCCTCATCTTCCTCTCCCTCCTGGTGGTTACGGGTGAACAGCTGGCGCTGCTGCAGTACCGCCTCAGTATGTCCAGCATGCCGTGCCAACCCTACGCCCCACCAGGCTCTGGGACCCTCCACACCTACCAAGTACTTTTACCTTTTCATTCACCCCCGCCCCTCTGGGGCCTCCTGGAGGTAAACCTCAGTCAGTTAAGGTCAGAGTCAAGGGTACTTCTCTCATATTGACTCACACGGTGAGACACTGGCCGTCCAGTCACCAGCTTCATTAGTTACATACGACACAAGTGGTTATGTGGAATTAATTTGGCTTTTCTATAAAAGAAAAAAAAAACAGGTTAGCTACAAAAACATTTGAAGTGGTTGATGAATTGTGATGCACAGTATGTTTCCAAATTATTAAAGACAATCCAGTCTCATTAAGTGGCAGTAGATCTCTGTTCATCTCAGCCTTTTTTTTACCTTTAAGTCAGGAAAGAGTTTTTTATTTTAATGAGCTTGACTTTAAAATGTAGCCGGGTTTAATGATGTTGGGCTGACTGTTAAAAGAGGGCTTTTCATAAAGGGATCCATGAGCAGCAACGTTTGGTCCTAACCCACAATTAGACAAACCAGAGATTACATTATTACGTTACGTGCACCAAATCTTGCTGTTGTGTTTCCTGTATGAGGCTCTCAGTCTGACTGTAAATTGTGAATCTCTACAGAGAAGTATCCTTGACAGGAAAAGTAATCCTTGAATGAAGCTTTGGAATTTGAGCAAGTCTTTATTGGTTTGAATGTGGTTCTCTTTTGCTGTTTGTGTTGTTTGTTTTTTTAAAGGCATGCTTTTTACACTGAATCTGGTGTGCTTTGTTGCTTTACGTGTTTATGTGGGTGATAAATGTTCCTTTCTATTGACACTATTGCTCCATGTAAAGCAAAAGATACTACTACATTTTCTATTTTACATGCCAATGTGAAATCATTTATTTATTAGATATATATATATATATATTGTGATTCTTAGTCTAAATTAATTTAGGACACAGAGGTAAGGCTTGTGCTTGTTTGCATTATGGGAAACACTGCATCATTCTGACAAAGCAGCTTTGCTGTGAGCGGCTAATGGAGCACTGAGGTCCCACCTTAGAGTGTCATTTATTAAAATGTAATGTGGTGCTTACATTTTAATAAGTCGGTTGTCATGAAGTGATGATTTCATAATGAATGATTGAACATTTTTTTAATTAAATATACACACATGTACACATCTAGTATCAAACGGCTAAAATGTATATCAGGTGTATTTTGTATAGCCCTCAATTACTGTCTGAAACAGTTTTAAGACCTGAGCTTGGGACAAGACTGAAAAATAATAGATATATGTGATTTGTAATTTATTTATTTAAGAAAGTACAATCTATATTAATTAACATTTAAATATATGTAAATGCACCTGATTTAGCTGAAAAGCAAGGTTTCATTAGTAGTCCCTTTCACAATCCGCAAGGGTCCATTTTGGAAAACCTGCACCCGCCCATACCTGTAAAGCTCACAACCAGAATCTAAGTCTAAGCCTACAACTTGAATTATAAATTCAGCGGAGGATACATCTCTTACACTGGCTGCACTCAGTGCCAGGATGCCGAAAACATCCTGCGCAATCACTGCCAGGTCAGGAAACATTTTAGCATGCTCCTTCCACCACCATAAAATGTCAGAAGGATCCTCCTTGGGTGTCTTGAACTCCATGTAGGCTTTCACCTCATCCTCGGTCTGCGAAGTTTCACAGCTGGAGTCCTCCATGTCGGTGACCAATGTGGCGACGGGGTCAAACGTTACACTTGTGTCACTGACTTTCAAAGTAAAAGGAACTGCAGCTTGATAATAGTGATTTAGATGTCAGAATATGACACACCACTGCACATCTTTTTACTTTGTGTTATTCTGAAAAATAGATATAGAATAGATATATATATATATATATATAATAGATATAGAATATATTTTTGTCGTCACCCACTGCCCACCTGCTTGTAGTTCATTTTTTAGATTATTTATTTATTTATTTTATAACCCATTACACAGCTTTTTTGCAGGTAGGACTCTCATCCCTTTGCCTGAATAATAGGAAAAATGCAGTATTGGGAATACAATATGTACAGTGATCAAAGACATACAACATTCAGGAAGATAAAACAGATCAAATCCAAATAGCAGATGATGCAGGTTCAGTATGAGTATAGTCCTTTTAATTATTAGTGTTATTATTACCGTTATAGGGATAAATTCAAAGGCAATGTCCTGGTGTGGGAAAGGTGCCAGCTCAAGATTAGGGCTGCACAATATTAGGAAAATAGGTGATGTCCAACAGCACTGATGAATATCATGATAACCATGTTAGATAAATAAACAGATATTACAGTGTACTCAGTTCTGTCTCTGATGCTTTCAGTATAGAGTGCTCCAGGAGTGAGTCCTAAAACCTGTAATTAGCATTAGCATTTTAGCACTCCTGGTTCCCTGGTTGTAGAAGTCAGTAGGTTTTGTTTCAGTAAATACCCCACTAGTGAACTGTGAAGCCTTTATGTGTCTTAAAAAACTGCAACTGCAGTGTAGTTCCTTTTATAGCCTAGTGTGAGCTTTCTGCCTCTGGTTCATTGCATTTAGGCTTCAAAAATCATAACAGTGGTGTTAATTTGTGAAGATTCTCTTGCTGAACAAAACACGTAGGCATCATGTTTGTCTGTCACAGAGCTTATTTTCTGCAATAATCCAAAATCCAATGGAAAAAAACTCATTGGCTTTTTGACGAGGAAACCAAGGTAACACTTACTTCTGTGTTGGCATACAGAATTACATCATCCTTGAAGCATTCTGTACTGCTAAAATACAATTGGTTGCTTCTTGAATATGAAAAAAATTAATGGAAATTATTTCCTGCATTCTTTTATGGCACAAATTAAACATTGAACTCAACACAAAATGCACCAATAAAAAGTAGAATGATAGTTACACTTTTAAGTACATTTTCCCACTGATTCTGTCTTTCAGCTAATTAAAAAAAAATCCCTGAGTGCAATATTGTAGTCTTTTACAATCAAGCTCACATCAAGATGACATTTGGAAAAAACAACAACTGTATATTGTGCAGCTCTGCTGAAGATGAAATTATTTAGGCAGGAAAGGAACAAAATCTAATCTGGAACTGTAGGAATGCTCAGATGAAATAACCAGAGTAGATGTTGAGCTAACTTGTGTAATTTAGGACCAAAGTCATACTAACACAGATCAGTCAGAAAGAAGCACCTGCACACAGAGCAGACAAAACCATTTGCTAACTAACTGGTCCAGACCCAGTCTCTCCCAGTAACACTGGACAAACCAAATGATTGATAGGCGTGAGACCTCTGTACTCTATAGAGCAGTTAATGCGCTGAGCCTTTGGTGATAGTTTGGCTGCTTTTGGACTGGGATGCATTATGATTGGCTGCTTCAGAAGCTGGGGGCTGATTGAGATAATGGGGGGGTGTCACGTATGTGTGCAGCACTTTGTGACTGTTTGTCTCTCCAGGAACCCTTCAGCCCGACAGAGGAGCACGTGCTGGTGGTGCGTCTCCTGGTGAAACATCTGCACGCCTTCTCCAACAGCCTGAAGCCCGAGCAGCTGTCCTCTTCACCCTCGGCACACTCACACACTCACACCAGCCCGCTGGAGGAGTTCAAGAGGTCAGAATCATTTGACATTGCGACAGTCAGACTCTGGGGTAATGCTGCAGGTCGGCCTTAAAGGGACAGTTCACCCCAACATCAGGAATACACATTTTTCCTCTTACCTGAAGTGCCATTTATTAATCTAGAGTGTTTTGGTGTGTCGCTGAGTGTTGGAGATATCAGCTGTAGAGGTGTCTGCCTTCTCTCTGATATCTCCAACACCTGGCAACTGACACTAAAACAAAAATAGCACTACAGGTAAGAGGAAAAATGTGTATATTTCATTTGGAGGTGAATCTCCCTTTTGATACAGGAAACCATTTCATGATCTGTCGAAAGCATCAAGCAAAGTTTGATTGTTTTTACTTTGACTTTATTTGCTCTTGGTTGCCATTGGATGTTGACTTTTCCTACCCTTATAAAAGAAGTGTTTCCATATATATGATTAAAAAAAATTTGCCCTTAACAAGCACAAAAAGTTTGATGTTCCTTTTCCTTACAGAGTGGTTGTGCAGCGTTTTGTGCAACAGAAGCTGTACCTGTTTCTCCAGCATTGCTTCGGTCACTGGCCTCTCGATGCCTCTTTCAGAGCGGTAGGTCTCACATGATTCGCCATTTCAGACAATATTTCAGGAGGTGTAACAGCAAAATAGGTTTTAATTTCTCGGTTATTACTGCAAGCAGTCTGTGGTAAGAAATGTTCAAAGTCATGCCTTCAGACTATACAAAGATTATTCCAGCCATACAGCTGAGGAGACACACGTAGTTTAAGTATTAGTTTATTGTTGAGAGAGTGTATCGTCTCTGTGTTTAGGTGTTGGAAACATGGCTGAGCTACATCCAACCATGGAGATACACAGGAGAGAAAACCAACTCTCAGCCAGATCAAAACAGAACAGTACCTGACAAATGGTGAGTCTGATGTCTTTTCGTACATGCTCAACATGCACTGGTCGTCATTTTCATACAAACATGATTGAAACAGAAAAATATTGGTGTAATGACCTGTGAAGGTGAATATGGTGATTATTGTGGTCATTCTGTGTAAGTACATGACACGCTGGTGGTTTAATATTGAGGTGAAAATATTTTTTCTGACGTTAACTTGATCTTTGACAGGGAGTCGTTCGTTCAGGAGAACCTGCTCATGTACACGAAGCTCTTCCAGGTGTTGTTGAACAGAGCCGTGAGGACGGATCTGGTGAATGCCAAAAATGCACTGATGGTCTTCAGGGTGGCCAAAGTCTTCGCACAGCCAAACCTTGCTGAGATGATCCAGAAAGGTGGGGACAGAAATGCTTTTTTATTTTCATTTTCAGTCAATTTTATAACTGTTTCATTAGGATATGTGATTTGTGTAAACAGTACCCAGTTCTAAACGGTCGTATGAGCTGAATGGACTGGAAATACCTCCTGTCGCTAAGTGGTATCTAAGGTTCATCCTGTTTACTGGAGAAGTGAATAATGTTGCATTGCATAAATACCTTATGGGGTGGTCATGATTGTTCCAGGTATGAGGTTAACCCTGTGGGAGTTAATTGAATGTGACAAAGCCTGGGGGCCAGCTGCATTTCGTATCATACGGGTTTTTTTTTTTTGGTTTTTTTTTGTAATATCACATACTAATGAGACATATGCGGCTGTTTCATCTTTCAGTGAAAAAGTATTCAAGGTTCTACCCCTCCTAAAAGACTTTACGCTTCTTTGATGTTGCCATGTTTGCAGGAAATGTCTGCTGTTGCTAACCATTCATTTGCTTGTTTACGTTTATGAAAACACATTAGTTCCTCCTGCATAGTTCCTATTTGGTGCATGCCTGCAAACTGTGTGATAGCCCTGCCATCGTGAGGTGAATGGAAAAAAGTAGTGATTTTGCTTGAGTAACCAATGTTGTGTGGTTGGCCTCATATAATACATTTGGCAGGGGTGGGAATCTCTCGGCACCTCACGATTCGATTCAGTTCCGATTCTGAGGGCAACGATTTTGATTCTAAAACGAGCCAATAAGAAAATTTACACTAGATATTGAAAAACATTATTGTAATAAAGCTGGGAATACATATCCAGTACATACAAACTGTATTACTTACTGTGGTTGAGATGACTACACTCCACTGGCCTCCTCCTCATCCACAAATCTCATTGGGACTCTCCTGTCCCTCGTCGACCTCCTCGACTTTTTTCCTCCAGTATTTACAAAACTATAACTGACTAGAACTATCTTTCTATCTATGAACTATAAAAATACAAACTATTGCAAAACAGATGAACGATGACAAAACTACGAACTATGGTGAAAACATGACGAAAACACTAAATATTATTTACAAAGAAAACGCCACCCAAACTCCACTAAAACTTGCACTCTCCTCGTCAGCGGTCACTCTCCTCCTGCTGTGCTCACTTCCCTCCCCTCCTTCACAGGTAATGATGTCACTACGGTCATTTACCGTATGACTAGAAAGCTCCGCTTCTCAGCTTTCAGAATCCGTTGGAATTACGTCAATAGCGTGAATGGTCGAGGAGTTTTCGGTAATTTGAAACATAAATCTAAAAATAAAATCAAAATCGATTGAGTTTTCCACATCGATGCTCGCATTGTTCAAGACAGAATCTCGATGCATCTAAAAATCAATTTTTTCCCCCGCCCCTAACATTTGTAAAGACAAACTGTGGGTTGTTTAAAATTGACCCCCAGGCCAGACTTTGGACATGCCTGTCTAAGCAGGATAATGCCCATTATCTGGACTTCATGACACCTCATCGGGCATCATCTCTGACATGTAATCGATTAATCTCACCCAAATGGATGTCTGTCTTTCAATTTTCGCGACAATCTTTTATCCAGTCAACTTCCCACATGGCGGGTCTATTACTGAGGACCCAAGGAAGTACAGTGTCGAGTGTGAGCTCTTGAGATTTACAGGAAATAACGTTTAGTAGAGCATGGAAAAAATTATTAGACCACCCTTGTTTTCTTCAATTTCTTGTTAATTTTAATGCCTGGCTCAACTAAAGGTACATTTGTTTGGACAATTATAATGATAACAACAAAAATAGCTCATGAGAGTTTAATTTAAGAACTAAGAACTATTCATTTTCCATGGTTTTCTTGATAATAACCAAAATTACTTAAATTCTTACATCAATAGCTATGGCATTGTACCGCCAAAAACACTACTTTTAAGCATTCCATGTTTTCTTTTCTGTTTGCTTTAAACACATGATACACACAAGAGTTAATAATTGATTGCATAACCATTGTTTTTGATGACTGCAGCCATGCGTCTTGGCATGCTCTCCACCAGCTTCTGACATTGTTCTGCTGTCACAGCAGCCCATTCCTGTTGGACAAATTCAAACAAATTTTCTTTGTTTTTGGGCTTGTGGTTCTCCATTTTGAGTTTGATGATTTTCCATAGGTTTTCAATTGGATTAAGATCTGGTGATTGAGCAGGCCAAGGCATGGTGCGAATGTTGTGGTTCTCCATCCAGGCTTTAACTGACCTTGCCGTGTGGCAAGGGGCATTGTCTTGTTGGAAAATCCAGTCATTCGAGGCAGGAAAGAGTTTTCCAGCTGATGAAAGAAGACTGTTTTCAAGGGTAGTCCTGTACATGACCTGGTTCATTCGGCCTTCACACAATTGCATTTGCCCTGTTCCACTCAGACTGAAACAACCCCAGATCATGACTGATCCACCCCCATGTTTTACTGTAGGGGCAAGACAGTCTGGGTTGTAAGCTTCTCCAGGCTTCCTCCTAACCAGTAAGTTGGCTGGAGTGGGCATCAATTCAAAATTGGATTCATCACTGAAGAGGACCTTAGCCCAATCATCAACACACCAATCCTTGTGGTCTCGAGCAAAGAGTAACCGGGCCTTCCTCTGCCTTTCATTGATGAAGGGCTTCTTGCGTGCTCTGTGTGACTTCAAACCAGCTTCAACAAGTCGGTTTCAACCTGTCCTTGCCGAACAAGTCACATTTTCTCGACAGTGCCCACTCATTTTTAAGGTCCCTGGAGGTCTGACGACGATTCCTGACACAGGAACGGATGAGTGCACGGTCATCTCGTGGGGTAGAAAGACGTTTCCTGCCACGGCCAGGTAGCAATTTGGTAGTGCCATGTTCAGCTTGTTTTTTTTGTTGTTGTAATGAACGGCTGTCTTGGAGATCTTCAGTTTTTTCGCTACCTGTCTCTCACTCATGCCAATTTCCAGCAGTGCCAAGATGGCTGCCTTTGTGGCTTCACAAAATTCTTTTGTTTTAGGCATTATGTGAGAGCTGACAACTTCTGAGTTGTGCTACGGCTTGAATGTAAGCAGGAAACCACTCTAGGCCTTTGCATGTGCAGTGCTGCTTGTGACATGAAATGGCCTCTTATATACCCTGGGAATCAATTAAGCTTAAGAATGTCAAATGGGCCATAAAGTATTATGTGACCAGCTGCATTTTTTGTTGTGTTCATTGTATTATACGTTTAGTGGTACCAGATATTAGAATGAACAAGAAATTGAAGACAACAAGGGTGGTCTAATAATTTTTTCCATGACTGTATATAGAGGGGACCCCTATTAACTGTTATGCTGCTACAAAAACTCAACCTAACCCAACATGTCTTTACAGGAGAGCAGTTGTTTCTGGAGCCAGAGCACGTCCTCCACCACCGCCAACCCCGCGGCTACCTGACGCCAAGCCAAGGAGGCAGCTACCTGTCGTCACGACAACGGGTGGTGACAGACGTGGTGTTCAGGGTGAAGAGCCACGTCTATGCTTTGGAAGGCCAGGACTGCCAGTACAAACAGATGTTCGGCCCTGAGCTCAGAGGAGCCGTAAGTTTGGTCACGGCATGAGTTTTTTCTTTGAGATTAAAGTCTGGGTCATCTGTGTTTTCACCCAGAAGCTTCTGTTCTTCTGGTAGTTTTACTTTGGTAGAGGACAAAGTGGTTTATCGTAATGCAGTGGGGAGGTCATACAGAAATGACCCACAAGTTTTTTTTGTCTTGTTTGCAGGTCATGAAGTTAATCCAGATAATTGCACAGGCCAGACAGACAGCCAAGAGGATATCGGATCACTCCAATGAAGTGGCCGCCAATAACTCGTTCATGTCCTGGTTTGGGATGGGCTCTCCTGATCCCAACAACACCTTCCCCGGGGCCGAGCCAGAGGAGAGCGGGGAGTGCTTGAAAAAGACTCACGAATTCCTGGACAGAGCTTTGGAGAACTTGTGTCAAATCTTCAAGGTAAGACAAGTTCGACTCCCGTTTAGTTTTGTTTTCCTCTGTCGCTAATAGAGTCTGAGAAGTCCGGGGCTGTTCATAAAACATTCAGGATGCCACAGTTTATTCCACACTACTGAAGCTGCTCCTTTTTTTTAGAGCCACCACGGAGTCAGTTATAGTTTTGCTTTCAGCCATGCTTGTTGTTGCCATGGGTAACAAACACTATGACGTCAATATGTCAACAAGTCAAAATATAGCGAGTATCACAGTATTAATTTTTCATATCAAATCAAAGATTATACCGGTATTATTGTGAACGGTATGATATGACACACCCCTAATGCACACAAATTATTTTATTGACATATATAGTGTATGTTTTTCTATTTACATTTATTATATTGGAATATAGATATGATGCTTTGCAGTTATTAGGTCATAAACCAACCTGTTTACAGTTTTTTAATTTACCGACAATGTAAATTCCGTTTGCTGTTACATTCAGAGGAAGTTTTCAGTAACTCATTTATGCAAAACCATCCTGACTCTTGGTGTTCACCTGCTTAACTTTGTATCTCTTGTTTTGTAGCTGAACCAGGTGCAGCTGACTCAGCTCATATCCAACCTGGGCTCGTCTCAGGACGATGGAAACAGCAAACAGCTGCCAGACTGCATCCAGGGAGAGAATGGACTCATTCTCACCGACCTGGGCAGGAGGCAGGTTCGTATTTCAAGTTATCGTATAAGAGAAGGAGGGCATGTAATAGGCGGGAATAAAATTGTGTGTTTGTGTGTGTGTGTGTGCAGATTATAAGTGGACTGCGCCGGTTTGACGTTCAGTATCAAGGAGACCCGGAGCTCCAGCCCATTAGGAGCTATGAGAGCGCCCTGCTGGTCAGGCTTTTCTACAAGATCTCTTCTCTGGTTAATGATAGGGTAAGTGCTGTCTGCTTATGTTATATTAACATGTATGATACATACCATTATACTGATGGGTCTCCCACCTCACCAGTATAATGGTATGGGGAAGCATTGCTTCATCTTAGACAAGGTAATGACATCACAGGATATGAATTCTCACTTTTACGCTCAGTCTATCCAGCCTAATAAAAGCCTAAAAAGGCCAAAAAAATTATCTTTAAAAATAAATAAAGCCTCTCCGCATGATCTTTGGTTGAATGGTGCGTATTGATGAGTAATACAGCCACAGACCAAACCTCCCACAGTGTTTTAACCTCAGAGATGTAAATGTCTCCCACAGTTCGGAGGGCACATGAATGCTCTCTGCTCACGTCCGGACTTCCTGGGTCGCCTGGGTCGTCACTACTTGGCGGATCCCGATGCCTCTGCAAGACTGAGGCAGAGCCCGATATCCCGGCGGACGCTAGAGAGGAACCGGCAGCCGAGGCTGAGCCTGCGCCCACTGGCCAGCTACAGGACGTTACTCCTTCTGCTGCTCCTCTACGTGTTCGGAGCCCTCCTGTCATTTGGCCCCATATCCAGCACCCTCCTCATCCTCACAGGCGGATTCCTCTACGGAGTCTTCATGACGCTGTTTGGTGACAAACTGAAAACACACTAGCAGGAGGCGCAGGGTCCCTACACACACCTGAAACACACACACACATAATCAATTTGAGTCCAGCTTTCAGTGTGTGACAAAAAATGTGTAATGGGTTAATCTGCCATTACGTCACTGTTTAAAAATGCTTGTACCAGTTTCCTAAAGCCTAAAATGATGTCATCAGATGTCTTGTTTTTTCCCAACCAACAGTCTGAAACCCCAAAATATTCAGTTTGTTATTGTGTAAAGACAAAGAAAAGCAGCAAACGTTCACTTTTCAGAAGCTTAAACAAGAAAATACTTGGATCCTTAACTCAAAAGATGAAAATGATTAATTATCAAAACAGCTGCCAAGATCATCTACTAATGATAACAGCTTGATATTGAGCCCTGTGCTGTAGAGACGAAATGTTTAGCTTGCTGCCTGCTGCTACAGTGAAGTCAGAGCCAGAGTTGATGTTAGTGAGAGATGATCCTGTTATTCTCTTGAGGTCTAGCATGACACGGCCTTCTGAAGTGTCGGTGCTCTGTGTCTGAACATTGATCAGACTCTTCAGGTATCCCAGACTTTTAAAGTGACATCATTGTGAAACAGGATGTGTGTAGGAGCCCTGTTGGCAGTCGACTGGCAGCTCTTCTGTTCTTGCTTTTAATATAATGGCTTAGATTTGTAATTTGTGTTTCATATAACCCTGTAAATAAAAATACACAGCCTTGATGCTCTTTTGGTTGGACTTTTTCCCCCCAACAAGCATCTTAAAACAGGTACAGGCCAAAACCTTCAATGGAGTATAACTGACTTTTTCTCAGAATGCATTTTTGTCCAAAAGAATCAATAAACTGTTTGCACTCGTTTGTAGATCTGTTGCCTGTTTCATTTATTGATGGGAGGTGTGCAGATTTCATAAACTGTGACCGGCTGCCTGCTGGTCCTTTTAAGATCTTAAATTCAGTTTTATGAAGATATTAGGACTTAAAGTCATGAGTCTTAAATTTAAATGTGTGAGGACTAAATGGCCACAAACACTTTCTAATTTCATCATTAACCTAACTCTCAAACATTTTTAATTTGTATTTTATTTTATGGGATGGAATTTCTCCCCTTGATGTAAGTTTTATAGTTTTTTATTTTATCCCTGAGTTTTTAACACTAAAAATACACAAAGATGGACATATGAAATACAGGACAAAAAAAATAAAAATAGTCGTAATAATGATAAGATATTATAAGATAAACTAGTCCATACCCATTGAGTACAGCATACCATACCATGACTTAGTCATAGCAAACATTAGACATTGGTCCACAGGGGGAGCCACAGCCATCGGTCGCATTTTAGCCATTTTGAAGCATTTTCCTGTTGTTATAGCGCCACCCAGTTGCCAATTAGAGTTAAATTTCTCCAGTCACCTTGAGGCGTCCTGTTCTACATATCTACCAAGTTTAGTAAAAATCCATATGGCGGTTAGGCCTAGATAAGAAATGAGCTCTCTAGCGCCCCCATTTTGTTTGATGGGGTCAATAATGGAGGGGTCCCCTCAGATTATGTGTGGTCATATGCCTACAAAGTTGCGTGGTGATGGGTGAAACCCTTGAGATGTTATACACCTTTATGTGATGAGCCACGCCCTCCGCAATATTCATTGCCTTATAGAAGCTCAGTTTTAGTAAGTTTTCCAACTTTTGCCAAGAGGGAACTTTAGATATTGGTCCCTAGATTATGTTCACCCAGTTTCATGCAGATCGCTCAAACTTCCAAGGAAGAGATCTAGGAAGAAGTTTGACATTTCAATCGGTACCTATAGCGCCCCCCTTTGGCCAATTGATGTAATATTGCTTATTGGCATCCTCCCATGACCCTCTACCACTGTGCCACATTTCACATGGATTGACCAAGTCAGTGAGGAGAAAAACGTGGAACACACACAGCGTTTTTGTCATTATATAGTAAGATGAAAACACACTGCTAGCAAGAGACAACAACAGCACAATGACATTGCACAGGAAGGTTGAGGCAGAGAGAAAGCACCCATGGGGTAAAGACCATGAGTGGTCAGTGAAGGTCCAACGGAGACATCCTGGTAGATTGAAGCACAGTGTACAGTCGAATACAAGGGATTAGTCTTGAGTGGTTCGTCAGCTTGACTCCATCCTTTTTATGTTGTTATTATTGTCCCAAGGAAATAAAAAAATGCAAAGAAAGAAAATTCCATTTCTCTTTTCTTGGTGTGGACATTACAGGGTTCAATCCTTGTCTGAAGACGTCAGTCATTTCAGACATTCATAAATACTTTGTCTCCTGCATAACGGACATGAAAGTTAATTGCTGAACATAATTTTGAGCGGCAAAAAGAAAAAAGAAAATGCTAACTTAAGATCCATCTGCTTTTTCAGAGCCAGTCACTCCCATCTCAAACTCCATGTGATGATGAAGACAGTGAGATGTGGTTAAAGTTACAGTAAGGGGACCTTGAGTTAAGATCAGTTTCATTAGCTTTTATATATCAGTAATATTGAGTGGAGAGCTTCATACTACATGAGCTACAGTGGTGGAGTCCAACCAAGTACATTGACTCAACTGCTGCAGCTGAGTAGAGTCCTTTCATTTAAAAGGTGTGGCGACTTTAGCTTCCGGTGACGCATTATGGATTTAATTAATGTCACCTGTGCAGGTGCGCTTCCTGTGTTTGTCTCCCGCACAGAGAAACAGGTCGGAGAAAAGGTTTTTGCATCAAAGCTCAGATGACGGCAGAGACGCTGTTGGTGTGTATATGTGTGTGTTTGACAGTCGCACAAATAACAATAATAGGCTAAATAATCATTTACGATTTACCGCAATTTATGTAGCGCGCGAGCCGCAGCAGGAGCGATGCTCTCACATTGATTCAATATGAAATATTATCCACACAGGTCTCCTCTCCTCCAAACTAACACAGCACGTGAGTTTACCCGGTAAAAACACCGATTAAAGCAGTTTCAGTCACAAATCAGTGTTTCTCTGATGCTGTTTGGCATGTTGCAGTATCAATGATAAATAAAGCAGTTACTCATAAATATATTTGTGCAGTGAACCAGCAGAAACGTTTCCTTCCTTCCAACCCACAGCACCACAGAGCTCTCACACCGGAAACAAATACAGGCTTAAGGCAGAGCTGTGACACAGCAGAGAGAGGAAGGTGTTACAAAGAGAAAAACAAACACAGTAAAATGACAATAAAAGAAAAATAAAGCTTAGGACATTGAAGGTTTACTGCTGCTACTAATAACAGTGATAATTATAGTTACGATAACTAACAGTGATTAAAACAGGCTTTTATTCTGAAGGGTTTACACCTGTGTCAAGGTGAGCTGAAAACGAAACTAAAATCACACTCGGTGTTGCGTCGATAAGAAAACACCAAACTGTTTGTAACAACAATGAATCCAAAGCTCAGATAGACAGTGATGAAGCTTCAGCTGGACCTGCTGTGTTTTTGCCTGCTGTGTTTCACTGGAAAAACTCTTTGTGATGAAAAAGGTAAGAACCATTAACTTTGTAGTTTCTGAAGGCACAAGTTTGTTTGACACGAGGTTGGGCTCAGCACTTCCTGTAAGGCAAGGCAATTGTATTTATATAGCACCATTCATACACAAGGAAATTCTATGTGCTTTACAAGAGAAAACATTAAAGGAAAAACAAAAGCTAAAAGCAAGACAATAAATAGTTAAAAACAGTGCAGAAAATGCATTTAAAAAGCAAACATAAAGCAACAGCAGACAAATATAAAAACAATAGCTACAGATTATCCTAACAATAAGTTACATATCTAGTTCACTGGTAAGCTGCAGTAATGTTTTAAGCCCTGATTTAAATGAGCTGACAGTTTCAGCTGACCTCAGATATTCTGGAAGTTTGTTCCACAGGCGGGGAGCATAGAAACTGAAGGCTGCTTCACCGTGTTTGGTTTTGATCCTGGGAACACTGAGTAAACCTGTTCCAGATGATCTGAGGGGTCTGGATGCTTCATAACGTACAAGTAAATCAGAGATGTATTTAGGCCCGAGACCATTTCGTGCTTTATAGGCCTTGTAGGCCTTGGTTATTTTGTTGGCTCTGTCGCCTAAAGAAACTGCAGAGTATTCAGAGCAGTGTGTAGAGTAGCAGAGCTCACAAACTCAAGACAGTCGTTCATTTTGTCTTTAAAGCACCAAATTCAGTACATAGATTAATATATGTGATGACTGTGGCAAAATCCAGTATGGCTGCAGACTAGTAACCATTTCAGCTGTAACATTTGAACTAGATGAGCCACAAATGCAAAGTTGGTGTTTATTTGATGTTTTCTGCCCATGAGAAACACATAGCAGAGCTAATTTAATGACTGGATGCATCTGGACCCCAAATTTGCATCTTCCCAAGATGGTGGCAAATTAAAATAAGTGTTGTTGTTTTTGGTGTTACATATGTTTAAGCATTAGAAACACATTACAACATGCAGATTCAGTATTTATTGCTAAATCATATTATCTTTTATTTATGTCCTCTAATTTGCATATTACCAATATGGCCACCATCCCAAATATTTAATTTACACACACATTTTCACCCAGATTGAGTTGTAAGATCAGCTGTTTCCATGTTGTGATCCTGTGTCCACAGTGATATTGTTTGTCCACCATATCCACCATCAAGTTCATATGAATCCTGGGTAATATTCCTCTAACCATGCGCACGCATTTGCCCACTGAGAAAGGTATAAATGTAACCAGCCAATCAGGATGTGCTATCCGAACATTTGCGGACCCCTCAGTATATAAGGAGACAGATTCCTGTGTGTGGCATCCTTTCATTCATTCATTCCTTCATTTATTTAACTCACAATGTAGGAGCCAAATATGTTATTGTTGTATTTAACTGTGTAATTGACTGTGTCGGCACTGGGGGGCACTGTACCGTCACCTGGTGAGTGCAGGTATTTAGGATGTGACCTCACTATGGTCAGCAGGTGTTTGACCCGGAAGGGCAAAAGGTTTTTGACCGCTGTGGCGGGAGATGCCGGCGTTTTGTGTGCTGCTGTTTGTTACTTGGAATATGGACCTTTGCCTTCGTACAATAAACAATTCATCGCATTGCATCAGAGGAAGTGTCTGGATTCTCACTCATCATCATCATCAACGTACGGTATTTAAATATGCACAGCGAGTCAACCAGGCTCTGGGTCAAAACATTGCAGTAGCCAAGTACTAGACTTTGCTCCTACACACGACCATGGTCACATGGTATGGAGCACAGATATACAAGAACAATTATACAGACATAGCTAGTAGCAAACACAAACATAAACATATTATCTCATCCTGGCAACAAAGACAAAATAAATGTATTACTTAAATAAAGGAAGGACGCTCTTCAAAAAGGCCCCTAATTTACAAATAACTTTTAACTTATTGGATTGTAATAACAAAATTAACTTAATCATAGATGGACGATTTATATAATACTTTGGCTTAAGTTTTTGTCTGAGATTCATTATATTTACATTTTTACACTCGAACAGAATATGAAACTCATCGCCAATACAGTTATCATTACAAAGATTACAAAACCTCTAGCTTCTGTCCAGACCTTTATATCTTCGAGTGACTTTTGGGATTCTGGTATTATTCGTCCTGAAGTTACAAATGGCCTGTCTATACTTTTGATTTTCACACAATAAATACTTTTCTAATGTAAATTCTTGTTTAAACTCAACATAAATATCACATGATGTCATACTATAAAGTTCACTTTGCCATTTTTGCAGAAACTGATCTTTAAGTCTCTGTTCGACAGTTAATTTCAACCAGTCACTCTTACTACATGCTTGAGACAGCCAGAGATAAGACAGACCACAATCATCCAGTATCCGCTTCACTTGCAGCATCCATGGAGACACAAATACGTTTGAATTATACAGTCTAAATAAACATTCGTACATTATCCTATTTAATTTACTTTCTTTACCTTCAATCAGCCTCCCCCAATAGCCGATAACTCTCCTTTTAACTGCAACACACAGTGGGTACCTGACCCAACTCTCCTTAGACCATGTTATTACATGTTGATGTTTTAACTTTTAGAAAATATTTGAGGAATTTGAGATGTAGTTTTTCTAGCGCATCAATTTTTTCAAATACCCAAACCTCACATGCATATAACATGACTGGTGAGACCAACTTGTCAAAGAGATCTAGTGTGACATCTACAGGTAGGTCATGTGTTCTACTTTTACAAAGGAGGGCATACATAGCACGAGACGCCTGCTTATACAACTCATCCATAGCAATTTTAAATGAACCATTATACGTAGTTCATAGTGATCCCCAGATATTTAAAACAATGAACAACTTCTAAATTTTCTCCATTACAAACAAACTTTAATTTGCTGGTGGCAGCTCTGGGTCCAAACACTGTGACCTTAGTTTTTTTGCTGTTGATCTTCAGTTTCCATTTCTCGCAGAAACCACACATCAGGTCTATTGCTTTCTGTAGCCCCTCCTTTGAAGTAGACATGACAATTGTATCATCCGTGTACAACAATACCATAAGTTGCATATAATTATCAGTCGTTTCATCATCAAAGCTGATAGACTGACATCCGTTACCTATCAAGTAATAATAATAAACAGCGCAAACAGCAATGGAGATCATTTTTTGCCCTGCCTAACACCTGCTAAACTTACAAAAAATTCTGACTTAATTGCATTTATAAAAACACAAGATTTTATACGTGTTCACCACTACGTCCAAAAATTTACCCATAACACCTACTTTTAACAATTTATACCAGAGAGCATCCCTCCAGACTGAATCAAAAGCCTTACTGTAATCAATAAAGGAACAGAATAGTCTCCTCTTTTTGAAACAAAATAAATCAATGACGTGTTTCAACAAAAAGACATGATCAGTGGTGGAATAGCTCTTTCTAAATCCTGCCTGATTTTCCTTCAGGATAGAGTTGTCCTCACAGAACTTAAGTAATCTTGTGTTTAGTATATTCGTAAATAGTTTGCCCAAACAACTATAAAGTGTGATGCCTCTATAATTATCGCAATCTGCAGCATCGTCTTTTTTCTTAAAGATTGGCACAATCAGATCAACTGCCCAGTCCTCAGGGAAAATACCAGTGTCAAGAATCTTATTAAATAAAGAAACATATAATGGCATAAAAATGCTTGCAGTACTTTTGATATACTCATTTAATATCCCGTCAGTTCCTGCTGCTTTTCCAGGTTTTAATTTTACAATAACCTCCTTAATTTCCTGTTCGGTAAAACTAGTATTTAGGACGTTACTAACATGAGTGTGTTCAGCACAATCAACTTCAGGCACCTCAGTCATTTGTACTTCTCAGTCAGATAATCTTTTGAAATGCTCATAAAAAACTTCAGGTGAAACTGGACAGTTCTCATTGTTTCTGATAGAACCATTAAGCATCTTCCAGAAAAGCTTTGGATTTTTAGACTTTACATTCAACAGCTCCCTCTTAAATTTAAACCTATATGCCCCCTGAGCTTTAAACAACTCTTTCTTATATTCTTTACTTTTTAGCTTTACACTTTCAATACTGGCCTCATTTCTACACAACTTATGTATTTTCTTTGCCTTTAGGTATTCTTGCCTTTTTAATCTGCATCCCTTGTTAAACCATGCTGCCTTTTTAATGGCTTTATAGACATTTCTAGTTTTTACCACTGCCATGTTTTTAGGAAATGTAATCACTGCACTATTAATCATGATACTACAGATCTCCTTTGTAATTTCATCCACTGATAAATTTTCTAGGTTGAGCAGCAGTTTATCCACCTTATCAGGCTGAATATTTCGTACAAACGCATCTACCTTGTTTTTATCCCATTTGCCAATAAGCACTTGATTTTCAGTGTTTACAACTGAGGGATTTAACTGGTCTGTACTCTGGCCTTCTGCTTGTAAATAATCCTTATCAAAATTCACATCCAAAAACACTTCCACCATACAATGTTCATCAGAAAACAAGGGATCAAATTCATGAACACAGAAGCCTCTAGCCTTGCACCATACAAATGGAGAACCTATCATATAATCAATTACACTGTCTTCAACTGGTTGCTTTCCCAATATTCATATCATCACCACATCTACCGTTTAATATACATAATGTAATATTTCTACACAACTCTAGCAGTGCACTGCCATAATTACCAACGTCTCTGTGTTCATCAGTTGATTTCCTTTTTAGTGGAATATTAAACATTTCCAATATCCCCACATGACATTTATTTTCACATAAGGTTTCATCTGGATTCCAGTTATCACCATCAGCTACAACCAAATCATCCCTTTCTTGGGTGTGGGAATTCATATCACTACATATTAAGAAATAATTACTTTCAGCGCCAATATCAAGAATGATTTGCCCCAGTTCATCAAACATGCCTACGTTGGAATATTTAGTTTTATATGGAGGAATATATACAGCTAAGATTACAAAATCTTTATTATATTTGAGCAGGTGCTTATTTATTTTCAGGCATACACATAGGTCACTGTTTATCAATTTTAGCACACATTTATCAACGATTTTTTTAATTCACAACAGTTAAGCAGAGTGCCAGTTTGTATACTTGTGTCTGTTGCTAATAAACATTTGGAAACCCATCCTTTTGAACTTGTCCAGCAACTCCGTTGTGTCAGTATCATCAGTTTTTGTCTCATTGAAGCACAATATATCATAGCTTTTGCAAATCTCAACAAAATCAGGAGTCTCTAACTTACTTTGGATCCCACAGACGTTCAGGGTAAGAATCCGCAACCCAGTGTGATGCGCCCTCCTAACACCGGGTGAAGATGTCGTTTCCTCTGTCTGTGCTCCACATCTGTCCTACACGTCAATGCCAAAGTCTTTATAATCCACACAGTCATATCCTATCAGGAACAGGTCATCAGGGGTGTGGATTGTAACATATCGGCCATCAAGTTTACAGATGACTCTGCCTTCCCTAATAAATGTGTGTTGGCATTTCTCCTTGGCATACCAGAAGAGCTTATATGTCAAACATGTGAGGTCATCGCTGATGAAGATATCCCTGTGCTCTTCCTTTTCCCTCAGCGTTGATTTATTCCTCATCAATTCCGCTTTTTTCCTCCTGCTCACGAATCTGACAGTTGTAGGTCTGATCTTGCCTTGCTTTTTTGCACCTCCCAAACGGTGTGCTACACCCGCTTCAGCAAGCCACAAAGCAGTGTCAGGGCCCCTGTGCAGAGGGTTTCATCTGTGCTGATAGAACTAGGGTTATAATTAGAGATGTACAGGGTACAGGGTACCCGCGGATCCTTGAAAAGTGTTAAAGTCTTAAATTCATGTATCTAAAATTAAGGCCTAAAATGTCTTAAATTCATTAGAAATGTCTTAAATTGGTCTTAAATTCATTACTCAAAGGTCTTTAAATTGTTGCGGCAGGAATATTTAATCTGACTTTATTTCTTTTCTTTTTTTTTTTTTCTCGTGGCACTTTTCTGTGAGTGTCCATGCGCCCTCCAATAACGGCGCGCACTGGCCGCCTGGCACTCAATATGCTGCTGTAGTGGTTTGTTTTCCAGACCTGTGAGTATCTTTGAGCAGTGAAAGTTATTATTTATTTCTTTTTACTTGTCGTCAGTGATTTGTTTTCCACAGAGCTCTATGTGCAAGCATTTTACTCGCATTTACGACTAAAAATAGTTTTGTGCCAGCAAAATAAATCATTCAGCACACTGTGCGAGTACAGATTTCAACCAGCAGCAGAAACGAGAGGTGAATTTTGCCGGTTGTGGGTTGAACGGGGGCCACAGACAGGAATACGGTGGTCAGATAGCCTACGGCAGCTCCGCGCCGTAAGATAACGGTCCGACCCCAGGTCCAGTAGCGGCAGCGTCATTGACGCTAGTCAAGTGCCGCCTCCAACACACACAAAATGCGTCGCGCTGCGGGGCGTCAACCGGATTTCTATTGCACACTCCAGTCTGCAGGAGCTGGGAAGTACAAAATAGCGCTTTTTCAAGGGCGGCGACGCTGGAAAAATAGGACAATAGCGTAAAGTGCTGCGGCATGGCACGTCGACGCGCGTCGAGCCGCCGCCGGTGTGGTTTTGTAAATAGAAAATAATGGGGGCGCCTGTTTTGACGCGTGTCGTACGGCGCCGGTGTGTTTTGGCCGTAATTTCCTCTTTCATTGGCATCATGACTGCCTAGTAGTACCTGGACAGCCGAGCCGTGGCGGCACACAGGTATGTGTTGTTTCTCAGAGGAGAAACGAGCCGTTCACATTTCTCTCTTTGTGGCAGGTAACGGCCCACAAACCTCACCGCACTTGAGGGACTGTTCTTTACTTATGAAGGGACTTGTCAGGGGAGGAGGGTGGCTGGTTGATTCTTATTTTATTTATTTATTTTATTTTGATCCCCCCTATGTTCATCACTCATAGATGCTGTTTTTGAAGTATGAATAAGTCAATAAGTAATTTATTCCATTGAAATATCATTGATGTATTATAGAAAAGTGATTTATCTTTTTATAAATGACAAAAGGCACATCTGCCTCACTTTCACTGTGGTATCCTGATACTACTCAGAACCGTGATATTTTTCATTGGTATCGTACCATGGGTCCCAATTTTGGTACTGTGACAACACTAGATGTCACAACCATCCATTCGGAGATGCGCAGTGAAGCGGCTCTGGTGCCGCTTAAAAATGTGTTCCCCTACTTCTAATTTTACAACTTAAGCACTGGTTATAGTACAGCGGGATCCCCCAACCATCTCTTATATTTATAGTTTTTTCGGTCTTAAATTCCATTCAAGGTGGCATTAAAAAGGTCTTAAAAAGTCTTAAATTTAACTTACTGAAACCTGCAGATACCCTGCGATACTAATTTTTCCCTCCCAATACCGATTCCGATCCCTGAACCTTGGGTATGGCATATGGCTCATAATTATTATTTAGCATATGCTGCGTGTTTTGTAATGACTGGACAAGATATATTTCTGATTTATAATCTGATTTGTGTTATTGCATGCTCATTTTTTTTTATTTGTGGTCCCCTAGTGGTCAACTTAAATTAAACTTTAAGGATATGTTCCTGGAACCTGGATCCATTTAATTGTTTCTTATTTTTTGCCTTTGTAACAAATGTGGTTTTTGTGTGGAGTCATGTGCTGAGCCACGCCCTCTTAAAAGTTCATTGGTCGATATCTTCAAAAAGCAATGACATATTTATCAGTTTCACACAGTTAAAGTGTTGGTGATATAATTCTGAAAATAATCTCACGTCATTCTGCTGATTTCAGGAATATTGTCGAATATTTTGGTGACATTTGGTTAAAATATGAAATAGAAAACGTTGTGCACACAGTACAAATTAAAACAGCTGGCTCAATGGTTAAGGGGTAAAATCCAATAATGTGCTGAGCCACAACCCCTCTAAGGGTAATTGGTCAATATCATCATAAAGCAATGACATATCAAAAAGCTGTTGATGACTATTGATAAACTTCCTCCCATGATGTCAAAAATTTGTTTTTCAGAGAATTCAATATGGCGGAAAACCTTAATGGTCCCTAAGACTTGTAGAGCACATTCATTTAGACGTGTGTGTCAAACTTCAAGTCAATCAGACAAAGCAAAATTTCTTCGACACTTCGGGCTTGAACCCCGAATGAAAAGAAATGTTAGTTTTAGGACAACAGAGGGCGCCACAGTAACCTCTCAAAAACCTCTCAGGTCAAGATAATAATTCTGGTGACACATGTTGCAAACATATGATGTTTTTATGTTCCAGGACCAGCGGCCATCAAAGTGTTGGTGTCAGAAGGGAGTGATGTTACATTACCCTGTTCCCTCAGCACCAAGGAGAACATCCAGCAGAACCTCTTTGACTGGAGGAAAGATGATGGTATGACGGGGGTGTTCATGTATGATAAAGGCCTCCATCACAACAACGGTCGCTCAGGTCAAGCTGAGCAGTTCAAAGGTCGAGTCTTTCATTTCCAAGATGAGCTGAAACACGGCAACGCCTCCATCATCATCAGAAATACAAAGGTGGCTGACAGTGGAAACTACACCTGTGTTTTTCCACTTGTGCAGAGAAGAGAAAAATCCCATGTAATGCTTGTTGTTGGTGAGTGTTTCTAAATACGAGCAGAGAGGGAGTGAACACAAAAAGCACATTATTACATTTCTGATCATGTAATTGTTCTTTCTAAGTTATTCTTTATAATGTGTTGACAGTTTCATCTCCAAAGCCATCTGTCAAAATCCTCGATGCCACAGTTGATGGAGTGCAGCTGCAGTGTGAGGTTCATGGTGCTTCTCCAAAACCTAGAGCAGAGTGGAAGGACAGTGATGGAAACAAACTTCCTGCTGAGGAGACACAGGTCACAGACAGAGGAGGCAGCTATGACATCATCCTCCAAACCTCTGTGACCAAGACCGACCACTATCGCTGTGTGGTCACACAGGAGGAAATCAACCATCAGATTCATACTGAGATATATGTGGCTGTCATTGGTAAGATTCCTCCTTGAGCTGCTCAGGTGTTGTATTTTTACTTTTGATAGATTTTAGCAGCACATTGAACTGTTCTCTATGTGAAGTCAATGATCAATCTGCTGTACATGATACACAGTTACATTTTGAGTGTTACATCAGCTTTTTGTCATGTGTTTCAGACGAAACCTGGAGCAATGGTAATGTTGCATGCCTTGTTGCTGGAGTAATTTTACTCCTTCCTTCCTTCTTTGGGGTTGTTGCCATTTGTTTTTTCGGTGCCATCACAGGATTGTTAGAGGTAAGTTTTAATAATATATTCTATCAACATATCTGTCCAGAGTCTTTACAGTTGTGTTTGTCTCTTCAGATATGAACCAGTCTGTTTTATACAAAACTCACTGAGACTACATTTATATATGAGTCCTCTGGTTCTAATAATGAATAAATAAAAATAAATACAACAAAGTTGTGAATATATTACAAGAGCTGTTTTTCTGAATTAGTGCACACATTACAGCAGAGGGCATCGTTTCTCTGTTTTCAGACAGTTTATCGTTAAAGTTAGGAGATCCAATTAGGGTCCTACATCAAATATGAATGAATCATTTTATATTACATTTTAAAAACTATGATTTATTATCATTTTAGATGCCTAACTCCTTAGAGGCACAGCTCCAGAAATTTGAACATCTGATGAACAATAATGTTCGACTCAGTGCTGGCCGTGGTACGAGGACTCAGGCTAAACCTGAGGATCTTCAGTCATGTTCTGGTACAGTATACACAGTATGGTGTCAGGACCTGCAGTGCAACCAGGCTGACACATGAAGTGTCCTAAAAGTGGTCAATGAAACTTTAAAATCAATTCTAATACTGAGCATTTATAGGTGACCACAAACCTGCCCTGAACTTATGAGCTAACTAACAAATACACATCACTGCACCTTTCAAGAGAATCAATCTGCACATTAACTATATTTCCAAACAGACACTGATGAATAATACGTGTTAAGATATATGTGTGAGGGGTGACTGCCTGAGTCGGATCAAGAAAGTTCAAATTTTCTTTAATATATTTTTGTTTCATGTTTTTTGCAGGTTCAAAGGATTCCAGGACTGCAGAGAGAAAGAAGGAGAAGCACACACTGAATATGGGTGCACATGACTCACAGGCAGCAGCACCCCCGATTCAATGAAATCTGAAAAACACTTTGAGGGAAATTTTTAAAAATTTGGCAGTAACATCTTGGACTCAAGGATGATCAGATTCAATTTGGGTGATCGGGATAACTGTGATTTACTGGGGGGAAAAAAGCCTTCTTATAAAAGTATGTTTTGAGGAGTGTTTTAAACAAAGACAAACTAAGTTCATCAGGTAAGGAGATCCACAGCTGTGGGGCAAGTGAATCTCTTTCAATCAGGAGAGACTCTTTTTTTTTTATAGTAAAAAGATCATTTATTAACATGAGCACATAAGAATGAAAAATGTGGAAAGCCTTTAGCACTTAGACTCGTAGAGATGGTATGATTTAAGGAGGGAGATGAATCCATAGTGGAATCGGGACTGCCTAAAATGACAGCTGACAGCAGCAGAGGAGAGAGCAGATTTAAAAGTTTGCAGTAGCATCCTGATTGGCTGATAGAGATTGTGGTGAAGTTTGATTGGATAACTAGAAGAGCGAACACCCAGCTGGTTAGAGGAAGCAGTGGGAGCGGGATGGAGAGAACTGTGAATGGATGAGGACAAAGAAAGTTCCTGATTGCTTACACTGAGCTTCATAATGTGTGTTGGAGCGAGGCCATGTAGGGCTTTAAAAGTAATTAGTAAGAATTAAAAATCAGTTATATACTTAACAGGTAGCCTGTGTGGCGTTGCAAGGAGGGGAGTTATGTGGTTTTGTCTCTTGGAATCAGTCAAAAGTCTGACAGCTGAGCTTTGAACGAGCGTCTCTGACACTTGGTCGTGTTCTGTAAATAAAACTTGTGTTCTGGTCATCACTATGCTCTTATCCTGTGACATTTTAAGTTTATTTCTTGAATAACAATTTAAACTTTAAAAATAACAGTTTCATTTAGTTTTCTTCACAGAAATGACTGAAATGCTGAGATAAAGGCCTGCTGTAAATAAAAAAAGACGGCCATAATTCTAGCTTATTGCTATGGGCTACTTCATTTGCACTTTTCTAAGTTTTAACGTTTGTCTCAGTATTATATTAGTATTAAACAATCTTTTAGTGTTTAAAGAAAAGCTGTAAGATTCAAGTATTGAGTGGGGTTTAACACAAGTGTGAGACTGAAGTGGCAGATATGTTTTAGGCCTTCACTGTGCTGTGTATCATATAAATTTGCCACATTTGACAGTGACATTTGTCACTTTATTCATATATTGTACCTATTTTTATATTTTTTGTGCCTTTACAAATGTTTGCTCATGAGAGATACATGTGTTGTGTTCATGTGTCAGAGAGGTATCAATGTTCTCTCAGCAAGAATGTGAATGTGTTCTTGAGAGAATGTTGACATTTTCTTTAATTCAATTGCAATAAATGTTACTATACTGTTGAATAAAACATGCTGACATTATGATTTGTGGTGTGACTGTTTGTTCAGCTTCTGCTCAGTTTGTCAGACAGACGCCACCTGCAGCACCTGTTTCTGTAGATGACACTTTGTTTGTTTATTTAGCACATATTAAAAAGAAAAAAAGTCAACATTACAATTACCATTAAAAAAACACAAAAAAACAATCTGTCAATCAGTAATACAATTACCATTAAAACAATTTACAGTTGGTGATAAAAGAACTTTTTTTTTTTTTTTAGGAAAAAGGAATTTAAAAAAAAACAATGGGGAACATGCAAGGAGGTCCAAAAAAAAAACCCTCAAGGGGCTTGACAAGAGGACTTCCCTAAATAAACGTTAAATTAGACTTTGTCATGTGCATAAAGTCATGATATCACACTCACACCATCACATACACACACACGCACACAGAGATACAGAGATCAGGTCGTTGTTATTGATATAGCAAGAAATGTTTCACAGATGTTTTAAATGATTCATAAGAAAGTTTAACAAAGTGGGGAGGAAGAGAATTCCATAACATGGAACCTCTGTGAGAGATCTTAAATTGGGATGAAATAGTTTGCAATTTAGGAGGTCGGAGCTGGGGTGCTTTTCGGGTTAAATGATTGTGAAATTGATTGTTTGGGGAAAAGAAATTGTGAAAGAAAGTAGGAAGTGTTTTATTTAAAGAACCATATCCAAATTTAGTAATTTGGAGCTTATTAATCTGATAAAAACTGATGATGCCAAATTTACAAAACAAAGGTAATGAATGACTTTTTGGAGCTGAAAGGGCAACAATTCTCATAGCTCGTTTTTGTAACCTAAAAATTGGTTGCAGTTTTGTCTGGTGAGTACTGGCCCAGGCAATGTTGCAATAACTAATAAAGGGATGAATCATAGAATAGTAAAGGTTGAGGGAAACTTTTGTGTTTAAAAGATAACGAATTTTTCCAATTATTCCAATATTTTTTGCAATTTTAGATGAAATGAGCGAAATGTGAGGCTTCCAGGATAGGTTTTTATCAATTAGCATACCAAGAATCTATCTATTTTATCTATCTATTTTATTTTATCTATTTTATAGACCATGATGCATTGCAGTAGATTAAACTACCCAACAGGATATAAAGGAGTTAAAATGAGCACAGCCTGAAACATCTACAGCAGGAAAATAACATGCAAAACAAACACAGGCTTTAAGCAGCTCTAAAGAATAAAGGCAGAGCTGTGACACAGCAGAGAGAGGAAGGTGCTACAAAGAGAAAAACAAACACAGTAAAATGACAATAAAAGAAAAATAAAGCTGAGGACATTGAAGGTTTACTGCTGCTATTAATAACAGTGATAATTATAGTTACAATAACTAACAGTGATTAAAACAGGCTTTTATTCTGAAGGGTTTACACCTGTGGCAATGTGAGCTGAAAACGAAACTAAAATCACACTCGGTGTTGCGTCGATAAGAAAACACCAAACTGTTTGTAACAACAATGAATCCAAAGCTCAGATAGACAGTGATGAAGCTTCAGCTGGACCTGCTGTGTTTTTGCCTGCTGTGTTTCACTGGAAAAACTCTTTGTGATGAAAAAGGTAAGAACCATTAACTTTGTAGTTTCTGAAGGCACAAGTTTGTTTGACACGAGGTTGGGCTCAGCACTTCCTGTAGGCCTTGGTTAGTTTGTCGCCTAAAGAAACTGCAGAGTATTCAGAGCAGTGTGTAGAGTAGCAGAGCTCACAAACTCAAGACAGTCGTTCATTTTGTCTTTAAAGCACCAAATTCAGTACATAGATTAATATATGTGATGACTGTGTCAAAATCCAGTATGGCTGCAGACTAGTAACCATTTCAGCTCTAACATTTGAACTAGATGAGCCACAGATGGGGTTGCCACCCGCCCCGTTTTTCCCAGAATTGTTCTCTTTTTTCATCAGCTGTCCCGGGAAAAATGATCTCTCCCGGGCCACAATTTGTCCCGTTTTTTGGGAAAAATGCAGCAGCAGCAGCAGCAAGGAGTCCATCCAGAACGACGCACAGTGCGTCCAAATTCACACCTGTTCTTCTCTATGGTTTTTCTCCGCGACCGTGCGTCATAGCGAGAAACCACGCATATCACATGAAACAGATGAATTGTAGCTTTCCGAATGTTTTCACAGCGAACAAAAATGATAAACTTGCACTAAAATGATGTATAACAGAGCTTTCATACAGCTCTGCACACACATTACTCTTGGATGAATTACTCGCGAATGCAGGGTCGCACAGAAATGCCACGTTTATTACATGAAAGCGCAGGAGCAGAGTGGCAAATATAATCTTGGAGGACATCATTGCACTTGGTTGACTATTTTTCTATTATTTTAAATGTAAATATTGCATGTTTCGTTCAGATAAAACACATTTTTGACTTGTGAATGAGTCAATGGAATTTCTTGCAATAATGAAAAACTACTGGCAATCGTGTCCACCTGGCACAAACCACATGTTTTGGACAGCTGTGAAGTGACAGAATGTCCCACCATCATGGTTCTTATATTGCCAGATTCCAGAGAGTCTCCCCTCTTCAGATATGGCAGAATATGTCAACTTCCAACTTGCTATGGTGAGATACATGTAAAAATGTAAGAATTTAGTCACTCAGATTTGTTTTTTTCATTGGTATAAAAATTGATATAAAATACAGGCACATAGAAGGACATGGAATGATGGTAAATCTGGTCTCCTATGTCCGAATTTCATGTTCATTGGTCAGTCTGAATGGTAATAATGGCCGAGCCCTCCGCCTCAAACATTTGGTGTCCCTTTTTTTCACAAATCCAAGGTGGCAACCCTAGCCACAAATGCGAGGTGGTGTTACATATGTTTAAGCATTAGAAACACATTAGAACATGCAGATTCAGTATTTATTGCTAAATCATATTATCTTTTATTTATGTCCTCTAATTTGCATATTACCAATATGGCCACCATCCCAAATATTTAATTTACACACACATTTTCACCCAGATTGAGTTGTAAGATCAGCTGTTTCCATGTTGTGATCCTGTGTCCACAGTGATATTGTTTGTCCACCATATCCACCATCAAGTTCATATGAATCCTGGGTAATATTCCTCTAACCATGCGCACGCATTTGCCCACTGAGAAAGGTATAAATGTAACCAGCCAATCAGGATGTGCCTACCCCTATATGTGCAGACCCCTCAGTATATATGGGGGCTCCTGTCTGTGACATCCTACACCCTCTTCAGCAAGCGGCAAAGTAGGGCTGTAATCAACCAAAGAAAATCTTGCTCGGGGCGTCGGTGGCTTAGGGGTAGAGCAGGCACCCCATGCACAAGGCTGTTGCCGCAGCGGCCTGGGTTCAAGTCCAGCCTGTGGCCCCTTGCTGCATGTCATCCCCCCTCTCTCCCCCCTTCACACTTAACTGTCCTATCAATTTAAGGCAAAAATGCCCCTCAAAAAATCTTTAAAAAAAAAAAAGAAAAAGAAAATCTTGGTCAACTAAAGTCGGACATAATTCACAATTTGTTGTTTCTTATCTGTGAAATACAGTAAATACAAGCTTGGTTTCCACTGAGGGAAATGGTGTCAGCTTACAGAGACAGACAGGAGGTCTGCGTCACGGCGATGCTTAGCGTGAGGGTGGGCGAGTCCAACTTTATGTCAACAAGGAGGGTGTTTTGAAAACAACCTGTCCAGATGATCTTCAATTTCCACCTCTGGGAGAGCTTCGACTGCGTCCCGAGGGCGGAGGGGGACATTGAGTCCGAATGGGCCTTGTTCCACTCTGCCATTGTCAAGGCGGCGGCTGTGAGCTGTGGCCGAAATGCTGCTGGGGCCAGTCACAGCGGTAATCCCCGAACCCGCTGGTGGACACCAGAGGTGGGGGGAGCCGTCAGGCTGAAGAAGGAGGCCAACAGGGCATGGTTGGCCTGTGGTTCTCCGGAAGCAGCGGATGGGTACCGGCGGGCCAAGCGGAGCGCAGCGGCGGCGGTCGCGGAGGCAAAAACTCAGGCGTGGGAGGAGTTCGGTGAGGCCATGGAGGAAGACTATCGATCGGCTCCAAAGAGGTTCTGGCAAACCGTCTGGCGCCTCAGGGGGGGAAGGCGGCAACTTGCTCACACTGTTTACAGTGTGGGGAGGTGGGGAGCTACTGACGTCAACTGAGGACATTGTTGGGCGGTGGAAGGAATACTTTGAGGAGCTCCTCAATCCCACCAGCACGTATTCCAGTGAGGAAACAGAGATGGGGGTATCGAGGGCGGGTCCAACCCGGGAGGAGATCTCGGGGCCGCCCCAGGACACGCTGGAGGGATTACATCACCCGGCTGGCCTGGGAACGCCTCGGGGTTCCCGCGGTAGAGCTGACGGAAGTGGCTGGGGAGAGGACTGTCTGGGCTTCTTTGCTGAGGCTGCTGCCCCCGCGACCCGGACCCTGATAAGCAGAGGACGATGACGACGACGACGACAACACACATTCGGTATTCGGTGGAATAAGTTTAATGCAAGGCCGAATAATAGCGGCGTGTTTTGATAACGCAATCAAACAGCATGCCGTGACGGGCAGAGTAAAATGTCGGCAGTGTGGCGATCCATCCGTCATGGCACTCGCATTTGCGACTAAAAATAGTTTTGAGCGAGCAAAACAGGCTTAAATCATTCAGCACGCTGTTTGAGTACAGATTTCAACCACCAGCAGAAACGATAGACAAATCCCACCGGTTGTGGGTTGAACGGGGGCCACAGACACAGACAGTAATTTATTCTTGTCAAATACGGCGGCCATCGGCTTACCGGCAAAGTACCTGAATAGCCGAGCCAGCCGAACACAGGTATGTGACGTGTCAGAGGAGAAACGAGCCGTTCACATTTCTGTCATTGTGGCAGGTAATATTAGTTATATTTTCACTGGTATCGTACAGTGGGTCCCAATTCTGGTACCGTGACAACACTAATCTGGAGGGGGTTCATCTGCAAAAACTAATGAAAAACTAAACAACGATATTCAGTATTTGGTACTCTGTATTTGGCCAAGCGTTTAATATTATTCGGCTTCGGCCCTAAATTTTCATTTCGGTGCATCCCTAGTAACAAGTGATTCATAATCATTATTTAACACACCCTGCATGTTTTGTAATTATTAGACAAGATATATTTCTGATTTTTAGTCTGATTTGTGTTATTGCATGCCCATTTTTTGTATTAGTGGTGCGCCCTACTGGTCAACTTAAATGAAACTTTCAGGATATGTTCCTGGTACCATTGCTTTCAAGGTTTGTGATGATTGGCCCAAACGTTGTGGAATCATGTGCTGAGCCACGCCCCCTTTAAAGTTCATTGGTCGATATCTTCAAAAAGCAAGAGATATTTATCAGTTAAAGTGTTGGTGAAATAATTCTGAAAATAATCTCACGTCACTCACTGATTTAAGGAATGGCTGTGCTGAGCCACGCCCTCTCTCAAGGTAATTGGTCAGTATCATCATAAAGCAATGACATATCAAAAAGCTGTTGATGACTATTGATAAATTTCCTCCCATGATGTCAAAAATTTGTTTTTCATAAAATTCAATATGGCGGAAAATCTAGTTTGGTGGACCTTAATGGTTCTTAAGACTTGTAGAGCACATTCATTTGGACGTGTGTGTCGAACTTCAAGTCAATCAGACAAAGCAAACATATGATGTTTTTATGTTCCAGGACCAGCGGCCATCAAAGTGTTGGTGTCAGAAGGGAGTGATGTTACATTACCCTGTTCCCTCAGCACCAAGGAGAACATCCAGCAGAACCTCTTTGACTGGAGGAAAGATGATGGTATGACGGGGGTGTTCATGTATGATAATGGCCATCATCACAACAACGGTCGCTCAGGTCAAGCTGAGCAGTTCAAATGGCGAGTCTTTCATTTCCAAGATGAGCTGAAACACGGCAACGCCTCCGTATTCATCAGAAATACAAAGGTGGCTGACAGTGGAAACTACACCTGTGTTTTTCCATTTGTGCAGAGAAGAGAAAAATCCCATGTAATGCTTGTTGTTGGTGAGTGTTTCTAAATACGAGCAGAGAGGGAGTGAACACAAAAAGCACATTATTACATTTCTGATCATGTAATTGTTCTTTCTAAGTTATTCTTTATAATGTGTTGACAGTTTCATCTCCAAAGCCATCTGTCACAGTCCTCAAAACCAAACTTGATTGGAAGCAGCTGCAGTGTGAGGTTCATGGTGCTTCTCCAAAACCTAGAGCAGAGTGGAAGGACAGTGATGGAAACAAACTTCCTGCTGAGGAGACACAGGTCACAGACAGAGGGGGCAGCTATGACATCATCCTCCAAACTACTGTGACCAAGACCGACCACTATCGCTGTGTGGTCACACAGGAGGAAATCAACCATCAGATTTATACTGAGATATATGTGGCTGTCATTGGTAAGATTCCTCCTTGAGCTGCTCAGGTGTTGTATTTTTACTTTTGATAGATTTTAGCAGCATATTGAACTGTTCTCTATGTGTAGTCAATGATCAATCTGCTGTACATGATACACAGTTACATTTTGAGTGTTACATCAGCTTTTTGTCATGTGTTTCAGGCGACAGCTGGAGCAATAGTAATATTATATTGATTGTACTTACTGCAGCAAGTTTAGCCTTTTTTGGACTTGCTGCAGTTTGGTTGTTTCTGTTGTCTCTCAGGCCCAACGACAGGATTGTTAGAGGTAAGTTTTAATAATATATTCTATCAACATATCTGTCCAGAGTCTTTACAGTTGTGTTTGTCTCTTCAGATATGAACCAGTCTGTTTTATACAAAACTCACTGAGACTACATTTATATATGAGTCCTCTGGTTCTAATAATGAATAAATAAAAATAAATACAACAAAGTTGTGAATATATTACAAGAGCTGTTTTTCTGAATTAGTGCACACATTACAGCAGAGGGCATCGTTTCTCTGTTTTCAGACAGTTTATCGTTAAAGTTAGGAGATCCAATTAGGGTCCTACATCAAATATAAATGAATCATTTTATATTACATTTTAAAAACTATGATTTATCATCATTTCAGATGCAAATGACATTTCCTCTTAACTCCTTAGAGACACAGCTCCAGAAATTTGAACATCTGATGAAAAATAATGTTCGACTCAGTGCTGGCCGTGGTACGAGGACTCTCACTAAACCTGAGGATCTTCAGTCATGTTCTGGTACAGTATACACAGTATGGTGTCAGGACCTGCAGTGCAACCAGGCTGACACATGAAGTGTCCTAAAAGTGGTCTATGAAACTTTAAAATCAATTCTAATACTGAGCATTTATAGGTGACCACAAACCTGCCCTGAACTTATGAGCTAACTAACAAATACACATCACTGCACCTTTCAAGAGAATCAATCTGCACATTAACTATATTTCCAAACAGACACTGATGAATAATACGTGTTAAGATATATGTGTGAGGGGTGACTGCCTGAGTCGGATCAAGAAAGTTTTCTTTTATATAATTTTTTTATTTTTCTGCAGGGTCAGAGGGTTCCAAGACTGCAGAGAGAGAGGAGGAGCAGCCACTGAATACGGGTGCACATGACTCACAGGCAGCAGCACCCCCCGACTTGACGTCGTAAAGGAGTGTGTGTTTGGGGGGGTGTGGGAGTGTAATTGAAATCTGGCAGCTGAGTTTTGATCGAGCGTCTCTGACACTTGGTCGAGTTCTGTAAATAAAACTTGTGCTTTTTGCTGTAACGTTGTTGTGCTGTTACAGCAATAAAGACAAAATAGACAACTGTCACGCACAATATCCAGCCAAAGTGCAATGCAAGTGCAAGCAATCGCACTGACCAATCAAACTATTTCCGGTGTTAATTATTAGGGATGTGCGATATTGGCTTTTTTACCGATATCCGATGTACAGATATTGTCCAACTCTTAATTTCCGATGCCGATATCAACCGATACCGATATATGCAGGACCCCCCCCCCGAAAAAAAAGAAAAGAAAAACTAAATCATTTTAGGTAACTAACATTACACATATTAACAAAGATATCTCAAAAACTATCCACCACATCTCTCATATGTCTAAAAGTTGTGTCATTAAAAAAGTAAAAACCGATACTGATAATTTCCGATATAACATTTTAATGCCAATATCGACCGATAATATCAGTAGGCCGATAATATCAGACATCTCTATTCATTATTATTGTTCAGCTAGATAACAGTTATTCTTCTGTAATCATAACCACCCAATTTACATAATGTGGCACCGACATTTTCAGATTGATGCACCTTAACCTCAGCTAATTTGCTAATTAGCTTACTAGGCCCATTAGCTTTTGCTTGGTGAGCTGAGGCTGAGCAGACGTCTTCATAGATAAAGTTACCGACTTTATTTTAACAAAGCTTGGCAATACTAAGTTACTCATGACAACTACAGGCAAAAAACCTGAACATGTACTTACAGAGAGCAAACGAGAATCCATAGGCCTCCAAGGCTGCAGCCTGTCCATACAACAACAAAACAGAAAAAAGTAGGGAAAAAAAAGTAGGGTGACGCACACTTTGAGTTACAGACACAAATCTTCTCACGCATTTGCGGATCTCAGGCCCGGCTGAATTAAAGCTGAAGACCTAGGTATTTACAAATCTGTCACACATTTACGGATCTCTGTACACATTTACAGATCGTTGTACGCATTTACAGATCGTTGTACGCATTTACAGATCATTGTACACATTTACAGATCGTTGTACACATTTACAGATCGTTGTACGCATTTACAGATTGTTGTACGCATTTACAGATCGTTGTACGCATTTACAGATCATTGTACACATTTACAGATCGTTGTACGCATTTACAGATCATTGTAAATATTTACAGATTGTTGTACGCATTTACAGATCGTTGTAAATATTTACAGATTGTTGTACGCATTTACAGATTGTTGTACGCATTTACAGATCGTTGTACGCATTTACAGATCGTTGTACATATTTACAGATTGTTGTACGCATTTACAGATTGTTGTACGCATTTACAGATCATTGTAAATATTTACAGATTGTTGTACGCATTTACAGATTGTTGTACGCATTTACAGATCGTTGTACATATTTACAGATTGTTGTACGCATTTACAGATTGTTGTACGCATTTACAGATCGTTGTACATATTTACAGATTGTTGTACGCATTTACAGATTGTTGTACGCATTTACAGATCGTTGTACGCATTTACAGATCGTTGTACATATTTACAGATTGTTGTACGCATTTACAGATCGTTGTACGCATTTACAGATCGTTGTACATATTTACAGATTGTTGTACGCATTTACAGATTGTTGTACGCATTTACAGATTGTTGTACGCATTTACAGATCGTTGTACGCATTTACAGATCGTACATTTTTACAGATCGTTGTACGCATTTACAGATCATTGTACATTTTTACAGATTGTTGTACGCATTTACAGATCGTACATTTTTACAGATCGTTGTACGCATTTACAGATCATTGTACATATTTACAGATTGTTGTACGCATTTACAGATCATTGTACATATTTACAGATTGTTGTACGCATTTACAGATCGTACATATTTACAGATTGTTGTACGCATTTACAGATTGTTGTACGCATTTACAGATCATTGTACATATTTACAGATTGTTGTACGCATTTACAGATCGTTGTACGCATTTACAGATCGTACATATTTACAGATTGTTGTACGCATTTACAGATCGTTGTACGCATTTACAGATCGTACATATTTACAGATTGTTGTACGCATTTACAGATTGTTGTACGCATTTACAGATTGTTGTACGCATTTACAGATCATTGTACATATTACAGATTGTTGTACGCATTTACAGATCGTACATATTTACAGATTGTTGTACGCATTTACAGATCGTTGTACGCATTTACAGATCATTGTACATATTACAGATTGTTGTACGCATTTACAGATCGTACATATTTACAGATTGTTGTACGCATTTACAGATCATTGTACATATTTACAGATTGTTGTACGCATTTACAGATCGTACATATTTACAGATTGTTGTACGCATTTACAGATCATTGTACATATTTACAGATTGTTGTCCGCATTTACAGATCGTACATATTTACAGATTGTTGTACGCATTTACAGATCATTGTACATATTTACAGATTGTTGTACGCATTTACAGATTGTACGCAGTTACAGATTGTTGTACGTATTTACAAATCGTTGTATGCATTTACAGATCGTTGTTCGCATTTACAGATCGTTGTACGCATTTACAGATCGTTGTACACATTTACAGATCACAATACACTTGCAAATCTGAATACAAATTTTTTTTACACATTTACATACTTTGCTTTTACAAATTATTTTACACATGTACAAATCTGATTACGCACACACAGATTGAGATACGCATTTGCATCTATTTTGCTACCATAATGTCCCCATATAAATGTTACTATTCTACTGAATAAAACATGCTGACCTTATGATTTGTGGTGTGACTGTTTGTTGAGCTTCTGGTCAGTTTGTCAGACAGACGCCACCTGCAGCACCTGTTTCTGTAGATGACACTTTGAACACACAACACTGTTTAACTGTTAAATGTTTTCCTCCATTTAAATAAAGTAAATCATTTCAGAGGCAAGTCACACATCAGTGATTTATGTATCCAGTTTGCAACACACTGATCATACAGATGAACAGTGGAGACATGTAATATGTTGCATGAAGGGTTAAAAACATCTCTGTAGATGTGATTGTTTTTTACAACATTAAAGTGAGTCAGTAGGAGTCCATCTGTCTTCACTGTCTTTGTGAAGAAATCGCAAGTTGTCATGCTGGAGTATTTTCCCAGTGTGGTATAAGTACTTTTACTTAAGGTTTTGAACTGAACATTATCTCTAATAGCTGTCACAAACCTTGTGTTCTGTTTGACACCATTAATAATATTCTCAACACCCCTCCTTCTGCTTGCCTTGATGTGTCCCCAGAAATCTGTGTAAATTTTCTTCACTGTTTCATTGACAAGATCATGGCCATTAGATCACGCATTTCACCCCCCTCTTATGACCCCTCCACTGCTGTCACGTGCTCTGCTGTTTTTAAGGACTTTGAGCCTGTGTCTCTTTCCAGTTAAATGATATAATTGGTCATATGAAACCTTCTACTTGTCCCACAGATGTTGTTCCCTCTCGCTTTTTTAAAGATATCTGTGAGACTATTGGACCTTACATCCAGTTTGGCTTCAGGAGTTGTACCAGCAAATTTTAAGCATGCAGTTGTGCAACCACTGATTAAAAAACCTAATCTGGACACCTCAGTCTTCTCAAATTTTAAGCCCATTTCAAAACTTCCTTATCTTTAAAAGATTTTGGAAAACAATGTGCCTATTCAATTGCAGTCCTTCTTAAATTCAAATGGTATTCTCCAGGTGTTCCAGTCTGGTTTTAAAGCCTTTCTTAGCACTGAAACAGCACTTTTGAAAGTTTTTAATGATCTTTTAATCACCACTGACTCTGGGAATTCTGCCCTTCTTATGCTCTTAGACCTGTCAGCTGCCTTTGATACAGTGGATCATAGTATCCTTATCGCTCGCCTAGAGCATCATATTGGCATAAAAGGAACTGCGTTGGAGTGGTTTAGGTCCTACTCGACTGACAGAAGCTTGTGTGTCCTCCTCAGCACCTTCACCTTGTGGAGTGCCTCAGGGGTCCATTCTTGGGCCTATCCTCTTTTCCCTTTATATGCTCGCCCTGGGTTCAGTTCTGAGAAAACATGGCATTGCATTTCATTTTTATGCAGATGACACACAAATGTATCTGCCTTTAAAACAGCCACTGCTGGACTGTCTTCAAGACATTAAAGCATGGGTGGATTTTTAAGTTTTAATGAAGAAAAGACTGAGATTCTGATATTTGGACCCAGTAGTGCCTGTGTTGGCCCCAATATGGACCTGAGCAATGTAAGTCCATAGTAAAATCATCCGTCAGAAACCTTGGTGTGATCATCGACAGTGGGTTTAATTTGGATAAACACATAAATTCAGGCGTCAAATCTAGCTTTTATCAGCTGAGGCTTTTGTCTAAGGTTAAGTCCTGCCTCTCTTTGAACGACTTTGAAAGACTCATCCACGCTTTTATCTCTACCCATCTGGATTATTCCACTGTCTTTTATGTTGGGATTCGCCAGAACTCCCTTTCACAACTGCAGCAGGTTGAAAATGCTGCAGCTTGCCTTTTAAGCGGAAGAGGCAAGAGAGAGCACATTTCTCCTGTGCTGGCCTCCCTTCACTGGCTCCCTGTATGTTTTAGAATTGATTTACAAAAATTTAACCTTCGTTTATAAATCTTTACATGAGCTAGCCCCCATTAATTTGTCCGATCTTTTAGTGGCACATGCACCTCCACGTGCTTTCGGGGCTGCTCACCAGTCGCTTTTCAGTTGCAGCCCCCAAACTCTGGAACAAGCTGCCCCTGCATGTCAGACTGTCCCCTCACTGCCTGTTTTTAAATCACATTTTTATTTTCTGGCTTTTAACTCTGTATGAGAGTTTGGCATTACTGTCAGTGTTACCTGTTTGAGTTTCTTTTATTGTGTTGTTATGCTCATGATTGTTCAGCACTTTGGTTCAACGTTTGCTGTTTTAAATGTGTTTTATAAATAAATTTGATTTGATTTAAGGTTTTGAATGCAGGACTTTTACTTGTAATGGAGTATTTCCACTGTGTAGCTTTGGTTCTTTCACCCTTGATGAGCTATACTAAACAAATCTAAAAATCTGCATCTCAGAACTACAAGTCCCATGAGCGGGCTCGCCGTCTTACGTCATCCAACGTCGACGGTCGTTCAGTGACGTAGCGCAGCCGCCGGGAGAAGTTTTGAAAATAAACGTGATACTTTTTCACACAGCATTTAATGTCAGCGCTGTTTCGTTTACAACTTTCCGTCAAATTTTAGCGGAACGACGAGTTGAGCCGAGGAGCAGAACGAAGAGGAAGAGGAGGAAGCTCTTCTTCAGGTGAGTGTGTCACATTTGAAACAGTGTGAAGTTGCTAGCTGGAGCTGTTTGTGTGTCTGACATGAGGCAGCTTTCAGCCCGCACTGCTGCTCTGTAACGTTAACTGACCCTAACGTTGACTGCAGGGAGGGGAGTGTGTGGGTTGTAACACTGAGAGAAAAGCAGGTGAACCGAAGGAAGCGGCGGGAGCTGACGGTGGTTAGCTGGGTTTGCTAACTGTCACCTTGTTGCCGCGTTAGCTGAGCTCACAGCACAGAGCAGAGAGTGTCCTCTGAGCAGCAGCAGCAGCAGCAGCAGCGGTTGATGAGCAGCTGTCCTGACCAGAGGACACCTGTTGGTGGTGGTGGTGGTGGTGTGGATCCACAGCAGCAACACGGAGACATCTCCCTCTGTAATAATCTCTTTTAGTATCTGACAGCCTGCTCCGTGATGTCTCAGCGTCGAACTACACGCAGACAACTGCGGGTAAGTATCAGGAAACTAAACTTATCAAACAGGGAGAGGATGTTTTTAAAGGGGGGGCATCAATGTGTTCCCCAGCTCTGTGCTCCCAGCGGTGGAAAGTAACTGAATACATTTACTTAAGTACTGTTTTTAAGGTGCTTGTATTTACCTGATTATTTCCATTTTATACTTTTTCTGGAATTCTACTCCATTACATCTCAGAGGGAATAATTGTACTTTATACTGCACTACATTTGTCTGAAAACTACACACACATTCTTGTGAATATGGACAAATCATGTCCTTCAAAAAAAACCAAAAAAAAAACCCAAAACAAAACTTGACATAACTTGTCAAGTTCTTGTCAAAAACTTTAGGCAAGGCAAGGCAAGTTTATTTGTATAGCACAATTCAACACAAGGTAATTCAAAGTGCTTTACAGAGACATTAAAAGCAACAAGACACAATTTAAAACAATAAAAACAGTCGATTAAAAAGGGAAATAGAAATCGAGAATGATAGTGATAATAATAAAATACAGTAACATAAAATAAAAACAGGCTCAATACATTTAACAGTCAGGATAAGAAAAGAAGTAGAATAATAAAAGGCATAATTGAGCAGTGTGTCGTTAAAAGTACGGGCAGTAGAATACAGCAGGTAAGTTTTTAATCTAAGAGTATGCTTCTGTAAACAATAGTGTTTTTAGCCCTGATTTAAAGGAGCTGACAGTTTGAGCAGACCTCAGATCTACGGGAAGTTTGTTCCACAGGTGAGGAGCATAATAACTGAATGCTGCCTCACCTTGCTTGGTTCTTGTTCTTGGAACACACAACAAACCTGTTCCAGATGACCTAAGGGGTCTGGATGCTTCGTAGGGAACCAGTAGGTCAAGCATGTATTTTGGTCCGAGACCATTCAGGGCTTTGTAGACCAGCAGTAAGATTTTAAAATCTATTCTTTGACTCAAAGGAAGCCAGTGTAGCGATTTAATGATCGGTGTAATATGGTCCAGTTTCCTGGTGTGCCCTGTGTCATTAAACAGCTTTGCCCCAGACAAGAATTCACAAAGTCAAACAGTTATATATTTTTTATTTTTATGAAAACATTGGCCTTTTAAAGATGTCGGTGAAAATTCTCCACCATCCATGTCATGGTAATCTTAAGTGCTTTATCGCAGGCAACTGGACTTGCTTCAGTGTGTTGAAGATGTTTCACCTCGACGACAGCGACACTGGCGCTGTGATTGAGCTTTAAGTTTTAATAGTTAAGACTTAAAGCCTCTTTGATGAGAAGTGAAATGTTGTCAAGAAACTCAGTCAAGTCCAGTCGCCTACGATATGGCACTTAAAATTACCTTTTAAAGATGTGTCCCAGATATTTGTCAACTCCATTGTAGTTCTACAAAAACATAATTTAATCAGGTATAAAAGGAGAGAGCCACATCACAAAGACTCTAGTCTCACTTCCCACTTTCCTAAAAGACAGGAATGCTGCTGGTAGAATTTCTACTTTTTGATAAATGTTACTACCAGGTGTGTCTCACACATAACACTTAAACTCCTTCTAAATCAAAACTAAATAAAGAGTATGGTTTATAAATGAGTATCTTGATCAGCATTGAGAGAACTCTTTGCAACTTTGAAAAATATAATTGCTTCTCACTATGACTGCTGTGCAATCAATAAATATATTACTTTATGTCAGCTCTGTCAGATCTGACCTTCTGACATCCATCATGAATGCTTTTCAAGAAAAAATAAATCACCAGGAGGTTTAATAATCAAGCTTTTATTCTTATAAAATATATTTTACAGCCCAAATGTAAGAGTAAGAGTAAAAACCATCCCCCAAAAATTAAGGTTTTGTCGCAGTTCTCAAGAATGAGTGAGTGATGATACTTGAGAAGCACAAACTGGAGCTCATCACAGTTTGATTCTGCTGGAACTTGATAAATGATTACCGACAGCCGGCTTGCCAGAGTCGCTGTTCTGAACAGCTGTTAAAGCTTTAGGTGTAACAGCTGACGTGATCGGACAACACGTCGTAAAAACTAGTTTTTCTCTAGCAAACCCGGCTCTTACATTGTTTATTGTAAAGCGAGGAAATTAACAAATTTTACTTGTAATTTTTGTGCAAATCATATGTATACGAAACTCAATATTGCGAATATCTATGACAAAACAAATCAACCTATAATTTACACATGGTGCAGGTACATATATTTCATGTCGATTGATGGTTGAAGCATACATGCACAGCTTTTAAAACTGATTCAACTTTCCCTTTTGTTCTTCCTTCTACCCTCCTCACTCTTTTTCTCTCTTTCCTCATCACCTGTCTCTCCTTCTACTCCTTCTCACCTTCTTCTGTCCTCTAGGCAGCGATGTCTGCCCCAGAGGAGGAACCGCCGGCCTCCGTGTCAGCTGTCCTGTCGTCTGCCCTGTCCGCTGCCGTGTCAGCTGCCATGGCGGTTGCCATGTCTGTGGATGCCAAGGCCGATCTCGCCACGCTGCTTGACGAATGGGAAGAAGCGCAGCACGGCACCACAGAGCGGCTGGTGTCCATCCTTACCAAGTAAGCTTTTGAAAAGCTGTGATCTTAGTGTTTTTTGTTTTATTGCATAAGCATAGACAGATTTTGATGTTGGACCTCTCTGTGCACCTGTCTGTGTTTTTTTTTTTTACAAGGAGGTGAGTGTGTCTCATCTCTGTGTTTCCTGCAGAATTTCTGAGCTGATTGAGCTGGAGACTGGACAGTATCACAAAGCAGACCCTGATCCGTTTGATGACCGTCATCCAGGTTATCATCTTTTATGCTTTCAAAACCATGTTTTGGTTCAAAGTCCACATTTGTGTCCCTGATGTGATTATCATAGATCATCTTTGAGCTTTTTTACATTGTAAATGTGCCAGTCTGGGTTTTATTGAGCTGAACTGAAGCTTCTGTTAATCTCAGTGATGAGTTGTTGAGTTTGTGACTCCTGTATAACTGTTGCAGGACGAGCAGACCCAGACTGCATGCTGGGACAACTCCTGAAGATGCTCTTTATGAATGATGACTTCACTAATGCGGTGAGGACTGCTGACATTTTATTGAATTGTGCAGTGTGGTTTGTGTTGGCTGTGTTGACCAAAGTGTGATGGACGAGTGTGTGTGTGTGTATGATTCTTAAACTTGCAAGTAAATATACTTCAGAATCTCTTGATCTTTTGGGGGATGTAATGACCATTTTTATTCCCTATAATGAACGTATGTGTTTGGAATAAAACACATACAGTATATTCATATATGCAGCTAAGGATTATTTTCATTTTCGATTAAAGTGATGATTCTTTTGTCAAATCAAGTCTGTAAAATGTAAAAGTAACTGTGAAAATAGGCCATCACAGATTCCCGGTGTCCAGAGTGACATCTTCAAACATTTTGTTTTATCTGACTGACAATCCTGAGAAACTAGAACCAGAGAGTGGTTTGCATTTTTGCTTGACTGTGACCAAATTATTGATAAATTATCAAAGTAGTTGGGGATAAATTTCCTAATATTTATAATGTATTTAAGAAGCAGCAAATGGCAGGTCATTTACGATATCCAGTGACAAAGAAATAAGCAGTCAGTCTGATGGTAAGACTGAATTGCTGTTTTGTTTCACTTCATTATTTTAAAAATATTCGGACAGATTTCGGAAAATAAATAAATTTAATACAAACAAGCATAATCTCAGTGTGACGATTTCTTTGTTTATATTTGTTAATGAATAAAGTTGTGTTGCTTTGATGTGTTCGCAGCTGATGGACACGTATATAATGACGAGCAGAGAGCTGAGCCTCAACACAGCCGCCTGTCGTCTGCTGCAGAACATCATGCCGGGCCTGGAGACCGCCGTTGTCTTCCAGGAGAAGGTAAAACCTAAAAAGTTTTACTATAGACTCGTGTGTCAAAGATGGCTGGGCTTTGTTAGACAGTGCACAGTGAAGGAGAATAAAAACATGAGTAGAGTAACGCAGGTAGTGTAAGGATTTTTGCAGCATGTCTTGACTAGTAGTGCTGCAAGAAAGTAAGGAATTATGCATGAAAGCAACAGTGACTTGTTAAATATATACTGCAGGATGCAGTCAAAAGTCTCAGACGAGTGATTCATTCGAACACAGTAATCTATTTTAAGTTTATTGTCATTTTGAGGTGACAGTAAAGATGCTACAGCAAATGCTTCGCCACTGTGTCTATGATCACCTGTGAATGAGTCCGCTCTGTGTTGTGTGTGTTTGACAGGAAGGTCTGGTGGAGAAGTTGTTCTCTTGGGCTCGTGAAGCGGAGCGGCCGCTGTGCATCTACGCCACCGGCCTGTTGGCCAGAGCCATGAGCAACCAGGAGGTGGCAGCCAGCTATAGAGAGGAGAACGCTCTGCTGGTGCGCCCCCCCCCCCCAGAAAATAATCTTTAATAAGGATTTTTTAGATTGAGAAACAGGGTCCAAAATAAACACTTGTCAAGTGCCAAATGTGGGTAGATTTTCCATTTGGCAAGTAAATCTTGGGAGGCTGTTTGCTAAAGCTCCAGGATATGCAAACAAATCCTATTGTGATTATTCTGATAGATATTTGAATTGCAAAATGAGTTGTGAATGGTCATTTTTCATTTCATTTTTGCGAAAAATGCATCTGTGTAGCACCACACTACTTCATTTGTAAAGGTTTAGGACACATTTGACCTTTTATTAAAAAAAAATGCAGCTCCTGCCTTTGGGATATTGCACTTGGCCATATTGTATTTACAATAATGTTTTGATTAGTGTGCAGCCCTACTGTTCGCCACACTGGCGGATAAATGTAAATGTAAATAGTCATGTTATAAAAAACTATCCTAAGAGTCTGATCATATTTTGGTGTTATTTAGAGGCACACTGCTCTGCTGACAAAAAGTAAGAAATAAACATATATTTTCCCCTTTTTTATCCCGTCTCCCCAGAAGATTTATTGATGGAGATCTTGTTAACATTTATGAATGTAGCAGAGTTTGCTGTGGCAACAAGATTATTAGCTTAAAATAACCACCAACACCAGTCTTGAAAATTCGTCATGACTCCAATAACATCACTTGTTTCCTCTGAACATCCAGGTACCGATCATGATTCAGCGCCTGCACGAGCTGCAAACTGCAGAGGTCAAGTGTCACTATAGTCCCGCCAAGACGCCACAGAATCTACCTCAGGACTCTCAGGTTGAAGCCACTCAAACCTCAAGCATCTCAACAGACCAGCAGGACAAGACGGAGGGGGAGGATGTGGGAGAGGAGGGAGAGAGAAAAGAGCGAGACGGAGAGAGCAGCAGGTCGGTGTCAAAGGCCACTTTCAAACCTTTGTCACTGCTCTGTTCGGCCCAGAAGAACGGCGGCTCCAGCAGCAGCTCCACACGACTGCTTCCAGACTTTGTTTACCAAGCGAGGCCAGACTCCGCCTCCAGGGAGCCGGACGACAGGCAGGGAGGAAGAGGTGGAGGGAGGAGACGGGCGGTGAAGGAGAATGGGAGAAAGGCTAAACAGAAACTCAACTTCACCTCCTCCTCCGGCAGGACCGAGGAGGAGGAGGAGGAGGAGGTGGAGAGAAACGATTCTAGCGAGCAGCCGGCCAGCAGCACTTCCTGGTCTGAGATGAGCTCCATGGTGATCGGCTCTGACTACAGCCTCTCACCTCTGATTCCGGCCATGGAGCAGAGGCTCATCCTGCAGTATCTGACACCGCTCGGAGATTACCAGGAGGTGAGACAAACAAAAACAACATACCAGGTAATACACACAACATCAGTAGATAAAATGAATCTTAAAATACGTGTTTGTGCATGAAAATGTTTTTCTCCATAACCAGTATAGATGTGTTTGTCCTCAGACGGCAGTGGGCTCTTTGATTGTCTTCAGCCCTCCATATTTTTTAATCCCTAATTTTACTCACACTCACTTTTCCTATATCAGCTGAAAGGTCAATGATCTTTCTCTCTGTGCTCTTCAGTTGCTCGCCGTCTTCATGCAGCTGGACACACGGTCGCTGCTGATGTACTACATCGACCTCAGGCAGACCAAAAATGTCCAGCTCACTTTTGATGCCCTCCTGGTAAGACTCCTTAAAAGCCCGAAAAACAAGTAATGTAGAGTTATTCATATTTTTTATTTTTAACACAATTAAGTAACACAATTAATACAAGTATACTCTGTTTTTTATATTCAAAGACAAATTAAACTCTCACACAGAGGCGGGTGATAGCACAGAAATCTTATATCCTCTAAGAAATCCCATGTCCCATCTGCAGGTCTGTGTAAGGTTTTATTAAATGATTATGGTGTGTAAAACAACTGCTGTATTTGCTGTGTTTAAGTGGTTTACTCATATGACCTATAGTTCGAAAGCTACGCTCCTTGTGGTTCAGTTGATGCGGACCATTTCAAGATACAACCACCACAGCAGGTTCAATAAACGCTCTCAGAGAAACAGTCATAAATAAACAGTTATTACTCCCCTTTGAAGCGTTATTGTAATTCACAGATTGACATTATGCTAACAGAAACCGTCCTCATACACTTCCAAACGTCCAGACGATCTAAATCCAGCAAAATATTTAGACCAAACACATTATTACATCCGTAGATATCCACGCACTGCAGCTGCATCATTTTGATGTTCATATTTCTCCACATATTATCCATTATTTCTTCCTGTTGTTTGTAAATATGCTGACCCCTCAGTGTCACATTGGTAGCTCAACTCCTGACCTTTTCATTGACACTTCACTTGAGTCAATAGGAGCGTCTGTGTTGAAGGAAGTGCCCACCCTACTTTTTATGGCCTTACAGCCAATCAATGGCCAGCGATTGGCCCGATGGCTATTGGGTCTTGTAGTCAGTGACACTCCTCGCTGCCACAGGAGTTTTTAACCCCTTATTGTCTTCACAGACTGTTATAAATGAACATAAATGATAAACAAATCTCTCCTCTTGTTGTTTAAAAAAGTATTTCTTATCAATTTAGGTTTTCTAGAAGTGTTTTTTATAAACAGTAAGCTCCTGAATTGACATTTCTGTCTGTGTTAACTTGTTTTCACTCATATTCACGCATTCAGTACATTATCTTGCCCTCCTTTTTGTGAAAAGCGCCTGGAGAAAACCTCAGAAAAACATGTGTAAAATGTTTATTTTCTATGATATTGTTATCTTCTTTGAATCTGGACTAGGTGAGACTTCATGCTCTGGTCCCATTGTGTTTCCTTGATAATACCCCTTAGTTCAAGTCATCTGCAGCATCTTTTTTTCAAGACAATATTCAGACAAAATTAAAAAATAAAACATTTCATCTAGTATGTCGAAACCTAACTCAATGACAGAAGCACTTACAGTGATTCTTACCAATGGTGAAAAGACAGAGTGTTACCTTTCAAATGAGATGATGTATGTGTATGTACTAAAAACGTTTTATTGGCTTGTTTGCATCAATTTTAGTTTCTAAAAAACCTCAATAAAAAGGTCTGTATTTTCTGTTAGAGAGACAACATACTCTTTTTCCTTTACAAATCAAACCTCTGAATTGTCTTCGTAAATATAGTAATTTAAAAGATGACACACGAGTAGTGATTCAGTCTTGAAGCAGCCAAGCAGTTGTTTCTGCAGCTAGTCATCCAGCCTGCAGCCTGCAGCCTCTCCCCACAGAGGAGCGTGTCTGTGTGTAAAGGATAAGATAAACTGTGGTGGGTGGAGTGCTGCTGTTCTCACTAGTGTCTCATTTACACCACAAAACTGTCTAACCACAAAAATGTTGAAGAGGTTGTGGTTTGACAAATGTGTTTTGTGGTAGCAGGATATCAGCAGATCTTAAAGTCTTAAAAAAACACAGAATTCAGTTCACTTAAAAATAATAAAAAAAAAAATCCATTTACAAATATCTTTAATGTTTTTCTCGCCTGCCACTCATTACAGTAACATTACCACCACACTTTGTGTGTGACTGTGGGCTGACAGGAGACATTATACACCTTTAAACTCATAGTGCGGTTGTTGTGACAGTGAACTGAGCTGCAGGAGGCTGTTTGAGTCAGCATCGTCAGACCTGCAGCAAATCCTGTCACTACTGTCAGCTACAGGAGCATCCGGTCACAGCTACATCAGCTCGTAATGATGAGTCCATTTTAATAACTTTGATTAACTGAAGTCAGTCATTATCAATTAAACCAGCCATCCACAAAGGCCAATTGATTAATTATATTTCCAGAAAGTATTGTTACATACAGTTTGAAGGTACTAATAAGAATGTCAAGACATTCATGTACTTAAAATGAACAAATGAGTACAGTAAGCTATACACATTTTCTACATTACTGATGAACTGAGTCCATCTCTTCTTTGTGTCTTTAGTATCTCGCCTCGCTGCTCCTCCATAAGAAGTTTGCAACGGAGTTCATCGCGCACGGAGGAGTGCAGAAGCTGCTGGAGATCCCGCGGCCTTCGATGGCTGCAACTGGAGTTTCACTCTGCTTGTACTACCTGGCATACAATCATGATGCTATGGAGAGGGTACGGTTCACACACAGACGAGAGATGAACACATACACAACTAGTATTAGATGAAGATGATCTTGTAAATCAAAACTGCTGCTGTTTTCTTTAAGCACTTAATTTAAAGTTTAATTTTTAGTTAAGGTTAAAATGACTGTTGCTGTAACGGACAATTAGTCAAGCAGTTTACCAACAGACAAAAAAGATAAATCAAGATTATGATCATCGATTAATTGTTTGTCATTTATGAATAATAATAAATAAATAAAAAATTTCTGGATACATCTTCACACATTTCGAGGTTTATCTGATTTTGTGTGTGTTTTGTAGGTGTGCACGCTCCCAGACGGCGTGCTGTCAGACATGGTGTCCTACGCTCTGTGGCTGCTGGAGTCGTCCCACGCCTCAGGCGTCTGCCACGCGACCATGTTCTTCTCCATCTCCTTCTCCTTCAGAGCGGTGCTGCAGCTCTTCGACCACCAGGACGGGCTGCGCAGGCTGGTCAACCTGGTCAGTGTGAAATCTTTCAGCTTATGTTGCCTCAAAGGTTTGCTGTGCAGGATTAAAAAGACAGTACAGAGGCTCGTACAAAAGTCTTCCCTCCCAATCATAACTTATGACCCACTAGAAGTGTGTGGTTGGGTATTTGTCTGCATGCCTGCGTGTAGCCCACAGGCGATAACAGCGCTCACATGAGGTCAGGAAAAAACCCACGAATATAGTGAGGTGAAATGCCAAGCGAAAGATACCTCGGAGTGACACTGGACAATAGACTCAGTTTCAGCCAGCACACTGATGACATCAGTAAAGGAGCCGCCAAACACTGTCAGCCATCTGCAAGCGTAAAGGAACATATGATGCCCTCCATCTCCTCCTCCTGTTGTACCAGAGCATCATTCAGTCAGTCCTGCTGCACTGTTCCACCTGCTTCTCGAACATATTATCAGTTATTAACAGGGCCAAACTCACACACATCACCATCACCACTGCCAGGATAATTGGTCTCCCCACACCCAACCTCACAGAGTTAAACATCAGGGCCATTGCACGCATCGCTGCCTCAGTAGAACAGGACATCTCACACTCACTCAATCACCACGTCACCCCACTGCCCTCCTGGCGCAGGTACAGAGCCCAGAGGTGGAGAACGGCTCACTTTGGGATGAGCCTGATCCCTGCAGCCATATCTGCCTTAAATAATGGGCCTAGCTGAACAGGCCTGAGTGTGTGCTGTTACTGTGATGTTGTCCATGTTGTTACTGTGTGCTGTGTTTCTGCTGTTGTCTGATAATGTGTAGCACTGGGAAGAAGAATCTCCCCACTGGGACAATAAAGCCTAGTCTTTCTGTTGGACAGCTGGTGATTAGCTTAGTTAGCTTGCTCAAGTATCCACTTTTCTATCACAGCAAATGTAACTTTTCAACAATAGTGTGGTAGCTTGCAGTGTAGGGAGGAGGAGCTAAGTTTGAACATTGTGTTTAGAAACAGTAACCGATAATTCCTGCAGCCTATACCTTTTAATAATTTAAATGTGGAGCAGGTTACATTTTGAATATGAGTATATTATTGGTGTGTTACCTGTGGTACCTGTTATAAAAGTCTTAACCATCCCTTTCTCTTCCTGTAGATCAGTACTCTGGAGATCCTAAACACAGAGAATGAGGTGTCCATAATGAGTGATGATCAGGTCTTCTCCAACCGACAGACAGCCAAACACACCTGCATGGCCCTGCGCAGGTACTGTGATGATGAATGGATGGATGATTAAAATTTAAAAACTCCAACGCCAGTACCAATACCAGTGCCCTTAAAGTGATACTGATACCATTACTTCATTCAGTAGCCATGATGTGAATGGAGAAGTGTGTAGTATAGCCATACTTTTAAACCTTTTGGTGGCATCTTGGCACGCTGAGCTGCAAACTCTGTCAATACACCATGCCGCAAACACAGCACAGCGAAAGCGCTAACTGTTAGCATCACACAGCTAATGTTCCCTGACAGTCATCAAGGGGTTCAACGATAGAGTTAGGCTGTTTTGTTGTCTGTGTCTATTTGTTGGGAACATTAATAACTTGGGTTGGATATTAGCTGCTGCTGCTGTGTTAAGGTGTGCTAACCAGGCAGGCGTTGAATTGACCGTTCACCAGTAGGAGAGCAGCTCCGGAAACGGCGGCAACAGAAAGTTCGGTAATCTGGCGTGGAGTAGGGAGGGTCTAGGTACTGCGTTATTTCATCTGTATCTTCTATGTACCTTGGACTGGGTAACAGGCACTGATGCTAGACCATTAATATTAGACCATTATCTAACATTAGCTAGGCAGATGTAGCCGTTACACCCGTCTGATTAACTGAGTGAGAGAAAGTTTTTAGAAGCAACATCACACAACACAACTTTGGAGATCTTTTATGTTATAATGGCAAGTAAAAAAATATCTTTGTTTATTATGAAGTCCAGGTAATTAATGGCACACGCTGAAAGGTGGTCACTTGATATGAACATAATGCATCCTGACTTCAGGCCAGCATTGCTCAGTTGTCATGCTTTTTAGAAATGTTGTATATAGTTTAATGTAGCGTAATGTGTAGGATTTAGAGGGATATACTGGCAGAAATGGAATATGATAAATATGTTTTCTTCGGTGACGATGTCCTCTTTATCTGAAGATAAGAATCATTTGTGTTTCATTACCTTAGAATGAGTCATTTATATCCATGTAGGGAGCAGGTCATACCTAAGCATGTTTAAGCACCGATGTATTTACAGGTACATAGAATAACGCAGAGCATTAATGGATCATTGATGTGTTCAGGTACTTTGAGGCCCACCTGGCAGTAAAGGCTGAACAGGTCAAACAGTCTCTGCACTCGTCAGATGGAGGCTTCATTGTTCCCCAGCAGCCATTTTATAAGGTATCTGGTTCATTTATCATCATCCTGTGTGTACAGAAATGTTTGAAAGGAACTGATAAACCTGTAAAGAACACAGTGTGTTCATCTTCTGACATATAAACCCCGTACTGTGTGTATGTGTGTGTGGCTTCTCATTTCCAGGCGTATACGTACACCAGAGAGCAGATTATTGAGATGATGGAGTTTCTCATCGAGTGTGGGCCGCCTCAGCTCCACTGGGAACCAGTAGAGGTTTTCTATAAACTGTCCTGTGTCCCTTTAATGCTGCAGCTCATATCTACAGCTTGTGACTGGAGGACTTACTATGGCAGGTAAGGTTGCACACACACTTTAGTAGTTAGTAATAATCATGGGAAGGTCACTTAAGGTTAGGCAAAGAAATGTTATGAAGGTTTTATGATATGTAAAGAAAAGAACTGCACCCTTTTTCCTCACTTTCTGTGTTCCTCTTCCTGTATCTGTCTGTCTGTCTGTCTGTCTGTCTGTCTGTGCAGGAGTGACACTGTGCGTTATGCTTTGGACATCCTGGCCATCCTGATGGTAGTCCCTAAAGTGCAGTTGGTGCTGGCGGACACTGTCGAGGTTCTGGATGAAGCCAGGTCACCTGTCTCCACTGTGGGTCAGTAGAACTCTCAGCTCCCTCAGAGTTTCATCCCATGGATCTTCTGTCCCGGATGTGCATCGATGTGTCTCTTGTGTCCGCTGCAGGTATGAGCATCATTCTGGGTGTCGCTGAGGGCGAGGTGTTCGTCAACGATGCTGAGATCCAGAAGTCAGCTCTACAGGTGAGCAGATAGATTCATTCATGCCGATGCTGGTTCAGACTGATGTACACCAACAAGCTATTGCATGGATTGCCATGAACTTTTGTTGACACATTCATGTTTCCCAGAGGATCAATCATACCGACTATGATGATCCTCTGACTTTGCCTCTAGTGCCACCAGCAGGTAACATATGCGGTTTTCAATGACATGTCCTGATGAAGTTTGGTGCAGACATTCATGTTCCTCTCATGATGATTTCTATTAACTCTTTTAGTGCCAAAATCGGGTCCAAATTATAATGTGTCCAATTCTTTGGTTAATGTTTAAATTCCTCTAAAACAAATCAGATTCATACAAGAGAAAATGAATCGCTTCTCTCGACATAGTAAGCAGTAACCACACTAACAAAGCTTCATGGTTTCACCGAATAACAGTGTTCTTAGCACTAAAATCCCCACTGATAAACAAATGAACTCTCTAGGAACATGGCACAGATACTTATTCCATTAGTTTATTAAATGAAACTATTTCAGAAACACACACACAAGCTTGACAAGTGTCAGTTTGTGCAGCAGTCTAACTCAGATTCTTCTCCCCTGTCCCACCCCAGGTGATAATAAACTGTGTATGCGCTCCAGACCAGAGCCTGAACACTGTGGGTGCTTTTGCTGTCACCCCCCTTAGGCCGTCCCTCCACCCCCAGCAGCCCCCCGCTCCCCACAACAGAGTGCTGGCTCACATGTGGCAACTGGTGCAGAACAACAATGGTATAAAGGTACGAATGAAAGGAGCTATAACATAGATAATAAAAGTATGTCTATCCCCAGTGTCACTCACTGCCCCTTACTCCCATACCTGTGTCCCCCAGGTGCTTCTGTCCCTGCTGTCGGTGAAGATGCCCATCACAGACGCAGACCTGATCCGTGCCCTGGCCTGCAAGTCTCTGGTCGGACTCTCTCGCAGCTCAGCGATCAGACAAATCATCAGCAAGCTGCCGCTCTTCACCAGCAGCCACATTCAACAGGTCAGCACAAGATGACAAGATAATAAGTGGTGATGCTACATGGAGAACTATGTAATTACTTTGGTGCTTCTGTTTTCTTCTAGCGCCATCATCAGGTCTAAATGAAATTTGTCCAATAGTATCTTTAAAAAGAGTTCTTAAAGGAGTTGTCTGTGACATTCAGAGTATTAAAGGTCCAGTGTGTAGGATTTAGGGGAATCTATTGGCAGAAATGAGATATAATATTCATAACTGTGCTTTCATCAGTTTCTAATCACCTAAAAATAAGACTCGTGTTTTTGTTACTTGAGAAGGAGGCAATTATATCTACACATGGAGAGGATCCTCTTTCATGGAGTCTGCCATGCTGATCTACAGTAGACTAGAACAGACAAACCGCACGCTGTACATTCTTCGCTCCACTCCAGTTCACTCCAACATAAATTTTATTCCGCTCCACTCGCTCACCACTGCGCTCAAATAAACTGCGTCGTACTAACACCATTAGCTGTTGCTATTGTTCACAACAGCTAACGGTGCTCTTGGTGCTAGCCGCCGGCTCATTTTGAGAGCTACATGCATGCAGCCTGAGTCAGACACTGAATTATAGATATGCTCCATATGTCGTATACAGCTCCTTTAACGTGCACACTTTCATTTTTACCCACTTTCGTAAACTAAAAAAAAAACCTGCCACACGTGATTCACTATTTAGTGCAGATCTGGATGGAGAGGTTTGTGTTTACTGTTGAAAAGCATTCATGTTTCAGCTCATCAGACAGCACTAACTGCGGAATATAACCCACACCATACCAAGACATGCCACTCCTTATCATCTTCCAGTACTCATGTATTTATTTTTTTTTTATCTTTACCCCTCTAGTTGATGAAGGAGCCAGTGCTACAGGACAAACGAAGCGAGCATGTCCGTTTTTGCCGATATGCTGCCGAGCTGACCGAGCGAGTGTCTGGAAAGCCTCTCCTCATGGGAACCGACGTCTCATTGGCTCGTCTGCAGAGGGCCAGTGTGGTCGCACAGTCTCGGATCACCTTCTCTGAGAAGGAACTCCTCATGCTGATCAGAAACCACCTCGTTGCAAAAGGGCTCCATGACACAGCGAACACGCTTGTCAAAGAGGCAAACTTGTCCCTCTCATCCCTCTGTCCGAACTCTTCCTCCTGTGTCACCCCACCCTCCTCATCCCCAATGATTCCCAGGACTTGCCGGTCAGCTGGCAGCATCGCAGCTCGTTTTGCCAGCCCTGTTGGATCCTCTCCTGTGTCCTCTGTAGCTGTAGCCCCGTCCACCACTCCCACTTCCTCTCGTTCCCTTGCTGTTCCTCACCCTTCATGCTCCTCTTCATCTGCTTCCACCCTCCCTCTTCCTCCTCATCCCACATGTCATGGGCAGGGCTCACATCTGGTTGGCCGGATTTTGTTTTCACGGGAACGCCCGTCTGCCCCTTGCAACTCAGGAAAAAAACTTCGTGCGCTGAAGCAGAAGTCTGACCACGGTGCTTTCATACAGGTCAGTGATGTTTATTAATTTTCTTCTATATATTTATTAACTGCAGTGTAAATTGTTAATCATCTAGTGGATTAAAACAATACTAAACAACAATTTTTCTAACCACTCACCATTACAATAATTTGTCATGCAAAATGCAACACTTGCTCCAGTTCTCTGTTTTCCTTTGTTTTATATCATTAAATTCAGACTGTTAAAAGTTATAATGAGCCGTCTTTGGCTCTGAGAATGTGTGCTGAGTATTTTACACTATTTTTATGCCTCATGGTTATTTTTACTCTCCTGAGCAGACTCCAGCCATGAAGAAGCAGCTAGAGCGACACCTTCCTTCCCCTCCGACCCTCGACAGCATCATCACAGAGTACCTTAGGGAGCAGCACGCTCGCTGCCCTAATCCTGTCACCACCTGTCCTCCCTTCTCCCTCTTCAACCCCCACCGATGCCCCGAGCCCAAGCAGAGGCGACAGGCATCACCGAACTTCACTGCCCGCCTGGGGAGCAGGGTGCTGTACCCGAAGTATGGAGGAGTGGACAGAGGGTGTCTGGACAGACATCTGATATTTAGCAGGTAATGGAAAAACTCAGAGGTACAAATACCTCACGGCTTTGGCTCCCAATATTTGTTTGGGGATCTTTTAATCTTTAAGTGCAGGTTATTTAAAGCTAGGTAAAATATGTCTTTTAAAAATGGAACATAGCTTTGAAAAAATATTGTGAGTCCTGTTGATTCTCTTCTGGTCTCTGTGTCTCCTTTTTTTAAACTTGTGTTTAGGTTTCGTCCGATGTCGGTCTTCCACGAGGGCGACGGAGACGAGAGTGGTTTCACCTGTTGTGCCTTCTCAGCCCGCGAGCGTTTCCTGATGCTGGGGACCTGCTCCGGTCACCTCAAATTCTATAATGTCTTCTCTGGAGAGGAGGAGGCCAACTACACCTGCCACACATCGGCCATCACACACCTCGAACCCTCCAGGGTATGTTTTCACTTCAAAACACCTGCGGTCACGTTTGTTGACAGGCTGAGAGCAAATCTAATAATGTAGTTTGTCATTAATTAAAATGACGATGTGTAACTTGAAACCTATCATGTTTTATGTAGAATTTTGTAAACTTCTTTGATTTTAAATTAAAAAGTGCATATTATAGTGGTCATTTTGTGTTTCTCAGGATGGGAAATTGCTGCTCACCTCTGCTTCTTGGAGTGTCCCTTTATCGGCCCTCTGGAGTATGGATGGCGTCTTTAGCATGAAGTAAAACTCTCTCTCACACACACTCAGTGTTATCTTGAGACACAACCTTAGACACCATTGTTTCACATGGTTTATGGCAGGCATGTCCAAAGTCTGGCCCATGGACTGATTTTTAAACAGCTCTCGGCTTGTCTTTCAAAATATACTGTATGTGGCCTGATTGGTTAATCAAGCATCTCTTTGCACTTTTCCTCCTCGTGATGGTGGGACTGTTATACCATTAGACATGCACCAAGAAGGAACTAAAGAAACTATTGCATCCCATTTGTATGTGATTTTTTTTAAAAGCCCATAGTAGGCAAAAATTAGCTAGCACCCAAGGATTCCTTTACATTATCTAATCCAGCCCCCGTTAAAAAAAGTTCGGACCCCCCTGGTGTGTGGACTTAAGTGTTTGCTTTCTGTCCCAGGAACTCGTTTGTAGACGACCACTACGTGGAGTTCAGTAAACACTCTCAGGACAGAGTCATCGGCACCAAGGACCAAGTCGCTCACGTATGTTACCCAAAATGTTCTGCCATGACTTATTCCATTAACATTTTTCCTTCATCTCTGCCTCCATTTTCTTTTAATTCTCTATTTGTTTTTAAGTATCTTACAAAGTTCTTCTGTCTCTTCTTTCTTTTTTGGCTTCCATGCCAATAATAAAATATTGGCAGAAAACTACCGTACAACATTTTCTTATTTTTCCATGCCATTTCTGTGTGTGCTGCAGATCTATGACATCCAGACAGGTCAGAAGACTTTAACCCTAAATGAGCCTGCCCTGGCCAATAACTACAAGAGGAACTGTGCCACCTTCAACCCCACTGACGACCTGGTGCTGAATGACGGGGTGCTGTGGGACGTGCGGGAGTCACGGGCCATCCATAAGTTTGACAAGTTCAACATGAACATCAGCGGGGTTTTCCATCCAAACGGACTGGAGGTCATCGTCAACACTGAGATTGTATCCTCTGATCTGATCCAAGGTCTTTATTCTTTAAACTGCTCTTTTAACATGATGATCCAAAGTGACATAAATACACAAGCTTTGTACCTCTGATGATTGTGCAGCCATGTTAACGTTTGTAAACGCACATAAAGCTCAGTGGCAAAAACTGCACAAGACTTAAACACTTGAGAGCAGAGAGAGTTACTGGGTCGTCTGTTTGTCTGTGGGCCTAATTGTTTAAATTAAATCTACATTTAAAGGAAGAGGTTGACAAAAATGTCTTGCCCTGAGCTAGCTGGGAAGATTGATACAATTCTAATGTCTGTAAGTTCAATATGAAGCCACCAGCAGCCAGTTAGCTTAGCTTAGCATAAAGACTGGAAACAGGGGGAAAACTGCTAGCCTTACTTCATCTAAATGAAACAAAATCCACCTTTAAAACTCACTGATTAACTTGTTTAATCTTGTGTGATTAATCCGTACAGAAAATTAGCGTGAATATGACAGTTTTACGAGGGGTTGTGTGTGTTTCTCTACCATACTGTCAAACTATTCCTTTAAGTCTTACTTTAAACTTCATGCTCACTTCAGACCAAAGATTCCTGACTAGACAAACTGAAAGTTGCAGCAACTTGCAATGTGCCAGTCTGCAGAGGTTCTTAAAACTTGCCAGTTTACACCAATCTGACCAGTCGAGAGGGGGTATCTGTGTATTATCTGTGTATTGTTGATTTCACGATACTCATTGAAATATTGCATATTTTCCTCATGTTGTGCAGTTGCACTGAGCATCAAGAGGTGCAGGGAGCTAGTCAGTTTGTATCTGCACTGTTATATTTGTCAGCCTTGACAGCAGGTGTCAGTGGGACCTGAGGACCTTCCACCTCCTGCACACTGTCCCCGCCCTGGACCAGTGCAGACTGGTCTTCAACAGCAACGCCACCATTATGTACGGAGGTACGGGGTCTTCGTCTAAATTGTTCCAAACTGATCCTTTTGAGCAACATGTGTGTGTGTTTCAGTTATCACTGACATGTTGTGGCCTATTCACCCTCCAACACACACTTGTGTGTATAGCAATGCTGCAAGCTGATGATGAGGATGATGCCATGGACCAGCAGATGAAGAGTCCCTTCGGCTCGTCCTTCAGAACCTTCGATGCTACAGACTACAAGCCCATTGGTAGGTTACTCTTCCTGTTTATATCAGTCTTAAGTCTTATTGCTCCACAGCAGTACATGTAATTTTCACAGCACTCTGAAGTCACATTACCTCAGTTATGACCCTCTGAACCTTTCATAACTTTTTTTAACAGAAAAAATAAATGTTGCGCCCCTCCAGTATGTGTGGGATTTCAAAATGTCTGTTTTTGATAACTGTTGGTTTGGATCTTGACATGAAATTTCTTGATTAGAATAATTTGTTGTTAAGTTTCTGTTGTTTTTACGTTGCAGATCTTGTTGTACGGTGACTTTTTATTTCCTCTTGGTTTTAGTTAAAAACTCAGAAGTCGGTTTTGTGTGTGTTTTTCAGCCACAGTGGACGTGAAGAGAAACATCTTTGACCTGTGCACCGACACCAAAGACTGCTACCTGGCTGTCATTGAGGTACTTTGCTTGACTTTATGCCTCAGACTCAACATTGTTCATGTTCAAAATAGCCTGAGCAGTGCTATCTGATAATGATATGGTATCTAATAACAACCATTATTGTCTCTCTCATAAGTAAAACTGAGCTTAACTCTTTGGCACCAGTCTCAGCTTCAAGACTTTATGTTCTTCTGTGTCACTCATTGTGTTTACACGACATTATGGGAAAAACAATTTATTGTGTTAGTCCAACCTTTAGTAAACACTTAAAAATAGTTAGTCTGACTGAAAGTGTACTGAATCGAATTTCTCAAAGTTTGGCTAACACACCCAGATAATGTGATTAGGAGTTGAATTCCTCCTGCATGTATATGGTCACTCAGACCCAAACTGGCCGAGGCGCTCTGAGCATGCTCCACAGTGTCTGCCCTGGTCTTTGACCTGGAAGTCCAATAGCATTAAATGTGTAAGAGAAGAAGAAGCCAGTAACAACATGGAGAAATCTACATCCAGAGCTGTGACTTTTGTACGGACCAAATGTACAGAGTTGTAAAGTTGTCCACCATGGTACCAGTTAGCTGCTAGCTAATCTCTCAAAACAGATTCTGCAATTTACAAACGATAAATTGATTATTTGCTTGGACTGAAAAATGTATGAAAATATTAAATAGTTATTGAAAGACTGAAAGATATTCAGTTTATGATCATGAAAGAGGAACAAAAGCAGCAAAACCTCACAAACGAGAAGCTGAAATTAAAGAGTGTTTCACAGAGAAATCACTAATCTATTATCAGAATTGTTGATTACTTTTCTGTTAATCAACTAATTTTTAATTGTACTTATTTCTTATTTTCATGAATATAAGCAGTTAAAACAGATTTCTCTGTTTTGTTTTATATTCTCATTTTAATTTAACAGAAAAAATAGATCGCACATTTGAAACCACAGATTTGTTGTTGTTTTTTCCACGTTGACTCTAGAACCAGGACACAGTGAGCTTGGACACGGTGTGTCGTCTGTACGAGGTGGGACGACAGAAACTGGCAGAGGAGGGAGACGACGATGATCAGGTCAGACGCTCAGAACTGAGTGTGGGGTCTGTCTTGGTGTCTTGACTGTTGGTTTGTTGGGTAACTGATAGTCTCAGAGCAGGAAGTTTATTTTTTAATAGGAGGATTATTGTATACTGAGACAATGAAACATCTGACCAAGTGCACACATTTTTAGTGATAATATGAATAATAAATATAATGGGCAGTGAGCAGTAGACATGAATACACTGGATATATGAGCTGCACACTTGACGCAGTGTAATCATATATTCTGATGATTGTAGGCTGTATAATGTGAGTACTGACAGACAGTATGAGCTATCTTCAAACATTTCATTACACTTAGAATGTGTGCAGTAGTTAAAAGTAAACTCAAGATGCTTACAGCTGCAGTGCTGTGTCTCTTGAAATCGTGTTTCTAACAACAAAAACAAATTAAAGTGAATCATCTCAATATAAAAAAAAATCCTGTCAGATTAATGTTAACTTAGAAGTGTTTGTTTTTAACGCATGTTATGTTATCCTCCAGGATGATGAAGATCAGGATGATGATGACTCCTCAGACACAGATGACGATGATGACGATGATGATGATATGGACACAGACCCGCTCATAGAGGAACTGGCCAATAATGACGACCCAGACTATGAGGATGGCGCCAACTCTCCCACAGATCAGGAGGTAACAGACCTCACACACCCGAGTCTGAACTTTATTTCATGTTTCTGATGTGCACAACCTCTTTTGGTTAGTTTTTGTAGCCCAAAAGAAGCGACTATCAAGCATTTAAATAACTTATTAGACGGATATATATTGAAAAAGGTGACGTTTAGAAACAAGCCCAAAGTCGCGGCTGATAAGCAGACCTGGCAACCCTGCAGTTTGTCCTCCTCACATTTCATCCATCCTCCTGCGTGCTGACGTGGGACGTTTTCTAGCATGCCAGATATCCAGTCCCAGTCACAGACGAGGGGGTGACTTGCTCATAGGCTTGTTCACACATGAGGACTCGTCGTGGCAGACTATCTGCTGACTTACCTCCGACCCAAGGTGGCTCTCAAGATCCTCTGCGACGTCAAAGTAGTGGTGAAAATCGTGTGATGTGAACTAGGCTTTAGTCAGCTGTCCCTTGGGTCATGACCAAACCAAGCGAAGGAGCAGCGGCTCTACTCTGAGCCCTCTCCAGATGTCTGAGCTCCTCCCTCTATCTCTAAGGCTGAGCCCAGACACCCTTCGGAGGAAACTCATTTCAGTTGCTTGTGTCCATGATCTCATTCTTTCAGTCACTACCCAGAGCTCATGACCATAGCTGAGGGTTGGGATGTAGGTGTACAGGTAAATCTAAAGCTTTGCCTTAAGGCTCAACTCCGTCTTCACATTATTTTTTTCAGTTGCTCTGGATAATAACAACTAAACTGGAAAGATGAGTGTAAAAGCTTTAACCTGTCCACATGTTTCTTGTTGTTTCCCAGTGGCTTCTGGTTTAAACTGGGAATGATCCCCAGTGATGTTTATTTCCTTCCTCTCCTCAGATTGCTGATCTTCTTGGCAGCAACAGCGACGACGACAACAGTGATAATGATGAATCAGTAGACTCGGAAGGCAATTCATACAGAAGTGACGATCCCTCCGAAACATTTGACTACCCAGATTGTAAGTAACAGCGTTTGTTTGCCAGCTTGTGAAATATCCTGTTTGGTTCTTCTGTATCTCAGCGTGTCTGCACAGTCATTGCAGCAGGGGAGAGACTGCAATGGAGAATAACAGCACTTTCTACCGTGCATAATCCCCCATAAAAGTTTTTTAAAGGGATAGTGCACCCAAAAATGAAAATTCAGCCATTATCTACTCACCCATATGCTGAGGGAGGCTCAGGTGAAGTCCTCACATCACGCAACACAACTCCACCTAATGGAGGCTGACGAGATTCAAACATCCAAAAACACATAATTGAAACCACAAAATATCTCCATACTGCTCGTCCGTAGTGATCCAAGTGTCCTGAAGCCCCGACATAAAAAGTTGTTTGGAAAAACCTCATTTGAACTCTGTTTTTAGCCTCATTGTAGCCTGTAGCTCTGACTGCCTCTCTGTGCACCGCACTCATGCTTGTGCACTTGCGTGAGACCGTGAGACATGGGCACCGCATTCATGTGTGCTAAAAACAGAGTTCAAATGAGGTTTTTCCAAACAACTTTTTATGTCGGGGCTTCAGGACACTTGGATCACTACGGACGAGCAGTATGGAGATATTTTGTGGTTTCAATTGTGTGTTTTTGGACGTTTGAATCTGGGGCGCCGTCAGCCTCCATTAGGTGGAGTTGTGTTGCTACCTCCTCTCCCCTTGGATCTCTGCAAGTGATGTGAGGACTCTAAAACTTCACCTGAGCCTCCCTCGGCATATGGGTGAGTAGATAATGGCTGAATTTTCATTTTTGGGTGCACTATCCCTTTCATACAACCAGACGTGTTCCAGCAAGATTATCACCTGAAATCAGGTAGATAACTTGACATTAGCATGTAGCTACATGCTTGCTGTAGCGTGTCTGGAGCAGATGACCACAAACAAGTCTGTCACTATCTGACGTCAGCTTGTAGCCAGAGTAAAAACAAACAAACGTTGGAAACAGAGAATTCAGAATCAAAGTCAGTTTTATTATCTGAGACTTTGGTCACATTTAATTTCAACACCAGACATTGTAATGTTTATGTGTAACAGGAAATGAGTGAAAAGCATAATAGGTCCTCTTTAATATTTTATAGACTCAACAATTAATAGAGAAAATAATAAAAAATGATCAGTAGTTGCAGCCTTATACCTCTATGTAGCTTTTTCCCTTCATTTCATGTTCATTGTTGGGAATGTGTGTCCTCATACTGCAGTCTCCCCAGGAGCGTCAGATGATGAGAGTCGGATCCTTCAGGCCCTCAGGGAGCACTGGCCCTCGTGACCTGAGTGAGGACACTCCTCTGCTGACAACATGAACCTCAACAAGGCCTTTTTTTTCCCTTTTTAAACCATCATTTCTCGTTCAAAAAGGCAAGTTGACTGTGAATACACTGATATGCACATCGATGTCTAGAAAACCTGTGACATTCTCTCTCTGCGTTCTGCAGTTTAGAGAGACCACAGTCATGACGAATAAATTTTCCCCCACGGGGCTCAGATGAAAACACTGACTTTTCACTGGACCTTGCTTTCTGCTTTGTTTCAGTAGGAGAGAGTATTTGTGAATGAAAAGTATTTATGGTGTTTTACCTGGCTTGCTGCCTCTGGTGTTGCTCTTGCACTCACTGACCAACTAATGGAAACTTATGTGAGGGAGTTTTTATAGTTTTTTCTGTGGATGGATAATTCAAGTTTAATCAAAAATTTCACAGCACTTGAAGCCATACATTTAAATTAGATTGATATAATAAAAAACTACATTAGTGTTTTATCCACTGGCCAAACTCTCTGGTAAAACCTGGTCTCCTTACTTCTGTAGAGAAAGGTTAGTATGGTTCATTTATTTCCACACTGCATCAGTCCTCCCTACATGTTTGTTTTCTTCCCAAACAATCACAGCTAAAAGCCAAATATTCACATTAAGGCAGCGACCAATGTGGAATCACAGGCTCATTCAGCATTCCTCATTTTACAGCAATAAAAACATGAACATTTTTTATCCTCAAATACACCCAGAGACAATGTAAAGTCCCAAGAATGTTAAGTAAAGATGTAAAGACAGACTGAATAAAAGCTAGCTGTGGATCTTGCTCCTTCAGCCTGGTGGATCGTCACAGAAATGCCCCCATTTTGCTCGCACATATTAGAAATATCTTTGTTTCCATGCATCTAATAAAAACACCAACTTTTGTGTCTTGTGAGGAATCAAAATGCCCACCTCTTCATCAAGCAGTAGAGGTTTCCACTGTGTCTGTGGGCTGAGATCAGCAGTTTGCTAATGGGATAGGTCAGAATTTTGAAGTGGGGTCGTTTGAGGTATTTGGTGTATTACCTGTTACAGATGTCGGCCGGCACGCTCCCAGTTAGGAGAAGCCGACAGTAACAGCTTCAATTCCCTCTACCATCTACTGTAAGTAATACACTGACTGTGCTAAGTACCTTATATAACCCCACTTAAAACAAACTTCTGTACTTCTTTTTTTAACATCCAGATCAGATTTTTGCAGAAGGCGCTGATACATGCACCACTATGAGCCATTTTGTCCTTTGACGCTGTATATAATTTCGCCATAAAGTCAGTGATGACCCAGATGTGGCAGAGACATATAGTTTTGTTTAATTTAAGTTATTTTGACCTTTTTTTAATTTAATTTATTTCAGTTTTATAGGGGTTGATAGCTTTTATGTGCTGGGAGAAATGTTTGCAGCCCCTGTGACGCTCAGTTTTCCTTTTGTTTGGTAAACCAGCAACACTAAGCAGGTGTATAAAAAATCCTTTAACGGGTAAGTTTGGTGTTTTTCAACCTAGACCCTGTTTTCCCAGATGTTTGTGTCTAAGTGACTAGTGGGAACAGAAGTCTTTGAAAGTGGTCCAGTATTGAGTGAGAGGGCTGCAGCTGGCAGCAGCGATACAGGCTGCAGTGTAATCACTTGGGCTAATTGTGCACTCTTATTGTATGTCCTCCAAAAGAGCTTGTTTTTGCCACAGACAGGCTCAGATTATTATTATAAGTGTCTCACATTATGGAAAGTATCCTTACAAAAAGACCTTTGTTAGAAATAGTGAGGTCTGTTTCGTTTGTCCCAAAACAGCCCCGAAATTGCCAACGCCAAACCCACCAGACGCCATTTGAATATACAGTAATTTTAGTGTGTGTGAAGCCAGCATATTGTCACATCTAACTGGGTGAATAAAGGGTTTAATTCAAACCAGAGTTGGTCATTGTTGAAACAGTGGAAAGGCGAGCCAAGGCGGCTTTTGTGATTTTTATTTTGTCTTTAAGGACTTTGAATGAAGTAAAATTACTGTTTATTGAAATGGAGTCTGGTTGCTGTAGCAATGGTGATTTTGAGGCTGTTTCTGGTTCTCCTTAACAATAAGGTCTATCTCTGTAGTGATTCTTTTCATTATGTTGTCAGTTGCAAAAACAAATATTTATTGGACGTTAATTGACAATGCACAGTTGCCCCAAGTGGTAACATTCCGGCTTGTTTCACATCTGCCTGCTGCAGTCTCACCAAAAACTGGACCAGTTTCAAAAACTGTTGTTGAGAAGATGGGGTCCAGGGTGAAAAATACCAAAGTTGCCCTTCAAAGTACTGGTGTTTTTAAAAGAATACTTAAACTGCAAAATTCAATTTCTATGTCAAGTACTCACTGTGCTACCTTGCATTCTTGGAGAAAACTTTTTTTCCTAACATGCCTCGATGGTGAACGGAGAATCCAAAAACTGCAAACAGTCTTCATGAACTGAAGTGAATGGGGACCACATTTATAGCAAAACTATATTAAACACCTGTTTACGAACTCTCACACAACTCCTGCAGTTTATTCCAAGGTTCATTTATCCTGTCGTATTCTCGTTACTTCCCAAACACATGCATTTTCACAGAGGTTATATCACAGAGGTCGGCACAGACAGTCACATGCATGCACAAATTGCGTCCCTGGGATGTTTAAATATAGTTTTTTTGTTGTTTAACGTGGACCCTGACTCCTTCAGTTCATGAAGAATATTTGCCTGTTTTTGGATCCTCTGATTAGTGTGGACGCATTTGAGAGAACCAATGTTTTCTTCATGACTTTAAGACACGCAGTAAGTAAATGACATACAAATGGACATTTTGTGAGTGAAGTGTTCCTTTAAAGTCTCAATTTTCTGAGGACAAAAACCAGCAGAGCTCTCAGTGAGTTACTGCATCAACAGTGTGTGAACAGCAACATTACTTTTTGGGAAAATACTACTACTAATAATAATAATGATATCAGTGTTAGAGCCAGTGTTATCTACATGTCATGGCTGTCGGATGGACATTTGTAGCAGCTGATAATTTTGGCGAGCTCCATATGGGAAGGAAATACAGTCTAACATGTCATAAGTCATTTATATTATGCAGCGATGGTTACGTCAAATGTGTTATCAGAGTTTGAATTAAATCATTATTGAATAAACACCGTGAAGCTGAGCAGGTGTTCATTTTCATACATTTAAATTAACATTTTGTTTCTGTCATTTTCCAGCAATTAATTATTATCAGCTGCTACAAGGTTTCAAACACAAGGAGGAAATATATATTTGTATTAGCACAGTATTTCTATTTTACAGCGAGCTTACCTCATCGCTCAACAGTCGACCATAGTCATTACGGGTTAACAACACAACCAGTTGACAGAAGGAACTTTATTCTGTATATTACATTTGTCGTACCAACACGAGGCATGTTGGCGTCTTCATGCTGTTCTAACTATTTTGAAACTGCGTCAAACAATCTGCGACAGATTTCATGAAGCTGTGAGGAGCCTGCGTTGTGTCCACAGCTGTTTGGAGTGTGTCTTGATTTTGCTTTTCCTTTTGTTAAAGATTGTTCTGGTGATAAACCAGTCGACGTCGCTGCTGTTGGATGAAAATGTTACAGGGTCAGGGTTTGTGTTTTTCCAAATGATCCAGAGGTTTTTACACACATGATATCTGTGTCAACAGAAGTCGCTTAATAAAAAAGTGCAGCAGCTTTTTGGAGCCATGTAGTCAACAGTTTTACAATAGATTGTATTGTTTATGAACATGTTTAAATTGTTGTAAATGGTTAAGAGGATTATCAGTTCAGTTAAGTTCTACTTTAATAATAAAAGATCTTTTCCCCTCTTGTAACTCCTGCCTTGTTTCACTTCAGTGACCTTTATTAAGAGCATCAGTTAAAGCTTTAAGACTTGGAAGTGTTGTCTTTCACATGAGAAGCTCCTGTGTGTTTAATACTGTGTCACCATTACAGCAGTTTTTAGGACAGTTTACCTCAAAATCAAACATACACGTTTTTCCTCTCACCCGTAGTGCTATTTGTCAGTCTATATTGTTTTGGTGTGAGTTGCCAGCCCATTCTGATGTCCACTTCGTCAAGTATCACTGCTTTGTCAGTGGATCTCAGTGTCACAAAGGCATATTTTGCACATTTGGGGCGGCAGTAGCTCAGTCCATAGGGACTTGGCTTGGGAACTGGAGGGTTGCTGATTCAAGTCCTCATATGGACCAAGTATGGAGTGTGGACTGGTAACTGAAGGGCTGCCAGTTCACCTCAGAACTCCCAGCTGCTCGGGGCACCTGTCCAAGAGGCACCGTTTGCAGCGACACACTGGGCGGTTGCACCAACTCAGCTCATGAAATACTTCTGCTTTGTCGGTGGAACTCGGCGTCAGTCACTGTGGCTGCATGATGCACGCTGGGCAGCAGTGTTTTTGATGAAGTGGGCAACAACTCAGCTCATGAAATTCTGCCGCTTTGTCAGTGGATTTTGGCGACAAACACACACAGAGGCACCTTTCACAGCGGTATGCTGCACGTTGTACGGCCGCCAGCAAGTGCTGCAGTATACAGAGCGAGAAAGTCTGAATAGGTTGGGCGGGAGGGGAGGTAGTGTTGGGCCAATTTGTCCCCAGCCTAGGCCAAAAAAAAAAAGAGTCTGGATCTGTTGTTAGCACTTTGTCAAAAACACCTTTGTCAGAACCCACTGGCATCTCAAAAATACTCTGAAGAAAAACACTTGAAGCTGGAATGTGATGTTTATTCTGCAACATCAATAAACCTGCGTCAAGCTCCAGAGCTCTGACTGCTGTGTGTGTAGCAAAAAGCAGCTTCTTATATACCCAAGAAAACTTCTCCTTTTTGCCGAAGTTTTCCCAAGTCTCCACCTTATTTTCAAAAACCAAAAATATGTGGAGTAAACCAAGTCATAACTTCCGGAAGACTCATTGCTGTTGAGCATTTCAAATGTATTTTGGCATGTTGAGCACCACATGCCGAGTGGCATCTAGTTACAATACATTGGAGAGAAGGCAGACGTCTCTAACACTTGGCAACTCACACCAAAACTATCGAGATTGTTGTTTAAGGTCACAGTTTGGTAAATGTCGACTGTCTAATGAAGTCTTCTACCGGGCACAACATTTTCAGAAACGTTATTTATCTTCCACAAAGTCATAGTTCTCAGTCAGTGATCATGTCAGTTTTTAACTCTACATAATGAGAAATGTGATTCGTGTTTATAGTCTGCTTGTCCAGGAATGTACGATTGGAAACATCTCCGTGATACTTTGCTGTTGGGTGTTATTACGTGAATCAGTGACTAGAGGTCAGTGTTGCATTGTGATGAGTTCAGGTTAACGTCATTCTGCACAGCAGATAACTGACATGAAACACACAGAGTGCAAAAGTATAAATGAGTATTACAGTGTGGCCACCATCTTATTTCCATGTGCTTCATCAAACACACTTGCCATATTTATTTGACTGAAATAATGTGTGTGAGAGATGGACAAAGAGGATCCTCATGCACCAAGGTCTCACTTTGCATCCAAACAGCAGTGACTCACAAGATATTCTCTCACGCAGACAAGTTCCACTCATGCTTTGTTCAGTGTGTTCAGTCACATTTTAGTCTTAAGTTTAAGATAAAATGAGATAAAAGAAAAATCAGTCACTTTATACCCACAAACTTAAACAATAAACCCTTTACCAAATTTCCTATTGCGCAAAAATACTTAATAGTCTGCACTGAATTCTCCTCATTATATGATGATTAATCTAATGTGCTTCTACATTTAATTTCCTGCTTTGGTTCAGTTTTCTGTTTGTTTCCATTTTTGCCAATTTCATGTAACTCCATACCTATTCAATACGTTAGAACTATATCAAATAAAACTGCTAAATTAATTTGTATGCCATTAGATATACCAAAAATAATATTTAAAAAAAAATTATGTGGGGCACCGGTGGTGGAGCGGGTGCCCCATGTGCAGGGCTGTTGCTGCGGCAGCCTAATATTTTTCCTTTATTAATGTTTGAAATATTTTTTCAATTTTGTATTTATTTTTCAATTTATTTATTATCTTTATTATTTTTCCCCTTATCTATATTATCCATTTGATATCAAGAACATTACCCAAAATTAAAACTAAAATTTTTTATTTTTTTAACATAAACCACATTAGGTAAAATAAGAGGATTTTTTAAGGGGGAAAATCTCTGTCTCTGATTCTCTGCTTGGAGTCTATGATCAGTAGAGTTGCTCTAGCTTGATCGTGTTCAGTCTTATTGCTCACAGTCACAACTCTTACTCATTGGTTTGTTTACTTCTTAAAAGTTTAATAAATGTATGCTCTTATGTAGCGACTGCTGTCAATAAAAAGGCGCTGAGAGGCTTAAGTTGGCTCCCATCTGTGACTCGTTCCTTCACTGAATCAGTCCACTTGACAGTTTTATAAGTTTTATTTCGCAAACAAAGAAAGACTTACAATGCAGTGATCCGACGTGACAGTCAACAGAAAATATCAGAGCTCGCTCAACCCTATTGTCTCCATTCCTGCCAGGCATTTAAATGCGTCATGTGTCAACCACCGGATGTGACATACCTGTGCGTGCATACATACAAATAAACAATAAACATAAGCAAAATATATATTTTGGCTCTTACACCTTACTCCTCTAATTTCAAACTGTTTTGCACTGTTTTTTTTGGTTTTTTTAATTACCAAAATTCCACAACACCAATAACAACCCTGCGGCCACCTAGACACTTAGAGCTGACTCATTTTGCACCTGTAACTGACAAAACTGTCCAAGAGATCATCACCAGTCTGAGTTCATCTACATGCTGCCTTGATGTGTTACCCACTAGATTTCTAAAGTCTGTGCTGAGCAGTTTGTTACCACCACTCGCTCACATAGTTAACATGTCACTACAGTCTGGAACATTCCCAAAGGCCTTGAAAACTGCGGTCATAAAGCCTCTCCTAAAGAAGAGCAGTCTTGATGCCACAGTACTGAACAACTACCGGCCCATTTCAAATCTGCCGTTTTTAGGCAAACTCCTTGAGAAAGTTGTTTACCAACAGCTGACTGACTTTCTCCTAATGAACAACTCCTTTGATGTTTTCCAGTCAGGTTTTAGACCCCATCACAGCACTGAGACCGCTCTTATTAAGGTGACAAATGACATCCGCCTGAACACTGACGCAGGCAAAGTCTCAGTTTTAGTCCTGCTAGATCTGAGTGCTGCTTTTGACACTGTCGATCATGAGATCCTGTTACAGAGATTAGAGGACTGGGTGGGCATCTCTGGCAATGCTCTAAATTGGTTGAAGTCCTATCTAGAAGACAGGAGGTACTTTGTTGAAATTGGTAACTGTGCCTCAGACCACATGGCCTTGACCTATGGGGTGCCCCAAGGGTCAATCCTGGGACCCCTTCTGTTCAATCTATACATGCTGCCTTTAGGCCAGTTAATACAAAGTAATAATGTGTCCTACCACAATTATGCAGACGACACTCAGATCTATGTGTCACTGACAGCAGGTGAATATGGACCAGTAGATTCACTCTGTCACTGCATCCAACAGGTCAGTGTGTGGATGCAAAACAACTTTCTCCAGCTAAATTCAGACAAGACTGAAGTCATCGTATTTGGTCCACAGAAACAAAGAGAAAGTGTCAGCAGTCACCTCCAGTCTCTGTCTCTAAAACCTACAAATCAGGTTAGAAATCTCGGGGTAATAATGGACTCAGACTTGAACTTTAACAGCCACATCAAATCAATAACATCGGCAGCCTTTTACCATCTAAAAAACATCGCCAAAATCAAAGGTATAGTGTCTAAACCTGACTTGGAGAGACTTATCCATGCATTTGTCTCTAGTAGGTTAGACTACTGTAACGGCCTGCTCACTGGCCTCTCCAAACGGGCCGTAAGACAGCTGCAGTACATCCAGAATGCTGCTGCTCGGGTCCTGACCATAACCAGGAAGTACGAGCACATTAGTTCTGTGCTCAGGTCTCTACACTGGCTTCCTGTGGCTCAGAGAATAGACTTTAAAGCAGCTCTGCTTGTGTACAAGTCTCTCCACGGCCTAGCACCAAAGTACATCTCTGACATGTTAGTGCCATATGAACCATCTCGGACTCTGAGGACCTCAGGGACCGGCCTCCTGCTGGTGCCCAGAGTCAGGACTAAACATGGGGAATCAGGGTTCCAGTTTTATGCAGCTAAAATCTGGAACAGTCTTTCTGAAGATGTGAGACAGGCCTCTACTCTGACAATGTTCAAATCTAGGCTCAAAACAGCTCTATTTCACTGTGCATATGACTGAAAGGATCTTATCTGCACTCTTCTCTTTTAAAGTTCATTTTATAATGATTATTTATGTTTTTATTTTGTATTGTGATTTTAATGCATTTTCTTCTTCTGTAAAGCACTTTGAATTACTTTGTGTACGAATTGTGCTCTACAAATAAACTTGCCTTGCCTTGCCTTGCCTAATGCAGGGACGGCTTGTTTTATCTTCAGCAGCTGGTGAGAGTGTATCAGCACACATACTGATTCATTATCTCTTTGTGTTTAGGCAAAGATGATGAAAGTTTTTCTTTGTGATGACTGAGAGGTTTGAAGCTTCTGTTCTGTAAGATGAATGGCTTCAAAGTGTGTTTATGTTGTTGGCAAGAAGTGTCCAAGAGGAGTTCTTCTTTGGGAATCTCAATCTCTCCTTCTCTCCTCTGCTGTTTACTCCTCCTCCTCTTCTGTTTCATTTGTTCGTCCAGCCTGTCGTCACGTCACTGCCTTTCTCCTGTCTCTCCACAGCTAGTTAGCTGGCCTTGACTGGACCAGAATACTAAGGGGGTTTTGTGTGCATGTGTTCTTTCTTTCAGTTGTTTCAAAGTCTTTCAATCACAACTCCTCACTCATGCCTCCTGACTACATGAGGAACTTTGTGATAATGTTATGACAAGTCTGGAGACAGAGACAGCAGTTTTATAGGCGAGTGAATTACCACGTTTTGAGGTAGGTATTAACTTATCACACAAAATCAAATGTGGTAACACACCAAATAATTCTTTCCCACCCTGTGAAACACACCTAGAGATGAACAGTGCAAGCACAACTTTATTTATACGGCACCTCTCATACAAACATGCAAAGTGCCCCACAATGCAAGATTAAAACAACGCAAGTGGAAAAATAAAACAATAAAAAACTTGCAAGACTGCAACAATATCATGTTAATTTAAAGACTAGGGAGATCATCGCTGACCTCTGCCTCAGATGACGAGGCACAGGAACAACAACAGCAGTCAAAGTCCACTCCTCAGGAAAAGAGAGTCTTGAGGAGGAGGAGAGAAGAGCTGAAGATACTGAGCTCGTAACGCATGGTGTCTGGACAGAACAACATCTGCTGCAGTCCACCCAGAGATGGGAAATGAAGGCTGATTCCAGAAGAAATACTGTCCACAACTCTGAGGCCAGACATCCTCATGAAGTCTCGGGATGGAAGTCAAGTAATCCTGGTAGAGCTGGAAGAGTCCGTGAGGAAGCGGCTGAGAGGAAAAAAGCCAAGTACCAACAGTTGGTCGAGGATTGTCCGGACAAAGGATGCACAACATGGCTGTTCTGGAAGTGGGATGCAGAGGATTTCCAGCTCAATCAGTGTGGAATCTGATGACAAAAGTCGGAATAAGAGGGCAAAAGAGGAAAACCGCAGTTTGAATGTTGGGGATAACTTCCCTGTACCTTTCTCCAGCCATGTCAGGAGTCTTGGTGTCATTCTGGACAGCAATCTTTCATTTGAACCCCACATAAAAAAAAACATTACCTGGACCGCAAGAAGAAGAATAAATGCAGGACTCTTCCTTTAATCTTACTATGTAATGAGGAAAACTGTGTGTGTGTGAATTGAATTGAATTTATTCACACACACACACACAGAAGAAGCACAGGTTCTGTTTACATGATTCAGGTCTCCCAGGGAGCTATTTAAAGCTTATTTTAGGGAGCCTGATGCATAAGGCCATCAAAAATAGTCACTCGGAATATCGGACATAACATACATGACAATACAGTAACATTTTACATCCATACTACAAATAACATAAAACACAAAGGCAAAAGCATCCCCCATTCACTGGTTTGGGTTACAGTCCAGTGTTATTTTATATGTAACTGTTTAGGAGATTATCCTTTAGAGTTTTCTTAAGCGCAGATAAAGAGGTGAGTTCTTTTATGGTGTCATGAAGCTTGTTCCATATTTGAGGACCCCTCACAAACACACTCTTAATGGGTTCAGTTGACTATTTAATCTGCAGTTTCCTATGACCTGTTTCCCAAACACACACCATGTGAAACTGTACGTGGGCAACTGTGCACTCAGTGGGTATGGACTAGTTATTAATTTTTTTGAAATATTTATGGGCCTATAGTCTGCATAAAACATTCTTGGCTGAAGCATTTAACGCCCAGGTCTGATGATGCTGTTGGTCATAAAATAGCAGAATATAATTTGCAGAGGTGGTTGTCAGTCCAGTGGCTAAAATATTAAGTTAATTATCATATATGCTGACAAAGAGCAGCAGAAGGTCTAATATACATCAGAGCATGATCACTTTTTGGCTGGAAAAAATACCTATGAATCCATTACCAAATTAGTTGCAGATTAATTTTATTAATAGTTTTTAATGCTAATCCACTCGGTATATTACCTCCAGAGCTTGGAGACAAATGAAAAACAATTAAGATGAACCAGGTGAAACACGTGATGTGCTCAGATACAGGTGAGTTTATGAGTCATCAGCTGCTGTGAAGGAAAACTCTTCACCAGGTAGAGAGGGCTCACAATAACGCAGAGACACAAGGTAAAAAAATAAATCTATATTTTATAAGACTTTACATCAGACTTTATGAGGTCCCCTTGGAGATCACCATGGTTACCTTATGATCCAATTAAAGTTGTGTGCAGCACTGTGTGTCCGCGATAATAAAGTAGCCAGTGTGAAATCAGTGTGTTGGCCATGAGTGTACACACGGTGGCACAATACACACAACAAATACTCCTCCTGTGCTTTCCTTTGCGCGCGCGCACACACACACACACACACACACACACGCACACACACACACACACACACACACACACGCACACACACACACACACACACACACACACACATCTGTAGGCGACTTTAAATCACTCTCTCTCAACACATGACACAAACTATGTCACTGCTGTGATGTAGTGGAGTGATGGTGGCTTCATGAGTCATGTAAGGTTACGAGTGTGTGTGTATGCGCGCGCCTGTGGAGCTGGATTACATGGCTTTGTACAGTAGAATGTGTGTTTGTTTCTGTTTATATGTTGGACATGTGATTATGTGCAAGCAGAGGGTCCAACACCACCATGGACTATATGCCCAAACCCCCTTATATATTTCCTGCGCATGCACCCGCCGTGCGTCTTTGCCCCATACACACACAAGCCTACTGTACATAAAGGATTAACTGCTGTATGTGCGCGTCATGTCACAAATACTAACCTTTAACAGTCGGGTGGTTGCAGCGGACCAACACTCACCCCCACACACACACATTATCTCCCTCTCCCGGTCATGTAACACTCTATCTGTAGGCTTTTCATTCGCTGATCCTCTTAAACTGATGTAGGCTTCCCTGCTCCCGCTGCTGCTGCTGCTGCGCACGACTCTCTCCCGGTCGCTTCACACCGACACCGAGCACAGACGGGACCGGACTGTCTTGTGTGTGTGTTTTTTTTCTTCATCTTGCTCACAACAAGTTTGACAGCTGCAGAAAACGGTCCATCGGGGGACATGCATGCGTAACTGAGCAAAGAGCGGGATAACGGGAGCTGGGGAGGCTGAGAGATGCTGCACTGGTGAGGAAAGGGATCACTGCAAAGCAAGAGGCGGCGGGAGAAACTTAACGGGAAGCACGAGAATGATTTCATCATTTTCCAGTGTGGACTTGGAGTGTTGCGCGCTCACATACTTTGATAACATAGTTTGTGTGCTGTAGTCTGCAAACTGTGGGTTGCTTGTATTTTTTTTTTTTTTTAGATATCCCACAGCGCAGCTCTCCTGTGGGGATTCGCAGTGTTTGTGGTACAGCACTCGCAGCCTTGACCTCAGGCTGCTTATCTATCCACCCCAACAGATTTATTTGTGTCACATCACTGTGAAGCCAAACATCTCTGTCAGAGTCTTGGTGTTATTTTGCTGGAGCATTTCAGCAGAGATGGACCAACACATTGCACCATGCGTCACTCCAAACCTGACGGGATATGAAACAACACATCACTTGCTCATCGTTTAAAACCACTGCGACACCTGAAGAGTGAATATTTATTTCTGCATCCCATCACCCTGAGCAATTGAAGTAAACTTTTCCTCTCCGGTCCTCCTCCTCTGTCTCTCCCCCCTCTCTGGTGAAACCTCCGTAGGAGCTCCATGAAGCGACGCACCGGGTGATTATACTTTGTTGGGGATTTTGCTCTCTGCACACCGGGACATCATGTGGACGCCGACGGAGGACGAGAAGATAGGAGTGGGTGAGTGCATCCATGATGTTTGTGTGTCTATTTGTGGGTGCAGTGTCCGGCTGTGTGTGTGTGTGTGTGTGTGTGTGTGTGTTTATCTGGATGTCCTGTGTACAGGAGCAGAGCTGATATGATGCTTGGGGATTGTGTCCAGCTGCTGTTTATTAGATGATATTTAATGATAATTTGGTGATTTGGTCATAAAGATTAATTCTGCTGCTTCTTCCTCTGTGGTAAATTGAGATGAGATCCGAGTATTCTTCCTCTGTAACACTTCTGAAGGGAGCCTGTGGGTCTGTGGAACTCTGCAGGGAGTTTATAACACTTTATGTTTTTCTATGCTGTGTCTATAATATTCCCACAAACTCTAGTATTCCCTTTTAGATGTGTGTCTGTGCAGACTAGAGTGTGCATTTTGTGACATCATATTACTGTATCAACATTTCTAATCTGGCTGTGTGTGTTTTCAAATGCTCTGTGGCACTTGCTTTGGCATCTCACTCTCCTTATATCCATCCGTGTTGGGGACAGAGATCATTTCACAGGCTTGTTGAGATGTGGGGCTGTGCACCTGATGTAAATATATATGAACACAGAAACTGTGGGCATCGTGGGAAGGATGCGATGATGTGAGGAACAGCACTGGATGTATCAGGTCTGTGTTAATAGACAGCGCAGGTGACTCTGCAGCAGGACAGCAGTGATTTATCATCCACTATTATATTGCAGTATAATGAGAGTGAATGTTTTCAGATGAGAGTTGGTGGTTTAAGGGCCATTAGCCAATGATCCACTGTTCAATTATTCTCTCTGTCTCTCTCCTTCCCTCCCTTCCTGAGTCCCCCCACCACTCCACCCCTCTGTATCTATTACTGCACACAGTCATTTCCTTGCCACACACTCGTGGGCCTATTTTCTAACACTGCTTTCTTGCGTCTGTACCGTCCTCATGTATCTGTCCTCTGTTGTTTTGTGCTGCAGCTTCGCCTGCTGAGTTTCCTGAGGCGCCACTTTGTTGCACCTGTAGGGTTTCTCAAGATTATATATTATTGTTTTGTGGTCTAGTTGATGAAGCTTAGAAAAAGTTCAGTGATCCAAACTGCCTCTCTTGTACACACTTTGAGTTCTGCGTTGATTTTCAGCGTAGCACTTCCTCTCTACCATCTCCCTTGTTCCCTGTAGTCAGCCCTCAGAGTGGTATTACAGCTCCAGGTCATGTTCAATAAGCTCCTCGGGAAATCCCATTCAAGTCAGAGCAGTCAAGTTCTGAAAATGCTCTCTTGATCTCGGTGCTCATCAGAAGACATTTTCCCAGTTGTAATAGTTTCTCGGCTGCTTTGCTGAGTTAATACCCCGAGAAGAGTGTCCGATCTGCGCTGCCGTTGCTTTTACAAAACAGTGAGATTTAGAGTTTTTAATGAACTGTCTCATAAACTTTGTAACCCTGTTTTGATTAAATGTGCTCCTGAGACCACTTATTCAGTGGAGGCATGGCATGAAAAACAATCTTAACCTCCACAGTCCAACAAAATTAGCATGAGGATTCCAAATGAGGTGCCAGACCTCCCCCCTGATAGTCCGAGGTATCGATTGACAGCTGCCCGGGCCTTTCCAAGTGACCTATCAGGCAAAACTCTCCACCAATCTGCAGTGGGAGGGAGCAGGGACTCTGCTGACAGGAAGTCAATGTGTGGAATCATGACTCCGGCACTCTGTTAATTGGAAAGAGACATTACCTGAATTTGAATGAGAGGCTGTGTGTTTTTTTTCTCCCCTGCTGCTTGATACCTTCAGTAGACTCCAGCTGTGACTGCATGCTGGGGCGTCTTGATTTACTCTGCGAGCAGTCTTTTAACATCAGAATCAGAATTGCCTCACAGTTTACAAGGTTTCACAGAACATGCTGGCAGACATGATACAAGGACAACAGCACAATGATCCCACAGTGCAACAGAGTGGGAAGGCAACTATACATATTGAAATCAGCAGAGGGAACATTTGATTCAGTGAAGAGAAAGTAGCCATTTAATAAGCACAATCGTAGAGACGCTCACATGTTCACAATGTATATGTGAACTTGTTTATCTTTTAGTGAGGGCAGCAAGTTCCTGCCATAAGGTCTATTATTTGATACTGTAAAATCATCAAACCAGGTGCCAGAAAAAACATTGGTAACGTATGTTCTGCAAACCAAAAATGTTACATTTGCACTTCATTATGTAGCTGTTAAGAGCACTTTGTAATGGTGAGAAAAAGATCATATTTTAGCTTAAAATAGCCTGTTCTAGGGGCACAAGCCTGTCAGGACAAGCAGCTATGTTTTGGTAAAAACAATTGCTTTTTGTGTAACTGGAAAAATAGCAACAGGTCGCTACAAAAGACCCACGTTTAATGCCTATAAAGCTGATGGAAACACAGCAATGACTTGTCAAATCTTGTCAAACCCTCCACCATCCCCTTCACCTCCTGATGATAAAGTCAGCACATATTACGTCACTTAAGTAACGTCGATATGATACGTATGAAACATACAAATGTAATGTATTTTCAGAAATGTACAAATCCGACATTCGCTTTTGGCACCTGGGCTGAAAATCATCTAAAGGGGGAATTGTCTTTACTGAAACAGTCACTTAGAAACATCCGTGTGTTTACCCTGCGCCGTGACATCCCTCTGCATGTCATATGCAAAGTGCTGCTGTATTTTGGCTTCACAGTGCCTGGAAATTATCCTTTGCATATGAAATTCAAGTAACGATTGAGCAGGAGCACAAAAGATGAAAGAAAAGAGGAAATCCGTAATCTATTAGAAAGACGGGATGAGAACTGAGGGTCCATCCTCTGAAACTGGAGAGTCACGTATCCGTTCAGTGTTTTCATGTAAGTGTGTTTTGTGTCCTTTGTTAATCCAGCCATTTGTGTTTTTTTGCTGGATAAGGCTTTGCATACCAAGGCAGGGAGAGTGGTAACTCATAGAGGCCTTCCAATGGAGTTGGGATGACTAGTGCCTGGTTGTAGAAAACAGCTATTCAGTTGGATGAATGCAGCTTTGTGGCGCCCATAGAGGTTCCTGAATGCGGCTTCACCTCCCCCAGGGCTGCACAGCATAGCACTCAGTTCTCACACTCACAGATAACACAGAACACACACACATAGACAGACAGACAGACAGACAGACAGGCACAGAGACAGACAGATGGACAAATGTACAGACATCCCGGACACACTTGTTATGAAATGCACCTGCTAACGGGTGTCATTTTCACTAAGCACAGTAATTCTGTTTCATTTACATATGTTATGCAAGTTTGAAAAAATAAAATTCAACAACATTCAAGTGGACTGATTTGCCCTTGTTCATGTCACTCAAACCTGTTCACAGGTTTCTGAGATGCAGACAGAGCCGAGTGAGTGAAACATCCTGCAGATATTAAGATAAAACAAACACTACAGGGCCACAAATGTGACTCCTGTTAAGATGTTAGTCAGGTCAGTGGCAGGAGAAACACACACACACACACACACATACACGTCACACCACATCTCTCACGCCCACAACAGGCGTTCACGAGCGTTCACAGTGATCAAAGTGGGTCACAGTCAAAGTGACAGATGTGTAAAGGATGTCCTTCTTGTGTCAAGCACTGCACCTTTTGTTTTCTTTGTCTGTTGTTTTTATTCCTCTTCTGTTCTCCACTTCTTTTCCCTCTGACCTATTTATCCCGACCCGGCTTTTCATTTTGCTGCCGGTGCTCGTGCTCATCTGTCACTGTAGTGTCTTTTCATTTGGAGAGATCCAGCAGGAGAGGCTGTGTGTTGCCTCCCGATCGGGTCTCCTCCTGGATGATGGAGCGAGCTGCCAGACATCTTTAAACACACTTTAATGACCTTTCTCGTGCCATTTGTTTCTCTTGTCTCTGGTCAGGCTTTGTCTATCTGTCAAATGTCACATGTCCGGTGAATCTCAAAAAGTCTCGCTCTTTTTTTTTTTTTGGGATAAAACTTTAACAGATGAATAACAATGCATCAGGACAATAAGGGTTACATTGGCCTATTTTATGTTTAATTCTTTTCACTGTAAACCTTCTGGACATGTTTCTGTATGCTTTGCAACTCACATAAGTAAAAGATAAAACAATATTATTTCTGCTTTTAGAAAAACGATAACCTTCCTCAAAAGAAAATCTCCTCCTGTACTTTAAAGGTACAGTCTTGAAAATCTGTGTTTTGCGCTCATTGGTGACACATGGTGATAAGCTGTAATTGTAGGTCTTCCTAAAGATTCGTCGCCCGTCAGTTGTAGATTATTAACTGTTTGCTTTCTTCTGAAAATGAAAAAGTTTGTTATATTTTCTACGAAAAACAAACACTTGAACATTTATCAGTGTGATAAGAACGACCTAAAATGACAAACTCCATCTTTGGGAAAAGATCATTTGACATGTGCTGGATCTTTTAGTTTGGCCAACCTGTTCTCATTTCGAAGTTGTCAAATGCTGTCGCTCGGTCTTGATTTCCACTGAAGACACTGATGAAAAACAGGCATCTTTTAGTGGTAGAATTTTATGCTGTTGGGCTGCATCAGTTCATAACGCCACCGGACCACAATGTAGTTTAAGGATCTGGAAAGTCCCTATAGGGCAGGCATTAGGGGTGCTGGATGCGTCCTGCAACACCAGACTTTGACCCACAAAGCCTGTGTTTGCTTCCTGTATGAATGTTGAGCCAAATCATGATGTTTCTAACCCTAACAACGTACATTTGTTGTACCATGAAATAAATGTGAATATACAGTGTTTTACTGACGTTAAAAGTGTATTTTGAAAAAGACTTCATGCATCTTATGAGCAGAAACTGTACATTTCCTGTGAAAATGGAAGTGTATTTTTAAAAGACACAATGCATGTGGCAGGAGTAAATTGACATGCCGTCCTCGAGCGTCAACAACAGATGCACCCAGGATACCTAGTGTGTAATATGTAGACGTGAAAGCTCACTGTGTTTGGCCCATGTCCCGTTCACTAAGATGGAGGAGGTGGGGTTTATAAGTTATACTGCAGCCAGCCAGCAGTAGGGTAGTTGAGATGATTTGGCTTCTCTGTTGTGGAGCTGTCATCCATCTTTGTGCACAGTCATTAGTCTGCAGTCATCACACTTATCTTTGCTTGCTGGGTCACAGTAAGTGTTTACTGCAATGATGGCAGAGACTGAAAAAAAAATCAGAGGATCGATCCGCGGCTCCTCCAGTCCACATGTGGAAGTGTCCTTGGGCAACATACTGAGCCCCAAATTGCTCCTGATGGCTGTTCCATTGGTGTGTGAGCGCATGTGACTGGTTACTGAGTGGCAGGTGGCACCTTGTATGGTAGCCTCGGCCACCACGTGTGACTGGGTGAATGTGACTTGTGGTGTAAAAGCACTTTGAGTGGTAGGAGGACGAGCAAAGCGCTACACAAGTGCAGTCCATTTCACACACAGTTTAAAGAGCAGGTGTGTGGTGCTAACTCTGCCCACCCTTTCTAGCAGACCAACCTCTGCTGAGTGATGGAGAACACGTCACCAACTGGGCACCACGTGATTTTTTTTTTCTGGCAATGTCGCCTCAGTCCAGTTTGGTTGGATATGGCAAATGTGACAGCTTTCCTCTGAGGGCCATAGGCTCAGTTACCATGGTGTTACCTCACTCAGTGATAGATAGTGACTTATCAGATGTTTTTCTCTTTGAAATTACTTTGACGACATTTGGTGCTTTTCCACAAGCTGTATCTAGAAGGAATTTCCGTGATTAAAATTTAGATAAGAAAGTATTGGTGGGTTCACTGCACATTGAATAACTGTAAGAAGCTTTGATTCTGTTCTGCAGCTCAATGAAAGCTAATATTAGGGTCTGTAATAAAACATGGCTTACATGTGTGATCATGTGTTTTATGCCCTCTTTCCCTCAGAGACTTATTTTAGTATTTCTGCCTGAGCCTGCTGATCCTCTCGCCTGAAGCTTTTACATACTAGAAGCTACTGTATGTCTCTGAGGAATTCTCCACTCTCCCCGTTCTCCCGTGACTCTCCCACTGGCAAACGATTATTCTCAATGCTGAAATATCCACATCGCCTATGGAAACTGACAGCAAATCAAGCTGATTGCTTTTGCTCCCGCTCCATCACTCCTCCTCTCCGTCTCCCCCTCCTCTTCTTCTCGGGGTGCCAGCTTGGCCTTTTAATCCCATCTCAAGGCAACGAGTTAACAAGCACACATCACACACACTCTCTTTGCTAATTTAGTCTGTTTTTAGAGGTTTGTGTGTTGTATTATACAGTATTGCTCTCATCTCTCTCAGCGACATTGGAAACAGGCAATCCTTCCCCCTCTCTCCCTCTCTCTCTCTCTCTCTCTCTCTCTCTCTCTCTCTCTCTCTCTCTCTCTCTCTCTCTCTCTCTCTCTCTCTCTCTCTCCCTGTCCTGTGAGAAGCTTCAGTGAGTCTCGCTGATACTCTTCAGACATCTTTACGCTGTAATTTAGCAATTACAGTGAAATGACAGCCAATCAAATGCATCAACCAGCTGTCTTTCAGATGTAAACTTTTGTTCACCTTGACCGATCCTGTGCGGATCCCATGGGGGGCAAATCATGAGAGATAAGGTGCACCCTGGACAGGTCGCCAGGTCATCACAGAGCTTGCCTGATACCACACAGAACTGTCAACTCGTCACACTCCGTTTCCATCTCCAGTCTGACATTGCGTCCACTCTAACTGATTTCCATTGGGGAAGGAGGTTCGATTTTCCCGAACCAATCACGAAGCCCCACATATCTGCTTCAATCTAAAGTCATCTTGAATCCACACTGATGCGTAGCCATGACAACATACCTGATTTGCCAGGGTTTTAAGAGTGGAGCGGAGTGAACAAACACAACTATGATGTTGGGCGATATTGAGAAGACGCGACCCCGTCTCCTCCCTCTCCTCCTCAACTCCAGTCTGTGCAGGAGACCAGAGAAAGGTGTTTTTAGAGTCTTTGTGTGTTCAGCTCTCAGAACGTCCGTAGCTTCTAACTGAATCTTTGAGGTTTGAGGTTTAGTTTCTCTCCTGCGTCCTGTTATTACTGACAGGTGTCTGCTTTATTTTACTGTTTCATGTTTGCTTTGAGTTGTATGAGTAACAAAATAACGAGGGACTTTTATTGTGAAGAACCTACAGGAAATGAAATGTGTTTATCACTGAATTAGCGGCTTTTCTTTAATGAAAACAAGAGAGAGAGGAAGAATAAAATCAGAAACAGCCACAGTGAGATGTTGATGAAGAGCTGCAGACAACAGGCTCTTACTGCACCTTTGTGAACAGCTCACCTCCAACACGTGAAGCTCTTTTACCTGCCCGCTGTGAGATGGAAAAACACTGAAAATATCCACAGACTTTTAGCTGCATGGGATCAGCCCACATGTTGAGGTGCACCGTCTGACATCAGCTTGACAATGGTGTTAGTGCTGCTCATGGCGCGGATTGGTTATCCATCAGTCCCCCTACTGATTGGATGTTCATTTTGATTATTTGTACAGCTTGATGGACAGATGGTTTGAAAGGATAAACTATGCACTGATAAATCTTGTTATTCATATTGATCCATGTTGAGGACCTTCAATATCTTCACCCAGACAACTATGCAGGTTAGACAGCCTGTAGACTCTGGTTGTCAGTCTAAAGAAATACATCAGAGGACATTAATAATATAAGTGCCTCTTCAGTTTTCTTTGCCTGGGTCCATTAAAGGTTGTCTTAATGAAAAGGATTATTTCTGCCAGGAAATAAAAACTCTAATCAGCATTACAGTCTGCCAGCCTGTGTCTATGTGCAGCCGCATCATTGACCAGGAAACAGAACCTCTACCTGCCCGGTCACTTTAAGGCATCTAGATCTGAGCTTTGAACATGTAAAACAATCACAGTGAAGCATTTAGCAACTTGTCATTCCTGAGAGAGTGTTTACTGACCCAGATTTATAGCTTTAATCATACAGCTTCTGTAAAATAAGAGCTATTCTCAGAAGAGAAAACATCTAATTGGGAAAAGATCCAGCATGTTTCCCCAGACGCTGGAATCTAACCAGGTCAGTGTTCTGCAGTGGAAGCTGCTGACAGTTATAGCATGCTACAACAGAGTATAACGTTAATGTCACGTATAAAACCAGCACATGATGAAAGGATTTAGGTCACTCTGTAGCCGGTGCATTTACATGTGGCTGGGTGGAGACAAAGGTCAACAATGACCAACGAAATGCAAATGAAGTGATATTATAATGATAAAAATAATGACTGTAAAAAATGTTAAGACAGCGTTTTGTTGTGTTAGCTTTAACTCAGGTTAATGGCTTTCCCAAGTGCTTTTTAATGACAAGGAAGATGAGTTAGTGATCACATCAGTTATCAAGAGGCAGAGAAAGAGACTGAAGAAAGACAGTGAAGTAAACAGACTGAGGGAGATGCTGAGCTGGTAATATGGTGTTGTGTTTTCAGCTGAGGATTACGCTGCTAAACAGAGGGTGAAGTCATCACCACAGTGCCCAGCAGACACAGACCCAACACTCATACTCAGTGTGACAGTGTGTTCATCCATGTATGTATATGTGTGTGTGTTTGTGTGTAAAATAAGAAGTGAAGAAACTCAGGAAGCAACACTACTGAGATGACAACAAACACTTTACTAGCTTGTGATCCTCACCAAATAATTGCAAACAGCTAAACTTACTCTCATTTTTCTTGCTCCAGCCATGTGCACGTGTTTCACACTAATTATTAGCGCCGTCTATTCAGTGGGTAACATGGTGCACCACTGAGATATAAAGTCCTGTTATATAACTGTGCATGTAAGCAGTTCATTAATTGGTCTTTAAGGGGGTAAACTGGGTCATTTAGGGGAAATTTCCTGTTTCAAAATGATCATATTTGTGAGAATTGTAAAAAAAGAAATGAAACAAAAACCCAAGAGGAGTTCAGGAAAGCCTGCGAGATAATCCTGGCACATTTACAAGCTATAATCAGGAGCTAATGTGAATGCTCAGGTTAACTATGCCTGACTGAGCTGCTTCATATATTATTCTCTGTGTAGGCGAGTTTCATTATGCTCTGCAGGAGGAGCAGTGTTTAGTGCACATGTATGCAAACATGCCCTGACCACATGCAAACAAAATGACCTTTATATGAATTATTTATCCAGTAAAATTTGCGGTTATGGTTCACCATGAAAATAACCTGTACACTCTAAATACAGTCACTCAGTGACAGAAAGTACTCATTCCCTCAAGTTGTATTTGCAAACACGCGATGAGGGGACGCTTAAAGATTAAAAGTAAGCCTGGAAGCTGCTGGCTGCTGTCCGTGGTGCTGAAACACACCCAGCCAAGCAGCAATTTAAGTGGAGAGGAGAGGATTCCTTCTTCGCTGCTCGCCTCCACTCTTTGTTTTCCTTCTCCTCTGGTGCAGCTGACAGTAAGTCACGATGGAGAGGCTGTGGGGTTTTCAAATGTAGGTGGGAAGTTCATCACGAGCAGCAGCAAGCAGGTCCACGCCACACTGCATGCGTGTGTCATGGGTTTCCTACCTGAGTCAGTGACGATGCACCACCAACAGTGAGTCGTGCATCAGAACCTTAACTAGGACCAAAGCTGAGGTGAACCCTCAGGCAGCTCTGCTGTGAGATTAGGATGCATATTGAACAGCAGGCAAGTAGGGAAGAAAACCAAAGACAAAAAGCTCTGAGATGGATTATGCACCGAGCGGAGGCACTTCAGCAGCACTGGGGAGCTCACTGGCCTCAGGCTAACCATGCTCTTAATTGCTTTTCTCCATAACAAGCAGTTCATTATACACATAACATTGAAAATCATCTCATTGATCGGAGTTGTCTCTGCTGATATGTATATAATTATTTTTGTTTATTTATCAGCGTGCAGGCCTGTGTGTGTATAATCTCTGCACTTTCCTACATCTTTGCTGACATGTAATCTTGCTTCATGTGTTCATCAGTTTCAGCCCGATGTACTTGTGAAGCTTCCTTCAACATTCCCTCTATTCTTACACCAAATGCTGCTGTTGACTCGGCCCATGCTGCGGCCAAAGCTTTGATAGCAGGAACCCCCCGCGGACTCTGGGAGGGTCTTTTTTTTTTTTTTTACTATCCTCTTAGATTCTCTTTAGACTTGAGACTTTAATCTCTGTCCCTGAATATTTCTGTCACTGTCATGCTCCCTCTTTCTGCCTCCCTCGCCTCTAACTCCTCCTGCCTTTATCTAAAATCTCCCAATACATCCACATCGTACTCTCGCTCGTCTCTGAAATAGAAATGTCCTTTTAGATGTTATTCCAATGGCATCCATGTGAAGTAACATCACAGTCAGAGCGGGAAACACCAGCTCTGACAATATATATTCTGTATTAAAATGCACGACACATTCTGACAATTATGATTTTTTTATTTTTTTCCACAGATTCTCCACAAAAAAACATGATAAATTTAACTTTGATCCAACACATACACATATACATATAAATCATATATATATATTACACTGCTGCAGTTCTTTTTTTAATTGCTATTCAATATAGTCCACTGTTTAATGCATTTGAATACATTCCTGAATATAGAGCAGTTCCTAATTTATGAGATATGATATCAGCTGTTAGTCCCTCAGGTTGTAGCAGGCAGATACATATTTAGCTGCTAAAGGAGCCGTTGTCTCTTCACCCAGAAAAAGTGCCAGTTTCTCTTGTGGGGCTCATGTGAAGGAGTTTGGGATTTTCTTGGCTATTTCTCCAAAATGAAAATCCCTAAATAAGGCAACTGTCTCTCTGTCTCTCTCTCTCTCTGCACTCCGCTCCTCTCTCTACTCTGCTTTCGCTCCGACCCCCCGTGGTTCCGGTTTTTGGGTGAAGTGAGTTGGGGTTGTGTCTGAGCAGTGACTTGTCATCTAGTTTATATGCACAAAGAGGACGGCTCATCCTTTGAACCAGGAGAGTAAGTTTTTTTAAAAAAAAGCAAAAGTTTGAAAGAGAATACATCATAAAGTTTTATAATTTGTGGTTCATGTGTCAGAGAAACTTTTTACTCTGAGTGTGGAGCTCTGGTTTGGATGTGGGCTGCATCTCTATTTGGCAGTCAGCCAGTGGGCGTGTGTGTGTGTGTGTGTGTGTGTGTGTGTGTGTGTGTGTGTGTGTGTGTGTGTGTGTGTGTGTGTGTGTGTGTGTGTGTGTGTGTGTGTGTGTGTGTGTGTGTGTCTCGAGGGGTCTTAAACACAGCAGCGTTCTAGAGGAGAGTTCCGTCGTTGTTATGGTTACACTCAGTTTCCGCAGACACCCTGGCAAGGCTGGTTCCACTATCGCCATAACAACGGTCCAACTTCTCAGCTTCCTTCCAGAGGAGGGAAAAGGATCGCAAACAACCCTGATCAGTGTCTCACACTGACAACACAAACATATTGGCTTTAACCTGCTGAAGACATCGAACTTAAACACGTCAAAAATAAAATAATTTCTTCACTAACGAACGCGATGAGGATGAGGATAAAAGCCAATCAATACTGTACTGTAATATTACAGATCTGACAGGATGACATCATATGTTTGTGTCATCAGATGGGTCCAGCAACACTGGACATTAAGTGTTTTACGTTGAAAGTTTATTTTGAAAATCACTGTATGCATCTTACAAACAGAAACTGAATATTTCCTGTAAAAGCTGAAGTGTATTTTCAAAAGTCCCAGAACGGCAACAAGAGATGCACCCAGGATACCTAGTGTGTGATATGTAGAGTCCACTGATCAGGCGGTGATATGTGATGAGTTGGGAGTGAGAATGTGTTGTTACAATAAAAAGAAACACTTGGTTATTGTTGGGAAGCAATGGTTACCTGATATAGGACAGCACTGTTGACTTATTACACTCCATTTCCATCTTCAGTCTGGATTACGACCGCTCAGTTTTCCCTACATAAATCACCTGAGGCTAATGTATCCGCATAAATCTAACATCATTTAAAGTCCACACTGATGCCTAGCTATTTTTTTTTTTTACATTTATTTAAACTTTATTTAGCCATATCATGAAGTCCCATTGAGATTGAAAATCTATTTTACAAGAGAGACCTGGCCGAGGTAGCAGCCAATCAAAACACGTTTAAAATGCAACAAATACAACATATAAAACAAAAATCCACAATAAAACAACAACTATTCAAACACAGTGGCCTCTCAAGAAAAGACAAGCACAAGTCTCTGTCGCCACATTCTTTATGATGCCCTTAAATTCATTAATGGATGTAAGTGCTTCTGATTTTAGATCTTTTTGAAGATTTTTCCATGTCTAAGGTGCAGTGTAGGAGAATGCCGTTTTCCCCAGATCTGTTAAAACCCGGGGTACATTGAAAAGCAACCACCTGGAGGAGCGTAGCTGGTAACTACCAGAGCTGACACACAGAAGGGTGCAGAGGTCGGCCAGACTTTGCCCAGTTTTGCTCTATAGATAGTGATGAGTAAGTGACTTGCTATTTGTAATAAAACAAAGAGGTGCATGGTAGACTGAATCAAGGCTATGTAAAATGGTGGAGGTTGCGTGCATATAAAATATGTCACCATAATCAATCACAGAAAAGTGGCCTCCACAAGTTTTTTATCAGCTCTGGAAGTAAAAAAAGACTTATCTCTGAAATAAAAGCAGATCTTCACTTTAAGCTTCCTGACTAGAGCAGCAATATGTATATTAAATGAAAGCTTGTCATCTATCAATATACCCAGGTACTTGTATGAGGACACTCTTTCAATGGATTTACTGTCAGACGTGAAGGTGCAACTGTGTGTAAGCTTTTGAGAAGACCATAAACTTTGTTTTCTTAGCATTTAAAATCAATTTTAAACTCAGCAGAGCAGTTTGTAATGGCTGAAATGCAGTCTGAAGGTTTTGCACTGCTTGCGTTATGGAGGGTGCATGCGTGTAAATGACAGTGTCATCTGCATATAAATGTGTTTTTTCTGGAATATCTTTACCCAGATTATGTGTAAAAATATATGTCACCATACCTGTTTTGCTGGAGTTGTAAGGGTGGAGTAGAGCAAAGTAAAACAATAAAGTGAGGCGATATTAAGAAGACATCTGGATTTAGAGCAGCTTCTATCTCGTCGTTTGATGTTACTCCTCCTGTCTTGTTCTGACACGCCTATTGACAACATTTGACCCCAGCTTGACAGTGTCATTAACCCCACCCATGGTGCTGATTAGCTAATCGAGGTCCCCTGTGGCGCTCATTGGTTGTCTTTTTTTCTTTTTTTTTTTTGAACTACTGTCTCATGTCAGACAATCAGTCAACTTGAACTCAGTGGAGTGGGCCGATTCAAAGGTCAAGAATAGGCAAAAGCAATCGTGGTCATGCTTACTTACTGTTGTCACTAGAGCGTAAATGCTGAAATGACTGATGCTTTTTCTTGAGATGATAGTTAAGTACATTTACATCCTTCTCCTGTTCATTTCTGAAGACCTTCATTTGCTCAAAGGCTCCTGAGGAGAGGACACTGTTTCTCTTCACTTTCCTCGTCTAGTCTGGAATTTAAACCAGCACCCTTTCAGTCAGTACTCTGCTTTCTCTGCTTTTGCAGCCTCTTTTTGAGTAGTTCCCAAACACTCAGTGAAAATTGCTGTTTGGAGTCACAGAAGTTGTTTTTGTCTGTTCTCAATTGAACAAGTGAATTAGGCAAAAGTGAATTTGTGTGGTCTGTTCCCTGTTGATGGGACTTGGCTGGTGTCCCATGGAGACTTGGAGATGGACTCGGTAAGCAGCTCAACTTTGTAAAGGCTCAGCACCAGAACCCGTGTTTCATCCTTTTGAACTGCAGCCTCTTGAACACAACACAGTGAAGTGAATTTTAGACATTTTTGAACCTTTCATGTGACTCTAATCTGACTTGCTTTGACATTTTTTGTGCTGATTGTTTTGCTATTTAAATCCTGTTACTGCTCACATGACAACAATCTCAAATCTTAAAGAGAACTGTTTTTTAATTGCATTTAAAAGTTTGACTGCACATACAGATTTATTTTTAAATGCCTCTGTGCTCGCGATAACCATGGAGGCATTATATATTCCGGTTGTCTCTCTGTCCATATGTCCGTACGTCCATACATATGCCCATCTTTCCTATTCTTGTTACCACAATATCTCAAGAACACCTTCAGGGATTTTTTTTCAAATTTGGTGCAAACATCGACTTGGACTCAAGGATGAAACAATTCGATTTTGGTGTTAAAAGGTCATTGTGACTGTGACCTTGTGTGTCTCTCATATTGTGAACGTGATATCTCAAGAAGGCCTTGAGAGACCTTCCTCAAATTTGGCACAAAATTTTACACAAACGTCTAATAGGATAAACTGATTAAGTGATGACATTTTATATCCAAAAGGTCAACTTCACTGTGACATCATGATGTTCTGCAAAAACACTTTCATGTACATTACTCAGCGTCATATCTTAGGAACAGAAGTAGAGACATTTGGTCAGATGCTGAATTAGTGACACTAATCTTGAAACTGTGCTGATTGTTTCGATCCTTTGTGTGTGAAACATCCATGTTTTCACAGACATGGGTGTAAAAGAGAACGTTGATGGGTTTGTGTAGGAATGCAACCGCGAAGTAGTAATTTTAGTTACTATGTAGTTTTTGTGTAGTTAAGAGAGAAGAACTGATGTGTTTTAATCTACTTTCACATGCTTGTGTATGAACATGACACATGAAGTACATCCTCATCATTTGTTGGGTTTCAGTCTCTTTCCGTCTCTTATCTTTCTCTCCTCTGCCTGTCTCACTCTCACTCTCTTTCAGCCCCCCTCTGTCCCGTGATCAGAATAGAAAGGAGTCGTCAGCTGTTCTGGACGTCTCTGAGCACCTTAGTTTCCTGAAACGCAATGCCAGCCTGTCTGACTCTGTAGTTATTGATTAGTGCTTGAAAAAGCACTGCTAGCTCAATAGGTCTGCAGTCCTGCAGCTGGTCCGGTGTATGTTCAAGAGAGTTACACCGTCACAGTGTGAACAAATTCCTTCTTTCACATTCACTGAGTACAGCTTAAGACAGGGCTGCTTGCAGAGTAGTGCAGCAGACATGTGGTCTGTCCAGGCCAAGCTCAGGAGAAGTGAACATGGTCGAGTTCAGAGAAATTACTGGAACCTGATCTGAAGTGCTATATCGTAGGCAACTGGACGTGCTTGAGTTTCTTGAAGATGTTTTACCTCTCATCCAAGAAGCTTCCTCAGTTCCAGAACTCTCTTGTGCCTCTTGGATGAGAGGTGAAACGTCTTCAAGCAAGTCCAGCTGCCTACGATGTAGCACTTAAGATTACCTTGACCACCAACATACCTGAACCTGAGTTAAATGTTTTTCACACAGCACATTATGTCCGTTATTATAAATGTTTAAAATTATATCTGTTACAATTTTGTTCTGTAATTGAACAGTTAGATGAGACACAGTGGATCATTCAGAAGTGTAACCCAGTTAGAGAGCAGGTGGGAATGATCGTTTTTATTTCATCATGACTTTACCAGTGTTTGGGCTACATTCAGAAAAACTTTAAACCCAAATAAAAGTTGCAAGCTTTCTCTTGTAATTCTTTAAACAGACAATTTGCTGAAATAGTGACAGATGTCGTTATCTGTTGAGTTATTAAATATCTAATAAAGTTTCTGGTCATGTTTCATTGGGCTGACCTCTTGTGCTGAGTCCATCTTGGATCATAAAAGACAGAAGGACGCTTAAAAGGAAAGGAAACAAAAATTCAAATGTCACTTTAATAGATTTTCATTTAATTCATGAAACATCTCTCTTGGACTGACGATCCGTGACCCACCGCCTACTACACAATGCATTTTGGTTCACTGCCCACCATGTATTCCCTGGCTCTCTCTACAGTGACTCATGCTTGACAGTGTGTCCACATACAAAGCCAGGGCTATGTTTTAATGAGCCTGGACCCGAAGGTGAGAAAAGCAATTACTTATTCAGGCACCAGGGTGAAGAAAGTTTGACGCCTCCATATTCATTCCATGTTTGTATTTATTCCTGTGTTGCAGAGGGAAGATTGTTGGTGTGTTTTTGTCATTTTTTTGAGTGTGTTTTGCCCTGAGCCTTGCTCCCGTTCTCTGCATGGGAGAGGAGACAAATGGTGGGTGACACCGCAGGCTGGGGGGCAGACGCCATGGCCCAATTATCTCTCTGTTTTCCCTCTTTTTACTCGCTCTCTCTCCCCCATTTCTTCCAAATCTGTCTCTTACCTCCTTTCTGTATTTTCCCTGTCTGTAAATCTCTCACTCTCTGATAACCTCTCACTGGCTCTCACATCTCTCATCTAAATCTATTTTCCCCCCTCTGCCCCCCCCCCCCCCCCCCCTCCCCTCCATCCATCTATCTCTTACTTAGTCTAATGAATATTTCACATAGAAATGCTATTTATAGACGTGACATCGTTCCTCCGCTCCATCCATCAAGCTCAGCTTTCTCATCTGCACGTTTTATTCAGTCGTTATCAGATTGAGGTTGAGTTTCATGTCACTTTCAATTATCATCAATTCTTAGAAAAAAGACGTTTTTTCTTTCAATCACTGCTGCAAGAAGAGAGGTTCACTCTAATTCGTTTCATCATAGATCAACTCTTATTAAGGTTTTTGTCACAGAGGAGAAATGCACCTGCTGATCTGATTTGATCTCAGGGATTTGAATGCTGCTCCTGTGCACTATTTTACCATTAGGTTTTTTTTTAAATTTTTATCCCAAAGACTTATTCCTTTTATTGTGCTGGCTTATTTTAGTGCACACACATTAACAGGGCCTGTAGGTCAGATACAGAAGTAAAACAGTTGCCATATCGGTTTTTTTAGTAGGAAAAAGAAGCTGCTAAATATTCCAGCTTTTAAATTGCCTGTTGAAGACTTGTCCTGAGCCCACTTTTCACACAAACCAGCATGAAATCCTAACTCGGGCCTTATTTTACCATCTGTAAGGGAAGGCTTGGTGGCCTTTAAAGTTCTGTGGTTTTGCAGATGTAAAGATCCAAACACACCAAACCGGCTTTAAGAACTATCAGCAACGAAAACTGACTGTTGCATCTCCTAACGTCACCTATGGCTTGGCCAAAAGGTGGCACATGAACACACCTCAAAGACAACCAACACGTACGTTCTTTGCCTGCGTGAGAAGGGGTAACTCTCCATGCCAGCAGGTGTGGCAGTCTGTATTTGTCATTCAAATACGGAAACCGGAAGACAGTCATGATGCTAGTTAGCCAGATAGCACATTAACAACCCAATCGAGTGTTGAAAGAACAGAACATATTTACCATGCACCACTGAATAATAACACAAACCATCACAAAATGTTTCTGCTAAAGAGCTCAATGGATAAAGAAGAATAATCTTACCTTATGTAACAAGTTTGTTTTGGTCTCACTCCTTTTTAGCTCTTTGTTTACTTTCCTCACTTCCATTTCTCTTCTCGTGTGCTGAGCTTTGCTGAGCTATTACGTCCAAGGTACCCTGGGTGTGTTGGTTGTTGACGTTCTGGGACGCCGTGTCAACTTCAGCCTGTTACATGCATTGTCTTTTTTCAAATTACACTTCTGTTTTCACAGGAAATGTACAGTTTGCATACAGTCAAATTTGCCATTAAACAATAACGTATCACGCTAATGTGAAAGCACAGCTTTTTTCATCAGTGTCTGACGCTGGGAGTCACTGACCACATACTTGTTTTCGATGACTTCGGAATATGACTGGGTTGGCCCGGCAGTCACAGATGCTAATTCAACATGCTGAATCACCCAAAAAAAACCAGCCACATTATTATTTCTGTTAGCACAACTCACAATGAAGCTGTAAAAATCCAGACCCGTGCATTACACTCATCAGTGGCATTGGTTTGTCTCTTTTTTTTACATACTATTTCAACAAGGTCCCAGTTTGTCTTGTATTTGTCTCCAGAGTACAGTTTGTTCGACCATTTCATGTTGTCGAGCTACAGGCTGTACTTATTTTTCACTTGAATACTGCAGCTCAGCCCAAAAGATGATTCAGATAAATGCCTTTTCTTTGTCACGCTGCCATCCCATTGGTTCACTCTTTTTTTGAATGAGACTTTGTATGAAGAGCTTCCCTCCTGTGAGAGGACACGCTGTAAACCTCCCAGGCTCCCAGCTCTCTACACGTCCCCCTTTAACCCATTAAAGCTTATTCACCCCACTGCCTGCTCATTCAGTCACATAAATTGGATGACAGTGTCAAATGCATGCCTGACCATGGCTTTTGTTAGGCTGGAGTCCATGCTTCACGTTCGCGTATGGACATGCACGGGACAAGCAAGCCTGCAGGCATGCATGTGTGAGCGAATGAGCATTTGCAAGTTGAGCATTTGCATGTGAGTTTAAGCCCGTGTGAGTGTGTGTGGGTGCGTGTGATCGGCAGTAACAAAGACAAAATTGGACCTTGGAGACATCGCTGATGAAATCAAAAGTAACAGCAGCATATTTCAGTGTTTTCATGGCACAGAACTCAAGATAAATATTGGCTTTGGTTTTTGGGGGAAACATGCAGCACTGCAGTGGTTTTTAAATGTTTCCTCACATTTTGAAAATGTTTTTCTCTTTGGGTCCCAGACGTGTCTTTCAGGCTGTTTTACAGGCTAATGTGAACAATTAACTAATGCAAGTGCTGCAGCTTTCAGTGTGAATGTTTCTATTGTGCTCATTTAAACAGTGCTGGGACCTTTCCTATAGGCTGTTAAAAATCTGTTTTTATTTACTAGATTGCAAAAACCATTACACCCAGGTGTCCTTTGCAGGGCCATGGAGGGCTGGAGTTTATCCCAGCTCATACTGGGTGGGAGGGGGGGAGAGGGGCTTTAATCTCTACATACTAACAACATATTTTAACAGTTAATTGAGACATGGCATTCATGAGCCACTTCTTGATAAACATAAGTGTTTTCATCTTGAACATGTTAACTGTTTCTCAAGCAAACACTTCATAATGAGTTACTCCAGTTAATGCCAGCAGGGTTTTTTTTTTTTTTTTTTTAGGGAGGAAAGTACTTTCTGGTGTTGCCACTTAATTTCATCAGATGTTTCCCTTCTCACTGGCTCTTTTCCCTGTGTTAGATTAAAGCACAGTGTTTGGTAGATATATCAAGATTTCATGTTGTCTTTTTGTTTGTTTGTTTTGTCTCTGTGGGTGTTGACTCATGGATTTACTGGCTGTGTGTTCATGTGGGTGTATGTAGAAACAGATTTGACCACGCTTATAGATTTTGTCTGGTATGAGTGTGTGTATGAGAGAGAGTGAATTTGTGTGTGTGTGTGCTTGGCCCTGCAGGCTACCATGCAGACAGCATCCCATTGAATTACTATAATGGGCTGGTAATGGGTCTCACTGAGTGGTTGAGGGTGAGGAGGGACCAGGAACATGCCAGAGGTCAATGTGCTGCTTTGGAGCCCACAGGTTTCCCGATCTGTGGGTCAGGTGGATTTTTTGAACTGTCAAGGCTAACGGTAAAGGCTCTGTCAGAAATAGCTGCTCCTCTTAGTGGACTGGAAACAGGATATGTTGGCGAAAAATGGACTGCTGAGTGTTTGAGGGAGACATTTTCAGGTGTTGGCAGGTCCAGTCACCAGAAAAAATGTTTGCATTATACGTTTCCCCAAACCACGGATGCATTACATTTGCATGTTATTATATAGTGGACATGTTGGAACTTTACATTTCAGCAACTGTAGTAGTCAGGTATGGGCGCAAAAACCACAAGGTTATGGTCAAGGAAAGATCCTGTTTTGGCACATAATGCCTACTTTTTAGGACATAATCCCTGTGGAGGAAAGCAGCGATGTTCCTGCTTTTAGTGCCTAAAAAGCTGCTGGAAAAACAGCAACAGGGCAGTCGCTACAAAACACCCACGTTTGGGCTACATCCCAACCAGTTTGTTTGTTGGTCTCAAACAGAGATCTGCAGCTTGTCAGGCGTCTTATCTGGGTGACACCTCATACAGTAGCCTATATTAAAGGGGAACTAATGTTTTTTTTCAACCAGGGCCCTATTTTCCCATCTACTTTCGTCTAAATGAGTGATAGGATGTTCAATATTTGACATTTCTCCAGTATGAAGCTAGGGCTGACCTGCCTGCAGCCCGTGAGCGCGCACTATATTAAATAATAGGGCACTCAGACAGCGTCAAACAACGTCAAAGTATGTCCACTAAAAGTGCATTTTTTCCACACAGATAGGCTCGGATTGTTGGTATAATTATTCGACAACATAACGGAAAGGAGAAATGAACGTCTGTCTTTACTCTTCAGTTTCAATGAGCTCTGCTCCGTGTACGTGCGTGTACTCCGTGTTCAAATAAATACGGGCGGTCATCAAATTCAAATGGCTCATCCAGATCCAGTTGGTCAAAAGAAAATTGGGTAAAAATTCAGCCATGACTCCTCCAAACAGAGTGACTCCTCAGGTTTGTAAGGTCAGTCCAGTGGTAACTTCCTGCAGCAACTCAAATCTCGCAAGACGTGAATTTTCAGAGCCAGACTTTCACTCTCTGAGTGAGTGTTTTGACCTGCCACAACAAACATGTCCGGATTTTGGATGGACCGTATTTATTTGAACACGGAGTACACGTCAACATGTCAACATTTTACTCTGGTGACTGGGCTGCAAGTGAAGTAACAGAACAGCCTGCACGCAATCAATGCTTTTTTACTGAACACTGACTTATTTGATTACAGTTAGCATGATTTGGACCTTCTGCATGTTCTATCACAAATAAGACATTAAAAAAAATCCTGTTAAATGAACTATGTAAAACATTCTGTACCCAGATAAAAGTGAGAGTGAAGAATCAAATGATCTCACTGATCTTACTCCTGCTGTCCCTGATTGAGCATCTCACACATCTGTACTTTCTATTTGAGCAAAAGAAAAAACAGTTTGACATCTTAAAATGACCATAATGGGCTAAACTAGCATGACATTACCTGTAGGTTTGTGGATGACTCATAAGCCCCTTTCCCACTGCAAAAGAAAACCCGCTAACACCTGCTAACATCTGGCTTTTTAATGTAATGGAAAAGGGCCTGATTGGCATTCACACCTAGGTCAAATTACTCTGCATAGACACAGGGTTAATTGCCTCTGGCTCTGATCAGTATTGATGGGAACACGACACCCAGGGGAATATGCTAGCTCCTTTACTGGTGAGATGCTATGATAAGCCACCACAAATAACCATCCTTTGCCGCCCAAGCAGCACTCAAACATGTTTCAAGACAGACTAAGTAACAGATATATAAAAAGAAGTAACCACCATTATGTTTTTAGGCCTCCATGCTCATCTCTACTTTTTATCTGTTCTCCGGTCTGTCTGTGACGTTGAACGTGACACACCAAAGCAAGATGTGTTGGTCTGCTGCAGAGGCGTGTACACAATGCTGGTTGACTGGCAATGGGAAAGGAGTCTATAGCCTGTTTTAGTGGGTTTACCTGTGTTTAGTAAACCCACATAATATGGGTATTAGTCTGTAGCGATGCCTCACAGACACTCAAGTGGCCACGCCATAAATAGGGCTGTATTTGGTTTTACATGGATTACAGGACTGAAAGTACAGATATAAAAACACTGGACTTCACTATGACACTGGACTTATACTAAAACAGGGTGTGAGAGCACATGAGTTAATGCACCACGTGCTGAATGTGCCATATTAGATATTGAAGTATTTTATTCCATTTCCCAAACATAGAAGGCTGCAGAAAATAATGATGTGGGTCAGAATCACTGTCCAGTAAAGTGATAGACAGCATCAGTCCTCGTTATCTCCACCAAAGATGATGCATGTATCACTCCCAAGTGGCAACAGCTGGAGTTATCGCAGTGTCGTGCATGTTAAGGAGAGCGTGAATGAGTGTGTAGGAGAGCAGCCTGCGAGACCGGTCAGAATTAACATCAATTTACATAAATTATAGACCAGCCATTTAAATATTTTATCACAGTGTACTTCATTCTTCACGTTACTCCACTCTCACTCACTCCATCTTAATGCCCCCCCTCTCTCTCAGTCTCCCCTGACCTCTGCTCTGTCACCCTCTCTCCCTCCTCACTCTCTCTGACCCGTCACACTTTCCTCCTCACCCACCTCCCACTGTCCCTCCCTCCCTCTTCTTATCTAAGTCCATTTGATGGACTGATGGACATTTCCATTGACCTGATTAGGGCCCGGCCTATCAGCCAGTAATGGCAGTCGAGCGAGTGTGTGCGTGTGTGTGTGTGCATAGACTTTTTGCTTCCCACCATATCAGTCCATGAGTGCTTCTCTAAGTGCCTTTATGTGTAGTTTATATGGTGTGGGTGTGTTTATGTGTTCTTAGTTGTGTTTATGCGTCTCATCACTGTCAGCCGCTTTTCTAGAGATTAGCATACGCGTTTCCTTCCCACTGTGAAGTTGATCCACTCCTTAACATTTTAAAACCCTCCTGCAAGGAAACCTCATCTTCCTGTTTCTTTTACAACATACTTTCAGAATATATTGGCTGTAACAGGATTACATTTTTTTTTTTTAAGTAAGCTGCCAGATTCCTAAAAGTACTTTGCAGATTTAGCATCGCGCTCCTCTAACATTGGACAGGTTTAAGCAGATGATAGTCTCTCACCTCAGGCGTCAGGATATACTGCGCAGGAGTTTCTTAAAAAAACAATGTATACACTCATACTAGAAATTAACTTTTTGAATCACTGGCCAAGGGAACTGCTGGATGATTTTACTATCAGCCAAAATAACATATTGCCTTTTTTCATTACATATAAACCTGTTTTTGTACATTTCTTTGTAATATTAAGGTATTTTATTGAAAACAAACTTAAAGAAAAGGCCAGAGCAAAATCTGAAGCTAAGTTATCTTAATATATTAAACAGCTCATCAGGTTACCTCTGATAAGCAGTAATGCAGTCTACATGTCCAGGGCTTTTACTGTGAAATGTAAGAACAGAAGCAGTGAAGCTGTAATACCACTGACTGTAGAGTGCAACAGGAATGACTTTGCATTTAAGCCCCCTTCGTTCCCTTGTCTTGAAGTCAATTGGTTTTTGGCTAGATGTCTGACAAGCTGAAGAGATTTTCACATTTTGTTCTACTTCGTAAATTACATTAGTTATTCCTCCACTCATGAATTCAGCTTTTAATTTTTGGCAATTGCCTTTAGGATTCAGAATTCATGAAAGCGCTGTTCATTTGTGAAGATTATCTTGCTGAATAAAATGTGTACGTTTCATAAATGTTTCTTTGCCACAGAGCTTATTTTTGTGCCAATGGAGAAATCCCATAGGTTTTTTGACGAGGGAACCAGGGTGATGCTAATTTCTTCGCCGGCCTACAAAAAAACATCATCCCAGTAGCACTTTATAGGCATAAGAAATGTGCTGTCTTGGCTCAGACTACGAAGGCTCTATGTCATATATGGGCACAACTCATAACCGTTATCAACACATTAGCCTGTGGAAGCTAGCAGCAGAGCAACAGGAAGTGATAGTTTAGTGGATCAGCTGATGCTTCGTGTGGTAAACAGTGCGGCAAAACTCAGTTCTGCTGCACAAAGCTGATAGAAAACACGTTTGTAGTGTGTGCGTGTGTGAGTTTCAAACTCAGTGACAGGAGAGCAGCAGAGAAGCGTGCCCATAAATGACACCATTTACACCTCGGTGTGGAAGTTTTGAGTGCAGATTGTTTAAAAAAAAAAAAGTTTGGTGAGCGCACAGGGTTTTAGAGATATCATGCACATCTAAAGGAAAACACAGGACTATTTTACTATTTTATTAGGAGTGAGTTTGCCAAGTGTGTCTCACGCTCCAGTCCCCTGTGTGTGTGTGTGTGTGTGTTTGTGAGTTTGTGTGAAGGAGTGCCAGTAAAGTGTTGTGATCATGAGACATCATTAGATGAGTAACAAGCACAAATCAGGTTGTTACTTATTGGTTCAACACACTGACACTGATTCCCTTGGATTGAAAGAGTCATCAGAGACGTAGAAGAAATAAATTTACTGGACTGGTTGGAAAAACTGCAGCAGCCAGCAAATTGGCCACATTGTTGAAATAATTTTCCATGAAGACTGAGAGGGATTTTGTGTTTTTAGAATTGTAGGATTTGGTCACCATGTCATCCAGTCTGAATGACACAATATGACGATGTGGCCAAACCTTTGCATACTGTTTTTACTATACTCATTTTGTGAATGAAAATGTTTATGTAAGGTTTATCGGTGGCATCAGGAGCCACAGGGGACGGTCATGTCTGTTTAACCTGTTAAAATCAGATCATTGTTGGAGTTAACTGAGCCAGTCTGATGGATAGAAGTATATATCCAACATGTTAAAGAGAGAGTCAGCCTCCGTTTTCATGTTAATGTCTGGCCCTGTGCTGATTGTCTCATTGAGAGCTTCAAAGCAGATTCTCACCACGACTGTTTGTCGACAAATATGCTGCTTGTCTCGGGTCCGCCTCGTTGTGCGAAACAATAACACAAACTCAAACACGACACACTGAGGGAGGAAAGACAGTAAACTTGGGATCAGATTGTCTCGTCACAGCTTCATTTTTTCTCTGTGTATAAACCCTGAAGTTGAATTTGCATGAAATGATGACCTGCGTGCTGCCTGTCGCGTGTGCACTCTCCTGTGGATGAATGTGATATCACACACACACACACACACACACACACACACACACACACACACACATACTGCAGACAGACACATGAGCAGTAGCCAGTGTGAGGTTTTCTAGGCTTGCGTGACAGTCGAGGTGTGTTCAACCTATTTGTGTTCATTCAGTTGACAGGGACTCGCTCTATGTCTGCCTCGCTGTGTGTGTTAGTGTGTGTGTGTGTGTCTGAGAGAGAGAGAGAGATAGAAACACACTACATAAAACAGTTAGCCGAGGCCAACAGTTATTACATGTATTGCTGGCAAAGCATCATGTCTCATGTAGTTGTGGTGGGCAGCTCCACTGAGAAAGCGTCAGACCGAAATACTTGTTGTTTGCTCTTCAGTGAATTCAACACCTGACAACAAATCAAGCTGTATTACTGCAGGGGTGTGAAACATACGGCCCGTGGGCCAGAACCAGCCCGCCAAAGGGTCCAATCTGGCTCACTAGATGACTAGACTGAGAGGTGCCAGGTTTCAGGAGCAAGCTGAACAATGTGCTGCCTCCTTTATGTAAAATTCTGCCTCAGAGGCTTTTCCACCCTGACCAGGATACAGCGATGAAAACTTAAGCCTAGTTCACATTACACGATTTTCACCGCAATTTTGATGTTGCAGAGGATCTTGAGAGCCACCTTGGGTCGGAGGTGAGTTGGCAGATAGTCTGCCACGACGAGTCCTCATGTGTGAACAAGCCTAAAATATCTGGATATCTGGCATGCTAGAAAACTGGAGAAGTGTGACACGACTGACAAAGAGCATCAGCCAACGAGAGGCGGGATACGTCCCACGTTGCCACTTGGGCTTGTTTGGACCCAGGCCCTGGAGGCAGATCTGATTCAAAACTGTCGTCTCCAAGTTTGGTGACGTCACCGCGTTATCTGTGGCTCTGTCGGCGAGGGCTTGGTGGAGAAATCTTGTGGTGTGCACACACAGGTTGTGACACAGTTAGTGAGACTCCCGCTGACAGAAACACACGTCGCCAGTTATGAACACGGACACAAGATTACAATAGTCTCCGCGACGCACAATTAGGGTGAAAATCGTGTGATGTGAACTAGGCTTTACTGCAACTAAAGATACTGCAAATTGAGCAAAATATTGTCAATCAGCAGGTTCAGTTTAAAAGAATCTGTATCAGGACACGTATGAATACGTGCACATGTAATGACAGTGAGAAGTAGACTGACTAAATGTGGAAAAACTGAGACCAACTGTTGAAATTGTATTTATTTTTCTTAAGACATCTCAGGATAAATGGAAAAATATTAGAGCTGATGGTGCTTACAGATTATTGTGCGATGGATTTTTATTGGTCCGTTCCATCTGAGATGAAATTGGGCTGTATGTGGCCATGAACTAAAATGAGTTTGACCCTCCTGTATTCCTGCAAAAACTGTATGAAAAGATAATGTTGTCACAGAGCACTCCTGCTTGTTGATTTAATACAGTATATAACATGTGATATATCTTTGTTCTACGCAACCCTAATATGCAGCAGAAGTACTTTGCTTGTGTGTAGACAGACGTTGGGTGCGAGTGGCATCGACAGTAGTTTAGAACAGATGGCGGTTGCAGAGATGACTCAGTCGTCTCCATAACTTCTTAAGAGATAAACATCATCAGTGGGATTACAGTTTCTGCCTCTTAGTTAGCTTAGCTCGTCTGTCATTTAAAAAAAGATTATTAGATTATCAATAATGGCTTTTGCCTTTATTATACAGGACAGTGTTATATGTAAAGGGGGATAAAGAGGAGAGATGACATGCAGCAAAGGGCCACTGTGCTGAGCTACTGGGCCCCAGTTTTTTGTCAGATTTTGATTATTGACTGAATGCAGACGGAGGGAGAGGGGACACATTTGAAGGGTGTACTGTATAGATCACGAGCTGGATTTAGACCATGGAAAGTTTTTCATTTAATTTACATCTGGCATGACTGGAACCAAGTAAGAACTTTTCTTTGGTCTGTTTTTTTTTAAGCTTCTCTGAGAGTCTTCTAGGAACCACAGGTATGGTACTCAGACCCACTTCCCTTCATACAACTCAAAACCAACACTATAAATTATGTAAGAACGTCAGTAGAGTTGCAAAACTGTCATCTTACAGCAAAAAACTACTAAGACAACAACAGAAGCACTGCAGTCATGTTGCAAGTTAGATATAAAACACTGCAAGTTCATGGAAATGGTAATATTTTATGCTACCCATTAACCCTCCTTGTACAGTAAAACTAAATGGGCAGGTTGTTACTTTTGACTGTAGCCTTTATGGGCTGAGCAGACATCCTGTACACTCAAGAGGAGGCTGTGTTCAGTCTGATCCATCAAAGAGGAAACAGTCATCCAGTCATCAAAACAAACACATTGCAATAAAATTAACTCCGTCTCTATCAATGCACGATTTACTGAATGGACATTAAAATCTTTCCGGTTGTGCCCACTACGTTCAGCGCTATAGCTTTAAATGTTGTGGCCTCTTTTCTTCCTCTCTTGTGGTGTGAACAGTGCAGTGGGAAAATAGGAAAGTTCAACCAAGTGACCTTTGATTTTTTGATTGCTCTAGAAGAAACTGGGGAAAAAGCTGAACTCCCATAGCTGTTATTGCATTGTTCTGATATCCTCCTCTTTATAAACTGATGATAATGTCCGGTTTTACCTGTGTGTGTGTGTGTGTGTGTGTGTGTGTGTGTGTGTGTGTGTGTGTGTGTGTGTGCGTGTGTGTGTGTGTGTGTGTGTGTGTGTGTGTGTGTGTGTGTGTGTGTGTGTTAGAGTGCAGCACGGGCCGCATATTTCTGTCCGAATTTTATTTATTTTTTACACTACATTTTCACTGAAAGCTGACCGAATCCGACCCGAGCCCGAATACAATTTATACAATTGACCTTTGATTTTTTGATTGCTCTAGAAGAAGTATTTTAATAAACTGGGGAAAAAGCTGAACTCCCATAACTGTTATTGCATTGCTCTGATATCCTCTCTAAAGTGGATTATAGTGGAAAAAGACAACATTTATTGTGGCTGGAGATACTGACAGTGTGTGAAGTCATGAATGTCTGTTCTGGGCTATTGTAGGAACGTGGCGGTGCAACATGGCGATCCTCGGTAGACGAGGACCCTCTCCCTGGGTAGATAAGAACAGCTCATTCTAAAATAACAAATGCACAACTATTCTTATTTTCAGGTGATTATACACCAAAGAAAACATACTTTTTCATATTATATTGAATTCTGCCAGTGTATCAGCCTAAATCCTTCACACTGGACCTTTAACAGAGAGCAGGAGCCCAGATGATGGTAAAAAACTGATGATTTAAATGCAGGGACTTCAGTGTGGTGCCAGTCAGACTTCCATCAGGCCAGAGAGGACATATGGTGAAAAACATATTGATTTTAGAGTTGGGTTAGATGGACATGAGGTGCATCATAAGTGTAATGGCTGTGAGGGCAGGTGAAAGTGGCTCCTGTGCTCATTAAAGAACAATCTAAAACATGAACATAAGAAGAAGTGAATCATTTATGCCCACGCTCTCAGATTTAAAGCCTTGGCCTTTTAGTTTGAAGAAGCATGTTCCTGAATGGATGATGACATTCAAACCGTTAGCTGACTCAACTGTGACCGCTAAGCTAGCTGCTCACAATCAATGAGATGTGTAACGCGACACCCATCCATTCCCCTAAGAAGCATAACGCAGCGGCGGTGCCCTGTGGGCAGAAGGACAAATGGAAGGTGACATCATTGAGCTGAGCTGGCGTTTTCTCCAGGATGACACGGCACGGTGAGACAGCAGAGCGTTAAACCTGTAACATGTAATAACAGTGTGTAGATGAAGGCAAATTAATGAAGACAGCACAGGAAAGTAGAGCAGTCAGACACACACACACACACACAGTCAACACTGTTACTGATGTTTGACACAGAGCAGCAGCACTTGAATTATCCTAAAAGTAATCCAAATTATTTAGAATACATTACCTGGTTTGAGTAGTCTAATGGAGCACTTCACAAATTGCACTTCAGGACATGTATTCAGTAATCTGTAGTGGAATACATTTAAAAAGTAACACTCTTCTTCCATCTCTGTTTGTCTCTCTGTGTTCAGCGCTTAGCCGTGTCCGTCTGCTGTGTGGTGTCAGCTCGTGTACAGTGGGTTTGTCAGAGCTCAGCTGCCTGTTGCTGCTGGAAACAGGGTTGAAGAGAGGACTAAAGGTGACCCAAAACAGAAAGGCTGTGGGCCGCAAAAGCAAATCAATGAAATGAAAGATGCTCAGTGAAGCTGTGGGGAGCTGCAGAGTCATGTGATAATTTGTTGTGGGTTTGTTTCTACAGCTGACGCTTGTGGTCGGATCCATTGTTCTTATAAAAAAATATCTAGCATTCTTAACGTGGGAAGGAGAGAAGGTCACGGGTTCATGTAGGAGGGTTCAGTTAAGTTAACAGATGAACAAACACACACTCAAAATAGCTGAGTACAGTAGAGGCCCACGAGACAGCTGGAGACAAAGACAGGTGTGTGTGTGAGTGTGTTAGTGTGTGTACAGTGATCTGTCTTTAGAGATGTGTAATGGCAGCTTTTTTTGTTTTCTGTGAGGGAGTGGCTGATGTTATGTGGTGTGTATAGTTAAATGTGTCAGCAGACCCCGGTGCACCCTGGGAGGTCTAAACCTGCTGAATCAGGAGAGTGTGAAGCGGCTGATTGTGAATTTGAAGTCTTTAATTCTTACTTTAAAATATTTTATTTAAACATTTTACAGCTGCCTTTCTCATCTACCGAGGGCGGGATATAACTTCAAAGTAAGCTCTTTGAAATGGTGAGCTATGATTTAGAGAACTGCTGTGTGGATGAGAGTAAGTAGAGAAAACTGCTAGTGCTGGTATGGGTCTTTAATGTAGACATCAGTATTTAAATTTTTACGTCAAATTTTGTAATGAGATGTTAGAAATATTATTTAACGGTTATTAATCTCCAGCACATTTTATCCAACAACTAAATTAAAATGCATTTTCTGTGTTTTAATTCTATGACCCTTCTGTGTTAACTGAGCATTTTTTTCTCGTTGTATACAAAATATAGGGCAAAATTTATCATAGTATTTTTTATACTGCACTCAGGGGCATTTACAAAACTACAAATGAGGCTTTTGGCGACCAACTCGCCACGCCGGTCATATAAAACTGCATTTCACTATTTGATGGCTGCAGTAGCTAAAAGAGCAACATGGAGAGAGACAGGCAGAGATGCATGTTTGGATATCTGTGGGCAAAACCTTTATTTAATTTCCAAGATACTGTGGCAGAAGTCTAATTCATTCGTCTCTTCCTCCTCCTGATTTAACAGTGGGGGAAGTGTGTGTGTGTGTGTGTGTGTGTGTGTGTGTGTGTGTGTGTGTGTGTGCGTGTGTGTGTGTGTGAGTGTGTGTGTGTGTGTGTGTGTGTGTGTGTGTGTGTGTGTGTGTGTGTGTGTGTGTGTGAGTGTGTGGCATCCCCACGGTCGGCCTCATATCTTGGCCTGGCACAATGGAGTGGCTCCACGGTGCCAGTTAGCCAACAGGTCTCTCAGGTCTGAGCCCAGATGGGTCGGTGTCACGCACTGCGAGCAGTAAATGAATTCATTTTTGAAGATCAAATGAAGGAGTTGGTCTGAAAATTAAGGAAGACAGAGCGGCGCTACCTTGACACACTCCCTGTGAAACTGTATATTTGAGCGATGTACAGTTACAAGAGGGATTTAAATCAAATCCTTTGCATTTCATTAGACCGCTAAAAAGTGAGCAGACTTAGAGTTCAGCATGACAGCAGAGTCCACTGCTGTGCGGACTGTTTGCTCCACACACACACACACACACACACACACACACACACACACACACACACACACACACACACACACACACACACACACACACACACTCACACATTGCATTGGATGGCAGATGAAGGTTGGCGGTGCCAGCAGCTCCTCGCTCTGCCAGGAGTGCCCGCAGTGCAGAGCGGGTGTTTCCCTGTGGCGGCGGCTTCCACTCTGACCTGCAGCTACGCTCATTAATGTGTTAATTGATTTGTGCTGTTGCAGACTCACTGCCAAGAGTAGATGGCTGCAGACAGTAAGTTAATGACTTAAAAACTTAAGTGCTGAAGTCAATGTGGACGAGTCTTCCTTCAGTAAAGAGCTGCATTTAAAGTCAGAGCAGCTCCGTGTGTCTCCACTTCAGACTCTCAGTTTTTCAGGAAACAAATGTGTTTTCGATCAAAATGTGTAGCACTAATTAATCATTGTTTATCAGAAACAATTAGATTCAGAAGATAAAATTAGATTAAACAAAGAAAATATAAAACACTGCCAGTTTGAAGTAATTTCCCATTTTTATATTTAACAACTTCTCTCACCTACATCACAAGTGAATACCACACTCCTAAAGTACTTATTTATTAATGAATAAGAGTAATGGGACATGCACAGTGCTCTACTAGTCATGATAACAGTCAATGATTGTCGCCCCAGAGACAGAGAGTAGTACTAAGATTAGACACACACACACACACACACACATCCTGGTGGCGCCCTCTAAAAGCAGCAGTAGTGCAGAGTGCTGTTGGGTGATTAGTGTGTTTTTAAGCCTGTATAATGGAAGCTTAGCCCAGTGCTCCACTTTCAGGGCAAGAACAGCAAGCTTGGCCATCTGGACACCAGTACACTCTGATGCTGGTACACAGAGGGCTGCGAGGCCACGTTACAGAACAAACAGCCTGGGTAGAGCAAAGAAACCAGGGAAACAATGTGCTGTTGCTGACACAGAGCATAAATATTGGACCTTAATTTGAAAGGAAAATAAATAAATAGGCTCAGTGACACAGACACAAGTGTTTAAACTGTGACTTTAAAAGTGTTTCTGTGAATTAAACTGACTGCAGTACAGATCATACTGGCACTAAGGAGAAACGACTCTGGTTATACACACATTCAGACATAAATGGAGGTACACACACACACACACACACATAACGAGCACTTACTGTAGAGGGATTTTCAGGCAATGCAGCCTGTACAGTACATCAGGCACTCGCTCGTACTTTCACAGAAGGATTCACACATATTTACTAATGCATGGCTGCACATACAGTCAATGCACCTGCTCTCTCTCTCACACACACACACGCACACATACACACACACACACACAACAAACATCTGGCTGATCTCCTGCCCCACATTATTATCGGACAGCGGAGGAGTGCTTAGGGTGGGGGAGGGTGCAAATGTGTGTTTATGTGTGTGTGTCTGTGTGTGTCCATCCAAGTGCCACAAGACATCAGGGGTTGTTGGGTGTGCCAATATGTGACACTATGTGATTCTTGCGCACGCACACACACAAACTCTGACCTTGGAAGTGTTACCAAGGTCCTCAGCTTGTCACCTCACATCTGCCATTGCTGTGCTCTGTGTGTGCTTGTGTGTGCGTGTGTGTGTGTGTGTGTGTGTGTGTGTGTGTGTGTGTGTGTGTGTGTGTGTGTGTGTGTGTGTTACTGTTGCTATGTGAGAGATGAGGGTAAGGAGAGAAGTAGAGCAGGAGGGATGATCACGGAGGGAGAAGTTGGGAGAAGCAGCTCTGATCTCATGTACTGTTAACGTTCATTCATACATGCCAGCTCTATGGGGCTGTGTCCACCAAAATGTTTTTTTCTGAGGCCAGGATATTTTGCTTTTATTTTATTTTTTATTCTATTCTGCTCTGAGCCTTGCGTTTGGTGTTTGGTGTGCAGTGATAGCTGCATTGCACTTATTAGACACCCCAGTATTGTGCATGCTGGCGCACTGAAGCAGCTCACTGGGACGCATGATGGATCTGAACCAGCGTTAATGTATCACGTCCACCTGTGCTTTTCTTACTATGACAAAATGTCTGCTGTGAAAAGGTCCATGGAGGAGAAATACGTTCATATACTGTACATGTATAATGACATGTTTCCTCTCATGAACCCACACAGACCAGCAGGCCCTCTCTCCCAGCATGCTTCAGCCTTCCCCTCATCCAGAACAAGAACTCCATCTTGTGCTGACATGTTTACTTCCATGTCTATTCTGTATCATGGCAACCAGACGCAACCAAAGCATCTCAGTTGAAAAACACCCACAGCTGGACTTATATATTTTTAACACTTTGACCTGTAGTATGAGATGCTTATATATACAGATATATCCACTGGTTGCCTGACATTATGTACCAAGCTTTGACAGTAAATCATTAAATATTCATAGTTGCGAGTGGCTTTAACCTATTTTTCAGTCCATCAATAGACTGCTCCAGAAAATTAGAATCTCAAAATCCCAAAGAACAATAAAATACAGGGATGATTTTGGCATCGTTGAGAGCTGAGGGCAGCTGGGAGTTACTCAGTCTACATCAATCACTTTCAAGTATCCACTCGTCTCCATTCAGCTCCTCCTGAAGTGGACTGTGAAATTCTGGTGACAAATGATAGTAGGTGCAGGGATTTTGAGACCTTCGCAAAACTCCAAATAGGGCTGGTCGATATGGCTAAAAATGTTAGCATGATAAAAATGTTCAGGCCTAATTATTATGATAAATGTGAAATCATTACTTTAAAGTCTCATTTTTGCCCTCCAGTGAACGTTGAAGAAATTAGAGAGTTAATAGTTCAAACTGTTCAGAACATGACAAACACTTGGCAAACAGCAAACTAATTCACAAATCTGAGGTCGATCCCAAACAGTTATAATCCAAATAATGAATATTTAAAATGTGAATAAATAGACAGAGACATGTTTATTCTGGGCAGCAGTGTGTCAAACTCTCTGTGCAGAAAGTTTAAAATATTTTGTAAATGTTTTAGCTGATAATGGAAAAAAAAATCTCAACTGTAATCAGTATTTTCTGTTTTAAACACACAGTATGTCAATTTGACCATTTCGCAATCAAAACAATAACAAAAGATGGACTTTGATGATGTCATGAAGTAGCGTGGGATCAGTCATTCATTACCAATGAAAATCTATCGCCCCTTTTACACTGCCAGATCTTCCGCGAATGTTGGGCCGACTATCCGGCGAGCTGCGAGCATTTAGACACACAGAGCCAGATTGGCGAGTTGATCTGAGGTGCCCAATTTTCCTCCTCGTAGGGTAGACATATTGGCGAAACCTTTTTGGTTTAAACAGTACGAGGCGGCACGGGAAGAGCTGTTGATGACTTGTGGGAGGGGCTGTTGATGACTTGTGGGAGGAGCTGTTGATGACTTGTGGGAGGAGCTGTTGATGACGCTGCACGTGCGAGCCACTGGCGGTGGATAAACAGGAAACAGCTGATAGCAGGAATTAGCGAGCAGCTAGTAGCAAGAGGGAAACACAAACCTGACAGACACTGTAAAGATGAGCAACTGGGGAGACAAGGAATTGTGCGCCCTCCTTGTCCTCGCAAACAAAGAGGCCATTAACCGTCAGATGACGGGGACGGTGAAGGACGGGCCGATTTACGAGGGACTCGCCGAAGGACTGACCAGCCGCGGCTTCCCTCCCACGTCACTGTTTACGTCACACGCTGAGCTACACGTTTTGTTACTTGCTCACGTCCCCCATTGCCCCGAAAAAGCGCATTCTGTGTAAACAAAAGTAGGTAGGCGGCATTTTGCTGCACTCCCTGATTTTGTTTTTATACTGCCAATGCTGAAAAAGAACCGATTGGACTTTCCTGCAAATTTGCACAATTCCTATCTAATAAGGGCTTATGTGTCACATTAACTAACGTGACTTAACGTCGGCTTGCTTACTTACCATTAGCGTTAGATGAGTGGACTGTAGGCCTACAGCTTCTGTTGCTCACATTAAGTGGCAAATTCAGTCGTGAGGTATCCTAACCCTCAAAAGAACCATGCTAAAGATAACTTAATGCGTGAATGTTGTCTTTATGTGATAAAGACATGCATTAGCTGGGTGGCTGGTCTCTAGAGGTCTACTTCTTCTTCTTCTACTTTTTATCGGCAGGTGGTAACTGGTGTGTAAGGTGCATTAGCATCCTCTCCGCTGGTGTGCATGATATTGAACATTTATCAAACATTTATATTGCTATTGCAGCAACTCTAACCTTTCTTGCATTTCACACAGCACTTGGAAAAAATTTGAACATTCACAACTCCTGCCTCTCTCCAAAGGCCTACTCCCCCCTCCTCCATTACGTCTATGATAGATGTAGGTGTTTTAAAACTCAACCGGAGTCAGTGATGACTGATGAGTTTTACAATAAGGTTGCAGTGCTAACGCTAGATAGTAGCGTTAACGTTACGAGTGAGTGAACACGCACAGGGAAGATAACGTGAATGTTTCAGAGGCTACGCTACAGTAGGCTAATGTTAGCCATTAGCAACTGGATGTTGTGTTGTCATATACATTATATGTTATATTAGAAGCAAACTAAGCATAACGTTACCTGTCCTGCACAGTCAAACGCAAGCCTGGAGTTTTGAAACATCGCGATGTTACGCGAGCGGTTACGTCAGTCGGATTCCTCCATGTGGGGAAGACGAATAGGACATTCGGTCCAAATGCAATGATTGGTCAGAGTTTTCTTAGAACCTTATGAGAATTGTAAAATTATGAGTTTTTATCTCTGGTGGAATTCACTTACATTTTAGTGTGCCATCAGCTTATTAATAGCATTTTAACCTAAACAAAGAAAAGCGTAAAAATTTCCAGAAAGGCAAGTGTCGCTCGAAACCAAGAAAATTATTGTCACCGTTGTATCACCGAGCCCTAATTCATAAGCCTGAGGTTTAATGTGGGCAGTGAACAGTCTGCTGTCAGCACACAGCTCTCTGACATGGCTGTGAGGTCACAGTCCATTGTTTTAGTAGAGTATATTTGTTTTCTCCTTCAGGGTGAAAGCATTAAATTATTGAACATAGTTTGACTCCAAAGAAGCACAACATTTGGCCCACTGAGTTCTGCAGAGGTCCCTGCTTCCTCACATGAACGGGCTTTTTGACATTTAGCAGAACTTGATTTATTCGCTTCAGCCCAGCTGGTGGAAACACATCTAATTCACATTTCTTTTTTTTCCCTGACATTTTAAATGTTTGCGTAAAATCTGCTTGACAGCTGGATGGATGGATGGCTGGCTGATAAAGGGAGGGAGGGGATAATTGAGGAAGCGATGGAGAGGGAGGACAGCAGAGCGGTTAATTCAGCTGTGGGGCTTTTCACTTAACTTTAAATAATGCTGTAAAATTACTGTAGTTTTTCTAGATAAGAAGCAATGAAAAGGGGAATTATATGTAAGAAAAAAAAACCTAACTCCTGCTGGTGAGTTATAGCTTCAGTTTCCACTTTGCATTGAGCCAATTGAAAATCAATATACCACAACCTTGGAGGACACGATGATTGGAGGACTAGAGTAGACTGAGACTGACATGTTAGCAGAGCAGGACTGAAAAGGGAGAAAGGACAGACATGGAAAGACAAAGACAGTGGAGGAGGAGTAGCAGGAGGACAGCAAAGGCAAGGAAAGACAGGAGGAAGTAAGCAAATGAGTGAGGAAGCGATGGATGAGGGTCAACATGTAGAATCAGCGAAATAAAGAGGGAGGTGAAGAGACAGCAAAAGACATAAGAAGAGGAAGTTAGAGGGATATTAGAGAAGGAGGTAAAGAAGGTGTATTAGCAGTTAGACAACAACTGGACCGAGTGGCATTGTATGAAGACAAATTAAATAATGAGAACAAAAGCGGAAAGTAAAACGTTTGAAAGAGTCAGATCGAGTGATAAAGTTTCAAACATTGAGTCAAGAGAGAGTGAAAATACTTTTCAAAGTGTTACAGGAATAAGTGGAAGGCAGCCAACATGTAACACGAGGTGACAGAAGCAGCGCTGAGGGAAGTAGGCTGAATTTAAAAAAGGGAGTGTGTGTGAGAGTGGCAGGAAGAAAGTGTGAGAGAGAGCGAAAAGCCCAGAGCATCCTCTTCATCCCTCATTCAGCCTCTGCAGATAAGTGCTACTGACCTCATTACTCTTTCCCTCCACTCCTCCTCCTCCTCCCCCCTTCCCTTCGTCTTGTTGCTTGGCTGATCGGGCCGACAGATTGTGGAGTAAAATGATGGGAGGAGAGGAAAGAAGAGATGCAAACAGGGAACAGGATAGCACGGCATCGAGGACAGGAGGGAGAAGTCGATGCAGTTCAATTCATCACTACGTGCCCAAGACTTTTTTATTACTTGAGGAATTTTTTTATGGTTTGGTGCAGTATTGTTATTTAATGTAAACATTTAGATTCACAAGAAAGTTAGATCCCTCTGCTATAACGACCAGATACTTTAAATGAGTATCAAAGGAGCTTAAAATCTTCATTAACGAACAACATAGAATGAATCTTTAATCGTACAGTACATGCACATCTTCACGGGGCATCTCCATGTGTGGCTCCCTCTTCTTTCCTCTCTGTTGTGTAATATTTATAAGTTGTGGAGCTTCAACGTGGAGTCAAACGTTGTATTGTAGTACAGAACAACATGGAAGCATAACTTCAGAAAATATCTGTGTTTCTGTCATTTAAGCTTCGTCACCCTGAGTGCTTTCATAGCATGTCGTGCCTGCAGGGCTTTCAGCAGGCAAGACCTGAATATAAAAGTTGGATAAATTCAACAAAAGGCTGTCCTGATCCTGCATGTGGGCCACACTTCCAGAGACTTTCAGCTATGAAAAGACAACTAGCTTGTTCATTTGCTTTAGTAGCTAAATAACAAGATGAGCGCACGGTGTACTTCCTGTGTACGTCACACTTTTTAGGTAATTTTTTGAAAAGCCAAAAACATAGAACAGCTAAAGTCCTTCTCCTCTCCCTCTACTTTAATTTGGGAAGCATCAGACTTGATGAAGTGTCCTTGTGAACATCTAACTCTGTCTGTTGTCAAATGACTGCATTACAAATTGATATTTTGTGCTGCATGCATAGTTTTCTGACAATAGAAACAAAAACCTAATTTCCACCCAGCAGTCCAGTTCAGTTCAGATTCAAACAGCTTTTTTTTCCGTTTCCAATGTAAAAAGTTGTGGATGGTACCAATAGAACAGGTTCATACCATCACCAGTGTGTACGCAGCACACTGACCTGATACTAAAAGGTGGAGTTAGAGACACTGCAGTCTGTCACTTGGTCAACAGAGAACCACCGCTCTTGCTTAGGGGAGAATTATGGCTGCTTTTAAAGGTCATGTGACCACTGTACATACTGTGGCAAGTTTTCATGTAAAGGTAAACTACAACTATAAAAATGATTTAATTCATTTGATGACGTAGTCCAATCAACTCATCTTAAAAGTCAATATGACAACTTCCACCATTCCATTTCTTTTTACTCTCTCTCTAGGATGACATCTGCTTTAGTGGTGATTTGATCTATAAGTGTTTAAAATATATTTATGAATCTCAGCTGGAACTGTGAGAACTAATTCCTCACTTGGAGAAAAAACATGATGGAGGGCTGTTCCAGTGTGCTCCAGCAGCACCACACAGGGCTTGAAATACATATGCAAAGCCGAATACCTGTTTGTGTAGTCGGCCTGTAAAATATCCCGCTCATTCTCAGACTCTTCTTACTCCCAAACTCGCCATTATGTCAGTTGATGTTAACGTCAGATACCAAAGCATAGAGGCAGCCTTTGCGTCAGTAGTATAAAGAGCGACAGTCTGTATAGTGTGGGTGGAAGGGGAGGTGTGTGGGTCAGACAAACTCTGGACTCTCCCCATTTCTCATGTGAAATTAAAATCAGTTAAGCTATTTTAATAGAGGTTTTTTTTTCTCAAACGTAACCATGGCGTTTTGTTGCCTAAACTTAAGTAAGTAAACCTGAAATCAAAGTGTTTTACCTGCATTATAAGTTTATTTTGAAAAAGACTGTTTGCATATAATGCACAGAAACTTTTTATTTCCCATGAAAATTGAAGGGAATTTTGAAAATACACAATGCATGTAGGGAGCTGAAATTGACACACCGTCCCTGAACGTCCATCACAAGCCCTTTTTAGATGGGAATTGTGCAAATTTGCAGGAAAGCCCAATCAGTGTTTTTTCAGCATTGGCAGTATAAAAACAAAATCGGGGAGTGCAGCAAAATGCCGCCTACCTACTTTTGTTTATACAGAATGCGCCTGTATATGTGACGTGGGAGGGAAGCCGGGGCTCGTCAGTCCTTCGGCGATTCTCTCATAAGTCGGCCCGTCCTTCACCGTCCCCGTCATGTGATGGTTAATGGCCTCTTTGTTTGTGAGGACAAGGAGGGCGCACAATTCCTTGTCTCCCCAGTTGCTCATCTTTACAGTGTCTGTCAGGTTTGTGTTTCCCTCTTGCTCCTAGCTGCTCGCTAATTCCTGCTATCAGCTGTTTCCTGTTTATTCACCGCTGGTGGCTCGCACGTGCGGCGTCATCAACAGCTCCTCCCACAAGTCATCAACAGCTCCTCCCACAAGTCATCAACAGCTCCTCCCACAAGTCATCAACAGCTCCTCCCATGGCGGAAGGCCACCTCGTACTTTTTAAACCAATAAGGTTCCACCAATCTACTCTACGAGGCGGGAAATTGGGCACCTCGGATCAACTCACCAATCCTGCTCTGTGTATGTAAACGCTCGCAGCTTGCCGGCAAAATGGCCCAACATTCACCGTAAATCTGGCAGTGTAAAGGGGCTACACTTGCATCAGGCTTTGATGTGTAGAGCCACTAACAACAGTGGCAGATGAGAACGTGTTGACTCTTCACATTCATTCCTTGAGTGGGACATTAATAACCAAACATACATTCCCAAACTTTTTACTTTAAGTGTTTGTGTTAAAAAAACAAATAAGTATTTTTTTAAACTCTCAAATAATTCTTGTTTTTCATCCCTGTGTGGACCAGACTTTACTCTATTTTTAGTTCTATTAATTAAACTCAATTAGTGCTCACACAGAGAGCTGCAGAAAGCTTGCCTCACGTCGAGCAGCACCCAGTCGTGTCTGAAGACATGCGCCATGTTTTAGAAAATCTTTTTACCCCCATCTCTGGATTTATCCTCTGCAGAGAGTGTGTTCACAAATGTTTCTGTGCTGTAAACACCGCTGTGATGTGAGCACAGCCTTTTACCCACAGCAGCCCTCCAGCAGCACAGATCACCTTCAGCAGGAACCAGCAGGAAACTCTGTTTGTTCTTCCTGCTGTTTGTTTCAGCCATTGGCAGATGTCGCCAGTCCTACCCCGACCGCTCTCTCAGTTGCTCACTTCCATAACGACGCCATTTGGATATCCGTGCAGGTTTGCATAGGGGGAGCCACTGTGGAAGTTCCCATCATGCATCTGGTTTATTTTGGTCGACCTTCTTTATGTCCTGCAGTTCACCGCCGTTCCTCATAAACATTTAGTCTCACAGTGCAACACAAATTAGAGCACTCAGTCGTCACCACTTTGCAGTTTTATTCACTTTAATAATTTCTCATGGCTCGATGAACAACATGTTTCTCATAGCGTTCACTCTGTTGTGCAGCACAGATGAACACATTGTACTCTCCCCTCAGTGTGCTCAAACTCCTGCTGCTCTTTGGCTCCATTAACAAGTGAAACTAGATGGGAAAGTAAAAAAATAAATACAAATCAATATTTGCTCTCCTTCTAGCTGCCAGGCATCACATGTAGGGATGTGCTAACCAGCTGAATGAGATTCTGTTTTTCACTGAATAACATCACAGATTGAACTGACAGCATTAATGATGTAAAGCATGCTGGATCAAAACAAGAAGGGCGAGGTCCCACTGCAGCACTCAACAAGTCAAACAATGTTTACGATGACCTCCTCTCCTAAATCTCTCCCATTCTTTATTCCCTCTTTCCCCTCTGCACATTGTAAACTGCAGTGTGCTTTTACTTCTTCATATTTTCTATCATTTCAATATTATGTGCTGCCCCGCTGTTCAGTCACTCATAAATCTGACCTCCCACCCGTTCATTTGCTGCGAGGCTGGACAGTGATTGTGTCATTTGTGTGTCAGCTTTAAAAATAAGTAGTGGTATTGTTGCACTATCGCCTATCAAAGCTGTCAGCCATAAACTCTCCTACTGATCCACATCCATTTAAAATTCTTTGTGCTCATGAGAGCACTCAGTATGGGGTTTAATGCTAGTTATGTCCTGTGTTTTTTAGCTTGAGGGCATGTGCAACAGCTGTAACCCCTGCTGCTTGCTCCCGTTTTGATACCAATTACATTCCTCTGTAGCTCGGGTGGGCCTGCTGCGCAAAACACGCTCTCCATTCCCATGATACTCCTCATTTTCTGGATTAGATTAGCTTCTCTCCGCTTCTAATTTCTTCTCTTTTGTTTGGTTATTCTTTTATTTCTCTGTGTGCTGCACGTGCACACACACATGCATGTACGTGTGTGTGTTCTTGGTGCCCCAGTAAGTGTCTGATTATAAATTCACTCCTCGGATATTCTTGACAGCAGATTCTATTAGGGGAGTCCCCACGAGTTTACTACGTTTCAACTGCATTAAGAAGCCTACGCGCGTGTGTGCGTGTGTGCGTGTGCGTGTGCGTGTGTGTGTGTGTGTGTGTGTGTGTGTGTGTGTGTGTGTCAGAGAAAGAGTGAAAGAGGAGGCGTGATGGAGAGTCAGAGAGACAGGGTGATGCCCACACACAGGAGGAAGGTGGGAGAGAAAAAGAAGATGCAGAAGAGCTAGATAAAGAAAACACCATCATGATTCTCTCTCCTACATTAAATGACGACATAAAATTTCCCATAGAGAGTGTAGCGGAGTTCTTTTCTTCTTCTTCAAAAAACAGTTATGATTCAACCAGTTCACTTCTACTTTCTTCTTCTTTTGATTACTCATCTCTTGTGTTCCTCCCACTTCCATCTGCAGCAGCCAGGACATTTAAATCTGGTTCCCTCTCTGAGTGAATAATTGTCTTAAACTGACTCAAACATTGTTTGAAGGGGCAAAGGGAGTCCTGCCAGATGGATGATTGGTTCGTTTCACCGACATCTTGACGAGTTATGTCCAGGATTACATGTGGGTGTGGAAAGAATCCCAGTGTTGACTTTTCTTGCTGAAATTTTAGAAGCAGTAGCTTAATCGGCCCTCTAGAATGTAAACTGTGTCATCCATCAGCCAAACACAGACACGTGCCTCTAAATAAGTCACAGCTCTCGATGAATTCAGAATAGCTTCTCTAAAAGTTTTCATCTTTGAGAGCAAACTAATACAATATGTGCCGATATCACAAAGTCTGCCATGATATAATTTAGATTCGATGTGATTCAGCGGCCTGTGATCAATATGAAATGATATTAAATGCTCCTTTAACACAGTCTGTTACAGAAGAAGCTGCCTCCCGTTTCTTGTTTGCTTTTGGCCATAAAGGATAAAAAGACACAGAAATAATGTGATAAATGTAACTGGTAAAGTGCATTTAAGTGTTCTTTGAATTGAAGGCATCGACGGCAACAAGATCCAACCCGGTGTCACTCCAAAGTCCTCAAACACAGGAGCTTGGTGAGTGACTTATGACGTGAGACTGATGAAAAAGGCAGCCCTTTAACATCGCCTTCATACACGGCCAGTCGCTGGATCTGTACCTCAGGCTTCTCCTTTGTGTTGATCTGTCTGTCTTTGGTGTGTCATTGTAAATCATTAGTGTGAACTATGATGTGATTCATTCGCACACAGACACAGCAACACACAGTGACATGCTTTTGCTCAGATGCGGTTTCCCTTTGCTGCAGTGAGTGTCTCACTGAAGGAATCCTCTCCTGATCAGCTTCACAGATGCTGCTGCTGCTGCTAGCAGCCACAGTGCCAAACAGACCAGTGATAAATAAAGACGACACTTTAATGATCAGCAACCCAAGTTTCAAGGCTGAAAAACCTTCAGCTGGTCTCAACTAATTCATTTCAGCCAGGTCAGGTTCATGATATAGAGTTTTATAAACCATTTGTCTTTGTAGAGCTGACAGTTTAGTTATTGACAGGTCTGGATCCAGGTTTGCTAATAAATGTGAAAACCAACCAAGACATATGCTGCTCTGTTAATTCTCTGTAACAAATGAAAGGTTCTGCGTGTGTGGTGTAATCAGAGCTTCTCTGTGCTTTGTTTTGGCCGTGTGTGCATGTTAGTGCATGTGAGTGTCCCACTGGCCAGCTCGCATATGGTGGTTACCCCTGAAAGCAGGATGGCGTCGTCTTAGAAACCTGTTATTAAATGGGCTTTGGGGCTGAATTATCAGAGACCACAGTATTGATAAGCTCCGACATTGTCTCTGTGTCGGGGCTTCAAATACACACAGTGACAGACACACACACAGGAGATGGACTGAAGTCAGCTCACATCAGAGCAGAGGCTGTGAATTATTGAAGTTTACTTGAGTTGATGACAGCTGTGCTCGTTGCTGTGGGTGCAATGAAACCTTTGCAAGTAAAAAGACAATATTTTATGACATTAATACACACAATCAGCAAGTATAAACATTAAGAACGTTATATTTCATTATGCTCTATCTGCAGTCTCTCATATACCGCCGCTATATATGTAACGTTACCTGCACACAGTGACTCACATCAGAGGGACAGAGGACAGGAGGAATGACTAACACCGACTGATGAAAACACAATTTCACTCAGTGTTGTGATGTCAGGAATATTATTTACATAGTGAATTACTGTTGCTGCTCTACAGACAACATTTAGTAAGGCTATATTTAAAATATTGAATTTAAATCCTGTTCTAAATTTTCTGAAAAGCAACTACTTGGTAATTAAATGTAATAAATAATAATAAGGTACCAAACTGATTAGGAGTATCAACAGGACTAGTAGTATTGATAGAATGATACCCATCTCTAGCGACGCCCCTCCTCTGGTTAACATCACTGTTTATGGAGTTAGCACTGTTAGCTACTAGCTGGTTGCTCAGCTACCTCCATGTTGAGAGCTGTATCCATTCACCTTATATGCTCTGAATTTCACATAGAGCCCCTTTAACAGTTTGTGTTGCTGTGCACCGGGATATAGAGATGATGTCTTAATTGAACTTGACCTCGCTTTGGTTTTGCAGTTATTTGCAGAGCATGGGAACACCGGGACACAGCAGCACTCAGGTCCCTTGAGCTTTGTCACAGTTTAATGTAAATTTTAGTAACAACAGAGGGCACCGGATATTCTAATGATCTCCTTTCTCCATGAAACACACTGAACAGATGAAAGCTTCAGCTTCGTTTAGTTCTCTAATTCTACAGCAGCATACTGCAGCACACAGATAACGACTGAAGTCAGAACACAGCTGTGATTTTATTGCACTATATTGTGCCAGACATTTTATTGTGCACAATACACCTCTGCTTTTACATGTTGTGAAGTGAACTTTAGTTGTGAGTGGAGAAGACAAAAAGACATGGACAGAGCACATCACTAGCATACAAAACTGAATGTGTGCAGGTTTGTCTGCCAAGCCAGAACATTTTACACAGTAGTTACAATATGGAACATTTAAACTTTAATACAAATGTTAGTCTTTAAGAGAATGTTAGTAAAGCACACAGAGCACACTCATGTTCTCCAACAGGGCTGCTCTGTAATATCATGAAGGATATAAAAAAGATATTAGTGAGTCCATCTTTCTCTGGGTGGAGTGCTGCTCATTTGCTGTTAAAGAGGCACTTTGGATTTCACTGACAGTCTCAGAGGGAGGGAGTGAAATGCAGTTTGTGTTTGAGACTAATATAATTATGTTTCTACATAAAAGTCCTGCTGTTGCAGCTTGAAATTGTTAGCGTATGATGTCACAAACAGTTATTGGCCTGCTTCAGAGCACAGGCCAGTTTTTTTTATCTGATGAAACCATGTGATGCAACACTGAGCCAGAGAATCTGTGCTGTTGTGTCATTACAAATACATTTGTTTGTCTCGTGGGACAAAGGAGAGTCCTGCAACAATGCAGCAGCACAACGGTCCTGCACGCAGTGAGGGATGCTTAACTGGCACATTCCCCTGCCTCCCCCCATGTGTTCACGGCCACACAAAAACATTCTGACACCTACACGTGCACGCACAATAGTGCATTGATCCATAAAAACACATGATCATGTATGTAAGCTGTAAAGGAAGGGCAGGCGCATTAAGAGAACTCAGTGAACTCTGCTTACTGGCACACAAGCTCAGCAAAGGAAAACCCCTTCTGTCTCTCTTTCACATCCTTTCTTCTCTCCTCCTCCTCCTTTCTCTCCCCTCCTCACTTCATTTGCTCCTTTCTTTTCCTTTTCCTCCCAATCTCTCCTCTTCTTTCTTTTTTCCTCTCCACTCCGTCTTTTTCATTTGAATCCCAGCATTTTGCTGTTTTCATGCTGACAGCACGATTGCATGATTTGGCCTGAAGTCATTCACAGTTTGGAGAGAAACATCGACGCTGCGTCTCTTCTGATGGGCAAATTATAGTGGACTTGCATCAGAGGAAAGTTTCCGTCAAAACTCCAGTTTATCTTACAAATGAGCTCAGGGTTCAGAGGACATTTGGAGTGAGCAAATTTACTGTCAATCAGCTGCTGCTGAGCAAAGCTTGTCTGAAATCTCAGATGTGCTCTTGGTTTTCCACCCTAGTGTTCTGTATTTATAATCGTATTTTAAAGGTTCATCAGGGGCTTGCAAGTTTATGAGTGTTGTGGATTTGTAAAAGATAAAGTCAAGCCCCTTTTCCATTGCACAAAAACCCACTAACACCCGCGAACATCTGGCTTTTTAATGTAATGAGAAAGGTTTCAGTCGGCATACACACCTGGGTCAAATGACTCTGCAGTAGTCACGGGTATTTATCAGCTCCAGCTCTGATCAGGATCGATGGAAATAAAACACCAGCGTGAACAAGCTAACTTTAGCCCCCTAACTGGCGAGATGCAATGATGCACCACCACAAAATATCATCTGTCTGCCCAAGCAGCACTCAGACATCGATGCAAAATAATCTGCATCCAGTTTGAAAGAGAGACTGAATAAGTCAGAAGAGCAACCTCCGTACAGTTTTTACTGGCCTCTCTGCTGCTTTCTACTGTTCACTAGTCTCACGTGTAACTGTTGGACAAATACTGCATTTTATCAGCTGCACTTTTTGTTAAAAGGATACTTTGTCCATTTTTAACCAGCTCTCTATCATAATAATGTGGGTTGTTTGTGTAAACGAACTGTGGTAAACTTCACTCCACCTTCCCACTGCCCACATCTCATTGTTTATCTCTCAGTCAGTGAAAAATCACCAGGTGACACGTTTTGCATCATCCAGCAGAATGTTGTTGTCTTTTGGGCTGTTGCTTAAACTAAAGATTGTACTTCCATAATTTCATATGTCAGCTACCACAGACACAAAGAGTACAGACGTAGAAAAGACCAAACTCTGATCAAACTGTAAAGCCAAGCAGTGTAGATCAAATATAAATCAAGACTCTGTTACTATATTTGCTATTTCTTGCCTACACTGCCATCAGAAACATATTTTAGTGTACTGTTTGGCTGTAGTATGAGAGTTTCTGGACAGAAAGCGCACACAGCACTCCGCTCCTTTAAACTGAAAAAACTGAGATCAAATGATAAAACTGAGCAGCACTGATAAAAATGAATCAAGATCCTGTCACTGCGTCGCCTGTTTCCCTCCTAAAATATGTTCAGAAACATATTTTAGATTACCATTTAACTGCAACACAAGATTGTTTGTCACCAGCCGGCCTTCATATTGTTTCCTTTGTCAAAACAGCCGAGCTCAACTTGCGTTAACCATCAGCAGGAGCATTTACTGGTCTGGCATTGTGGATCGCTGTAGTTCTCGGTTTTCTACCTCTTGAATGCCACAGCCCTTTTCTTCTCTTTCCTGTTGTCATGTTGCAACAATTTCAAACGTTTGCGTCCTTCTATGAAAATATCATCTATAAAGCAGCGAAATACTTCTTTAGGTAGTAATAGCATGCTAAAATCAGATGGTGAATGAGGTACTTTGCTAAAGATCAGCATGTTAGCGTTGTCATTGTGAGCACGTTAGGACACTACAGTCAGCATGCAGCTCAAAGCTCTGCTGTGCCTCAGAGTCGCTGTAAACTCAGTGTTGTTTTAAATTAAATGGAAGGACTTGACACTGATAGTTAGAGAGTGACAAACACGTCGATACTTTTTTAGTTCAGAGTACTTAAATTCAACCAAACATCTTAAGTGAAGAGTTAATGTGGGAACCCGCTCTTATCTCTCTTATCCGTCGGTCACTTCTTTTCTTTTGTCTTCTCATCTTTTCTTTTATTTTCACTTCTCAAGTTTCTCTCATCGCTTCTCTCTCTTTAATATTTCAGTACACTCTCTCTACACTGCAGTCTTCTTCCTTTTTTAAAAAAATAATTTCCACAGTAAGCACACACAGTTACCCACATACACACAAACGCACACTATCTATCCGTGATCTCAAGGGGCGGTTTGTTATGTGAGTAGTTGTGTGTTCCAGTCAAGTAGAGTTTATCCAGGTCAGTAAGTTGATCTGATTAAGTCAGTTTAACAGTTACCCGAGGGGCTACCCCCCCCCCCCCCCTCGCCAACCCTCCATCTCTCTTGCTTCTCACCTCGATCCCTCTCCCTCCTTTGCCCATACTTTCAGGCCTTTCCCGTAATCTGCCCTTCTGTCTTCTTCTTTCACAATCTGTCACACACTCCCCTTTTTCTCATTTGACATTTCTCTGTGTGTGTGTGTGTGTGTGTGTGTGTGTGTGTGTGTGTGTGTGTGTGTGTGTGTGTGTGTGTGTGTGTGTTTCCGAGATCTGGGCTTTGTTAATGCCAGTAATGTCGTTGCAGTTATGGTTGGATGACATGAATGTCACAGTGAGATTAGGACTCTCATCAGCCAGTCATTGTACTGTACTGATGCAGGTTTTATTCTCAAAGGAAAACTCAGTGGCAGCTGTATTAAAGTCCTGCAGCTGTTAAAGTTACATGTTATTTCACATAATTTACTTGAAACATCACTTTGTTGTTGTTGTTTTCCTTTTTTTGGTGCTGCTCCTGATTTTTGTCTTTCTTGATGTTTCACCTCCTCTGGCTCTGTGTCTTTTCCTTCATCTTTGTTCCCCTTTTACTTCCTTTATTCCTTCCTTCCCTCCTCTGTCTTCACCACTGCCGGTAATTGATGTCTTTACAGCCAGAGGAGACAGCCAAGTAAACAAGCTTCCTAAACAACTACTACTGTACAAACATCACTTACCAGGGTTTCTCAAGCTTTGGCTCAAAGCTCAAAGCTCAAAGCTCCAAAACAACCTGAAAATAGGTCACATGATGAAAAACTAGTCATGAACTGCACTTTATTTCTTAAAAAGTAGGAGAAAAGATCCGGATTGTAAATAGAGCTGCAAAATAAAATTATTTTCATCATTGATTAATTTACGGACATTGAAATTGCTTGCTTGTTTGTTTGTTTTCAACTATCGGTTCATAACCCCAAATATATTCTGTTCATTATAAAGGCCTGGACACCAAGTCGACGTCAAATAAGCTGTGGCTACTAAGGCTGAACGTTGTGTCACCTCACATCGCCTCATGACACCTCATGACACCTCATGTAACCTTATGACGCCTCATGTCACCTTACATCACCTCATGTCACCTTATGAAGCCTCACGTCGCCTCATGTTGCCTCATGACACCTCATGTAACCTCATGTCACCTCACACCACCTCATGTCACCTCACATCACCTCATGTCACCTCACACCACCTCATCTCACCTCACAACACCTCATGTCACCTCACATCACCTCATGTCATCTCACATCACCTCATGTCACCTCATGACGCCTCATGTCACCTTATGACTCCTCATGTCGCCTCACATCACCTCACATCGCCTCATGTCACCTTATGATGCCTCATGTCGCCTCACATCACCTCATGTCACCTCACACCACCTCATGTCACCTCACACCACCTCATGTCACCTCACATCACCTCATGTCATCTCACATCACCTCATGTCACCTCATGACGCCTCATGTCACCTTATGACTCCTCATGTCGCCTCACATCACCTCACATCGCCTCATGTCACCTTATGATGCCTCATGTCGCCTCACATCACCTCATGTCACCTCACACCACCTCATGTCACCTCACACCACCTCATGTCACCTCACATCACCTCATGTCATCTCACATCACCTCATGTCACCTCATGACGCCTCATGTCACCTTATGACTCCTCATGTCGCCTCACATCACCTCACATCGCCTCATGTCACCTTATGATGCCTCATGTCGCCTCACATCACCTCATGTCACCTCACACCACCTCATGTCACCTCACACCACCTCATGTCACCTCACATCACCTCATGTCATCTCACATCACCTCATGTCACCTCATGACGCCTCATGTCACCTTATGACTCCTCATGTCACCTCACATCACCTCATGTCACCTCACATCACCTCATGTCATCTCACATCACCTCATGTCACCTTATGATGCCTCATGTCACCTCACATCACCTCATGTCACCTCACACCACCTCATGTCACCTCACACGACCTCATGTCACCTCACACCACCTCATGTCACCTCACAACACCTCATGTCACCTCACATCGCCTCATGTCATCTCACATCACCTCATGTCACCTCATGACGCCTCATGTCACCTTATGACTCCTCATGTCGCCTCACATCACCTCATGTCACCTCACATCACCTCATGTCATCTCACATCACCTCATGTCACCTCATGACGCCTCATGTCACCTCATGTCACCTCATGTCGCCTCACATCACCTCACATCGCCTCATGTCACCTTATGATGCCTCATGTCACCTCACATCACCTCATGTCACCTCACACCACCTCATGTCACCTCACATCACCTCATGTCACCTCATGACGCCTCATGTCACCTTATGACTCCTCATGTCGCCTCACATCACCTCATGTCACCTCACATCACCTCATGTCATCTCACATCACCTCATGTCACCTCATGACGCCTCATGTCACCTTATGACTCCTCATGTCGCCTCACATCACCTCATGTCACCTCACATCACCTCATGTCATCTCACATCACCTCATGTCACCTCATGACGCCTCATGTCACCTTATGACTCCTCATGTCGCCTCACATCACCTCATGTCACCTCACATCACCTCATGTCATCTCACATCACCTCATGTCAACTCATGACGCCTCATGTCACCTCATGTCACCTCATGTCGCCTCACATCACCTCACATCGCCTCATGTCACCTTATGATGCCTCATGTCACCTCACATCACCTCATGTCACCTCACACCACCTCATGTCACCTCACATCACCTCATGTCACCTCATGACGCCTCATGTCACCTTATGACTCCTCATGTCGCCTCACATCACCTCATGTCGCCTCACATCACCTCACATTGCCTCGTCACCTCATGTCACCTTACAACGCCTCACATTGCTTCATGTTGCCTCATGACACCTCATGTTGCCTTGCCTAATGTCGTCTCATGTCGCTTTGCCTCACATCACCTCATTTTGCCTCATGTTACCTAATGTCGCTTCGCTTCACGTCACCTCATGTCGCTTCGCTTCACGTCACCTCATTTTGCCTCATGTTACCTCATGTCGCTTCGCTTCACGTCACCTCATGTCGCTTCGCTTCACGTCACCTCATTTTGCCTCATGTTACCTCATGTCGCTTCGCTTCACGTCACCTCATTTTGCCTCATGTCGCTTCACCTCATGTCGCCTCATGTTGCCTCATGTCTCCTGTGTCTCAGCCAAATAGTTGCACTTGAACACACCACAAAGATATCAGCCCACTGCCAACTAGCATGCACGTTCTGCACCTGGTGTATCAGGGCTTTAATAGCACAACAAGAAATTAGCAAATATTCACATTTGAGAAACTGGAGCCAGTTTTTTTATTTTTTTATTTTGGCATATTGCAGATGAATTCATTTTTGATCAACTTCCTTCAGCTCTGATTCTGACAACATGACAGTTTCTGGTGTCGGACACTAATTTCTTTCTCAAGAGGTGAACTTGTACCAGATTTCATTGAGATGATTAAAAATATCAGCCTTAAATGTTGCAACAGAAGTTGAGTTTATTGGTCAGAATGACTCAACATTTGGACAGTTGGGTGGGGCGGAGTGTTCGCTCTCTCTCGCTTACATGCACATAAACACACAGACCCATGAGCAAACCACACAAACAGAAACCCACACAAAGTACAGACACAGACGGATGATCAGTGACAGGACCACACATGCAGGCTCTCACAACATGCCTAAACACAAGCCACTCTGCTGCTGTCCCACCTGCCAATTAGCACCAGTGAAATGTCATTTTAATCTGTTGAGACTGGGCAGGAGGAGGACAGTGAGCCTGGGAGGTGGAGGAGAGGGGTGTTTTTTTTTTTGGTCCTGTCCATCAGAATTTCTCCTCGTTAATCCCGATTAATCCTGGCTAATGCTTCTTTTGTCCGAAGACACGTCACCAGCACAGGCCTCCTTCTCCTCCTGTGTGCCTTCAAACAAATCAATTACTGCAGGATGACCGACAGTTACTGCTGCTGTTAAGAAACAGGAATGGCCGGATTAGGAAATGAGAATTAATTTTGTTTAAAACACAAAACCACAGTGTTTAATGTTAAAGCATTTGGACACACAGTAGAGACAAACACACACACATATACATAACCACAGACATCAGCAGACTGAGCAGTCTCTAACGGCTGAAATGTTCCTTCAATAACATGGAGAACATTGTGCTGCTGTCAACGACGGCTATTTCCCATCTCGGCCCATATGTGCCCACAGTGAAGCTGCATTTGATGCGTAATCGCGCATAATTTCCCTGCAGTCAATTAGCGAAGCCTCTGAGCCCCTCAGAGTGAGATTTATCAAAGCCAGCTCCATCCAGCATAACAAAATGGCATCTGTCTGTTGTTTTTTATTTTTTATTTTTACTCCGCGCAGGAAGGACTAGTAATCCTGGTCCTCTTCAGCTGTTGTACCATTTGTTAATGACAAATAATTAATGAGCTGAGTTGGTGTTCTTGTTGTTGTTGGACCATCTGGTTTCTGCGTCAGCACAAAAACTTCATCAGGATGACTTCTTTAAGCTTTCTGTATCAGTAAAACAAGATTTAGGTTTTAGCTACTCTATCATTGATTGATGTATCTGACTGAACCTACCAAGGGCGGAAGCAAATGATAAATTCCACTATCAATTAATCTGCAGATTATTTTTTATGATTAATCGATTAATAGATTCATTGTTTAGTCTATAGTTCGTATGCTATCCTTTGAATTAGCACCCCAAGAACGACGTTACGTGATTAAGGTAACGTTACTGTGGTTTCGGGAGAGAAACATGGTGTGACACAAAGTTCACTCAAAGTTTCCACGAGTTAGACCACTGGTCTCCTGGGAAAGTCTCAACCTTCCTCCCAACTGAACTGCTCATTGGTCATGTGATCACAGCCTTCTGAAATACATGAATGATGCACAAATTACTGGCTCATGATTACGTTGGATTTGGTGCATTAATGAATGAGAACAGGCTGAATGAATGACAAAAAAAAGCAGAAATTTTTCACATTTTTGTTTGAAAAAATATTTTTTGTAAAACAGTGTCCCTTGGTGTTTTTTAGGTTGTGACTGAAGTTAACATTTAGCTACACACAAATCCAACCATTTTTCATCTACAGTTGGCGATTGATTTTTTTCCAAATGATTAATCGACTAATTGTTGCAGCTCTAAACCTGCGCTCATGTCTTCAAAGTTTTCTAATTTGCATTTGTCTGGTCTTGGAGTCTTAGCAGACAGCAAGTGAGTTTTTAATGTTCAACAACTACAGCCCCCATGAGGCTTTGACAGCACCTCAGTTGTCACGGACAGAAGTAGAAATACATTTTCTCAAAACAAAAAACAAAAAAAGAAAAGAAGAAAAAACAGGACAATTTGTGTCCCAGGAAAGGATGGTTATTTTCTGGGACAGTTGCTCAAGAAAGACAACAATCCCGAGAAAACCAGAATGTTTGGCAGCCCCGTGTGAACATTGGTGCATCATTAGAAAGTTTGCAAGAGCTTCAGGAGGACGCCAAGAGAAAATGTCCTCGACAACAGAATTTGCTGATTTAAATTGTGACAAGTTTTTTCATGGTTCACTTTTACCACAAACCATCACCTCTGGTCTCCATTGCTTTAACGAAGCTTCACTGACGTTAGCCATGTGAGCTAAAGTGTTGTGCTAATGCAACATAGCTTGTTAGCTGTTTGTAGGCTGTTTGTCACTTTGTACAGAAATGATCACAGAGATGATGAGATGATCCGCTGAATGTGAGGCATGCTGACTTTTGTGTATTTGTTGTATCACAGAGTCAGGTTTGAGTTGTGGATACATCCCAGTTTAGTTGGGTGGGTGGTTTGAATACTGGTATGAATTACAGCCTTCTGTCACGTTGTAGTTGCCACAGCTGCCAGTAGATGTTACTAAAGAGCCAGATTTTACTGATAATACTTAAAAAGTTGAATACCTCAGCTTTATGTGGGTGTGTGTGGATGCATGTACCTTTTTGTTTGATTTTTGATGTTTGTGTGAGAGCCAGCCTCCGTGAGTGTGTGTGTGTGTGTGTGTGTGTGTGTGTGTGTGTGTGTGTGTGTGTGTGCTGTTATGATGTATACTGGAACAAACTGTGCCTGAACTTAGTGAGTCATGTTCAGTATTAAACAAACACATTATATTCTCCCTCACATTTCCTCAAACCTCAAAGTGTTCAGTTATAGATATGCAGCACTGCTGTACAGTCACTGCTTTGAAATACTCAGAGTGTGTCCACATTAGGCATGAGGTCACCTGTTGGAGGGGGCTTCTGTTATGGAATGAAAACTAGTTTTGCAAGGTGAGGATCACACTCTTCTGCTCAGACTGAGGATTCAGAGTTTTTGCAAACTAAAGGAAAAATACAATTGAAAAAAAAATGGATAAGAAAAAGTTTGCAAGAATTATGCATGCTTAAACTTGTATATTAATAATCAAAGATTATTAGAAGTCTCTTGATCCAGGATGAAACAAAACATAATTACTCAGTAGGAAAACCTTCAAGAAACTCGACATAAAACGGTGATGCTCCTTTTTAGTGACGACCAAATACATTACAAATACAGCAAAGACAAACAGTCATTTGTGCAAGTGCTGAATAACAACAACAATAGAGTATAAATCTGTTAATATTATGTTCCCTCTCATGGACCCACACAGACCGGCGGGTCCAGCCTCTCTTTCTCTTCCTGCTTGCTTCAGCTTCTTTATCTTCCAAAGCAAGTACTCTGCCTTGTGCTGACACATGCACTTCCATGGATATTCCATATCACAGCAACCAGGCGCAACTAAAGCGTCTCAGGTGAAAAAATCCTGCGCCTCAAAAGTGCTCTCAAACGCTCCCAGCTGGGCGTTTCTTGAGGAGCACCTGGTGTTTTCAGCTGTGAAAAAAGGCTGTGGTGTCCATGGGGCCTCACAGTGTTTGGCTGAAGAATTACAGACCTGCAGGTTTATGTTAAATAATACCATTATCTCCTTTTACTTATTTCTGTATCACCTGTTTTTAAGAACAATGGAAACACAGAAGTGAGTCATCTCTAAATTCCACCATGGTCAGAGCAGCATCAGGCTTTTACAGACAGTGATGGTGCTCAGTGTGTTCTGTGTGGCGTCCCGAGGCCTCAGTCTGCTAATGCACTTACGCAACTATGGGGGTCCGACTCATTTTGCTCCACATCTCTCCTTCTATACCTACAGATGCTGTAGATGGGTAGATGTTTTACAAAAGTACCAGCATGACCTGAGGAAGGTGGAGTTCCCACTCTCCCCGAAGAGCTGAATAATAAATCAGACTGTATTGCTTTTCCTCCCACCAAGACGCCTTGGGTTGTTCCCCCCCAGCAGACAGAGCTGGGCTTATGTAACAGAGGGCTTCACTCTGACCCAAATGGGAAAGACAAAGCCTGCAGTCGCTCTGACATGGGTTACAGTAGCAAGCAAATTTAGAAGCTGATGAATGATTCAATACAACACTGGAGGCTAGCAGCTGAGCTAAACAGTTAAGATGGGGGATTGTGCTGTCTCTCAGTTTTGGTAACACAAAGCTTTCTATTTGTTCAGGTGTTGTTTTAATTGTGTTTTGTGTGAAATATGGAGGCTGGAGGTTAGAGAGGCCACTCTTTGTGTCACAATACAAATTATTGCAATCACTTTGGTTCTTATATCAATCATCATTGTCTGTTTCCATCCCTGTCACATTAACAACACAACGACGCAGAGGAAGATTCAAATTATAAAGATAATCAGTAAGAAAATCTGTTTCAAAATGCTTCAGCGATAACGCTGCTCTCATTTATCCAGCACCGTCTATCTCAGAGATCTTAAAAATTTCAGCCACTTAACGTGAAGCACTATCCTCAGCTCTCTGAGCCAAAGCATTTATTGAACACCACAGTGTGCGGCCATTAGAAGAAAATGGCTCCGTAGATGCTTCCTTTAATGATAATGTGATACCTTATTGATCCCACTATAGGGAAATAGTCTTTCAGCTGGCCTCCCTCCAGCAGCAAAGCTTTCTCACCACATCACACTGATGTCACTGTGAAAGGAGCAGTACCACATTTCGGGAGCAGCAGACTCCAGGAAGTCACTTTAGCAAAGAAATAGTCTGGCACATGATCCAGCATGAAATGGCCATTATTGGTTTTATGTTTTTTTGTTTTGTTTTGCTTTCGGGGCAGCGGTGGCTCAGAGGGTAGTGCGGGTTGTTCGATTCTCGGCTTGTCCATCTCACATGTGGAAGTATCCTTTAAGTAATAAGTGAGCTTTAGATGATTTAGCTGATAGGTGCATTGTAGTATCTTCAAACAGAGCCAGGCTTACTGCCTACATGTGTATCATATTAACATTTCTACAGTGATGTATTGACTGACTGACTTTGTCATCTGGAGGAGTGGATGGTGGATGGCGTGACACCTAGGCAAGATGTCTGCCAAGCTGCAGACCACTGTGCAAGACCAACAGTCAGGCTGTTCTCACAAATCTGTTGTATGTTTTCCTACAAAAAGCAATGCACCCAAATTTGTACATACCCCATGTATTTTGAAAGGACTGATGGCAGTAAACAAGGAAGCAGTCCGGAGCGCTTGTATGGAGGCAGGTTGGGGTGGTGGACAGGTGACAAAAACTGAACCTTTGCACTGGCCTTTCTCCTAGAGTTGCACATTCGGATTTGTGTGATTTCTTAACCTTAACCACAGTAACTTTACATTTCTTGAAAGGCGAAGGAAGCCCGTATGTGAAAAGACGTCTCCTCCGAGATGTAGAATGTGTATTATAGAAGAGAAACATACTTTTCAGAACCACTGACTTGTATCATCAGAACAGACATGTCCTGTGATTTTCAGCCTCCTCTCATATTTAATAGAGGGGGGAAAATACCTGACAGTAATATTCTCAGCTGTCAGGATGTGCCTGCTGTAAAGGGTAAATATAATCATAGAAGGCTGAAAATCATTGTTGTGTTTCCAGCTGGTTTTCAGACCCTAAAAGTGGGTGTTTTGTAGTGACCCATCACTGTGTTTCCAGCAGGGATGGTGGCATGAAAAGCGGTTGTTTTCCAGTGGGGGATCTTTTTTAAGCCAAAACATGGCCTTTTATCATTTAATGGGTGAAGTATTTTCAATATATTTTAAAGCTTTTACAAAGTGATTCCTAAAATGCTTAAAACCTAACAAAGCAATTCATAAATGTGAATTATAGAGACAAACATCAAACAACAGTTCAGAAGACTCCAATATACAACAGAGTAGATATTCCCTTGGTTTATTGCTAAACAGTGCAGCAGTCTGAGATTGCAGTGTCGCCAGTTTGACAGCTCAAAGGCTGGAACTATGTTGATGGGAGAGAGGAACAAGAGCCTCCTTCTGCTCCATCAGCAGCCTTGGTCATCCATTTAAAGGGCGCCGGGTAAATTAGGGTGAATATGTAATGAGAAACATTCTCTCTGTCTCTGTCTCTCGCTCTGTCTCTCGTGGTGGTAATTTGTAAACAGAAATAATTGTCACATCACTTGATGACACAGATAACACATGCAAGCAAACTCACAACAGCTAATTTAGCATCTGATTGCTGCTGCAGACAGTGGCGTGTGTGTGTGTGTGTGTGTGTGTGTGTGTGTGTGTGTGTGTGTGTGTGTGTGTGTGTGTGTGTGTGTGTGTGTGTGTGCGTGTGTGTGTGTGCAAGGCACTTGGTTTCTCAACACATAAAATCAATCCGTGATGAGATAATCAGTTTCCAGTCAAACACTGGTGCAGAGATCAGTCATTGCTCTTCAGTCCTGGCTGCCAGTGGTTCATGTATCACCTGCAACCTGAAATATTTCAACCCCACAGTTTGATGCATTCGGTGAGGAAAGGAGCGTAGAGATGGATGTAGACGTGAAAAGAAATAAGAAGCAATGTAGAGTAGAGAGAGGTTATGTGAAGTACTCATCCGTGTCACAGTGTCCTTCAGAGGGTCCTCCAATCCCCACATCACATGTTTTATTCAAAGTGCTGAGTCAGCCATCCAATAGTCAAACACCACCATCACTGGTCCAAAGGTCACTGAAGTGCAGTTGCATGCATTTCAATAACGTATCCCACTGTTCTTTATCATGTGGGGGGAGTCTACAGAAACAACAACATGAGCCACTTTGAATAATGATTCATAGTTTATTAATGGCTTTATGTTATTAAATGTTTCCTGGTTGGTTGAGGATCAAATGAATGTTACTGGTTTGATTGACTGTTTATGGGAAGACTGTAAAATAGACCATTGCAGCATTTTTGAGTTTTCAAACAAAACAAGAAAAAAGTATTTTGTGGTTTCATCAAATTAAGTCTTTGACGACATAAAGAGTCTGTGAAAAAAGCTTTTGTGCAACAAAAAGCCATAAAGGATACTGTTGTTAAAACTAAAGTCAAATTCAGATCATTGGTAATTCCAATTAAATAACATTGGGTGACTCTTATTCATGATGCTGTCACTGATTATTTTTGATCATTTAATAGCCTACATATGTAATTGAGGCATTGAGAGAGTTATAGATGACAGAAGCCAACTGGTCACCACCATTACCACCACTGTGCAGTGATGCTGCAGTACGCGTCAGCATCTCTGATGCATTAGAATATGAAAAGACACTATCGATGCATCCTCTATAACTGTCCTCTGTTATTTTCCCTCATGCTACATTGAGAACAACCAATCGGTGTTGAAACAGTGGAGAGGTGTGACTTTACTTGTTCTCAAAGTATCTCATGTCACAGAAACAACTGAAAGTGAAACTTGTGTTTTGAATGTTATTATTATACTGCTCTGCACTCGGGGTGGGAATCAGCAGGCTCCATGATACAGTATTATCACGATACTGTGTGACGATACAGTATTGCCACACAATAATACAAAGATACCATGCTGTATTGATTTATTCCCCCACCCCTACTCATCATACATCTAACACCCATTCAACCACCTGCTCTCAGTCCCGGCTCATTGCGTTGCCGTTTCCTGGTAAAGATGGTGGGGCAGCACAGAGGTCCCCAGAGACCGCTGCTAGACAATGACCTTGTATTTTAGGATTCATAAAATACACCCGAATATGTAGGATACTACTACACATGTTCTGTTATCTGGCTGCGCAGCGTCTGCTGTGATGGCAGGTGCTGTATTCACTCATGTCAGTGATGGAGGCGCTTTACCGTCCAGGGCACGCAGCACGTGTTTCCCCCTTGATAATGCTACACTGTGACAATGTGGTTGTGCTACTGATTGATACTCTATTGATCCATGTCGATGATGAGCGATGATGTTTTACTGTCCAGGCGACGCGCCGTTGAATGAACATTTTTACTGGCTGCAAAACAACAGTTTGGGACGTCACCCAGATGTACAGCCAGAAATCCACATCTCAGTCGTGTCTAGTCCATTTCTATCCTTCCTGCAGGTTAATCCTCCCAGTGTCAGGGCAGAGAGGCATGGTGGAGAGCCAGCCCTTAAAAACACGCCACTTGAATGTGTTGGTGAGAGGCCAGGACACTGACAATGTGATGGTGAGGTGGAAGTGAAAAGGACACTGTCAAAGCTTTTTTTTTGTGAAGCTCCACTAAAGGGTAAAAATGTCTAATTTGAGCAGTCAGCTGTGATTCTGCTCAGAGAGAACATGGACATTTTCTCTTCCTCAGCTCTGCGATGTTGTTTCTAAATATGGCCACATTGCCTTTTCATTTATTTATGTAGGCGTTTACATATGCTAAATAATCCCTTGATGTTGTATTTTATAATTAAATGTGTATACATTTATGCTAAATACTGAACAAGTGCTTGCGGTACTTGCAGCTGGCGTTTCTGCATGTGAGGCACATGATAAACTCTGGTATATTAAGAATCTAGGCTGCTCTTAAGCTGAATGAAAGTATTCTGTTGCTTATTGAGGCATTCAAATTCAAAACATTGGAAAACACTCTGCTAACAGCAGATTTTTACAAGCTGCAATTCAGAAAATTACCTCACATTTCTCCTAAGCACGGATCAGCTCATGCAAAGTGTGTACTGTAAACAGCACATTTGCACGCAATATGTTTCCCTGATGGGAGATACAGGGCTTTACAGTGTGAACCTAATGTCCCTGCTGCTGGAAGTGACCTCAGTGTGTCCTTAAACTGTCTCAGGAATAGAGACAGTACAACTCTCCAGGTGCACTTTGGGATCTCTAACATTTGTAGCTTGTTAACTCAACTTGAATGAAGTCATTTTAAGTCGTGTGCTGCCAGCTTGCCTCCTCTTAACGTGAGGTCATTTAGTTTATTACGTTTTGCGGATGGCGTCGCCCTGTCTGTCCATCTGTCTGTGCGCAGCCACATTCTTGTATAAACATAATAACTTAAACACTGTACATAAAAGAAACATCATACTCACACTACCCCCTGTGGACTAAAATCTAATTAGATTTTCTAGCACCTTGCTGCATAAATTAAAATGTTAATAAGGAAAAAAAGGTGCTCAGCAAACTACTTCCCCTAACTTCTGCATCATTTAATATACAGAGGTCATTTCACCGTACCAGGCGTGTGTCATCTGAAAACCAGACGCCGACAGTAAAAAATGTTTTCATGGCGTTTATCAGTCTTTTGTCTTCTGTCAGACACATTTCTCTGCTGCTTTCCACATGTGTTTCCTCCTTAACCAGTGATCCATCATTTCATTCTGTCAGTTTCATTCTGTCCTTTTCTTTTTTTAACCCTGCGTCTTTCTCCATATCTTTTTTATCTTCATCAGGTTTTCCCATCTCCTCTCCACCTCTCTCTTTTTCCTCTCCTGAGGCAGGTGATTACACTTTGGCTTTCCTCTTATAGACTGCCTTCTGTAATAATGCTCAGGGATGGAGTGTGTGTGTGCGTGTGTGTGTGTGTGTGTGAGTCTGTTGAGCCATTTTTACTCAGTCTTTGTTGTCAGTATGAATCCAGCTCAGTCACCAGAAGAAAGGGTTGCCATAGGACATTTCTGAAAACCCTGCATCTGTTACATTTGTATGCTTTATACGTGTCATATCAGTGTTTCTAAAATGAGGCATGTGAGCTGACTTGAGGTGGAGGGGAATGTGGATGATGTGATACCTGAACAAGGCGCCTGCCAAGCTGCAGACCACTGTTCGAGACCAACAAAACTGATTGTCACTGTGCCGGTCATTGCCTTTTCCCCAGCAGCTTCATAGTCCCCAATCAAAGGTGTTTTCTTCCGACCCACTGCTAGTTTTCCAGCAGAGCTTGTGCCCCTGAAACTGGGTGTTCAGAAAACATGATCTTTTCATAACTACGACAAAGTAGTTTTCCAGCTCCTTACGTTATGTCATTACTGGCAGCGTGTCATACTGCCGCTACAGGTGCCATCCAGCCATGTTATGGACTGATGCCGCCCCTCTGTGCATCATACTGTCATGGCAGGTGCCCTCTTGCTGACCCGCGGTGTATCATAACACTGCGAAAGGTTCTGTCCGGCCATGTTACAAACTGCCGCCGCCCTGCAGCCTATCATACCTCTGTAAAAGGTGACTTTTGGTGTCACAGACAAAGTGGCAGTATTTGACAACTTTTGAATGACTACGGGCTAGTTAACCACAGCACAAAGTTTATTTGTTTCTGCTTCATAATAACATGCATATGTGCAAATGTACCGTGTCTGTGGTTTGCAGAGACGTACAATGCCGACTTTTTTATGTGATTGGATCGGTGTATCTTCACCTCCTTCACGAGTGCCTTTTCCAATACAAAAATTAAGCAAAAATATTTGGAACGATGTGTTGCAACGCAAAGCAAAGTTTTTCGGGCTGTGGTTTCCAAAACAAATTTGTCCACATGAGCAGTGTGATAAACAAATACGATATCCAGACGAAACCGCAAAACCCAAGTGATGTAATACACATGCCAAAGCAGTAAGTGGCGATTTAACTTCTAACGGAAAGGCCATTTTAACCAATCAGAAGTCAGAGTCAATACCGGAATAGGGAAGTGCGGAAAATAAAAACAACCTGATCCACAAAAGTAGTGTAGTTGAAGTAGCTAGCAACAGGTGCAGCCTCTGTTGTTGGTCATACAGGCGCCTCTGCTGTTGAATGAGGTCGAGCAGCTGGATATGCCATCCAAAGAGAGCAGATAGCACGCTCACAAATAAAGTTAGCACCAGCATGTTTGTTTGGTCTGCCATTTCACTAGCTATTTACCGTCCCTCTGACGTCAAACAATGGAGACAGGTAATAAAATACTGCGGTCATCCTATCTACACGCAACAGCTGGCACCGGAGTTTTCCAAAAACTTGGACTCCGTTTTGGGGGTCCAAGAGTGCGGTTCCGTGTGGCCAAACAACACGCATAGAATAAAACAGGGTTTCAGAAATACACGGGTCCGTGTGGACTAGGCCTGAATCATCAGAAAATGACGTCCTCTGCCAAACTAACAGTAAACACAGACAGTGGAACACTGAACTTTTAAGTTAATTTTCTGTGTCAGTTCCTGGGTCGGTGTCATTCATCTAAATTTAGTATTTTTGGTATTGCTGTCTGGGCACGTCCGCGTAAATAAAACATCCTTCCTCTCATTTTCTTCATTGCATCAGCTGTATGTTTCCAAGCTGACTTTCATTCCTTATTTCTTCAATTTAGACCTGCCTGTCTCCCTCATCCCTTCCTTGTTTATCTCTGCGGGCACTGCTTCATCAGTTCACTGTTTCTCACCCTCCCTCAATCTCATTCTCCCTCTCTCCGTCTCTCTCTCTCTCCCTCGCGGGGTGAATGAGCTGTCCAGTGTGCTCAGTGCTGAATTCAATCCTCCAACTTTTATTTCCCAAAGTGGTCTTTGTTTAACGATATTGGCCCGGCTTTTTTTTTTTTTTTTTTTTTCCTTTCCTTTTTTTAGCCGCCCAAATTTCATTAGAGTTGTTGCCAACAAAGAGTGTGTGAATTGGGATTGACCTCCTGCTCTCCTGTCTTTGTCTGGCAGAGAGATTATGAAGCCATTTCATATTTCAATTTCACCCGTCAAATCCCTACGCTCAGCTGGATGAAGCTCTCTCTCTCTCTTACACACACACACACACACACACACACACACACACACACACACACACACACACAACAGATATATATACATATATACTGCATTAAGCTGCAGTGTCCTGGTCACAGTTGTTGGCTCACAGCATCACGTTTATAGTGAACATAGTAATGTGTATGTAACCAAACTGGCATCATAAAGTTAACTTCATAGCACAACAGTCATATTGGATTTCATGCACTAAAGTGGCCATTTTAGTGTGACATTGTCTGGTAATATGTTTAAGAATATTATTATAGATATAAGATGAAAATGTCTGTTTCTTTTGCTACTCCGGAGAATTAATTACTCAACAAATTAAAGTACTTCATCACATTGTGTTTGGTAAATCTAATGTTTCCATTATTACAGTCCTGCTCAGTGACTTCACTCATCGCCAACAATGGACTTATTCCAGCAGACATTTTAAAGGGACACATATATCAGTGGAAAGAAAAGTCTCTGCTGGTCGTCTAATCTTTATGGTCTCTCACATACTCGCTATAATATTCTTTAGCATTTAAGCTAATTTGATCATTAATGTGACTCTTGGCTGCAGATTTAAATCCAGGATTCTTTTTTCAACTACTTCAGCATTTTCAAATAAATAGCAAAACAAAATCGAACTCAGGCTCTTCTGTTATTGCACAGCAACACATCTGCAATGGATCGATGCAGCTATGAGACATTCTATTGTTACAGACAAAGTGTTCTCAATGCATTAAAAGTACGAGAAGACTTTTTGGCTCCAGTCCCGTAGTGCAACAATTATTCCACCAACTGTTGAGGTTTCTTTTGCTTTCACTGACGTCTGATATGAAATAAATCCTCTCTGCCCCCCCGCGCTGCCAGCAGTGTTCGAAGGCGGTCATTGATTACTTAATGCTCCTACCTTTTGGCCGACCTCTCTTAGGTTTAACAGAGAGAGTGACATTATTTATTTGCCCTCCTGCTGCTCCTGCTCATGATTTATTTATATGAATCATTTACACTCTTACTGTTCCAGGAGTGATTTTTGATATAATATTAAAGGAGTAACGTAACCCACCTGCCCTGCTTGTAAAGCTTTAGTTTGTCATTGGTAAAGGGGGTGTGCAGCTGCTGTAAAGCCTTCTGATAGTGCAGGCTGGTTGTGAAGACCCGTGTGTGTGGTGTGGGTGGTGATGTGCATGTAAAGCGGGACAGGCCACTCTGATGAGGGCTTATAGGTTACACAGCCTTATGTCTCCTAACCCACTTTCAACACAACCTGCTAACCTTCAGCCTGTGATGCAGTCATATTTAATTAACACCTTAATCCCAATGATGTCATGTTGTGCAGAAGCGACTCCACACTGCAGGTTTGCATTTTCATTTCTAAATACCTCTGCAGATCTAACCACGGCCAGAGCTCCTTTAACCTCGACTTAATCCCAACTCTTTCTCACTTAAAGGGATCAGGGGCTTTTTCTGTTACGTCCTGTCAAATACACTGTATATAAAGATGGACAACACCTCTCAGCTTGCTTCCACTGTACAAAAATGAAGCCAAAATATCCCTGCAGGTACAGCCGCCACCATCCTGCACTGGTGATGCCATTTGGAGCCAGAGTCTGCGCAGCATTAATTGCTGCGGTATGAAGTTTCCACCCATACACTGAACACTCCAACTGCCACACACAGCTGTCAGTGAAGTTATCAAATCCCCTTTTTATAGCATCAAATAAGTAATTGTAACCAAACTTATCAGGAACACAAACACTTGTATGAACATTAGTGTGACAAGAACTACCTAAAACAACAGAAACCATCTTTGGTAAGAAATTATTTGATGAGCACTAACATCGGAGTTTATGACCCATACTGCAGCTGATGGAGATGTTTTGGCTTCATTTCTGTAGAGCTGTCATGCCGTCCATCTTTATACAGTCTAGGGTTCCTTTAATCAAATGAAAATATATTTCAAGGGAAACTTAAGGTGCATTAAGTAACTTCTGTTGTCAACCAGTGGAAGTCACAAGTCGTCTTAAAGGCTTGAAGGTCTTTCGTAGAAGCACTCAGTGAGTTCCAGTGTTTCTGGAATCAGGTGAAGGAAATAAAGCGGTAGTTTGAATTTTTTTAAGTGGGGTTTCATGAGGTTCTTATTTACAGTCAGTGTTTTACCTATGATAGTCAGCGTGCCCTCAGTTTGGAGAAGCAAGCTGGAGTTCACCACAGAGGCTACACAGTGTACTGCTGTGGATGGGGGCAGCAGCAACACACTTTTTAGCCACCTTAAGAAAATCAATACTATGTAGTACTGTGGTGTAATGTAGTAGTGTAGTGGAGGGTTTATGCAGGTATATCGGTTATATGCACCTATTTTTCTGGACATTTACAGTTTACCCACCTATCAGCCAAAAAGCCATTGGAATATATAGGAGAGTATTCCCACTTCCTCCTCGCTAACCTACCCATCTACCTTGTAGTACACTACCTCATCAGCTACCATCACACCAATGCTGAAGCGTCATATCGCTCTCTTGAGAAACACCGAGCTCCACTGATGAAAACAGCAATTTTACTTCATTAAACGCAGGACCTGCTGCTCTACCACTGCGTCAATCAGTAGTTTTTTGTGTTTTCAGGCGGGGGACGCTCTGGACAGGTCGCCAGAGTATTGCAGGGCTAACATATAGAGACTCAGTAGCGCAAGAGGGAAACGCGGTGGGACAAGAATGAAAGTTAAGGGGGTGCATGTCCGAGTAGGGCCGGCGGGAGGGGTGGAGGATAGGTCCAACAACTACTGACTTTTACCCCGGAGGCTAGCGTTCCCTTTCTGTATAAATGTAAAGCCAAACCCTGTTCTTTTGGCCTGAATCCAACCATATTCATTTCTTGTTTAAGAAAAAAAAAGTCAATTGGCAATGTTGTAGTGACGTAGTGCTTTTGTTTTGAAAGAGACTGAATGCAAACTGTACATTTCCTGTGAAAACAGAAGTGTATTTTGAAAACAGACAATGCATGTAACAGGCTGAAGTTAGCGACCAACACACCCAGGGTACCTTGGACGCCATATCTTGATGTGGGAAGTTCATGACCAAACGTCAATATGTGACGAGGTCGGAGTGAGAGTGTGTTGACCACATTAGTACATCGCTTAGCTTCTGTGGTGGCGCTCGTGCCTGCGTCTGACAGCCATCTACTGTAGGTATTACACTGACAATGGATAAGTACCTCATACAACAACACTTCAAAAAATCTGAACTATCCCTTTAATGTTGTGAAGCAGCTCCATCCTCCTCCACAACCCTCAAGAAACATGGAGAGGTGGAGTTGTCTGTCTGAGGGCTGGAAAACAACACCACAATCACAAGTGCCTCTTACACAAGGCGAGTTTGTCACAGCTCAGTGACTGATGGTACGAGGTTGTGCTCGTGCTCAGCGTCTGTCTCCCAGCAGGAAATGTGTGTCACTGTATGAATATCAATTTCAGGGTGCTGAAAAGAAGCATGCATGCTCAGCGAAATTCAAAAAAGGCGAGCTCTGCATGACATGGATCAAACTATAATAAATATGAAAACCAAAGGAGAGCACAATAGGTCTGAACCACACAGTCTGCCTTTGTCTTTCAATTTATCTTTACCTCCGTCCCACTGTTGTTCATCGTCCTCGGCTTTGTGAAAATCACCGCTCAATATTTCACTGTTCACAGCAGGAATGATTGATAAACAAATTGTTCTGTTCAAAGGGGAGGAATATTTTAAAGTCATCTCTAGCGTTCCTTTGTCACAATGACTCTAGTGGAAAATCAGTGGCTGTGGAGGAATTTAAAGTCTCACATGAAGCTCCTTTTCTCTAAAATCTAGTTTATTCTCCTTTTGAAGTCCCGTTGATTTTAACACTGCCGGGGCCCACAGCGATTATTCCACATTCTACTGTAATAATTTGACCTCAGCTGCTTTGCAATCAGGGAGTTTTCCCTTAATATGAACCATCCCGTCAGTCAGCCTCACTGTACGTTACAATCACACGTCACTATGGTGAAAGATATCACCAAATGAGGTTTTCCTCTCAGCGCTGTGGGCTCAGTCCAGCTCCATACAAACAGGCTGTTAGCAGGAATGTTGTCACCCCTGGGCGAGGCTTGGCATTTTGGTGGGAAGCTGTTTTGGCTGACTGTCTGTTTCTGTTTGAGAGGATTAACGTTTGGGCCATTTTGCCCTGTGGTGGCTGGTGTGAGGGGGAGGGGCACGTAACAGCAGGGGGTAGTTATAGTTGTTTGTGCTTTTGTTGGTTGTTTATTTCTGTCACTGGTTTGGAAACACTACGTTGCAATGGCCTTGTTTTTATTTGGTGCGAGTTCATACTTTCATAGCTGACCTCTCAAGCAACCCATAATGAGTGCAACAAAGGAAACAGACCCTGTGCTTTTGTTTGTTCAGCGGTGTGTTTCACCATCTGTGGTCATTCTGTAATTCTCAACTTATCATAACTAAAAATAAAGCACTGTTTTGCTAGTGTGTCTATAAGCATTACCTTTTCTTTTAACAACAGAGAGCATTTAGCCGTCGTCAAGAGTTAAGGCCCTGACACACCAACCTGATGGTCGGCTGTCGGTTAGTGTTGGGACATCAATTAGTGTCTGTCGCCTTCGTTGGTGTGGTGTGTCCCGCACCATTGCCCCTCGTCAGCCCCCATTGAATTTTCTTTTGGCTGAGTCAGCATGTTAAATCGCTGCCGGTGGAGTCTGTCAGTTCAGCTCAGCGCACGAGGAGAGAAAAGGAAATGAGGAAAGTAATCAAACAGCTAAAGTCAAGAGGGATTGAGACCAAAGAAACTTGTTACACAAGGTCAGGAGCCCTTAAGCAGAAACGTTTCCTGATGGTTTATGTTGTTGTTCACTGGTGCACAGTAAATATGCTCTGGATGGATTGTGCTGCTAATGTGCTAACTGGCTAACTAGCATCAAGACAGTCTTCCTGTTTCCCTTTTTGAATGATGAATACAGATTACTGCCATCTGCTGGTGTAAGGAGTTATTTCCTCTCATTCAAGTGGTTGGCCGTTGGCTGTTGTCTCTGCTGTGCGATCATGTGCACCTTTTTGGCCAAGACACAGCAACGTAAGGCAACGCAACAGTTGGCTTTCATTGCTGCTAGTTCTTTGCTGTCAGTCTGGGGTCTCTGGGCCTTTAATAGCGTCAACCATGTTGCTCAGTATTGTCATTGGTTGCTGACCCGTGCCGATTGACAGAGTGAGTGTAGTAAAAATAGATTATTTTCTGGAGAGTTGCTGTGCATCATTGCTGGGTGATGGGCCACCGGCAAACTCTGGCAATCTGATGCTAACAGATGGAGCTTAAGATGCCTCCAGTGTCTCTTTACAAGGAAAACTAGGAGACACTTGCAGAGCGCAAACTTCCACCCAGGTCAAATGTTGTATATTGCAAAATGAAATTTGCAATATACAACATTTTGAACACAACTAAAACAGCAAACAACGATTTGATATATAAAGATATTGGATTGAAGGCATCCTGAGCAGAGAATGAAGTCACACTCCCAAGTTCCTCTGTTCTTTGTTTTGTTAGCTCGGCCGGCCGTATGTGCATGTTGATGCACGTGAACCTCCTTCTCTATCTCTGGCTGGTTCCTTTGTTTTCATACGGCCTACTTTATCTTATTTTCTGTTTCTCTCCATCTCTCTACTGTACTGTATCTCTCCATCTGTTTCCATCCCTCCATATCAGTGACCTTTCAGCCTAATGTTCATTCATATTCCCTCTCTTCTCTTCCACGCACATGACACATAGAGCCCTATTCTGATCTCCGAGAAGCTCAATTAGCTTGATTACTTCAAAACACACGTCTTAAAGCCTCATCTCTCCACCAATCAACCCCAGCCCCTCTCTATCACCCATCCATCTTCAATCCCTCTCTCCACTTTTCTCTCTCTCTCCTCCGCCCTCGCTCAGCTGAAGTTTTGCGGCTGAGATCAGCTGTTATTCTGCATCCTGAATGACTTTTGACAGAGGGAGCAGGGACGAGCGATGGAGTGCTCTCAGAGAGAAGAGATAAAAGCATGGCTGACCTTGTCCAAGAGAGGCGGAGGATAAATCCCTCAGATGAACGCAGCAGAGGTTGCTTCTCTGCGGATTTGTTCATCGCAAAATACTTTCTGCGTTTCTCTTTTCTTTTTTTCTACTTTCTAAAGTTAAATGTTGGGTCATTTTTATCCATTTAACTCTTTTGGTGTCTAATATAAAGCTAAGCAGCACATCCTCTGTGTCCTCCCTCCCTCTGCCGTCACTGTACTGTCCCCTCTTTGCTATATCTGTCTTTGTGTTGAGTCATTCCCTCTGAGCAGAGACCTTGTGTATCCTTTTTTTTTCTGACATCCCTCCACTCCTCCGATTTTCTTTCTTTCTCCCCTTTAATTTCCCCCTCTCCTCATGACACATCATTCCTGATATATCCTCCCTCTCTCTCCCATTCCCCTCCATCGCTCACTCTCTCCACCCGATGGCGTCTAATTCCCCGGCGATATTGTCACTGTATATCAAGTTTCATGGGCTTAGTGCTCAGGCCTGCACATGAGTTTCTCCCTCCCCTCTTTTCTCCCTGAACTCCTTCATCATTTCATCACCCGATCCCTCCGTCCACTCCTTTTTTCCCCCTCTCCCAGAACATCTAAATCCCTGGTAATTCGTCTGCTTTTCAAGCCTTAACATCCATCAGCTCTCTGTAAAGCCCAGGAAACATGTCTGTTCTCTCCTCAATCCAGTTCCTCCCTCACTTCCTTGTACCTCGGTTTCTTCCATTGTGTACTGCTGAGAATTATTAGCTCAGCATTTACCCTTTTCTCTGTTCCACACTCACTCCCTCCATCTCTTTGTCCCTTGTTTTCTCACATGTAGCTTGACGCTGTATCAAGAATCACTGACTCATTTCTCAGGTTCAGAAACATATTTCCTACTTCTCAGTTCTCCTCCTCTACCTCGTGTCATTTCTTCATGTCCATTGTAACTCTTTGTGTTGTGTTCATGATGTTATTTTATGAGGAGCCGTCCCCCCTGAAAACACATCTCTCATATTCCCCTGCATCACTTCTTTCGTCCTCCTTTGACATCTGTCCATCCGTCGTCTCTTCTCTTCTCCTGCGCCTGATATTTTTAACCCATCTGCTGTTTGCTGACAGTTTTTTCTGTCCTTGGTCCAAAGACAAACAGGGAGGAGACTGAATTTGAATCCATTGGAAAATCTGTCTGTCAAATTTGGATTTTGGTGTTTATTTTCATGAGTAATGTGGCCAGACCATAATAACCCCCAGGATGGCAAACAGCCCAGTTTATTGTTTATCTATTTCTCTGTCATTGTTTTGTCCCCTTTTCATAGTGACATGTCTTTGAGGAAGATGGCTGCAGTGTGTGTGTGTGTGTGTGTGTGTGTGTGTGTGTGTGTGTGTGTGTGTGTGTGTGTGTGTGTGTGTGTGTGTGTGTGTGTGTGTGTGTGTGTGTGCTTGTGTTTGGCTGCACAAAATACACAGATTCAGAAAAAGACAAAAATCAGATGGAGATGCACAGAGACAGTTACAAAACAAACAGAGAGACATAAAAATCTACATAGAGAAGCAGAGCAGATGCTCAAACACACACACACACACACACACACACACACACACACACACGCACACACACACACACACACAGACACACACACCCTGATGCCCAGTGCTGCCAAGACGGAGACTGGCATGCTGTTGACCAGGATACACAGATGTGTGTGTGTATGTGTGTGTGTGTGTGTGTGTGTGTGTGTGTGTTGCCACATCAGCGTCATTCCCCGCAGCACTGCAGCAGGCACAGTGTGTGCGTGGGAGTGGAGGGTTTCTGTGAGCACGGATTAGTTGTATATAATCAAACTTGATGGTTATAATGATCATTTACATGCGAGCTAATGCCCTCAGAGCCTGGATTTCCTGCTGTAAATGATTAGAGATTAAGCACTAATGACCCACTAATATCCAATTCTTACATGATGTGATATATTCAATAAGGACTCAGACGGCTGAATAAAGGTGTTGCGTATGCACACTGAGAGGCAATATGCTCGGTAGGTATAAAATGTTTGATAGAATCTGTGTGACTGAGTGCATCTGTCCATTGAAGTGATGTTTTTATTATATTATAGTTAATGCAATTTCAAACTCATTGTCACACATTAGCTGCTGTTACCACCTGTCTCTGATAGCTGTCTCCTGGTAACAGGGACACTTTGGCGGCGCAGCATCAGTGACTACAGGTTGCTTGAAATAACAGGTGGTATGAAGCTTTGCTGAGAGAGAGAGCACAGTAACCACAACCACTAAGAGATGAGCCTTGACCAGCAAATCACCACCATGGCTCAACGAAGAATAGAGCGCCACCTACTGAAAGTCAGACTTAGACTTCTGCACAAGAAAATAAAGATATCTATATATATATTTTAAAAAGAAACCACAAGAAAAGCCACTGTCAGATTCACTCTAGTTTGGCGTTTGGCGTCGCTATATTTGTGTTTTGTGTTTTGGCGCTGTGTCTCTGATGCCTCCTGCTTATGGTCTGGCACCTGGTCACCCTGACCTCACAGTACTGTAAAAGTACCCCGAAATACTCTTATTGCAGCTTCTTATGCTCTAATATTGGCAGCTTTACACACTCTCCCATGATGGTGAACTAAAACTCTTTGGCGTGAGTACGAAACAAGACATTAGATACATCATTTGGGGGTTTGGGAGAGACAGACCGACATTTTTTAACATTTTTCGATAAAATGTTTAGTCAACTAATCAAAGAAATAATCGACAGATTAGTCGACAATGAAAATAATCATTAGTTGCAGCCCTAGTAGTGACCAAATAGTGGTAATACAACTTCTGAGTCAGTCACATGATGCCACTGGGCCCCAAAAGACTTTTTTCCATACATGTAAATACCTTGTGAGAGAGACATCTGTAAATCAGTAGATACATCTTTTCTTAAGTGTCACACGAAGTGACTCGTTTCACTATCATGATTTGGTCCAATAACATTTCAGATGTCTGGAAGAGCTGCAAGATTAAATCATTTTATCTTTATTCAAGTTAGTGGAGTGCTAAACTGGAGGTAGCTGGCTGGGCCAGTGGAAGTCTGAAGTGCACTTGCTCTATGAGACCAGCCTTTTTGGCTTCATTTGCCACTGAGCAGTTTTCATAGGAATGAACAGGATCCTGCCTCTGACACTACGTCCAGGTCTCCATGAAGAAAATAAGAAAATCCAGGCAGAGGGCAGAGTCTCTGCTGATAAATACACCACCACACACTGAGAGTGGGAGTTCACTGTAGCTATTAGAAGTGTTTTACTTGATCACCAGGCTCTCCAACACTCTCTCAGGTGGAGCATTTGTGCTTACATTTAGGATGAAACATGTTTACAATACTATGAACAGACGTTATATCCTGTGTATTCTTATTTCCAACTTTTAAAGATACTTAAAACAGGCATACTTCTCTCATTTCTATGATAACGCTTCACCTGTTGGCAGTCTGAATCCAGCTCTGCAAAGCCCTCAGCTTCCTCCCTCAGCTCTTCATCTCTCTGCTGTCTCTCTCTCAGCCAGCTAAGGTTGGTTCCTGCGATTGCATCATATAAATCAATAGCGTGACAGCGTGATACAAAGTGACAGGCTGCACAGTGTTTGGAAGCATATGTGGAGCATTTGAATCACAGCGTATCTCAGTGGTTATTCCATTAATTATTGATCATTTCCACAATTTAAAAAGACTCACCCCACCGGAGCCCCTCACAGTCAGCAGCATCAGCTTCATGGGCTGTTGCTCAGGCAACTTAAGCACGCACTTGTGCACGTCCCTGCCTTTAAGGCTGCACATAGCCCCACCAGCTTCCACCTGTTAGGTTTGGGAGCCTGTGTGAAGCCTGAGAGGCCCCAAAGCACTTACTGCATCACTTGTTACTGCTCCTTAAGCTTATTGCTCTGAGTGCACGGTGGTTATTGAAGCCGATGAGTGTATCAACATCTTTATCAACTCCTCTCCTCTGTCATCTGGACTGTGATGGCAGGGCATTAGAGAACAATATTCACTTTAGTGTGGGGGACAAAATACAATGGGGACATGTCCCTCCATCCTCACTGAAAATGACTTCCTAGCTGTCCTCTACAGCAAAACAACAGCACAGATTATGGAAAGGATCAAAACATTACATTTGCATTCATAATCAGGCAGTGTGACTCCACTGAAAAAAGTTTTAAGAAAAGGCACTCAAAGTGTCCGACTCCCATCAACACTAATGTATCATTCACTTAAATTAATCCCAGGCCCAAAGATCTCCATCGCTTTTTTCCACTGCTGGTTCAAAGGTCTGACAACCGGAGCTTGATTGTCAGATGCTACACAGTGCTGAGCTTCATGTGGTTTATCACACTGAGAAGACAACGATAGACAAAAATAAACCATTACCGAGGCTTGTATTTCAAAGTTGAAGAAGTGTGTGCAGAGGTCTGCGCTCTGCTTTCCAGCCTAAAGGCAAACATGAAGCGTGTTTGCATGAGAGATCATCTCAGTTTTCCATTACAGAGAAAAAAGAGGAAAACATGAGATAAGTTTTCTTTCAAATTCTGCTAACATCTGGGGACAGGAAGTGAGCGGTCTCGTCTTCCTGAGCTGATTTTCCACATCAGCACAGATGAATATTTTCCCCGCTGTACACGAATGATTTAAGAGCCTGCAGCTGTGTGTGTGTGTGTGTGTGTGTGTGTGTGTGTGTGTGTGTGTGTGCTTGTGTTTGTGTTTGTGTGTCAGAACCCAAAGCTATTTTTTGCAAAGCTGCAGTCTGTTGTGAATTAGTGAAAGTGGATGGGCAGACATCAACATCTGTCTCTTGCAGCTAATTATATGAAGTACAGAGACAAACATGTACAGTAGAGGACGTTATGGATGTTACAAGGTCAATAAATTATTCAGAGTTGTTATATAAATCTCATAAAGATTCCTCAACTACACAGCTTTTTCAACTTTAACTAATAAGTTCTACCTGACAGCGGTGCATCCATGTATAGAGTTGAACTATATAAGACAGTTACTCTCAAGCACGTTTACTCACCCGCCCAAAACAAGATGGTAGTTGTTTCAGTCGTAGTCTGAACAGCACACAAAGCACGTATAGTCCTCTAGACTCCTGTACGCTTTCATCGGCTCGCTGTGTGATGTTAATAATGTTAGGAGTCGGGGTGTGCCGTATCACATCGTTCATAATAATACCGGAGTCATTTTTAATGTGATATTAAAAAAAATGATACCGTGATCCAATATTTCAACATGACATGTTGACGTCATGCCACGGCAACAAGCATGGCTGAAAGCAAAATTATCGCCAACTCCGTGGTGATTCCAAAAAGAGGAGCAGCTTCAGTAATGTGGAATAAACCGGAATGTTTTACTTCTCAGACTCTTTTAGTGACTTACCGCTCAGAGGGAACTCATTCAGCGGCTTCTCTGGCAGCAGCCGTGCGCAGACAGGAGTCGTGTAATCAAGTGATTTTGTCATAAACCTTTGGTGATGTAAACCTACATGACGCTCGCGGCTTGACAAACAACTCCATATAAGAAAATTAGGATTATCATACCAGAGACTCAAAATGATCATATTTCGAGGGAAGTTATCGTACATCTGTCAAACCCAAAATAACAATCCCACTGATGCGCTATAGGCAAATATAGTTGCTCTAGTGTTTACTTTTTTGGTTTACATTTTTTCCATTTTCCTTGCTTCTGTTTTTCCTCATCTTCTTCTTCTTCTGTTTTGAATCTCATTCTCGCTCGACTTCCTGACGGGTCCTGGCGCCTCGTGGGGCGGGTACAGCTGACCATTCAGCCAATCGTGCTCATTGTTCAGAGACAAACGTCACCTGTATCTCACGCTAAGCAAAGTGCGATTGGCTGGAAACATGTCACATGGGAACAGATGCCTTCAGGGCTCACAAAAAAACTCCGGCATACTGATTACAGCCACACATTCATGAAATGGGAATATTGATCGTACAGAGGGCCAAATTACCGTACAAATACGATAATTATCGTACACCTGGCAACGCTGACGAGGTCATTTGTATTGATGATCGTGTCCACACCTGGCAAATAATCAAGTTGTCAATCAGTTATCAGTACGATACCTGTTGCCTGCAGGTTTGTCCAACCCTTTCATGTAGTCACCTTCCTTTTTATGGATTTATCACTCTGTATTTTGCATGTCATGATAGTCAGGTGATTGCAGACAATGTATTCCAAGTGCACTTTAAAGGAGCTGTCCACGACACCACAAAACCACAACACCAGCCAGAAGACGTCCAACGCTTTAGAGATACAACAGAATCTAACTTTAGTTCCATTCTGCAGTCCCTTTGATGTCTTCTGTCATTATTTATAGTAAATTAATTAACTAGGATTTGTTGTCTGGTAATGAGGCTTGCAGCAAGTCTAGTTATGTATTAAACATTTTTAAAAAATCTGTTGCAATTATAATCTTGTCAAAGGAAAGAGACAACAGTGTGTTTAAAAATCTGGTGACTGCAGTAATCTTGTCAAAGGAAAGGCGTGTTTGTCCAAACAAAACAATGCAAATCTCCTGGAATGAACTTTAATAATCCCTGCTGGCTTGACTCAATAATTGTGAAGTCCCCCAGCCAACCCCAGATTTAATCATTTGGCCCAGACACGGGGGGATGGATGTTGTCTCTGTCCATAAATCACAAATCATCCTTCAACCTTGAGACTGTAGGTTTAATAAACTCTGGTTTGAGAGCCAAAACGGCGGCTCGGATCCTTGACGGTTATCACATCACAAGAAGAACACAATATATGTTGTCATCAGGGTCAAAGGGCAGGAGTGAGTTTTTCAGACTTCAAAGATAGATTTACTTAAACATTTAGGCTTTGATATTTCACTGTGTAATCCCACCACACCCTGAAGCAACATGAAGCCCAGTGGACCTGCTGGACGGGGTAAATTAAGCTGTTGTTATTATCACCACAGTAACGACCAACTGTTGCACGTCCCGGCTTCTCACTTGACTCTGCTCACTCACATATCACGATGTATAAATAAACTCTTGGTATTACTGTGAAATGGCTTTGGCATCGTGGAGATAAGTGTGTGTTGATCTGTACAGCCCCTGACCTCAAAGAACATTTAGCCTTCACTGCCGTTTTACAGAATATCGCTCTGCAGTGGCCACAAGGTGAGAGAAGTGGGCGTATGACCAGAAGGTCACAAGTTACATTTCCCTGACAACCAGGGCAGGGAAATTGAAAGTAATGTTCCATCATCTGCTCCAGTAGAGCTACTCAGTGGTCATCAGCTGAGGCCTGGTCGCTGTTACAGCTCCTAGATGTGAGTGTTTGTGTGGACAGATCTTGGAATGAAATATAAACTTGATAAATATTAAAAGAGCTAAACTAAAATGCCACGGACATCAGTAAAATGGATTCGTTTTATACATTTTGGGGGGAAAAAGAACAAAAGATTGAAAAAAAATTGTGCAGGATAGTGCTCTATGTGATGTTGAATGTAATTAACTAGCTAACCTGTGACATGATTATTCTCCGTAGCAGACTAGAGGAACCAAACATTTATAAAGAAATTTAGAGAAGAAGAAATTCTCAAAACATTTACATCAGTGGAAACAAGCTCCAAAAACAACTCAGTTTCATCACCTTATAACTTGATATAATAAACTTAATAGCAAATAGTTTCTTATCTGCAAATCTAGCCGGAGCAACATTATTATTCTTTAAGAGACATGTTTTCATCCCCTTGGCAAATGTAAGGGTGACATTCATTCAGGTTTTGGCACGGATGCATCGGTTATCAGCCGCAAGTAAAATGATATTCATTGATGGAAGGGGCCGCAGTTCTTTTTTCCTAAACCCAACCCCGTGTGTGCGTTGTTGAAGGAAAAAACATCAATTTGTGGTGTGTACCAACACAATGTATTTTGAAAGAGACTGTATGCAAACTGTATTTTGAAAACAGACAATGTATGTAACAGGCTGAAGTTGACACAGCTAGGGCGTCAACAACCAACACACCCAGGGTACCTTGTGTGTCATATCTCGCCATACATGAAAAGTCTATGACCAATTAGCCCCTTTTAAAACTGCCAGATTTTCAAAGAATGTTGGGCCGTTTTGCTGACAAGCTGCGAGCGTTTAGACACACAGAGCCGGATTGGCGAGTTGATCCGAGGTGCCCAATTTTCCGCCTTGTAGGGTAGACATATTGGTGGAATCCTTTTAGTTGGCTGTTGATGACTTGTGGGAGGAGCTGTTGATGACGCCGCACGTGTGACCCACTGGTGGTGGATAAACAGGAAACAGCTGATAGCAGGAATTAGCGAGCAGCTAGTAGCAAGAGGGAAACATAAACCTGACAGACACTGTAAAGATGAGCAACTGGGGAGACAAGGAATTGTGCGCCCTCTTTGTCCTCGCAAACGAAGAGGCCATTAACCGTCAGATGACGGGGACGGTGAAGGACGGGCCGAAGGACTGACCAGCCGCGGCTTCTCTCCCACGTCACTGTTTACGTCACACGCTGAGCTACACGTTTTGTTACTTGCTCACGCCCCACATTGCCCCGAAAAAGGCACATTTAGGCGGCATTTTGCTGCACTCCCCGATTTTGTTTTTATACTGCCAATGCTGAAAAAAGACTGATTGGGCTTTCCTGCAGATTTGCACAATTCCTATCTAAAAGGGGATATTGTTGATATGTGCCGAGGTCTTAATGAGAATGTGATGATGCTGCAGAGCCATGGTTAACCTGGGCATCGTGCTGCGCAAAATGATTTTTGTGTTAATTGCAGTTTTGTGTTCGGACATACGAGTCTGTAAAGCTCTTTTGGTTTGACGACATAAACCAAAGGGTCATTTTAGTACATAAACAACATGTGTGCTGCTGCAGTTAATGAACAGTTTTATTAAGTATTTTCCACCAGTACATTGATGTGTAAAGTAATTAGTGTCTGACGAGTGCATCCCTAGTTTTTGGTTCCCCAAAGAAGAATATCTGATTTTTTAGCTGCTGAATGTTAGTGTCTGTCTCTAAAGGACCAAAAACAACAAAAACACCACTAAAGACTGGAGCTGTGTCCTGAAACAACCCGCAGGTTACAGTCCACACCATTAGGAGTTGATGAGGTGCTGTATTCCATTATAGTAGTGCCATTAAAATCAAGGCTATTACATTACAGAGCAGATGTAAATAGGAGAGAGTCCAGGCAGGGAAGGCTCATTGTTGGCAAACGTATGAGACCTCACTGAGCATTTATTGGACAGTGGGTCTCAGAAAAGTCACACAATTGTTTCAGCACAACTGAGTGTATTTCTCTAATCATTAGAAAAGTTTGAAAGCACTGATAACGGTCTTTAAAATACCGCCACACTTCATTCCCTGAAGACCATTAATGGCTTGATTAACTGCTGCTTCCTATCAGCCATTTCCTCGATTAAACTTCCATCACGAGTGCGATCGGGACTTCTGTTCTAAGATAAATGGGAGTAGGTGTGTGAGCTCTGCCGGCAGCTACATCCAGCCAAACCTTTATCTTCAGAGAGATAATTAGAATGATACGCTGACATTTTAAATGTTCCTCTGTTAATGGATATCAGGTGGGTAGTTAGTTACAGCTTAGACTGGCCCAAGTCAAGATAATTACATTCAAGTCCCAACATGTTTTACACTCGCCCTTTTGCCACTGCACGTTGTTTTTCTTAAACACATCCCCGAACTGATACAGAAATGATTGCAAATCTCTTGTATTGAAAGGAATACAGTATTGGCCAACTTATCAATTCACCTGTTCAGTTTTGAGAGTAGTAATTATGAAAACATCGACCTGTTGGACACAGATCACTGATAGTAGGGCTCAGGGCTGAACGCTACTCAAGGAAAGGCCAGGTGTCAGGATGACAGGTGACAGAGGGGACTGTTAAAAAATGGTCGTTGGGGTTCGATCCCCAACTCCTCCAGTATCTCCTCCTCAAAGTATCCTTGGGCAAGATACTGAACCCCAAATTGCTCCTGATGCCACTGAAGCCAGGTGTCAGGATGACAGGTGACAGCGTGAGTGCGAGTGAATGGTTACTGAGCAGCAGGTGGCAGACACCGACGTAGTCACTCCGGTGTGTGAATGTGTGTGAATGGGTGAATGTGCATGTGGTGTAAAAGAGCTTCGAGTGGTTGTAAGACTAGAAAAGTGCTGGGCTATACAAGTGCAGTCCATTTACCGTTTTTGCATGGTTTTCTTCATTAAATATAGAATATGAAGAGACGTCATGTTTTGTTAACGTTTTTTGGACACGGGGGGCCGTACTTTCTCGTTGCACGTCGCATGATGATACATGATAAGCAGACGGTCATACTTGTTGTTTAATGGCGATATTGATATGTGATGAATACGCGGTGAGAATGTGCTGAGGATGCATGCTGGTAAGTGTACTTAATTTTGTGACTTTCACAGTGCAAAGTACAGCAGTTGGTCAGAGGCCCGTGCAGAGATTGTATGAATAATGGACATAGCTAGCGTGTTGTTGCCCATTGGTTTGTGATTCCTTTGAAGCTTTGAATTCAATGTTACGGCTGTGTCCATCTTGTCTTTTTGGGGCCAGACGTGACCATGTTTAAGGGAGAGCCTGGCGCTGTGAAGGAGCGAGAGGTGGATCTGACTGAGAATCCGGTGGCACTATCGTCAGACAGCCTGTCAGTCAAAGTAACTCTGGCCTTAATTATGTGTAACTCTAAATGTTAACAAGTGAGTTATATAAAAATTCACCCCTGTACAGATGTTGTGAATGAGAGACCAAAACTGTTTTTGTACCAGGCTGTAAACATGATTATTTCTGCTGGGCATTCTAACATGGGTGTCCATGAAGCCAGCCTCAAGTGGCCATTACAAGATTTGCAGTTTTTGGCACTTCTGTGTTGGCTCCTCTGCTCAAATGTTGGAATCGAGGTAGGGTGAGCAGAGAAACTTAAATTAAGCACGACACAAGGCTTCTTCAAGCTTTAAGTTACAGGTTTGAGATCATCACCAAATTACAAATAAAAATCTTGTGGGCTCTTTCGGCCTCTGTCAGTCCAGTGAGTCGTCCACAGAATTGGTTTCAAACTTCAGCTGTGGTGGTCTCAACCTGACTAAAACTCTTGTGCCCCTGATCGTGCATGCTCCTTTTCAGCTTCCTCCTGATTCAAATTCACAACACACACCCTCTCCTGGGAGCTGCCCAGTACCAACCACCCTAACTGTTGGTTACTGAGACATCTCTTGTGGAGCAGTTGGGGGTAAAGTGCAAGCGAGCCCTTTTCCCGTTTAGCCTATTAATAGCAGGGAGCAGATCTCCAGGCTCGACATTACATACCGAGGTCTGCGTCCCATCTGTGCGGTACAGTTTATCTCAGCTGTATGTGGGTTGGTGTGTGCCGTCTGTGCTGTCCCAATCACTACTGTGGGTTCAGGGAGGTGGCCTAGTTCTGCTTGATGCGCTGCTGATGCTGAGAGAGACTTTTACCACATTCTTTTTTTTCTCTGCCGTTTTCATTTTCACCCCCCTACCTCTTTATTCAGTGATTCTGTCTTGCATTTCATCTCGTTATGTAGCTTAAAAGCTTACAGGAATTCTACCTCACATGCATGAAAGCAGACATACAATCACTGCACACACACACACACACACACGTATGAATAAATAAATGAGCACATGCAAAAAAAGCTGCGTGTCTCTGTCATCGCCATCTTTGGCTTTCAGTCTCTTCTCCTCTGTTTCTGCTCCCTCCAGTTTTTTTCACTCATCATCACACTTACAAAACCTCATCCTCACGAATCAGCTGACGAGCAGCAGCAACTAGAGAGTAAGGGGCAAATCTATGTCTCACATACAAACGTAGTCCCATACACTCACACACAGCCCATCTGCCGCGGTGCTGAGTGCACTTGAGACTTTGCCCGCTTGTGCCTGTGGGCATCGTGGATGATGTTAAAATGACAAGCTTCATGTCTTAATTAGGATGAGATCTGTTCGCAGGGCATGATGACACACACACACACACACACACACACACACACACACACACACACACACACACATACATCCACAAAATATCCACCAATGTGCACACACATGCAGTTTATACTATCATGTACAGGGAGACTCATTTGTAGGCAGCAAGCATTAACAAGCAACTTCTGTTCGTGCTCTCTCTCTCTGACTGTATGCATGTTGAACAGACATGTAGCAGACTAAGTAATCTACATACATCTTTTTCTGACTTTTTATGGAAGTATATTGACGACAAAAGGTTTTAGCACAGAACAAATTTGAGTTGAGATTTGTAAGAGCAGAATCAGATTTGTGCACGAGGGAGGAAAGAATGAGCGTCACAGAAAGCAGAAAGAAGAATTTTGTACATATTGTGACAGTGACAAAGATTTTCACGCTTGCAGTGATCAAAGCTGCTCATGTGCACTTTTGGCAGGCTGTAACACCTGAGGACAACCGTTAACTGAGAGCAGAGCGTCACCTGATCAGTGTGACCTGGAAGTGAAGGGTCATCCTTTTGAACCCTTCCTTCGAATTTCAAAATTAAAGCTGGGACCGTGGCATTTTCAAACCATTAGACGGTAGCAATAGGAGTAGTTGATGTTGGTGTTACCTATTGTTGGCAAATTATCAAATTTTTAATCCATTATGTCATTGCTATTGTCAAATTTAGAAGTGGCCATATTAGCTTTGGGTTCACTTCTATTTCTTGTGTGATTTGCTGAACCAGATGTAGATTTTTTTTTATTTCATCTACTTCTATTTTTATGAATAATTTTAACAGAAACAGTGTTAAAACCATTTATAAATGAGGCTCATCATCCAACCCAGTCACCAGAAGAAAATGTTGGCATTGTACGTGTTTGCAAACCACAAACATGTTACATTTGCATGTTTCATACATACATATCAAGCTGATGTTGTACAGGAGCCGACTTTGTCATTGGGAGCTGGAGGGGAGGGGTGGGATTCAAAAAATGAAGAGGTCAAAATACTGATGATGATAATGATAATACAATTATCGTGAGCTGTGGCTGCATACAAACTGACAGCATTTTCAGAATAGGTGTTGTGCAGAACTGACATACTGAATATACTAGGTGACAGTGAGGGGATCAGCTGGATCGGCAGGACTTGACTGAACATCAATGTACAGTGCAGATTCGCTCATAATAATTGAAATTAAAAAAAGCAAATGATAAAGTATACGGGCAGAGAAAATATAAATTAAATGTCCTAATAATCAAAATGGAGCAATATATTTTAAAGCTGCGTTTTTTCCTTGTGCAGAGTTTGACTTTGACTCTGATGTTTGGATGTGGGCGTGTCCTGTTGCAGCTTTCTGTTCAGACATGGTTGACCAGCGACCTACTACAGTGTCAGGTCAGAAGTCAAAACAGCTGAAAGAAACTGAGGGAGCAATACTCAAATCTGATCAAATCTGCCTTCAGGCTTTCAAATGTTTAGTTGCAGACTGAATTCAGGATTTCTTTTGTGCTCTCAGAAATCGTTAGCGTTCAATATACTTCCATAATTCTTCTCCGTTTAAGTTTGTACACTTGCGCTCGCTCTGAAGATCTACAGTGCACCTCAAATAGGTTTCTCTCTCACACACACACGCACACACACACACACACACACACAGTCACCCTGTGGTTCAGCGCAGCTCTGGTTCACACTCGAGGGATTCCCATTTATTCCCTTTCATATGCTTATAGATGGAACACACAACTAAATGCGCGTGTAATATGTTTCTAAGGCAGCCACATATTGCAGCAGCAGGCAGATACAGTATGATGCATAATGCATGAGGACGAGTTCCACAAAATGTAACATTACATGCATTAATCCTACACTATTTACAGTAAGAGGGAAATCCATTTGGAGGGTTTATCGGGGGGATTATGTGTTTTACTTGCTATTTTTTTCCTGCATGTCACATACTGTAATATCATGGTTTGGTTTAAAGTTGTTAAAGTGGTTCATGGCTCCACAGATGAAGGCTTGTGCAGAGTATTTCTTTATGCATTTCTAAATTAAAGAAGATACTGTTAGTGCAGATACAACTCATTAAGAGACCGACATCATCTTATGTTCCAGGCTGCACTAACCGTGGCCTCACAGTTCATTTTCAGTTCTTCCTTTATCTATCTGAAGAGCTCTGACAGGATGCTGCACTTTGATTATCTGCTCATACTACATACATCTAAATCTACAACTGAACCTGTTAGAAAACTCCAACAGCTTCATGATTTTAACAAAGATAAAATGACTAATATTATTAAATGTTGAACAACTCAAGATGTGAGATTTGAGACAAAGCTGTAACGGAAAAACCCCTCATATTATTGTGTTATCTTTGTTGTGTGTATTACAACATGCTAAAATATTTGCATTCAGTACAGTTGTAGATACACTGGATATACCTGTCATAGTATTATCTATTGGAAATGTAGTGGGGCTGCTGCTCTCTATCCACCTTATTCCTAGCCCCCATAATGCCTTGCCTAAATTATGGGCATCAGAACTGGCTTTTTGCAATGGTAACAGTACGCTAATGGTACACTAAACCTTTTTCCTCGAGGGATTGTGAAATAAAGCATGTGGAACACACCATCTGTTACACCTCAGATGTGATCATACTTCTGTCATCTCTGACAGCCATTTCAAACCATTGGTTGTTTTCTTTCTTCTATTCTTTATTTCTCAGTGTAACACCACAGTTAGCCTGATTTTTAGGGTCTGGCTAACATTATTGCTCTTTCTTACACTCAGCGCTTGAATGAGCTGCCAAAAATATTAAATTGAATGACTGACACCGTCTTGTGAAAGTAAGAAGTAAATCTCTGAAGAGCTGACCGCCCTCCTCATGCTCTTGACAGGGATCTTCTTTATTTTAACTTTTTTTTTGAGTTGCTAACCTTGCTGCTGATGTGCAGATACATTCATGTACAACAGATCACCACAATCCAGAACCAGTAAAAATGTAGCATAGACAAATCTTTTCGTGGCCTCAAAGGAAAAAATAAAAAATAAAAATCAGCATTTAATACGAGCTTAAGTTGTGAAAGCTGAATCTGGATAACTAGAGCTGGTTTGAAATGCTGATAAAAGTAAGGTTATGCATTTCTCCAATGCTAAGAAGAAGCCTGTGAATTCTCGGGATGTTCTTACTGCTCAGGGAAAGAAGTTCGAGGTTGTCACTTGTTACAAATATCTAGGTATTTTGCTTCACTAGTCCATCCCCATCGATAGCTGTGTCACCTTCTACCTATGCCAGTCCTCAATGCCTATGTGCAGTTTCACATAGTTTGACCACGTCAGTGAGTAGAAAAACGTGGGACAGACAGAATGACTGACTGACAGAATGACACACTGACAGTTTCTGTGATTATGTACAGCACACCATACCATGACTTAGTCATAGCAAACATTAGACATTGGTCCACAGGGGGAGCCACAGCCATCGGTCGCATTTTAGCCATTTTTAAGCATTTTTCTGTTGTTATAGCGCCACCCAGTTGCCAATTAGAGTTAAATTTCTCCAGTCACCTTGAGGCGTCCTGTTCTACATATCTACCAAGTTTAGTAAAAATCCATATGGCGGTTAGGCCTAGATAAGAAATGAGCTCTCTAGCGCCCCCATTTTGTTTGATGGGGTCAATAATGGAGGGGTCCCCTCAGATTATGTGTGGTCATATGCCTACAAAGTTGCGTGGTGATGGGTGAAACCCTTGAGATGTTATACACCTTTATGTGATGAGCCACGCCCTCCGCAATATTCATTGCCTTATAGAAGCTCAGTTTTAGTAAGTTTTCCAACTTTTGCCAAGAGGGAACTTTAGATATTGGTCCCTAGATTATGTTCACCCAGTTTCATGCAGATCGCTCAAAGAAAAACTTGGAACACACACACACACACACACACACACACACACACACACACACACACACACACACACACACACAGAGTTTTCCTCATTATATAGTAAGATGACTTCCTGTCCTTTAAACCTTGGGTGGATAGTCTTATTAAAAAGCTGAGGCTGACGCTTATTGGTCAAATGAGTTGTTACATATCGGCATATTGAATATCAGCAAAAAATCCAATATTGTGTATCCCCAGTACAAAGCTTAATGTGAAAAATGAAGTAGCGTTAACTAACTAAAGGATGAAATAGCACCGTGATCAGAAGGTTGGAGGTGAAGGTAATGTTACCGTGGAGTTGACAGGAAGTAGAGACGGGAACTTTGTAAAACAGATATACTATGTCACACTTAATTGTGCAAGTAGAGAGTAGCCAATAATGTGATGGATGCTATATTTATTAATGTTGACATTGGTACCACATGGTTCATCATCGCCTGCAGTGCCACATTAGCATGTAAATATTGTTCCGTCTAGCACCTGCCAAGTGTGTTGTCATCAGTGTGCATGCTGTACGTGTTATTTGATGTAATGAGGTTGTGTTGAGTTCATAAACCTACAGGGGGTCGTCACATCTGTCCGCCAGCTCCCATCATTCCCCAGCTGTCTCCACGTCTCTGTCAACCACTGAGGGAATCAAACATTCACATTAACATGATAAGAAATTGACCTTTAAATAGAGATACGACTGTTCTGTATTCACTCATACATTATTGAGTTTTCTCATTCTCATGCAAGCTGTCAAGTACCTACACATAAAACACTCCGGTCACAGCCTCTAACCCTCTTAAAGATAAGGGAGGATTTTTTTGTGTAAAACTTTTGGCATTTTATCAGCTTAAGTTGTAATTTTTAACCTTCAAGGCATTTGAACTGCTGCAGAGACTAAGTTTCACTTTGCTACAGTATATTGCTTGTCTTGCGGGTACCGAGTGTATGAAGAATGTCTCCACTACAGTAGTTTTAGTCGGTCCCCACACTCCCTCATACAGATGACTCTAATGTATTAATTGCTGTAATCATGAAGGGTTTCTGCTTTAAAATCTCAGACTGAGGCTGCAAAAGAGAAGATCGCCTCATTCTCCTAATTGAGACCCTGTGGACTCTTGTGTCCAACATACACGAGTTTTTAACACAGCTCTGGTCATTGAAATTCAGCATCTTCAAACCAGTACTCCCTGCTGCTGTTTGGAGCTGACAATGTGCAAAGTCACCCAGTGTTGCATTTAATAAAAGATGATAGGAAGTGTGTTCCAATATTAGCGCTGTGAGGAAGTCTGTGGATCTGTTTTTTCCTGTTTGATTCCTTTTTGGTCAAATCACCTCATTTTTGCTGTTTGAACACATATTAGACAATTCCGCCCATGTGCTGTAACTCCAGAGAGACTCTAACATGAATATGGAAAGCTCATGCTGCAGTGCTGTATCCACTAACAGGCACTGTTGGGTCCTTAGAGAAAAGCATGCACTAAACATTTATTCTCTATATGTATCTTTTTTCTGCTTATGAAACTTCCATATTTAAATAATTCACAGGATTTAAATTTGCGTCACATGTCCTCTTCAGTTTGGGTTTTAGTGGCGCTCTGGAGCAGAAATTAAATATTGAAAGTAATTTCTGAAGTCGCACCCTAAATTGAATTATCCTGTCAGAGAAAATGACTCATTCAAGTGCCACACACACACACACACACACACACACATACACACACAGATTCCTGCAGACAACTACACATCCATTATTTCTTTCTCTGGTGTTTCCTTTCTCTCTCAAACACATTCAAACACAAACACACACACATAAAGGCCACAGGCTAAGTGGTGTGACTCGCCTAACAGATGTGAGTCATTTGTCAGACTATTGACCCAATCCGCTGGATAAACTAAATGCCAATACCATCCGGACAGAGCAATGCTAATCCCTGTGTGTTCAGCGTGTGTGTGTGTGTGTGTGTTTCCCCTCCATGTCTTCTCTCCTCTGCCTCCTCTCTTCTCTGGAGTGCTCTCAGCTTTGTGACAGTCTTTTTTTTTTTCCTTAATTTGTATTCATACATGTAGTTATCAAGCGGCAACCTCTGGGGCTAAAAAAATGAAGCCAACACAGAAGTGCCAAAAACTGCAGTTCCTGAGATGGTGGATGAATAAAGGTTTATATCTGGATTTACTGATAATGAATTTAAATTGTTGCTGCCCTGCAATACAGAAACCAAACTATCATGTTGCAGACATGTTCACGACAGTGTCTAAAGACCTTTGTATTCAGAGATCGCATTATAGGGCATCATGCCGCTCCAGTGTGTGGATTTAAACAGCATGCTTGCATCCTGGAAGCAAAAGAGGTGTGATGGGTGTGACATGTAACACAACAGTGTCGGCCTCCAGTGAAACATATAACGTGCGTCAGCAGAAAGCTGCAACCTCCGAGGAAAATGAAGCCCACATGACAGTGCTAAAAACTGCACTTCCTCTAATGGCCACTTGAGGCTGGCTCCAAGAGTGAGTCAGTCGCCATAGATTCCCTCAGAAATTCAGAAATAAACATGTTTACAGTTTGGCCTCTGTAGCTCATATCCCTCTTCATGACAATTGTATAATTAAGGTCAGGCTTTGAGTGACCGTATCCCCGACTCCTGCATCAGATCCACCCTTTGGTCCTCTCAGCACCAGCATCTCACCCAAATATGGCATGGATGTATTTAGCAACCTGGATACAGGGTTGAAGGTGGGACACCGTTCATTCCTCAGTGGCAAATGAAGCCAAAAAAGCTCTGTTTCTGTTTTATGAAATTACTCAGATGATCAGCCGCTTCCACTACATTGGCCCCATGGAGCAGGCCCACTGGTGACTTCTGCTGGCTGAGCGGGCTGCTTCCAGTTTGGTGCTCTGCTAACTTGATGGTGATAAACTGATTTTCTTGCAGCTCTTCTAGACTTTCCAAGTGTTATTGGACCAAACAGATAAAATCTTGATAGTCTAACAAGTCATTTTGCAGAGGTTGCATTGCTCATGAAAATGTGTATTTATATTTATATGATTTACAAATGTCTCTCTGCTAATGCAAGTCTTTAAGAAAAAGTCTTTTTGGGCCCAATGACATCATGTGACAGACCCTGGAAATTGCAGTACCACTGTTTGGCCGCTACAAAAATGGGCTTTAATACCTGCTCACTTCCTGGGGGCCTGAAATATGGTCACATCTGGCTCCATAAATTACTTTCACAGTCTATGGTAGATACACTTTATGCAATAGAAAGAATCATAATCAGATCTTTGGAGATTACAGACTGGTCCAGATCCAATTCAATTTTTATTTATAAAGCCCAATATCACAAATAACAATTTGCCTCACAGGGCTTTACAGCATACGACATCCCTCTGTCCTTTGGACCCTCGCAGCGGATCAGGGAAAAACCCCCAAAAACCCTCTAACGGGGAAAAAATGGTAGAAAGCTCAGGAAGAGCAGCTGAGGAGGGATCCCTCTTCCAGGACGGACAGACGTGCAGTAGATGTCGTACAGAACAGATCAGCATAATAGATGAACAGCAATCCGTATGACACAATAATCCAGGCCTATATTGGGGTTGACTGGCTAGAATTTAATTTAATCTGGAAGATGTGGCCCACATTTTAATCCACACTGACTGGATGGTCTTCTTGTGCAATATAACTTTCATCTTTAAGCTGTAAAGCTTTTGATTCACTCGCAGCCATTAGGTGAAAGCCCTCTGATGACTGAGGAGATATCTGGTACTGTAAATAATAATGTCGTCATGGCGTCTGCCACAGTCTCTGATTAAGTACTCCAAGTGTCTTCTATAATGTCTTATACTGCGATGAGATAGATGAGATAACTCGCTTTATTAAATTTCTATTTAGATATTGGTGGGGTTATTATTTGTTTTCCAGGCAATGGCAGTTATAGTCCCATTCTTTCTCTTTGTGTCTGATTCAGGTTTTGAAGTGAGAGGTCCAAATAAACTGCGGTCCGCAAAGTGATTAATCCAGAGGAGTTCTCTTGTTTCTATTGTGTCCCAAAAAAGAACCAGCAGTGTATTTAATTTTGATGCTTTGATTTCAGGCATTAACGCCAGAAAACACACCAAGCAGCAGCAAAGTACAGCCGGCGGTGAGCTGCAGTGCAAAGCTCCTGCAGCTGTTTGATTCTGTGGTGAAGTGTGGCCAAAATAAAAGTTGGAAACTGTTTAACTTTCTGCAGCAAACTGTGGCCAGAGAACAGCCACAGCCAGTTAGTAAACAGAGTCCCTTACTCCTGTAACATGTTCACCCGTGTTACAAAGAATCTCCTCCCGCCTGAAACACATGAACATATGTAATTATTGTGGCGAGCCACGCTTCGCCGCTGCCTGGTGTGTTTTCGGCGTAAGATGACACTGCTATCAGGAACATTAGGTCACACTCATGAATCACCGCCACAGCAGATTGTGTTTTCCACTTTACTTTAAAATCATGTGCTCGAAAATCATTTATCATTCAGGGAGCGCATACCGTATTTGATGACTCAACAGTAAATGGGTTGTGAACAAACTATAATATTAAACTGCTGTAGAGATTTAAGACATTAATTCTGTAAGTCATGACTATGTCTTCTGAACACAGAAGTACGTCCTGTTCTCTGTAGTCGGGACACAGGTTTAGAATAAAACTCACAGTTACCCACTGAGCTTTCCTCATGCTTTTAGATGAGAGGTGAGAGGAGCTGAGTCATGAACCCGATGTCATTAGACTGGCTCAAGGACAAGACGGAAAGACTGCACACATGTGATTAGTTAAAAAGCGACTAAGAGACAAGCAGGACGCAACATTGAAAACAAATCATTTGTGTAACAGACTGCAGGAATGAGACTGACTGATCGGGACATTTTATTACGATTTCAGCTCAGTGAGCCTCCACTAACTGACGAGACAACACTCTACGCTGTAAAACATCACACAGGAAGTCAGAAAAATCAACTTACCTTTTGTCATTAACTTAACTTATGCTTATAACTTTTATTAAAGGCAGACCATAGACTGCAAAAATAGCCTTGAGTTCAGCATTTCAGCCATCGCCATCTCGTTTTGGTTTGGTTTGGAAAAGAGGCTGGCGCCGTAGAGGAGCGAAGGGGGCATTGCAAGTAGTTGCCAGTTTTAACTCATCTCGTCTCACATTTTTGGTCTGATCTGGGCTTAAGGCAGCAGAGAGATTTTATAGGTCAACACTGTAAAATGTTTTACAGTGTCCCAACTAAAAACAGCAGAGAAGTGGAAGAGTACTTTTGGGCCATCACAGGTGAACTTCCCTTTTGCTCCTGAACTCAGTGTGAACTCTGCAGTCGCATCCATCTTGCTCCTTTTGCCTCCTTTCATGGACTCAGCTTTAATCGATATTGTTATGTTCCACATTTTGTCCGAGCACAGGGCAAGAGAGCAAGACAGAGTGAGAACAGACGGGGCCTCTGACAGTCGCATCAAACAAATGACAGTGACAAGGCCAGCGACAGTGATGAGTGACAGTGATGGCAGCAGGTTACAGTGAACAAATGAGAGATTCAGAGGGAGCAGAGGGGGGGGGGATGTCAGTGACAGAATTCAAAACAGTGACAATGCCACACGCGTTGATAATGGAGACCCAGAGCATGACAGTGACAGAGAGAGAGTGACAGCGATGACAGAGAGACAGCCGGTGACAATGCTGGAGAGAGAGAGGCATTGATGATCAGGAGACAGATGGTGACAGTGACAGAGGGATGATGGCAGACAGAGACAGACGCAAACAATCCCGCTGCCTTGAGGTGTGAGGTGTGTGTCCTCGCTGCCAAAGTATCAGATGACAATCAGCAGTTCGAGCTACAGATTGTTGTGTGTGTGTGTGTGTGTGTGTGTGTCATTTAGGTGAAACTGTCTCTGTTGTCAATGTGACACAAAAGTTAAAGTTGTAAACCTTGAATGCCTGATTTTCCCATGTTTTTGTGTCTAAAGATCTTTGTACACTCAGCCGTCTGATATTCGTCTGACATTGTTGCACGTCTAAACAGCAATACAACCTCACGTTGTGTCAATCACGTTTACACACTGACTCCAAAACTAAACCTTTGTAACAAGTTTCGATTTTCATAACCTTTAGTGTGTGCACACCTGAGGGTTAAGTCCAAAACACACACACAGAAAGCATCGCACTGTGGGGCGTCAACCCGATTTCTATTGCACACTCCAGTCCGCTAGGTGGCAGTAATGTGACTAGCTGGTTGCCACCCGCCAATTAGAACAAAAGACCAGGAAGAAGACGCAGGAAGAGAAAGAAAACACACAATGCAGCACGACCACGACAACCAGACAACAACTGTAAAACAAACGATAGATGGCGCCAATTATTATTCTCTGCTCTTCAACAGAGCTGCTACTACGGGAGCTGGGAAGTACAAAATAGGCTTTTCTCTGAAAAAGAAGCACTTATTCAAGGGCGGCGATGCTGGAAAATAAGACAATAGCAGAGTCGACACGCTGCTGGTGTGGGTTTGTAAATAGAGAATAATGGGGGCGTCTGTTTTGACACGCGTCGTACGGCGCTGGTGTGTTTTGGCCTTTAGAAAGGAAAGATGTAGTGAGCAAAGGTAGATGGTTTAATACACAGCTCTGACCTAACCAAATCTAACTGACATCACTACTGTTAACACAACAAAAACAAAAAACTGTTGTGACAAATCCGACACGTCAATGTATACACACAAGTAACTGAAGTCAGAGCATCGCACAATACAAAAATAAAGCTTCCCATACATGGATTCATGTGTGACGGCGGCCATCATGTCAACTCTGACCTGCCAGACTTAGATTTCAACAACGTTACCTATGCTTATCAACAGGCTTAACGACAGAGAAAGATGTTTTCTCTGTTGGTTTGGTTTATTAGGATCCTTAAACAGCTTAGTGTTGGATATTAACTGAGGCTGCTGTGTTAGCTCGAGCTAACCTGGCAGACACTGGACGGAGCGTTCCAAAGGAAGGCAGTGGCTCCTCAGACGGTTCCTCAGCACTGCATCTAATCAGTGTAATGGCAGCAACAGAATCAGGATGGATCAGACCACACTGGCGACAACATGTTTGGCCCCCTAGTTAGCGTGATGCACTCAGCCTTCTGTGTTTATTGGTAGTGTAGATGCTGCACCAGTTAAGTTAGTAAAAGCAAATTTCCCTTTATCAGCTGATAAGCTCTTGGCTCGATATATATTGTGCATCCCTAACTGTGTGCCTGTGAGCCTGTGTGTGCCTGGGTAAGATAGCAGAGCACTTTGCTTTCAGATGAAGTGTAACTCATCAGAATGAGAAAGTGTTAGAGACAGTGAATGACATGTTCTAACACCAGGGATCTGTCAGGATTTGTAAACTATTAGACCAACAGTTGCAATAACAGCCGGACACTATATATAGAGACGGAGACAAACGGAGAGTGGCGGTCATGAGGCCTTGAGGAGCGTGACCATGACTTGATCATAAAGTTGGCTTTGTCTTCAAGGTTGATTCACAGCGGGCTGAATAAGAGACAAACCACTGTGACCTCAGACCGACGGACACAAGGAGAGTCAATGGAAACAGTCAGTTAAACAATGACAGAACAGAAGATCTTGTTCTACATTTAAAACCGACTGCCGTCACGGCCCAAGCTCACCTCCGCAAAGACTTGTGTTTCAAAAAAGAACACCAGACAAGTGAGAAGTGCTGGTTTGCCTCTGGGCAACAGTTTGATCTGTGACTTCCTGCTGAGCAATTTACATTCATATTTTATATATGAGAAGTGTGCAGGTGCTGATGACCATATTCTCACCATGTGTTCAAAGGTATCAAAAACTTGGACCTCCTGAGAATACTCTTTAAACTTTAACCTTAATCTGCAGCATTCAGTTTCTTATGTAACATACACTCAAATGTCTCCTGAGTCCAACACATAGAGACTCATAGAAACTTCTCAGGCCATCAGGAAGCTGAACTGTGTCCTCTGACCTCTGCATATCATCAACAGTGTCACCCTTCCTTCCTTCGCACTGTCCTGCAGATGCACTTGTGACATATTTACATCTGACATCTTTATAGGCGGCACAGTGGTGCAGCGGTTAGCATTCACACCTCACAGCAAGAGGTTTCCTGGTTTGAACCAATATGTGGCCAATAAATTGGTGCATCCCTGTTTCTTCTGTGTGAATGTGCTGAGCGTGCATGCAGCCCTCTGCAGTTGCTTGTTTTCTTATTTCTTTCCAACTTAGAGCTTTCTTCTTTTATCATACTTGTCGTCCCAATTTCCCTCCAGGGATCAATAAAGTGTTTCTGAGTGTCTCAGTGCACCTGGCATAAATGAATCTCCTGGTGATGTTTATTGTTCGCACTGTCCTTCTCTGAGATGCCAAAAAATAGCATAAACTACTTGTCATTAAATCTAGGCACCACGCCATGTTTCAAACAGCCACTACCCAAAATCCAACACAGTTTGACTGTAGTATCAGTTGTGTAGATCGTCATTCAAAGCAGCCACTTCTTTCCTTTCATAAGCAATCAGCCAATCATTTATGTGTCACATGATGTCTGTGTTTAGTCGTTTTTGTCCATGTTTCCAGATGGTTCTGTTAATCCATGGTTTCTTGCTGTGGGATGATTTAACTGTAGTTTTGGGAACAGTTCCCTCTGTTGTTTGACTGAAGTTACGTCTCTACACACTCTTTACTTCTGGCTGAGGATGAAAGTGTGTTCTTGACGGGTTTAAACTTTAAAGGTCGAGCAGAAGTACATCTTACCTTTGGGGAAATTTCAATATTTAATATATTTCAGTCCTGCACGGAGTGACTTAGAGTGACTGCAACACTGGAATGAGCTCTGCTGTTGTTTTCTGAGTGCACTGGTGCAGTCATGGGGATTATTAACATCAGCACTGGCTGGTACAGCACGGACTGTGGATGTTCAGTCAAGCTCTGATGCTAACGTCATGCTGCTGTCACGGGACAGGCAGACAGCGACAGTGGAAGGGATGGAAGCAGATGAGGGCACAGCTTCGGTACTCACGTGCTGTGTGAACAATGCTGAATAATGAAATTGCTATTGATTTTTTGGATGAATAAAAGATTATCTAGGTTTATTAATAATGAATATATATAGTTGCTGCCCTGGAATTCTAAAACCAAACTCTCATGTTGGAGCTGTGTGTTCCAAAAATTCAGGACAGTGTCTCAAGCCCTTTATACTCAGCGATCGCACTGTAAGGCCACTACAAAGTCCCCTCTTTGTGCCACCTTGGTGTTTCTACACAGAAAAGCCAGTGTGTGATTTTAAGCAGCATTTCCAAGAAGCAAAGAGACGTGATGGCAGTGACATGTAACACAACAGTGTCAGCCTTTAGTGTGACATATATAACATACGCATCAGCAGCGAGCTGCAACCTCTGAGGCTGAAAAATGTAGCTATTTCCCCCTTCATGACGACTGTATGGGGGGTTAATTCACCTGTTTACACTTTACTAAGGCTTAAAGTTGAGTGACAGGCTGTGTTCCGATATTGTCCTTGGCTTCTCAGTCCGATCCACCCCTCGCTCCTCTATAGTACCACCCTCTTGCCCAAATATAGTCACTTTTGGCTCCAAAAATCCAACATGGCGACGGCCATGATGCCAAACTTGAGGCTTCAAAATGGGAGCCCATCAACCACTGTGTGACATCACGGTCGCTATGTCCATTATTTTTACAGTCTATGGTCTGCAGTGCTTTGTAAACTATGGCCAACATGGCAATAACAATCAGTTACCATCTGAGTTATATGGCGACTGATCTCGTCCTCTGTTTGGAGGATAAGGAGCTTCCAGACCTCATTGTTTTTTTAATTTCCAGATATTTTGGTTTCTGTTCTTCGTCTTTGAGTTAGCTGCTAACTGCTGCTAGGGTCACATACATAACACATTGTCAAAACATCACACCCATCCTGTCCATGGTCCTGTCCTGCCGGCTGTCCCTTTCACACAGATGTTTATTCGACGCTGTTACGACCTCCATTGTTGGCTTAAAAGCAGACAATCGTGTCCCCACGTTCTGTGATTCTACCCTCTGGGCGGAATAACGGCGCAACAACCAGTGTAAAAGGGGCTTCAGAGTTTTATATTTTCACCATACTCTCAGGATCTCATCTTTTCTTCTTCTCTCTCTTTCTCCACAGTGATCTGCAACTTCCGTGGCTCAGTGACTCAGGGTTTGGCCCTGGAGGTGGGAGAGACGGTTCAGATTCTGGAGAAATGTGAAGGTAAGACTTCTTTCTACCTGATGAATAGCTTCATGAAATACTCCGGGGGAGGGTGTTTGATGCAGTAAAAATGTCCTTGATCATTGTTGCAGTACTGGAGCGTCATTAAAGTGCCAGTAATCACTGTAAACATCCTCCAGGGTTAAAGATAACTGTTCTGCCTCAAAAGTTTATTTCAGCAACATTTGTATCCATAAAGTGAGAATGAAGATCAGGAGGGAAGACATGTCTGAGAGAAAATTAGGACCATAGAAGTTATAGCCTTCTGCACAGATGCGACATGTATGTGGACTGTGAGTTCTGAAACTACACAATGGTTTTAAACTGTGCTCTGCAACAAGATGTCAAAATCCCATTTCAAACCATAAAATGAGGAGAAGAGATGCTTCAGATCTGCTTTAATTGGCTTCCTGCTTTTGTAAAACATTTCTTCCTCTCCTTGTAGAAATTAACCACATTCAGACAAGTTACCAAAGTTGTAACGTGCTCATCAGATTAAAGAGCCTTTGGAGTTGTGCTTTTGATAACCTGTAATCAGATTTTCAAATGACTATAATGTGAACGTGAATAACAGTAATTAATGTCACAGAGCTGCTCTCACGGTGCTGATGTTCAGTGATCTTCCTTGGAACATTTAAATCTCTGCTCAGAGGTTCGTTTGAAGAAAACAGGATCACCTTTCAGTTCGGCTCTGGTATTCACAGCACAACATACGAGAAATGCCACCTGACAACCTCAATAAGAAATGCAGCAAAATCTAGGTAAAAACATCCACTCTTCACGGCTATACAGCCCCTGGAAACACATCGACCAGTCCCTGAAAAGCATGATGATTTTTCAGAGACACCAGTTTATATCTGGTGGCATCAAAGACCTTAAAAGCAAATACCAAAACACATTTTATTAGAAATGACACCTGACAACCTCAGTAAGATACCTGACTCCACGCTGCTGTCTTTATCATACAAACTGCGTCCTCGAGATAAATCCTAGTATCATTTTTTGATTTTGGTGTTAAGTTTCTGTGTGGAGTTTTTGACCACCTGTAGCACTGAAATGTTTTTCCAGCATGCAGCTAAAGTGCCAACAAAGTCAGAAAAAACAAGACTGTTAGCAAGTAAACATGGATGAAATCAATGCACAACTTTAGTTTAGTTTCCCCTCTGGTGATTTAGAAAGTTAACTTACTGAAAATATTTAGAAAATCAGCTTTACAGATGTTTATAATTGTTTATTATGTGCCAAAAAGCTGCTGGGAAAAAAAGCAATGGGTCGCCTCAGAGCACCCACATTTGGTCCCGAAACACAGCAATGACTCACAATGACTCTCCGAAACAAAAAATTACAAAGATCCCAGAGATGCAAACAATTTTACAGAGGATGCATATTCGGAGAGCCACAAAACCCAAATTATCCTGTCAAATTTATTAAAAAATATTTATCTCTATATTTTATTTATATATTTTAGTAGTAAGCCATGTTCTAGGTGGGATAGTATATAGTGAGCTGAGTATAGCTGTGCGTCGGGGTTCCATTCCCCTGTCTGGAGTTATTTTTCAACAGTCACCGGCTCACTTTACATTATCCCTTACACGGAAATGGTGCTTCATTTGCCACTAACAATTCCCACATTAAAGGTCCAGGGTGTAGGATTTAGAGGTATATATTGGATATAATAATAAGCATGTTTTATTTAATGTACAGTCATCTGAAAATAAGAATTGTTGTGTTTTCATTACCTTACAATGAGTCTTTATATCTGAATGAAAATGGAATGGAAAATCCAAACACAGGCTCCAGGTAGGGCTATTCGAGCCCATCTGCAGCTAGCAGCATCTGGTTTGTAATGTGAAACTACTTTTTTTTAGTGTTCTTACCAATTTAAATCTGGTCTGTTTGTTTTGGAGAGAAAGAGACCTCTGTGGATAATTTGGCTCCTGATAAAATCCTCCTGAGAGTCTGGATCTTAAGTTATTGGAAATGAAACGTGAGCACACATTGGCAGGTGGTTGATGAGCCGCCTACACTGTCATGCCAAACAGTGTTGGAGATGCACTGATTTGTAACGTAAAACTGCTTTATTCAGTGTTTTTGCTAATTATAATCCCCAGGGGTCTCATTTATAAAACAATGCGTAGGATCCATACTAAAAATGTAGGTATGGACAAAAGCCAAAAATAATGCGTGCCAAAAATATTCTACTTCTATTCTTCTCTAAAAATTTCTACAACCAGGCTTTATCTCACCACCTGTATCGCCAGTTTCCCATCTTCAAAATGTTCGTAAGCATGGGTCAAATTTTCTCCCATCAGCTCTGTTTTCATACTGTACATCCCAACTTTTGCGTGGGAAGTGGTGCACGCCTCTTTCAGGCCTTGTTTTGTGTGTATGCAATGTTTATAAATGAGACCCCTGGTCTGTTTGTTTTGGAGAGGACACAACCTCTGTGGATAGCTCGGCTCCGAGTAAATCCCTCCTGAAGAAATTCTAGCCTTTTAGCTGGTTGCAATCCTCACCATTCGACGCCACCAAGTCTCCCTAAATCACACACTTCACCTTTAATTCCTGAGTGCCTGTAAAGACTGCTGAATAACTTTGTGTAGCCCTAATGAAAATGTACTCTACTGTAAGTTTAGCTTTTTTTAGTCCTCTGTTATCTTAAAAGACAACAAATACAATTTGGTATAAGTAATCAGAGCCACAGTAACTCTGTGCCCTGGTGGATCAAGGACCATTGCCCCCTGATTCTCATGAGGACACCAGACAGAAAGGTTTCACAATCACGCTGCTGCGGCTGTGTTGCCACAAATGAGCAAAGATAAAACAAAGTACTACTCATTGCCGCATCCATAGTTCTCCCCAATAATGAGTGCAAATAGCCTGTAATAGCTCAGCGCAGGCCTGGATGACAGCCCAAGTTATTAGCCGATGTTACTCCCATTTCTATTCCTAGATTGACTCACAGAAATTAGCAACTCAATCCAGGATGTGTCTGAAGCCAGGAAGTGTTGTCTTTTGCAGATAATGAGTGAGTATGTGCTTCATTAGCCACAGCTGGGCAGGGCGCTACCATCGATCCTGTGCCAGCGGCTGATTGGGCCTTTTCTTTATCCGGGGAGGGAGATGCCCATGAGAGGGAGAGAGAGGGAGAGAGAGAGAGAGAGAGAGAGAGAGAGAGAGAAATGTTGAGTTGATGGAAAATAGAGAGCAACATGGGTTTACTTTCCTTCTCCCCTCGTGTTGTCATACAATCCTCTTTACTTTCTCTCCCCAGTCATCTTTATTTTCCTCCCAACCCTATTGTTTTATCTTTGCTTTCCACTTCCTCTCCTCCATGTTTCTCCTCTCTTATTGTCTGCTTGTATTGACCAGCCTCATATTCAATCCAATCAGCATCTAATTTGCCCTTGTTATGAAATGCAACCCCTCCAGCGAGGGACATGGGCTATTATCTGAGCCCTTGTGGCGCAGGCTGGCATCACAGCCCGAACACACAGCGATTATCAGGGCATGCCAGGGCTAACTTTTGTCCAAGGTCCCCGTGGCAATTTCAAAATCCCCCCAGCTGCTGTCATTATCCAAACATGCAAATACAGTTTTAGAAAGTACCCTGCAAACAATCAAACAATGGTTGGCTAATAGTGCAGAGCAGATATTTATGAGAGAATGTTTGTTTGTGTAATTGGCAATTATTTATATCGAGGTAAACATGTTTTATTTGTCCTTTACAAAAACCTTCTGCAGTCATGCTGACTAAGACATGACGAGTCTCTGCACTTCTGGATGAGATTTTAAAAAATATATATCTTGACTGTGTATATGTGTCTCTTGCTCTGTGTGTGTGTGTGTGTGTGTGCGCGTGCGCGCATGTGTGTCATCTTTGCCAATTCTGCTGCTGCAGAAATACTGCAGAGCTGTTTTTTTCCCCAGATAGTACACCCAGTGTTAAAGATGGAAGGAAAATCTTTCTTTAAATTGGCTTCCTGTGCCCTCTTGCACTGTGGCTAGCACTCCTCTGCCTGCACTAATGCAAAATTATCGTCCCCAGACAGAAACTCAATGACTGCAATGACAGTGATATGGAGATGGCAGCCAGGCTGCGGGAATGCAATCCCCCAGTTCCATTCTTGACATATAGATTACAGTCATAACACTTGAGAAAGCATTAGACTTCGATTAAGGGCATAGCAGCATTCTAAAGTATGAGTTTTTGACTCTCAGTACTGTCAGCATTACTGAAGAGCCCATAATCACAGCTAAGAACAGCCTCTCATTATTTTAGAGAGGCTTTTCAGCTGTAACAAATCTTTAATAGCAAGCTGCTGCTGCTGTTGTGAATGCTCAGAAGAGAGCTGGCTGTTGATAAACAACTGTGAAATATTAAACAACCAGGCTGCGGATGAAGAGTTATGACTATAGAAACAGACTCAGAGGTGAAATCAACATACTGTAGCAGGACGGTCAGAAAGGCAGCCAAGTTAATGTTTCCTGTTGCCATTGCAAATAACTCCGACTGTTTATAGTGGGCTAATTTCTGTATTAACGGACTTGAAGACTCCCTGAGGGGAGGTTTTGTTGTAACGACCAAAGTGCATGTTCATTTATAATAAATCTTGAGCTGCAGCCACTAGCTGGTGGTCTTCTACATGTTGCAGCTGCATTTTAAGTGATCAAAGGTATTAACAGCTTTGCATAGCCAGTAGATGTATTCATGTTTGGTTATAATAGACCGTACCTGTTTATCTCACTTTCAACTGAAGCCATCTCGTCTTCACTAGCATTACAGCTAACCTACGACAGTTTATAGAAGTCCAGTAGCCTATGATATAGCACTTAAGAATACCATGACCTGGATGATGGAGAGTAACAGGGATAACAGCTTGGGAATGAGTGGTTTCCTCTGAACAAAGAAATCATCTCATTACATAACATTCACTGGGCAGATGCTTTTGTCCAAAGCCAATTACAATTAAAGCTGCAAGCAGCGTTTGGCGGGACCTCGCCTCGCGCCCATTTTGGCACATTGCCACAAACGTCAGAAAATTCTCACAGAGCTGAACGTTTTGATGTTTGAATGCTTTCTGTAGCTGTAGCTATGTAGAAGTGATATGACAATATGCAAATTAGATGAGTGAATTTTCTCCCATCAGATTCCTTAATTTTGAGGATGAGATGACAAAAACAACACACCTATAGGCTGCAGTGGCAATTTTAGTGTGCCTAGGTGGCGCTACAGAGCACATTTTGGCAGTTTAGGGATTAATTTCATGATTTGTTAAAATTGTACACCGGTTCAGATATGCGTGCCAATTTTCATGAGATTTTGAGCATGTTTAGGGGGTAAATAGTGTCCTCGCCTTTGGCGAGGACTCCTCGCTGATGAGTCCTCTGTCTCCAGGCTCGGTCCCTAATAACGAAAATTTTTGTCATTTACAGTATGCCTTTATCTCTCACCACTTTCAAGCCACAACCTTTTGAAATGTTGAAATGAATATTTTCCTCAAATAAATCTGGCAACTAAAGGGTTAAAATGGAGATTCTGCCGCTGTCATGTCATCAGCTAAATTTTAGAATCACACACACATCATGTTTCTGTGAGTTTGTGACAGTGGTTGCCATGATCACTAAGTAGGTGCAGCTAGGGTCAGAGTGAGAGAGTGGTTTGATCTGTCTACGACATGCCTACAGGCCACAGTGGCCATTTTAGTGCAACTAGGTGGCGCTAGAGGGCACATTTTGGCACTTTAGCGGTTAATTTCATGATATGCTAAAATTGTTCACCAGTTCTGATATGCGTGCCAATTTTCGTGAGTTTTTGAGCATGTTTAGGGGGTAAATAGGGTCCTCGCCTCTGGCGAGGACTGCTCTTTCAGGAGTCCTCTGTCTCCAGGCTCGGTCCCTAATAATGAAAAGTTTTCTCATTTACAGTATGCCTTTATCCCTCACCACTTTAAAGCCACAGCATATTGAAATGTAGAAATGAATATTTTCCTCAAATAACTCTGGCAACTAAAGGGTTAAAATGGAGATTCTGCCGCTGTCATGTCATCAGGTAAATTTTGGAATCACACACACATCATGTTTCTGTGAGTTTGTGACAGTGGTTGCCATGATCACGAAGTAGGTACAGCTAGGGTCAGAGTGACAGAGTGGTTTGATCTGTCTACGACATGCCTACAGGCCACAGTGGCCATTTTATTGCAGGTAGGTGGCGCTAGAGAGCCCATTTTGGCACTTTAGGGGTTAATAATGTGTATTTGCTATTTCAAATGAAGATTGTGCTGCTGTAATCTCTCCTGTAAAGATTGTGAGACACAGAGACACAGACAGACACACAGACAGAGACAGACACAGAGAGAGAGACAGACACAGAGACAGACACACAGACAGACACACAGACAGACACACAGACAGAGACAGAGAGAGAGACAGAGAGAGATACAGGCACACAGACAGAGAGAGAGACAGAGAGCTGCTGCCCTGTGTCTGTGTCTGTGTCTGTGTCTGTGTGAGCAGCCGTTGTCATGGCGATAATGACTTGCCTGCAGTTGCGGCACACAGACACAGACAGAGAGGGAAGATCAGCACAGGCTTTTTAACATGGGTTTTGACTCCTCGAACAAATTGTTCTCACAGCCAAACCGATGGTCCAAAAAAGGAAATAAAGTGATGGTGAGAGACAGCCACTTGTCGTGAACGTACGTGGTGATTTTTATATTTCTGGACTCATAAATGTGGTCAGGGGAGCGAGTTTAAAATGTGTTGCACTGCAGCTGTTTCTAGAAATTTCTCCTCTGAGTTTACATGGGAGTGAATGAGAGAAAAATCGGCACTCCCTTCACTTTGGAGCCACTGGGCAAAAATGTGTACGTGTGACAGACTCCATGTCAACATTTCTGTAACCAGGACAAATTTTCCTACGTTTTGTGATAGAAATTGTGTCTGTACAGTGAAAATTGTGGCCATGGCAGCGAGTTAAAGACAAAAGTTTTAGACGAGTTTTTAGAGCTCTCTCCACTCTAGCGCGAAACATTCCGTGCATAGACACCCATTATAAACGGAAAATTTCTCCACTTTTGCTCATGGTACTCTGAGAGGCACCGAGAAAAAACGATAAAAGATAGGGAAAAGATGAAAACATGAGTGAATACATGAGACCTGTGGCAACATTTGAGAGTTGGAATGGAGTCTGTAGCTCAAAGTATGGCGACACTGTAAAGGCTCGAAAAAGCCCAAAGATTGGTCTCTTTCTCCCCCCTGCCGACATTCATTTCCAATGGGACAGCTTTCGACGACCGTCTGGACGTTTTTCTGACATCTCACCTTCAGGAGCCCACAAAATCCAAACGAAGCCAGGAATGGAAAAGTTACGAATAACTTTTGATTAGAAAGAGTTGATCTGGAATCCCTGCAAGTTTGAAGCCGGTGGGATAAACGGTGTATGAGAAGATGTTTTTTTTAGGAAATGCAGTTTTATGCAGTTTTAAGGCAAAATCTTACTTTGAAAGGGCAATTACGTCACTTCCTGTTGGATTTAGGTCAGGGGTCACAGCGCGTGATTTTTAGGTCTTGATGAGACAAACACAGCAGTTTTCGTTTGATGTTTCTACGACGTTCCCACAGGCCGTAGCGGCCATTTTTGTGTGCCTAGGTGGCGCTAGAGAGCTCATTTTGGCACTTTAGGGGTTAATTGCATGATTGCCTAAAATTTTTCACCAGTTCTGATGTGCGTGCCAATTTTGGTGAGTTTTTGAGCATGTTTAGGGGGTCAAATTCCAGTTCAAAGTGGCGGCGGAAGAAAGAAAGAAAGAAAGAAAGAAATAATTAAAGCTGCAAGCAGCGTTTGGCGGGACCTCGCCCGTTTCGGACTCCAGCAAATTATTTAGAAATATCACACACATTGCTACAAACATCAGAAAATTCTCACAGAGCTGATCGTTTTGATGTTTGAATTTTTGCTGTAGCTGTAGCTATGTAGAAGTGATATCACAATATGCAAATTAGATGAGTGAATGTTCTCCCATGAGATTCCTTAATTTTGAGGATGAGATGACAAAAACAACACACCTATAGGCTGCAGTGGTCATTTTAGTGTGTCTAGGTGGCGCTAGAGAGCACATTTTGTCACTTTAGGGGTTAATTTCATGATTATCATAAATTGTTCACTGGTTCTGATATGCTTGCCAATTTTCATGAGTTTTTGAGCATGTTTAGGGGGTAAATAGGATCCTCGCGTTCGGCGAGGACTACTCGCGGAGGACTCCTCTGTCTCCAGGCTTGGTGCCTAATAATGAAAAGTTTTCTCATTTACAGTATGCCTTTATCCCTCACCACTTTCAAGCCACAGCCTTTTGAAATGTAGAAATGAATATTTTCCTCAAATAACTCTGGCAACTAAAGGGTTAAAATGGAGATTCTGCCGCTGTCATGTCATCAGGTAAATTTTAGAGTCACACACACATCATGTTTCTGTGAGTTTGTGACAGTGGATGCCATGATCACTAAGTAGGTGCAGCTAGGGTCAGAGTGAGAGAGTGGTTTGATCTTTCTAGGACATGCCTACAGGCCACAGTGATCATTTTAGTGCAACTAGGTGGCGCTAGAGAGCCCATTTTGGCACTTTAAGGGTTAATAATGTGTACTTGCTGTTTCAAATGAAGATTGTGCTGCTGTAATCTAGCCTGTAAAGATTGTGAGACACAGACACAGAGACAGACACACAGACAGAGACACAGACAGAGACAGAGAGAGAGACAGACACACAGACAGACACACAGACAGCGACAGACACACAGACAGAGACAGACACACAGACAGAGACAGAGACAGACACACAGACACAGACAGAGACAGAGAGCTGCTGCCCTGTGTCTGTGTCTGTGTCTGTGTGAGGAGCCGTTGTCATGGCGATTCATGATTTGCCTGCAGTTGCGGCACACAGCCACAGACAGAGAGGGAAGATCAGCACAGGCTTTTTAACATGGGTTTTGAGTCCTCGAACAAATTGTTCTCACAGCCAAACCGTTGGTCCAAAAAAGGAAATAAAGTGATGGTGAGAGACAGCCACTTGTCGTGAACGTACGTGGTGATTTTTATATTTTTTGAATGAAATTTGTGGTCAGGGGAGCGAGTTTAAAATGTGTTGCACTGAAGCTGTTTCCAGAAATTTCTCCTCTGAGTTTACATGGGAGTGAATGAGAGAAAAATCGGCACTCCCTTCACTTTGGAGCCACTGGGCAAAAATGTGTACGTGTGACAGACTCCATGTCAACATTTCTGTAACCAGGACAAATTTTCCTACGTTTTGTGATAGAAATTGTGTCTGTACAGTGAAAATTGTGGCCATGGCAGCGAGTTAAAGACAAAAGTTTTAGACGAGTTTTTAGAGCTCTCTCCACTCTAGCGCGAAACATTCCGTGCATAGACACCCATTATAAACGGAAAATTTCTCCACTTTTGCTCATGGTACTCTGAGAGGCACCGAGAAAAAACGATAAAAGATAGGGAAAAGATGAAAACATGAGTGAATACATGAGACCTGTGGCAACATTTGAGAGTTGGAATGGAGTCTGTAGCTCAAAGTATGGCGACACTGTAAAGGCTCTAAAAAGCCCAAAGATTGGTCTCTTTCTCCCCCCTGCCGCCATTCATTTCCTATGGGACAGCTTTCGACGGCCGTGAGGACGTTTTTCTGACATCTCACCTTCAGGAGCCCACAAAATCCAAACTAAACGAGGAATGGAAAAGTTACGAATAACTTTTGATTAGAAGGAGTTGATCTGGAATCCCTGCAAGTTTGAAGTCGGTGGGATAAACGGTGTATGAGAAGATGTTTATTTTAGGAAAGGCAGTTTTATGCAGTTTTAAGGCAAAATCTTACTTTGAAAGGGAAATTACGTCACTTCCTGTTGGATTTAGGTCAGGGGTCACAGTGCGTGATTTTTAGGTCTTGATGAGACAAACACAGCAGTTTTCGTCTGATGTTTCTACGACGTTCCTACAGGCCGTAGCGGCCATTTTTGTGTGCCTAGGTGGCGCTAGAGAGCTCATTTTGGCACCTTAGGGGTTAATTGCATGATTGCCTAAAATTTTTCACCAGTTCTGATGTGCGTGCCAATTTTGGTGAGTTTTTGAGCATGTTTAGGGGGTCAAATTCCAGTTCAAAGAGGCGGCGGAAGAAAGAAAGAAAGAAAGAAAGAAATAATAAACCTTACAAAAACAATAGTGTCCTGTCCTCGCCTCCGGCGAGGACTGCTCTTCCTCCAATGAACAGTTTGGAAGCATGAGGGTCCTCGCCTTCGGCGAGGACTCCTCTGTGAGTAGCGTTTTTGGCTCTGGGCATGTTTCCTAATGAGCGTTCAAAATACAAGAGGGTCCTCGCCTTCGGCGAGGACTGCTCCCTGAGCAGTCCTCTGCCTCTAGGCTCGGTCCCTAATAATAAACCTTACAAAAACAATAGTGCATTCCTCGCCTTCGGCGAGGACTGCTCAGCCCCCAATTGACAGTTAAGGAGCATGAGGGTCCTCGCCTTCGGCGAGGACTCCTCTGTGAGTAGTGTTTTTGGCTCTGGGCATGTTTCCTAATGAGCGCTCAAAATACAAGAGGGTCCTCGCCTTCGGCGAGGACTGCTCCCTGAGCAGTCCTCTGCCTCTAGGCTCGGTCCCTAATTAAAGCTGCAAGCAGCGTTTGGCGGGACCTCGCCCGTTTCGGCCTCCAGCGAATTATTTAGAAATATCACACACATTGCTACAAACATCAGAAAATTCTCACAGAGCTGATCGTTTTTGTGTTTGAATTTTTGCTGTAGCTATGTAGAAGTGATATGATAATATGCAAATTAGATGAGTGAATTTTCTCCCATCAGATTCCTGTTTCTTCATTTTGAGGATGAGATGACAAAAATAACACAACTACATGCTGCAGTGGCCATTTTAGTGTGGCTAGGCAGCGCTAGAGGGCACATTTTGGCAGTTTAGGGGTTAATTTCATGATTAGCTAAAATTGTTTACCGGTTCTGATATGCGTGCCAATTTTCATGAGTTTTTGAGCATGTTTAGGGGGTAAATAGGGTCCTCGCCTTCGGCGAGGACTACTCGCGGAGGAGTCCTCTGTCTTCGGGCTCGGTCCCTAATAATGAAAAGTTTTCTCATTTACAGTATGCCTTTATCTCTCACCACTTTCAAGCCAGAGCATATTGAAATGTAGAAATGAATATTTTCCTCAAATAACTCTGGCAACTAAAGGGATAAAATGGAGATTCTGCCGCTGTCATGTCATCAGGTAAATTTTAGAATCACACACACATCATGTTTCTGTGACTTTGTGACAGTGGTTGCCATGATCACTAAGTAGGTGCAGCTAGGGTCAGAGTGAGAGAGTGGTTTGATCTGTCTACGACATGCCTACAGGCCACAGTGATCTTTTTAGTGCACCTAGGTGGCGCTAGAGAGCCCATTTTGGCACTTTAGGGGTTAATAATGTGCACTTCCTGTTTCAAATGAAGATTGTGCTGCTGTAATCTGTCCTGTAAAGATTGTGAGACACAGAGACACAGACAGACACACAGACAGAGACACAGACAGAGAGAGAGACAGACACAGAGAGAGAGACAGACAGACACACAGACAGAGACAGAGACAGAGAGCTGCTGCCCTGTGTCTGTGTCTGTGTCTGTGTGAGCAGCCGTTGTCATGGCGATTATTGACTTGCCTGCAGTTGCGGCACACAGCCACAGACAGAGAGGGAAGATCAGCACAGGCTGTTTAACATGGGTTTTGACTCCTCGAACAAATTGTTCTCACAGCCAAACCGTTGGTCCAAAAAAGGAAATAAAGTAATGATGAGAGACAGCCACTTGTCGTGAACGTACGTGGTGAATTTTATATTTCTGGAGTCAAATTTGTGGTCAGGGGAGCGAGTTTAAAATGTGTTGCACTGAAGCTGTTTCCAGTTAGTCTCTTTCTCCCCCCTGCCGCCATTCATTTCCTATGGGACAGCTTTCGACGGCCGTCAGGACGTTTTTCTGACATCTCACCTTCAGGAGCCCACAAAATCCAAACGAAACGAGGAATGGAAAAGTTACGAATAACTTTTGATTAGAAGGAGTTGATCTAGAGTCCCTTCAAGTTTGAAGCCGGTGGGATAAACGGTGTATGAGAAGATGTTTTTTTTAGAAAAGGCAGTTTTTTTTTTTTGGAATCACACACACATCATGTTTCTGTGAGTTTGTGACAGTGGTTGCCATGATCACTAAGTAGGTGCAGCTAGGGTCAGAGTGAGAGAGTGGTTTGATCTGTCTACGACATGCCTACAGGCCACAGTGATCATTTTAGTGCAACTAGGTGGCGCTAGAGAGCCCATTTTGGCACTTTAGGGGTTAATAATGTGTATTTGCTGTTTCAAATGAAGATTGTGCTGCTGTAATCTGTCCTGTAAAGATTGTGAGACACAGAGACAGAGACAGACACAGAGACAGACAAACAGACAGAGACAGAGACAGAGAGAGAGACAGACACAGACACAGACAGAGAGAGAGACAGACACAGAGACAGACACACAGACAGAGACAGAGACAGAGACAGAGAGAGAGACAGACACACAGACAGACAAGCAGACAGAGACAGAGAGAGAGACAGACACAGACACACAGACAGAGACAGAGAGAGAGACAGACACAGAGACATACACACAGACACAGACAGAAACAGAGAGAGAGACACAGACACACAGACAGAGACAGAGACAGAGAGCTGCTGCCCTGTGTCTGTGTCTGTGTCTGTGTGAGGAGCCGTTGTCATGGCGATTCATGACTTGCCTGCAGTTGCGGCACACAGCCACAGACAGAGAGGGAAGATCAGCACAGGCTGTTTAACATGGGTTTTGACTCCTCAAACAAATTGTTCTCACAGTCAAACCGTTGGTCCAAAAAAGGAAATAAAGTGATGGTGAGAGACAGCCACTTGTCGTGAACGTACGTGGTGATTTTTATATTTTTGGAGTGAAATTTGTGGTCAGGGGAGCGAGTTTAAAATGTGTTGCACTGAAGCTGTTTCCAGAAATTTCTCCTCTGAGTTTACATGGGAGTGAATGAGAGAAAAATCGGCACTCCCTTCACTTTGGAGCCACTGGGCAAAAATGTGTACGTGTGACAGACTCCATGTCAACATTTCTGTAACCAGGACAAATTTTCCTACGTTTTGTGATAGAAATTGTGTTTGTACAGTGAAAATTGTGGCCATGGCAGCGAGTTAAAGACAAAAGTTTTAGACGAGTTTTTAGAGCTCTCTCCACTCTAGCGCGAAACATTCCGTGCATAGACACCCATTATAAACGGAAAATTTCTCCACTTTTGCTCATGGTACTCTGAGAGGCACCGAGAAAAAACGATAAAAGATAGGGAAAAGATGAAAACATGAGTGAATACATGAGACCTGTGGCAACATTTGAGAGTTGGAATGGAGTCTGTAGCTCAAAGTATGGCGACACTGTAAAGGCTCGAAAAAGCCCAAAGATTGGTCTCTTTCTCCCCCCTGCTGCCATTCATTTCCAATGGGACAGCTTTCGACGACCGTCTGGACGTTTTTCTGACATCTCACCTTCAGGAGCCCACAAAATCCAAACGAAGCCAGGAATGGAAAAGTTACGAATAACTTTTGATTAGAAAGAGTTGATCTGGAATCCCTGCAAGTTTGAAGCCGGTGGGATAAACGGTGTATGAGAAGATGTTTTTTTTACGAAAGGCAGTTTTTTGCAGTTTTAAGGCAAAATCTTACTTTGAAAGGGCAATTGCGTCACTTCCTGTTGGATTTAGGTCAGGGGTCACTGCGCGTGATTTTTAGGTCTTGATGAGACGAACACGGCAGTTTTCGTTTGATGTTTCTACGACGTTCCTACAGGCCGTAGCGGCCATTTTTGTGTGCCTAGGTGGCGCTAGAGAGCTCATTTTGGCACTTTAGGGGTTAATTGTATGATTGCCTAAAATTTTTCACCAGTTCTGATGTGCGTGCCAATTTTGGTGAGTTTTTGAGCATGTTTAGGGGGTCAAATTACAGTTCAAAGAGGCGGCGGGAGAAAGAAAGAAAGAATAATTAAAGCTGCAAGCAGCGTTTGGCGGGACCTCGCCTCGCGCCCATTTTGGCACATTGCCACAAACGTCAGAAAATTCTCACAGAGCTGAACGTTTTGATGTTTGAATGCTTTCTGTAGCTGTAGCTATGTAGAAGTGATATGACAATATGCAAATTAGATGAGTGAATTTTCTCCCATCAGATTCCTTAATTTTGAGGATGAGATGACAAAAACAACACACCTATAGGCTGCAGTGGCCATTTTAGTGTGCCTAGGTGGCGCTAAAGAGCACATTTTGGCACTTTAGGGGTTAATTTCATGATTTGCTAAAATTGTACACCGGTTCAGATATGCGTGCCAATTTTCATGAGATTTTGAGCATGTTTAGGGGGTAAATAGTGTCCTCGCCTTTGGCGAGGACTCCTCGCTGATGAGTCCTCTGTCTCCAGGCTCGGTCCCTAATAATGAAAATTTTTCTCATTTACAGTATGCCTTTATCTCTCACCACTTTCAAGCCACAACCTTTTGAAATGTTGAAATGAATATTTTCCTCAAATAAATCTGGCAACTAAAGGGTTAAAATGGAGATTCTGCCGCTGTCATGTCATCAGGTAAATTTTAGAATCACACACACATCATGTTTCTGTGAGTTTGTGACAGTGGTTGCCATGATCACTAAGTAGGTGCAGCTAGGGTCAGTGTGAGAGAGTGGTTTGATCTGTCTACGACATGCCTACAGGCCACAGTGGCCATTTTAGTGTGCCTAGGTGGCGCTAGAGAGCTCATTTTGGCACTTTAGCGGTTAATTTCATGATATGCTAAAATTGTTCACCAGTTCTGATATGCGTGCCAATTTTCGTGAGTTTTTGAGCATGTTTAGGGGGTAAATAGGGTCCTCGCCTTTGGCGAGGACTGCTCTTTCAGGAGTCCTCTGTCTCCAGGCTCGGTCCCTAATAATGAAAAGTTTTCTCATTTACAGTATGCCTTTATCCCTCATCACTTTCAAGCCAGAGCCTTTGGAAATGTTGAAATGAATATTTTCCTCAAATAACTCTGGCAACTAAAGGGTTAAAATGGAGATTCTGCCGCTGTCATGTCATCAGGTAAATTTTGGAATGACACACACATCATGTTTCTGTGAGTTTGTGACAGTGGTTGCCATGATCACTAAGTAGGTGCAGCTAGGGTCAGAGTGAGAGAGTGGTTTGATCTGTCTACGTCATGCCTACAGGCCACAGTGATCATTTTAGTGCAACTAGGTGGCGCTAGAGAGCCCATTTTGGCACTTTAAGGGTTAATAATGTGTATTTGCTATTTCTAATGAAGATTGTGCTGCTGTAATCTGTCCTGTAAAGATTGTGAGACACAGACACAGAGACAGAGAGAGAGACAGACACAGAGAGAGAGACAGACACACAGACAGACACACAGACAGAGACACAGACAGAGAGAGAGACAGACACAGAGAGAGAGACAGACACACAGACAGACACACAGACAGACACAGAGACAGAGACAGAGAGCTGCTGCCCTGTGTCTGTGTCTGTGTCTGTGTGAGCAGCCGTTGTCATGGCGATCAATGACTTGCCTGCAGTTGCGGCACACAGCCACAGACAGAGAGGGAAGATCAGCACAGGCTTTTTAACATGGGTTTTGACTCCTCGAACAAATTGTTCTCACAGCCAAACCGTTGGTCCAAAAAAGGAAATAAAGTGATGGTGAGAGACAGCCACTTGTGGTGAACGTACGTGGTGATTTTTATATTTTTGGAGTGAAATTTGTGGTCAGGGGAGCGAGTTTAAAATGTGTTGCACTGAAGCTGTTTCCAGAAATTTCTCCTCTGAGTTTACATGGGAGTGAATGAGAGAAAAATCGGCACTCCCTTCACTTTGGAGCCACTGGGCAAAAATGTGTACGTGTGACAGACTCCATGTCAACATTTCTGTGACCAGGACAAATTTTCCTACGTTTTGTGATAGAAATTGTGTCTGTACAGTGAAAATTGTGGCCATGGCAGCGAGTTAAAGACAAAAGTTTTAGACGAGTTTTTAGAGCTCTCTCCACTCTAGCGCGAAACATTCCGTGCATAGACACCCATTATAAACGGAAAATTTCTCCACTTTTGCTCATGGTACTCTGAGAGGCACCGAGAAAAAACGATAAAAGATAGGGAAAAGATGAAAACATGAGTGAATACATGAGACCTGTGGCAACATTTGAGAGTTGGAATGGAGTCTGTAGCTCAAAGTATGGCGACACTGTAAAGGCTCGAAAAAGCCCAAAGATTGGTCTCTTTCTCCCCCCTGCTGCCATTCATTTCCAATGGGACAGCTTTCGACGACCGTCGGGACGTTTTTCTGACATCTCACCTTCAGGAGCCCACAAAATCCAAACGAAGCCAGGAATGGAAAAGTTACGAATAACTTTTGATTAGAAAGAGTTGATCTGGAATCCCTGCAAGTTTGAAGCCGGTGGGATAAACGGTGTATGAGAAGATGTTTTTTTTACGAAAGGCAGTTTTTTGCAGTTTTAAGGCAAAATCTTACTTTGAAAGGGCAATTGCGTCACTTCCTGTTGGATTTAGGTCAGGGGTCACTGCGCGTGATTTTTAGGTCTTGATGAGACGAACACGGCAGTTTTCGTTTGATGTTTCTACGACGTTCCTACAGGCCGTAGCGGCCATTTTTGTGTGCCTAGGTGGCGCTAGAGAGCTCATTTTGGCACTTTAGGGGTTAATTGTATGATTGCCTAAAATTTTTCACCAGTTCTGATGTGCGTGCCAATTTTGGTGAGTTTTTGAGCATGTTTAGGGGGTCAAATTACAGTTCAAAGAGGCGGCGGAAGAAAGAAAGAAAGAAAGAAAGAATAATAATAATAAACCTTACAAAAACAATAGTGTCCTCGCCTCCGGCGAGGACTGGTCTGCCCCTAATGAAGAGTTAAGAAGCATGAGGGTCCTCGCCTTCGGCGAGGACTCCTCTGTGAGTAGTGTTTTGGCTCTGGGCATGTTTCCTAATGAGCGTTCAAAATACAAGAGGGTCCTCGCCTTCGGCGAGGACTGCTCCCTGAGCAGTCCTCTGCCTCTAGGCTCGGTCCCTAATTAAAGCTGCAAGCAGCGTTTGGCGGGACCTCGCCCGTTTCGGACTCCAGCGAATTATTTAGAAATATCACACACATTGCTACAAACATCAGAAAATTCTCACAGAGCTGATCGTTTTGATGTTTGAATTTTTGCTGTAGCTATGTAGAAGTGATATGATAAATGCAAATTAGATGAGTGAATTTTGTCCCATCAGATTCCTGTTTCTTCATTTTGAGGATGAGATGACAAAAACAACACAACTACAGGCTGCAGTGGCCATTTTAGTGTGCCTAGGCGGCGCTAGAGAGCACATTTTGGCACTTTAGAGGTTAATTTCATGATTTGCTAAAATTGTTCACTGGTTCTGATATGCGTGCCAATGTTGGTGAGTTTTTGAGCATGTTTAGGGGGTAAATAGGATCCTCGCCTTCGGCGAGGACTACTCGCAGAGGAGTCCTCTGTCTCCAGGCTCAGACCCTAATAATGAAAAGTTTTATCATTTACAGTATGCCTTTATCCCTCATCACTTTCAAGCCACAGCCTTTGGAAATGTTGAAATGAATATTTTCCTCAAATAACTCTGGCAACTAAAGGGTTAAAATGGAGATTCTGCCGTTGTCATGTCATCAGGTAAATTTTGGAATCACACACACATCATGTTTCTGTGAGTTTGTGACAGTGGTTGCCATGATCACTAAGTAGGTGCAGCTAGGGTCAGAGTTAGAGAGTGGTTTGATCTGTCTACGAAATGCCTACAGGCCACAGTGGCCATTTTAGTGCAGCTAGGTGGCGCTAGAGAGCCCATTTTGGCACTTAATGGGTTAATAATGTGTATTTGCTATTTCAAATGAAGATTGTGCTGCTGTAATCTCTCCTGTAAAGATTGTGAGACACAGAGACACAGACAGAGACAGACACAGAGAGAGAGACAGACACAGAGACAGACACACAGACAGAGACAGAGAGAGAGACAGAGAGAGAGAGACAGACACACAGACAGACACAGAGACAGAGAGAGAGACAGACAGAGAGAGAGAGCTGCTGCCCTGTGTCTGTGTCTGTGTCTGTGTGAGCAGCCGTTGTCATGGCGATTCATGACTTGCCTGCAGTTGCGGCACACAGCCACAGACAGAGAGGGAAGATCAGCACAGGCTTTTTAACATGGGTTTTGACTCCTCGAACAAATTGTTCTCACAGCCAAACCGTTGGTCCAAAAAAGGAAATAAAGTGATGGTGAGAGACAGCCACTTGTCGTGAACGTACGTGGTGATTTTTATATTTCTGGACTCATAAATGTGGTCAGGGGAGCGAGTTTAATATGTGTTGCACTGCAGGTGTTTCTAGAAATTTCTCCTCTGAGTTTACATGGGAGTGAATGAGAGAAAAATCGGCACTCCCTTCACTTTGGAGCCACTGGGCAAAAATATGTACGTGTGACAGACTCCATGTCAACATTTCTGTAACCAGGACAAATTTTCCTACGTTTTGTGATAGAAATTGTGTCTGTACAGTGAAAATTGTGGCCATGGCAGCGAGTTAAAGACAAAAGTTTTAGACGAGTTTTTAGAGCTCTCTCCACTCTAGCGCGAAACATTCCGTGCATAGACACCCATTATAAACGGAAAATTTCTCCACTTTTGCTCATGGTACTCTGAGAGGCACCGAGAAAAAACGATAAAAGATAGGGAAAAAATGAAAACATGAGTGAATACATGAGACCTGTGGCAACATTTGAGAGTTGGAATGGAGTCTGTAGCTCAAAGTATGGCGACACTGTAAAGGCTCGAAAAAGCCCAAAGATTGGTCTCTTTCTCCCCCCTGCTGCCATTCATTTCCAATGGGACAGCTTTCGACGACCGTCTGGACGTTTTTCTGACATCTCACCTTCAGGAGCCCACAAAATCCAAACTAAGCCAGGAATGGAAAAGTTACGAATAACTTTTGATTAGAAAGAGTTGATCTGGAATCCCTGCAAGTTTGAAGCCGGTGGGATAAACGGTGTATGAGAAGATGTTTTTTTTACGAAAGGCAGTTTTTTGCAGTTTTAAGGCAAAATCTTACTTTGAAAGGGCAATTGCGTCACTTCCTGTTGGATTTAGGTCAGGGGTCACTGCGCGTGATTTTTAGGTCTTGATGAGACGAACACGGCAGTTTTCGTTTGATGTTTCTACGACGTTCCTACAGGCCGTAGCGGCCATTTTTGTGTGCCTAGGTGGCGCTAGAGAGCTCATTTTGGCACTTTAGGGGTTAATTGCATGATTGCCTAAAATTTTTCACCAGTTCTGATGTGCGTGCCAATTTTGGTGAGTTTTTGAGCATGTTTAGGGGGTCAAATTCCAGTTCAAAGAGGCGGCGGGAGAAAGAAAGAAAGAATAATAATAAACATTACAAAAACAATAGTGTCCTCGCCTCCGGCGAGGACTGGTCTGCACCTAATGAAGAGTTAAGAAGCATTAGGGTCCTCGCCTTCGGCGAGGACTCCTCTGTGAGTACTGTTTTTGGCTCTGGGCATGTTTCCTAATGAGCGTTCAAAATACAAGAGGGTCCTCGCCTTCGGCGAGGACTGCTCTCTGAGCAGTCCTCTGCCTCTAGGCTCGGTCCCTAATTAAAGCTGCAAGCAGCGTTTGGCGGGACCTCGCCTCGCGCCCATTTTGGCACATCGCCACAAACGTCAGAAAATTCTCACAGAGCTGAACGTTTTGATGTTTGAATGCTTTCTGTAGCTGTAGCTATGTAGAAGTGATATGACAATATGCAAATTAGATGAGTGAATTTTCTCCAATCAGATACATGTTTCTTCATTTTGAGGATGAGATGACAAAAACAACACAGCTACAGGCTGCAGTGGCCATTGTAGTGTGCCTAGGTGGCGCTAGAGAGCACATTTTGGCACTTTAGGGGTTAATTTCATGATTTGCTGAAATTGTTCACCGGTTCTGATATGCATGCCAATTTTGGTGATTTTTTGAGCATGTTTAGGGGGTAAATAGGGTCCTCGCCTTCGGCGAGGACTGCTCTGTCAGGAGTCCCCTGTCTCCAGGCTCGGTCCCTAATAATGAAATTTTTCTCATTTACAGTATGCCTTTGTCTCTCACCACTTTCAAGCCAGAGCCTTTGGAAATGTTGAAATTAATATTTTCCTCAAATAACTCTGGCAACTAAAGGGTTAAAATGGAGATTCTGCCGCTGTCATGTCATCAGTTAAGTTTTAGAATCACACACACATCATGTTTCTGTGACTTTGTGACAGTGGTTGCCATGATCACTAAGTAGGTGCGGCTAGGGTCAGTGTGAGAGAGTGGTTTGATCTGTCTACGACATGCCTACAGGCCACAGTGATCATTTTAGTGCAGCTAGGTGGCGCTAGAGAGCCCATTCTGGCACTTTAAGGGTTAATAATGTGTATTTGCTGTTTCAAATGAAGATTCTGCTGCTGTCATCTGTCCTGTAAAGATTGTGAGACACAGAGACGGAGACAGAGACAGACAGATACACAGACAACCAGACAGACACAGACAGAGACACACAGACAGAGAGAGAGACAGAGAGAGAGACAGACACACAGACAGACACAGACACACAGAGACAGAGAGCTGCTGCCCTGTGTCTGTGTCTGTGTGAGGAGCCGTTGTCATGGCGATTCATGACTTGCCTGCAGTTGCGGCACACAGCCACAGACAGAGAGGGAAGATCAGCACAGGCTTTTTAACATGGGTTTTTCACTCCTCGAACAAATTGTTCTCACAGCCAAACCGTTGGTCCAAAAAAGGAAATAAAGTGATGGTGAGAGACAGCCACTTGTCGTGAACGTACGTGGTGATTTTTATATTTTTTGAATGAAATTTGTGGTCAGGGGAGCGAGTTTAAAATGTGTTGCACTGAAGCTGTTTCCAGAAATTTCTCCTCTGAGTTTACATGGGAGTGAATGAGAGAAAAATCGGCACTCCCTTCACTTTGGAGCCACTGGGCAAAAATGTGTACGTGTGACAGACTCCATGTCAACATTTCTGTAACCAGGACAAATTTTCCTACGTTTTGTGATAGAAATTGTGTCTGTACAGTGAAAATTGTGGCCATGGCAGCGAGTTAAAGACAAAAGTTTCAGACGAGTTTTTAGAGCTCTCTCCACTCTAGCGCGAAACATTCCGTGCATAGACACCCATTATAAACGGAAAATTTCTCCACTTTTGCTCATGGTACTCTGAGAGGCACCGAGAAAAAACGATAAAAGATAGGGAAAAGATGAAAACATGAGTGAATACATGAGACCTGTGGCAACATTTGAGAGTTGGAATGGAGTCTGTAGCTCAAAGTATGGCGACACTGTAAAGGCTCTAAAAAGCCCAAAGATTGGTCTCTTTCTCCCCCCTGCCGCCATTCATTTCCTATGGGACAGCTTTCGACGGCCGTGAGGACGTTTTTCTGACATCTCACCTTCAGGAGCCCACAAAATCCAAACTAAACGAGGAATGGAAAAGTTACGAATAACTTTTGATTAGAAGGAGTTGATCTGGAATCCCTGCAAGTTTGAAGCCGGTGGGATAAACGGTGTATGAGAAGATGTTTATTTTAGGAAAGGCAGTTTTATGCAGTTTTAAGGCAAAATCTTACTTTGAAAGGGAAATTACGTCACTTCCTGTTGGATTTAGGTCAGGGGTCACTGCGCGTGATTTTTAGGTCTTGATGAGACAAACACAGCAGTTTTCGTCTGATGTTTCTACGACGTTCCTACAGGCCGTAGCGGCCATTTTTGTGTGCCTAGGTGGCGCTAGAGAGCTCATTTTGGCACTTTAGGGGTTAATTGCATGATTGCCTAAAATTTTTCACCAGTTCTGATGTGCGTGCCAATTTTGGTGAGTTTTTGAGCATGTTTAGGGGGTCAAATTCCAGTTCAAAGTGGCGGCGGAAGAAAGAAAGAAAGAAAGAATAATAATAATTAAAGCTGCAAGCAGCGTTTGGCGGGACCTCGCCTCGCGCCCATTTTGGCACATTGCCACAAACGTCAGAAAATTCTCACAGAGCTGAACGTTTTGATGTTTGAATGCTTTCTGTAGCTGTAGCTATGTAGAAGTGATATGACAATATGCAAATTAGATGAGTGAATTTTCTCCCATCAGATTCCTTAATTTTGAGGGTGAGATGACAAAAACAACACACCTATAGGCTGCAGTGGCCATTTTAGTGTGCCTAGGTGGCGCTACAGAGCACATTTTGGCACTTTAGGGGTTAATTTCATGATTTGCTAAAATTGTACACCGGTTCAGATATGCGTGCCAATTTTCATGAGATTTTGAGCATGTTTAGGGGGTAAATAGTGTCCTCGCCTTTGGCGAGGACTCCTCGCTGACGAGTCCTCTGTCTCCAGGCTCGGTCCCTAATAACGAAAATTTTTGTCATTTACAGTATGCCTTTATCTCTCACCACTTTCAAGCCACAACCTTTTGAAATGTTGAAATGAATATTTTCCTCAAATAAATCTGGCAACTAAAGGGTTAAAATGGAGATTCTGCCGCTGTCATGTCATCAGCTAAATTTTAGAATCACACACACATCATGTTTCTGTGAGTTTGTGACAGTGGTTGCCATGATCACTAAGTAGGTGCAGCTAGGGTCAGAGTGAGAGAGTGGTTTGATCTGTCTACGACATGCCTACAGGCCACAGTGGCCATTTTAGTGCAACTAGGTGGCGCTAGAGGGCACATTTTGGCACTTTAGCGGTTAATTTCATGATATGCTAAAATTGTTCACCGGTTCAGATATGCGTGCCAATTTTCATGAGATTTTGAGCATGTTTAGGGGGTAAATAGGATCCTCGCCTTCGGCGAGGACTACTCGCTGATGAGTCCCCTGTCTCCAGGCTCGGTCCCTAATAATGAAAAGTTTTCTCATTTACAGTATGCCTTTATCTCTCACCACTTTCAAGCCACAACCTTTTGAAATGTTGAAATGAATATTTTCCTCAAATAACTCTGGCAACTAAAGGGTTAAAATGGAGATTCTGCCGCTGTCATGTCATCAGGTAAATTTTAGAATCACACACACATCATGTTTCTGTGAGTTTGTGACAGTGGTTGCCATGATCACTAAGTAGGTGCAGCTAGGGTCAGAGTGAGAGAGTGGTTTGATCTTTCTACGACATGCCTACAGGCCACAGTGATCATTTTAGTGCAACTAGGTGGCGCTAGAGAGCCCATTTTGGCACTTTAAGGGTTAATAATGTGTACTTGCTGTTTCAAATGAAGATTGTGCTGCTGTAATCTAGCCTGTAAAGATTGTGAGACACAGACACAGAGACAGACACACAGACATAGACACAGACAGAGACAGAGAGAGAGACAGACACACAGACAGACACACAGACAGAGACAGACACACAGACAGAGACCGACACAGAGACAGAGAGAGAGACAGAGACAGAGAGCTGCTGCCCTGTGTCTGTGTCTGTGTGAGCAGCCGTTGTCATGGCGATTCATGACTTGCCTGCAGTTGCGGCACACAGCCACAGACAGAGAGGGAAGATCAGCACAGGCTTTTTAACATGGGTTTTGACTCCTCGAACAAATTGTTCTCACAGCCAAACCGTTGGTCCAAAAAAGGAAATAAAGTGATGGTGAGAGACAGCCACTTGTCGTGAACGTACGTGGTGATTTTTATATTTCTGGACTCATAAATGTGGTCAGGGGAGCGAGTTTAAAATGTGTTGCACTGCAGGTGTTTCTAGAAATTTCTCGTCTGAGTTTACATGGGAGTGAATGAGAGAAAAATCGGCACTCCCTTCACTTTGGAGCCACTGGGCAAAAATGTGTACGTGTGACAGACTCCATGTCAACATTTCTGTAACCAGGACAAATTTTCCTACGTTTTGTGATAGAAATTGTGTCTGTACAGTGAAAATTGTGGCCATGGCAGCGAGTTAAAGACAAAAGTTTTAGACGAGTTTTTAGAGCTCTCTCCACTCTAGCGCGAAACATTCCGTGCATAGACACCCATTATAAACGGAAAATTTCTCCACTTTTGCTCATGGTACTCTGAGAGGCACCGAGAAAAAACGATAAAAGATAGGGAAAAGATGAAAACATGAGTGAATACATGAGACCTGTGGCAACATTTGAGAGTTGGAATGGAGTCTGTAGCTCAAAGTATGGCGACACTGTAAAGGCTCGAAAAAGCCCAAAGATTGGTCTCTTTCTCCCCCCTGCTGCCATTCATTTCCAATGGGACAGCTTTCGACGACCGTCTGGACGTTTTTCTGACATCTCACCTTCAGGAGCCCACAAAATCCAAACGAAGCCAGGAATGGAAAAGTTACGAATAACTTTTGATTAGAAAGAGTTGATCTGGAATCCCTGCAAGTTTGAAGCCGGTGGGATAAACGGTGTATGAGAAGATGTTTTTTTTAGGAAATGCAGTTTTATGCAGTTTTAAGGCAAAATCTTACTTTGAAAGGGCAATTACGTCACTTCCTGTTGGATTTAGGTCAGGGGTCACTGCGCGTGATTTTTAGGTCTTGATGAGACAAACACAGCAGTTTTCGTCTGATGTTTCTACGACGTTCCTACAGGCCGTAGCGGCCATTTTTGTGTACCTAGGGGGCGCTAGAGAGCTCATTTTGGCACTTTAGGGGTTAATTGCATGATTGCCTAAAATTTTTCACCAGTTCTGATGTGCGTGCCAATTTTGGTGAGTTTTTGAGCATGTTTAGGGGGTCAAATTCCAGTTCAAAGAGGCGGCGGAAGAAAGAAAGAAAGAAAGAAAGAAAGAAAGAAATAATAATAAACCTTCCAAAAACAATAGTGCATTCCTCGCCTTCGGCGAGGACTGCTCTTCCTCCAATGAACAGTTTGGAAGCATGATGGTCCTCGCCTTTGGCGAGGACTCCTCTGTGAGTAGTGTTTTTGGCTCTGGGCATGTTTCCTAATGAGCGTTCAAAATACAAGAGGGTCCTCGCCTTCGGCGAGGACTGCTCTCTGAGCAGTCCTCTGCCTCTAGGCTCGGTCCCTAATTAAAGCTGCAAGCAGCGTTTGGCGGGACCTCGCCCGTTTCGGCCTCCAGCGAATTATTTAGAAATATCACACACATTGCCACAAACATCAGAAAATTGTCACAGAGCTGATCGTTTTGATGTTTGAATTTTTGCTGTAGCTATGTAGAAGTGATATGACAATATGCAAATTAGATGAGTGAATTTTCTCCCATCAGATTCCTGTTTCTTCATTTTGAGGATGAGATGACAAAAACAGCACAGATACAGGTTGCAGTGGCCATTTTAGTGTGGCTAGGCAGCGCTAGAGGGCACATTTTGGCAGTTTAGGGGTTAATTTCATGATTAGCTAAAATTGTTTACCGGTTCTGATATGCGTGCCAATTTTCGTGAGTTATTGAGCATGTTTAGGGGGTAAATAGGGTCCTCGCCTTCGGCGAGGACTACTCGCGGAGGAGTCCTCTGTCTTCAGGCTCGGTCCCTAATAATGAAAAGTTTTCTCATTTACAGTATGCCTTTATCTCTCACCACTTTCAAGCCAGAGCATATTGAAATGTAGAAATGAATATTTTCCTCAAATAACTCTGGCAACTAAAGGGATAAAATGGAGATTCTGCCGCTGTCATGTCATCAGGTAAATTTTAGAATCACACACACATCATGTTTCTGTGACTTTGTGACAGTGGTTGCCATGATCACTAAGTAGGTGCAGCTAGGGTCAGAGTGAGAGAGTGGTTTGATCTGTCTACGACATGCCTACAGGCCACAGTGATCTTTTTAGTGCACCTAGGTGGCGCTAGAGAGCCCATTTTGGCACTTTAGGGGTTAATAATGTGCACTTCCTGTTTCAAATGAAGATTGTGCTGCTGTAATCTGTCCTGTAAAGATTGTGAGACACAGAGACACAGACAGACACACAGACAGAGACACAGACAGAGAGAGAGACAGACACAGAGAGAGAGACAGACAGACACACAGACAGAGACAGAGACAGAGAGCTGCTGCCCTGTGTCTGTGTCTGTGTCTGTGTGAGCAGCCGTTGTCATGGCGATTATTGACTTGCCTGCAGTTGCGGCACACAGACACAGACAGAGAGGGAAGATCAGCACAGGCTGTTTAACATGGGCTTTGACTCCTCGAACAAATTGTTCTCACAGCCAAACCGTTGGTCCAAAAAAGGAAATAAAGTAATGATGAGAGACAGCCACTTGTCGTGAACGTACGTGGTGAATTTTATATTTCTGGAGTCAAATTTGTGGTCAGGGGAGTGAGTTTAAAATGTGTTGCACTGAAGCTGTTTCCAGTTAGTCTCTTTCTCCCCCCTGCCGCCATTCATTTCCTATGGGACAGCTTTCGACGGCCGTCAGGACGTTTTTCTGACATCTCACCTTCAGGAGCCCACAAAATCCAAACGAAACGAGGAATGGAAAAGTTACGAATAACTTTTGATTAGAAGGAGTTGATCTAGAGTCCCTTCAAGTTTGAAGCCGGTGGGATAAACGGTGTATGAGAAGATGTTTTTTTTAGAAAAGGCAGTTGTTGTTTTTTTGGAATCACACACACATCATGTTTCTGTGAGTTTGTGACAGTGGTTGCCATGATCACTAAGTAGGTGCAGCTAGGGTCAGAGTGAGAGAGTGGTTTGATCTGTCTACAACATGCCTACAGGCCACAGTGGCCATTTTAGTGCAACTAGGTGGCGCTAGAGAGCCCATTTTGGCACTTTATGGGTTAAAAATGTGTATTTGCTGTTTCAAATGAAGATTGTGCTGCTGTAATCTGTCCTGTAAAGATTGTGAGACACAGAGACAGAGACAGACACAGAGACAGACAAACAGACAGAGACAGAGACAGAGACAGAGAGAGAGACAGACACAGACAGAAACAGAGAGAGAGACAGGCACACAGACAGAGAGAGAGACAGAGAGCTGCTGCCCTGTGTCTGTGTCTGTGTCTGTGTGAGGAGCCGTTGTCATGGCGATTCATGACTTGCCTGCAGTTGCGGCACACAGCCACAGACAGAGAGGGAAGATCAGCACAGGCTGTTTAACATGGGTTTTGACTCCTCGAACAAATTGTTCTCACAGCCAAACCGTTGGTCCAAAAAAGGAATTAAAGTGATGGTGAGAGACAGCCACTTGTCTTGAACGTACGTGGTGATTTTTATATTTTTGGAGTGAAATTTGTGGTCAGGGGAGCGAGTTTAAAATGTGTTGCACTGCAGGTGTTTCCAGAAATTTCTCCTCTGAGTTTACATGGGAGTGAATGAGAGAAAAATCGGCACTCCCTTCACTTTGGAGCCACTGGGCAAAAATGTGTACGTGTGACAGACTCCATGTCAACATTTCTGTAACCAGGACAAATTTTCCTACGTTTTGTGATAGAAATTGTGTCTGTACAGTGAAAATTGTGGCCATGGCAGCGAGTTAAAGACAAAAGTTTTAGACGAGTTTTTAGAGCTCTCTCCACTCTAGCGCGAAACATTCCGTGCATAGACACCCATTATAAACGGAAAATTTCTCCACTTTTGCTCATGGTACTCTGAGAGGCACCGAGAAAAAACGATAAAAGATAGGGAAAAGATGAAAACATGAGTGAATACATGAGACCTGTGGCAACATTTGAGAGTTGGAATGGAGTCTGTAGCTCAAAGTATGGCGACACTGTAAAGGCTCGAAAAAGCCCAAAGATTGGTCTCTTTCTCCCCCCTGCCGCCATTCATTTCCAATGGGACAGCTGTCGACGACCGTCTGGACGTTTTTCTGACATCTCACCTTCAGGAGCCCACAAAATCCAAACGAAGCCAGGAATGGAAAAGTTACGAATAACTTTTGATTAGAAAGAGTTGATCTGGAATCCCTGCAAGTTTGAAGCCGGTGGGATAAACGGTGTATGAGAAGATGTTTTTTTTAGGAAATGCAGTTTTATGCAGTTTTAAGGCAAAATCTTACTTTGAAAGGGCAATTACGTCACTTCCTGTTGGATTTAGGTCAGGGGTCACAGCGCGTGATTTTTAGGTCTTGATGAGACAAACACAGCAGTTTTCGTCTGATGTTTCTACGACGTTCCTACAGGCCGTAGCGGCCATTTTTGTGTGCCTAGGTGGCGCTAGAGAGCTCATTTTGGCACTTTAGGGGTTAATTGCATGATTGCCTAAAATTTTTCACCAGTTCTGATGTGCGTGCCAATTTTGGTGAGTTTTTGAGCATGTTTAGGGGGTCAAATTCCAGTTCAAAGAGGCGGCGGAAGAAAGAAATAATAATAATAATAATAATAAACCTTCCAAAAACAATAGTGTCCTCGCCTTCGGCGAGGACTAGGACTACTCTTCCTCAAATGAACAGTTTAGAAGCATTAAGGTCCTCGCCTTCGGCGAGGACTCCTCTGTGAGTAGTGTTTTTGGCTCTGGGCATGTTTCCTAATGAACGTTCAAAATACAAGAGGGTCCTCGCCTTCGGCGAGGACTGCTCCCTGAGCAGTCCTCTGCCTCTAGGCTCGGTCCCTAATTAAAGCTGCAAGCAGCGTTTGGCGGGACCTCGCCCGTTTCGGACTCCAGCAAATTATTTAGAAATATCACACACATTGCTACAAACATCAGAAAATTCTCACAGAGCTGATCGTTTTGATGTTTGAATTTTTGCTGTAGCTGTAGCTATGTAGAAGTGATATCACAATATGCAAATTAGATGAGTGAATGTTCTCCCATGAGATTCCTTAATTTTGAGGATGAGATGACAAAAACAACACACCTATAGGCTGCAGTGGTCATTTTAGTGTGTCTAGGTGGCGCTAGAGAGCACATTTTGTCACTTTAGGGGTTAATTTCATGATTATCATAAATTGTTCACTGGTTCTGATATGCTTGCCAATTTTCATGAGTTTTTGAGCATGTTTAGGGGGTAAATAGGATCCTCGCGTTCGGCGAGGACTACTCGCGGAGGAGTCCTCTGTCTCCAGGCTCGGTGCCTAATAATGAAAAGTTTTCTCATTTACAGTATGTCTTTGTCTCTCACCACTTTCAAGCCACAGCCTTTGGAAATGTTGAAATGAATATTTTCCTCAAATAACTCTGGCAACTAAAGGGTTAAAATGGAGATTCTGCCGCTGTCATGTCATCAGGTAAATTTTAGAATCACACACACATCATGTTTCTGTGAGTTTGTGACAGTGGTTGCCATGATCACTAAGTAGGTGCAGCTAGGGTCAGAGTGAGAGAGTGGTTTGATCTTTCTACGACATGCCTACAGGCCACAGTGATCATTTTAGTGCAACTAGGTGGCGCTAGAGAGCCCATTTTGGCACTTTAAGGGTTAATAATGTGTACTTGCTGTTTCAAATGAAGATTGTGCTGCTGTAATCTGTCCTGTAAAGATTGTGAGACACAGACACAGAGACAGACACACAGACATAGACACAGACAGAGACAGAGAGAGAGACAGACACACAGACAGACACACAGACAGAGACAGACACACAGACAGAGACAGACACAGACACAGAGACAGAGAGCTGCTGCCCTGTGTCTGTGTCTGTGTCTGTGTGAGCAGCCGTTGTCATGGCGATTCATGACTTGCCTGCAGTTGCGGCACACAGCCACAGACAGAGAGGGAAGATCAGCACAGGCTTTTTAACATGGGTTTTGACTCCTCAAACAAATTGTTCTCACAGCCAAACCGTTGGTCCAAAAAAGGAAATAAAGTGATGGTGAGAGACAGCCACTTGTCGTGAACGTACGTGGTGATTTTTTATATTTTTGGAGTGAAATTTGTGGTCAGGGGAGCGAGTTTAAAATGTGTTGCACTGAAGCTGTTTCCAGAAATTTCTCCTCTGAGTTTACATGGGAGTGAATGAGAAAAAAATCGGCACTCCCTTCACTTTGGAGCCACTGGGCAAAAATGTGTACGTGTGACAGACTCCATGTCAACATTTCTGTAACCAGGACAAATTTTCCTACGTTTTGTGATAGAAATTGTGTCTGTACAGTGAAAATTGTGGCCATGGCAGCGAGTTAAAGACAAAAGTTTTAGACGAGTTTTTAGAGCTCTCTCCACTCTAGCGCGAAACATTCCGTGCATAGACACCCATTATAAACGGAAAATTTCTCCACTTTTGCTCATGGTACTCTGAGAGGCACCGAGAAAAAACGATAAAAGATAGGGAAAAGATGAAAACATGAGTGAATACATGAGACCTGTGGCAACATTTGAGAGTTGGAATGGAGTCTGTAGCTCAAAGTATGGCGACACTGTAAATGCTAGAAAAAGCCCAAAGATTAGTCTCTTTCTCCCCCCTGCTGCCATTCATTTCCAATGGGACAGCTTTCGACGACCGTCTGGACGTTTTTCTGACATCTCACCTTCAGGAGCCCACAGAATCCAAACGAAGCCAGGAATGGAAAAGTTACGAATAACTTTTGATTAGAAAGAGTTGATCTGGAATCCCTGCAAGTTTGAAGCCGGTGGGATAAACGGTGTATGAGAAGATGTTTTTTTTATGAAAGGCAGTTTTTTGCAGTTTTAAGGCAAAATCTTACTTTGAAAGGGCAATTGCGTCACTTCCTGTTGGATTTAGGTCAGGGGTCACTGCGCGTGATTTTTAGGTCTTGATGAGACAAACACGGCAGTTTTCGTCTGATGTTTCTACGACGTTCCTACAGGCCGTAGCGGCCATTTTTGTGTGCCTAGGTGGCGCTAGAGAGCTCATTTTGGCACTTTAGGGGTTAATTGCATGATTGCCTAAAATTTTTCACCAGTTCTGATGTGCGTGCCAATTTTGGTGAGTTTTTGAGCATGTTTAGGGGGTCAAATTCCAGTTCAAAGAGGCGGCGGAAGAAAGAAAGAAAGAAAGAAAGAAAGAATAATAATAATTAAAGCTGCAAGCAGCGTTTGGCGGGACCTCGCCCGTTTCGGACTCCAGCGAATTATTTAGAAATATCACACACATTGCTACAAACATCAGAAAATTCTCACAGAGCTGATCGTTTTGATGTTTGAATTTTTGCTGTAGCTATGTAGAAGTGATATGATAAATGCAAATTAGATGAGTGAATTTTGTCCCATCAGATTCCTGTTTCTTCATTTTGAGGATGAGATGACAAAAACAACACAACTACAGGCTGCAGTGGCCATTTTAGTGTGCCTAGGCGGCGCTAGAGAGCACATTTTGGCACTTTAGAGGTTAATTTCATGATTTGCTAAAATTGTTCACTGGTTCTGATATGCGTGCCAATGTTGGTGAGTTTTTGAGCATGTTTAGGGGGTAAATAGGATCCTCGCCTTCGGCGAGGACTACTCGCAGAGGAGTCCTCTGTCTCCAGGCTCAGACCCTAATAATGAAAAGTTTTATCATTTACAGTATGCCTTTATCCCTCATCACTTTCAAGCCACAGCCTTTGGAAATGTTGAAATGAATATTTTCCTCAAATAACTCTGGCAATTAAAGGGTTAAAATGGAGATTCTGCCGTTGTCATGTCATCAGGTAAATTTTGGAATCACACACACATCATGTTTCTGTGAGTTTGTGACAGTGGTTGCCATGATCACTAAGTAGGTGCAGCTAGGGTCAGAGTTAGAGAGTGGTTTGATCTGTCTACGAAATGCCTACAGGCCACAGTGGCCATTTTAGTGCAGCTAGGTGGCGCTAGAGAGCCCATTTTGGCACTTAATGGGTTAATAATGTGTATTTGCTATTTCAAATGAAGATTGTGCTGCTGTAATCTCTCCTGTAAAGATTGTGAGACACAGAGACACAGACAGAGACAGACACAGAGAGAGAGACAGACACAGAGACAGACACAGAGACAGACACACAGACAGAGACAGAGAGAGAGACAGAGAGAGAGAGACAGACACACAGACAGACACAGAGACAGAGACAGAGAGCTGCTGCCCTGTGTCTGTGTCTGTGTCTGTGTGAGCAGCCGTTGTCATGGTGATAATGACTTGCCTGCAGTTGCGGCACACAGCCACAGACAGAGAGGGAAGATCAGCACAGGCTTTTTAACATGGGTTTTGACTCCTCGAACAAATTGTTCTCACAGCCAAACCGTTGGTCCAAAAAAGGAAATAAAGTGATGGTGAGAGACAGCCACTTGTCGTGAACGTACGTGGTGATTTTTATATTTTTGGAGTGAAATTTGTGGTCAGGGGAGCGAGTTTAAAATGTGTTGCACTGAAGCTGTTTCCAGAAATTTCTCCTCTGAGTTTACATGGGAGTGAATGAGAGAAAAATCGGCACTCCCTTCACTTTGGAGCCACTGGGCAAAAATGTGTACGTGTGACAGACTCCATGTCAACATTTCTGTAACCAGGACAAATTTTCCTACGTTTTGTGATAGAAATTGTGTCTGTACAGTGAAAATTGTGGCCATGGCAGCGAGTTAAAGACAAAAGTTTTAGACGAGTTTTTAGAGCTCTCTCCACTCTAGCGCGAAACATTCCGTGCATAGACACCCATTATAAACGGAAAATTTCTCCACTTTTGCTCATGGTACTCTGAGAGGCACCGAGAAAAAACGATAAAAGATAGAGAAAAGATGAAAACATGAGTGAATACACGAGACCTGTGGCAACATTTGAGAGTTGGAATGGAGTCTGTAGCTCAAAGTATGGCGACACTGTAAAGGCTCGAAAAAGCCCAAAGATTGGTCTCTTTCTCCCCCCTGCCGCCATTCATTTCCTATGGGACAGCTTTCGACGGCCGTAAGGACGTTTTTCTGACATCTCACCTTCAGGAGCCCACAAAATCCAAACGAAGCCAGGAATGGAAAAGTTACGAATAACTTTTGATTAGAAGGAGTTGATCTGGAATCCCTGCAAGTTTGAAGCCGGTGGGATAAACGGTGTATGAGAAGATGTTTATTTTAGGAAAGGCAGTTTTATGCAGTTTTAAGGCAAAATCTTACTTTGAAAGGGAAATTACGTCACTTCCTGTTGGATTTAGGTCAGGGGTCACAGCGCGTGATTTTTAGGTCTTGATGAGACAAACACAGCAGTTTTCGTCTGATGTTTCTACGACGTTCCTACAGGCCGTAGCGGCCATTTTTGTGTGCCTAGGTGGCGCTAGAGAGCTCATTTTGGCACTTTAGGGGTTAATTGCATGATTGCCTAAAATTTTTCACCAGTTCTGATGTGCGTGCCAATTTTGGTGAGTTTTTGAGCATGTTTAGGGGGTCAAATTCCAGTTCAAAGAGGCGGCGGAAGAAAGAAAGAAATAATAATAATAATTAAAGCTGCAAGCAGCGTTTGGCGGGACCTCGCCTCGCGCCCATTTTGGCACATCGCCACAAACGTCAGAAAATTCTCACAGAGCTGAACGTTTTGATGTTTGAGTGCTTTTTGTAGCTGTGGCTATGTAGAAGTGATCTGACAATATGCAAATTAGATGAGTGAATTTTCTCCAATCAGATACATGTTTCTTCATTTTGAGGATGAGATGACAAAAACAACACAGCTACAGGCTGCAGTGGCCATTGTAGTGTGCCTAGGTGGCGCTAGAGAGCACATTTTGGCACTTTAGGGGTTAATTTCATGATTTGCTGAAATTGTTCACCGGTTCTGATATGCATGCCAATTTTGGTGATTTTTTGAGCATGTTTAGGGGGTAAATAGGGTCCTCGCCTTCGGCGAGGACTGCTCTGTCAGGAGTCCCCTGTCTCCAGGCTCGGTCCCTAATAATGAAATTTTTCTCATTTACAGTATGCCTTTGTCTCTCACCACTTTCAAGCCAGAGCCTTTGGAAATGTTGAAATTAATATTTTCCTCAAATAACTCTGGCAACTAAAGGGTTAAAATGGAGATTCTGCCGCTGTCATGTCATCAGTTAAGTTTTAGAATCACACACACATCATGTTTCTGTGACTTTGTGACAGTGGTTGCCATGATCACTAAGTAGGTGCGGCTAGGGTCAGTGTGAGAGAGTGGTTTGATCTGTCTACAACATGCCTACAGGCCACAGTGATCATTTTAGTGCAGCTAGGTGGCGCTAGAGAGCCCATTCTGGCACTTTAAGGGTTAATAATGTGTATTTGCTGTTTCAAATGAAGATTCTGCTGCTGTCATCTGTCCTGTAAAGATTGTGAGACACAGAGACGGAGACAGAGACAGACAGATACACAGACAACCAGACAGACACAGACAGAGACACACAGACAGAGAGAGAGACAGAGAGAGAGACAGACACACAGACAGACACAGACACACAGACAGAGACAGACACACAGACAGACACACAGACAGACACAGACACAGAGACAGAGACAGAGACAGAGAGCTGCTGCCCTGTGTCTGTGTCTGTGTCTGTGTGAGGAGCCGTTGTCATGGCGATTCATGACTTGCCTGCAGTTGCGGCACACAGCCACAGACAGAGAGGGAAGATCAGCACAGGCTGTTTAACATGGGTTTTTCAGTCCTCGAACAAATTGTTCTCACAGCCAAACCGTTGGTCCAAAAAAGGAAATAAAGTGATGGTGAGAGACAGCCACTTGTCGTGAACGTACGTGGTGATTTTTATATTTTTTGAATGAAATTTGTGGTCAGGGGAGCGAGTTTAAAATGTGTTGCACTGAAGCTGTTTCCAGAAATTTCTCCTCTGAGTTTACATGGGAGTGAATGAGAGAAAAATCGGCACTCCCTTCACTTTGGAGCCACTGGGCAAAAATGTGTACGTGTGACAGACTCCATGTCAACATTTCTGTAACCAGGACAAATTTTCCTACGTTTTGTGATAGAAATTGTGTCTGTACAGTGAAAATTGTGGCCATGGCAGCGAGTTAAAGACAAAAGTTTTAGACGAGTTTTTAGAGCTCTCTCCACTCTAGCGCGAAACATTCCGTGCATAGACACCCATTATAAACGGAAAATTTCTCCACTTTTGCTCATGATACACTGAGAGGCACCGAGAAAAAACGATAAAAGATAGGGAAAAGATGAAAACATGACTGAATACATGAGACCTGTGGCAACATTTGAGAGTTGGAATGGAGTCTGTAGCTCAAAGTATGGAGACACTGTAAAGGCTCGAAAAAGCCCAAAGATTAGTCTCTTTCTCCCCCCTGCTGCCATTCATTTCTTATGGGACAGCTTTCGACGGCCGTCAGGACGTTTTTCTGACATCTCACCTTCAGGAGCCCACAAAATCCAAACGAAGCCAGGAATGGAAAAGTTACGAATAACTTTTGATTAGAAGGAGTTGATCTGGAATCCCTGCAAGTTTGAAGCCGGTGGGATAAACGGTGTATGAGAAGATGTTTTTTTTACGAAAGGCAGTTTTATGCAGTTTTAAGGCAAAATCTTACTTTGAAAGGGAAATTACGTCACTTCCTGTTGGATTTAGGTCAGGGGTCACAGCGCGTGATTTTTAGGTCTTGATGAGACAAACACAGCAGTTTTCGTCTGATGTTTCTACGACGTTCCTACAGCCCGTAGTGGCCATTTTTGTGTGCCTAGGTGGCGCTAGAGAGCTCATTTTGGCACTTTAGGGGTTAATTGCATGATTGCCTAAAATTTTTCACCAGTTCTGATGTGCGTGCCAATTTTGGTGAGTTTTTGAGCATGTTTAGGGGGTCAAATTCCAGTTCAAAGAGGCGGCGGAAGAAAGAAATAATAATAATAATAATAATAAACCTTCCAAAAACAATAGTGTCCTCGCCTTCGGCGAGGACTAGGACTACTCTTCCTCAAATGAACAGTTTAGAAGCATTAAAGTCCTCGCCTTCGGCGAGGACTCCTCTGTGAGTAGTGTTTTTGGCTCTGGGCATGTTTCCTAATGAACGTTCAAAATACAAGAGGGTCCTCGCCTTCGGCGAGGACTGCTCCCTGAGCAGTCCTCTGCCTCTAGGCTCGGTCCCTAATTAAAGCTGCAAGCAGCGTTTGGCGGGACCTCGCCTCGCGCCCATTTTGGCACATTGCCACAAACGTCAGAAAATTCTCACAGAGCTGAACGTTTTGATGTTTGAATGCTTTCTGTAGCTGTAGCTATGTAGAAGTGATATGACAATATGCAAATTAGATGAGTGAATTTTCTCCCATCAGATTCCTTAATTTTGAGGATGAGATGACAAAAACAACACACCTATAGGCTGCAGTGGCAATTTTAGTGTGCCTAGGTGGCGCTACAGAGCACATTTTGGCACTTTAGGGATTAATTTCATGATTTGCTAAAATTGTACACCGGTTCAGATATGCGTGCCAATTTTCATGAGATTTTGAGCATGTTTAGGGGGTAAATAGTGTCCTCGCCTTTGGCGAGGACTCCTCGCTGATGAGTCCTCTGTCTCCAGGCTCGGTCCCTAATAACGAAAATTTTTGTCATTTACAGTATGCCTTTATCTCTCACCACTTTCAAGCCACAACCTTTTGAAATGTTGAAATGAATATTTTCCTCAAATAAATCTGGCAACTAAAGGGTTAAAATGGAGATTCTGCCGCTGTCATGTCATCAGCTAAATTTTAGAATCACACACACATCATGTTTCTGTGAGTTTGTGACAGTGGTTGCCATGATCACTAAGTAGGTGCAGCTAGGGTCAGAGTGAGAGAGTGGTTTGATCTGTCTACGACATGCCTACAGGCCACAGTGAACATTTTATTGCAGGTAGGTGGCGCTAGAGAGCCCATTTTGGCACTTTAAGGGTTAATAATGTGTACTTGCTGTTTCAAATGAAGATTGTGCTGCTGTAATCTAGCCTGTAAAGATTGTGAGACACAGAGACACAGACAGACACACAGACAGAGACAGAGACAGAGAGCTGCTGCCCTGTGTCTGTGTCTGTGTCTGTGTGAGCAGCCGTTGTCATGGCGATTCATGACTTGCCTGCAGTTGCGGCACACAGACACAGACAGAGAGGGAAGATCAGCACAGGCTTTTTAACATGGGTTTTGACTCCTCGAACAAATTGTTCTCACAGCCAAACCGTTGGTCCAAAAAAGGAAATAAAGTAATGATGAGAGACAGCCACTTGTCGTGAACGTACGTGGTGAATTTTATATTTCTGGAGTCAAATTTGTGGTCAGGGGAGTGAGTTTAAAATGTGTTGCACTGAAGCTGTTTCCAGTTAGTCTCTTTCTCCCCCCTGCCGCCATTCATTTCCTATGGGACAGCTTTCGACGGCCGTCAGGACGTTTTTCTGACATCTCACCTTCAGGAGCCCACAAAATCCAAACGAAACGAGGAATGGAAAAGTTACGAATAACTTTTGATTAGAAGGAGTTGATCTAGAGTCCCTTCAAGTTTGAAGCCGGTGGGATAAACGGTGTATGAGAAGATGTTTTTTTTAGAAAAGGCAGTTTTTTTTTTTTGGAATCACACACACATCATGTTTCTGTGAGTTTGTGACAGTGGTTGCCATGATCACTAAGTAGGTACAGCTAGGGTCAGAGTGAGAGAGTGGTTTGATCTGTCTACGACATGCCTACAGGCCACAGTGGCCATTTTAGTGCAACTAGGTGGCGCTAGAGAGCCCATTTTGGCACTTTATGGGTTAATAATGTGTATTTGCTGTTTCAAATGAAGATTGTGCTGCTGTAATCTGTCCTGTAAAGATTGTGAGACACAGAGACAGAGACAGACACAGAGACAGACAAACAGACAGAGACAGAGACAGAGAGAGAGACAGACACAGACACAGACAGAGAGAGAGACAGACACAGAGACAGACACACAGACAGACAGAGACAGAGACAGAGAGAGAGACAGACACACAGACAGACAAGCAGACAGAGACAGAGAGAGAGACAGACACAGACACACAGACAGAGACAGAGAGAGAGACACAGACAGAGAGCTGCTGCCCTGTGTCTGTGTCTGTGTCTGTGTGAGCAGCCGTTGTCATGGCGATTCATGACTTGCCTGCAGTTGCGGCACACAGCCACAGACAGGGAGGGAAGATCAGCACAGGCTGTTTAACATGGGTTTTGACTCCTCGAACAAATTGTTCTCACAGCCAAACCGTTGGTCCAAAAAAGGAAATAAAGTGATGGTGAGAGACAGCCACTTGTCGTGAACGTATGTGGTGATTTTTATATTTTTGGAGTGAAATTTGTGGTCAGGGGAGCGAGTTTAAAATGTGTTGCACTGCAGCTGTTTCCAGAAATTTCTCCTCTGAGTTTACATGGGAGTGAATGAGAAAAAAATCGGCACTCCCTTCACTTTGGAGCCACTGGGCAAAAATGTGTACGTGTGACAGACTCCATGTCAACATTTCTGTAACCAGGACAAATTTTCCTACGTTTTGTGATAGAAATTGTGTCTGTACAGTGAAAATTGTGGCCATGGCAGCGAGTTAAAGACAAAAGTTTTAGACGAGTTTTTAGAGCTCTCTCCACTCTAGCGCGAAACATTCCGTGCATAGACACCCATTATAAACGGAAAATTTCTCCACTTTTGCTCATGGTACTCTGAGAGGCACCGAGAAAAAACGATAAAAGATAGGGAAAAGATGAAAACATGAGTGAATACATGAGACCTGTGGCAACATTTGAGAGTTGGAATGGAGTCTGTAGCTCAAAGTATGGCGACACTGTAAAGGCTCCAAAAAGCCCAAAGATTGGTCTCTTTCTCCCCCCTGCCGCCATTCATTTCCAATGGGACAGCTTTCGACGGCCGTGAGGACGTTTTTCTGACATCTCACCTTCAGGAGCCCACAAAATCCAAACGAAGCCAGGAATGGAAAAGTTACGAATAACTTTTGATTAGAAAGAGTTGATCTGGAATCCCTGCAAGTTTGAAGCCGGTGGGATAAACGGTGTATGAGAAGATGTTTTTTTTACGAAAGGCAGTTTTTTGCAGTTTTAAGGCAAAATCTTACTTTGAAAGGGAAATTACGTCACTTCCTGTTGGATTTAGGTCAGGGGTCACTGCGCGTGATTTTTAGGTCTTGATGAGACAAACACAGCAGTTTTCGTCTGATGTTTCTACGACGTTCCTACAGGCCGTAGCGGCCATTTTTGTGTGCCTAGGTGGCGCTAGAGAGCTCATTTTGGCACTTTAGGGGTTAATTGCATGATTGCCTAAAATTTTTCACCAGTTCTGATGTGCGTGCCAATTTTGGTGAGTTTTTGAGCATGTTTAGGGGGTCAAATTACAGTTCAAAGAGGCGGCGGAAGAAAGAAATAATAATAATAATAAACATTACAAAAACAATAGTGTTTCCTCGCCTTCGGCGAGGACTACTCAGCCCCCAGTTGACAGTTAAGAAGCATTAGGGTCCTCGCCTTCGGCGAGGACTCCTCTGTGAGTAGTGTTTTTGGCTCTGGGCATGTTTCCTAATGAGCGTTCAAAATACAAGAGGGTCCTCGCCTTCGGCGAGGACTGCTCTCTGAGCAGTCCTCTGCCTCTAGGCTCGGTCCCTAATTAAAGCTGCAAGCAGCGTTTGGCGGGACCTCGCCTCGCGTCCATTTTGGCACATTGCCACAAACGTCAGAAAATTCTCACAGAGCTGAACGTTTTGATGTTTGAATGCTTTCTGTAGCTGTAGCTATGTAGAAGTGATCTGACAATATGCAAATTAGATGAGTGAATTTTCTCCCATCAGATTCCTGTTCCTTCATTTTAAGGGTGAGATGACAAAAACAAACAGCTACAGGCTGCAATGGCCATTTTTGTGTGCCTAGGTGGCGCTAGAGAGCACATTTTGGCAGTTTAGGGGTTAATTTCATGATTTGCTAAAATTATTCACTGGTTCTGATATGCGTGCCAATTTTGGTGAGTTTTTGAGCATGTTTAGGGGGTAAATAGGGTCCTCGCCTTCGGCGAGGACTACTCACGGAGGAGTCCTTTGTCTCCAGGCTCGGTCCCTCATAATGAAAAGTTTTCTCATTTACAGTATGCCTTTATCTCTCACCACTTTCAAGCCACAGCATATTGAAATGTAGAAATGAACATTTTCCTCAAATAACTCTGGCAACTAAAGGGTTAAAATGGAGATTCTGCCGCTGTCATGTCATCAGGTAAATTTTAGAATCACACACACATCATGTTTCTGTGAGTTTGTGACAGTGGTTGCCATGATCACTAAGTAGGTGCAGCTAGGGTCAGAGTGAGAGAGTGGTTTGATCTGTCTACGACATGCCTACAGGCCACAGTGATCATTTTAGTGCAACTAGGTGGCGCTAGAGGGCACATTTTGGCACTTTATGGGTTAATAATGTGTATTTGCTGTTTCAAATGAAGATTGTGCTGCTGTAATCTGTCCTGTAAAGATTGTGAGACACAGAGACACAGACACATAGACATAGACACAGACAGAGAGAGAGACAGACACAGAGAGAGAGACAGACACAGAGACAGACACACAGACAGACACACAGACAGAGACAGAGACAGAGAGAGAGACAGAGACAGAGAGAGAGACAGACACACAGACAGAGACACAGACAGAGAGAGAGACAGACACAGAGAGAGAGACAGACACAGAGACAGACACACAGACAGACACACAGACAGAGACACAGAGAGAGACACAGACAGAGACAGAGACAGAGAGCTGCTGCCCTGTGTCTGTGTCTGTGTCTGTGTGAGCAGCCGTTGTCATGGCGATAATGACTTGCCTGCAGTTGCGGCACACAGACACAGACAGAGAGGGAAGATCAGCACAGGCTTTTTAACATGGGTTTTGACTCCTCGAACAAATTGTTCTCACAGCCAAACCGTTGGTCCAAAAAAGAAAATAAAGTGATGGTGAGAGACAGCCACTTGTCGTGAACGTACGTGGTGATTTTTATATTTCTGGACTCATAAATGTGGTCAGGGGAGCGAGTTTAAAATGTGTTGCACTGCAGGTGTTTCTAGAAATTTCTCCTCTGAGTTTACATGGGAGTGAATGAGAGAAAAATCGGCACTCCCTTCACTTTGGAGCCACTGGGCAAAAATGTGTACGTGTGACAGACTCCATGTCAACATTTCTGTAACCAGGACAAATTTTCCTACGTTTTGTGATAGAAATTGTGTCTGTACAGTGAAAATTGTGGCCATGGCAGCGAGTTAAAGACAAAAGTTTTAGACGAGTTTTTAGAGCTCTCTCCACTCTAGCGCGAAACATTCCGTGCATAGACACCCATTATAAACGGAAAATTTCTCCACTTTTGCTCATGGTACTCTGAGAGGCACCGAGAAAAAACGATAAAAGATAGGGAAAAGATGAAAACATGAGTGAATACATGAGACCTGTGGCAACATTTGAGAGTTGGAATGGAGTCTGTAGCTCAAAGTATGGCGACACTGTAAAGGCTAGAAAAAGCCCAAAGATTAGTCTCTTTCTCCCCCCTGCTGCCATTCATTTCCAATAGGACAGCTTTCGACGACCGTCTGGACGTTTTTCTGACATCTCACCTTCAGGAGCCCACAGAATCCAAACGAAGCCAGGAATGGAAAAGTTACGAATAACTTTTGATTAGAAAGAGTTGATCTGGAATCCCTGCAAGTTTGAAGCCGGTGGGATAAACGGTGTATGAGAAGATGTTTTTTTTACGAAAGGCAGTTTTTTGCAGTTTTAAGGCAAAATCTTACTTTGAAAGGGCAATTGCGTCACTTCCTGTTGGATTTAGGTCAGGGGTCACTGCGCGTGATTTTTAGGTCTTGATGAGACGAACACGGCAGTTTTCGTTTGATGTTTCTACGACGTTCCTACAGGCCGTAGCGGCCATTTTTGTGTGCCTAGGTGGCGCTAGAGAGCTCATTTTGGCACTTTAGGGGTTAATTGCATGATTGCCTAAAATTTTTCACCAGTTCTGATGTGCGTGCCAATTTTGGTGAGTTTTTGAGCATGTTTAGGGGGTCAAATTACAGTTCAAAGTGGCGGCGGAAGAAAGAAAGAAAGAAAGAAAGAAAGAAAGAATAATAATTAAAGCTGCAAGCAGCGTTTGGCGGGACCTCGCCTCGCGCCCATTTTGGCACATTGCCACAAACGTCAGAAAATTCTCACAGAGCTGAACGTTTTGATGTTTGAATGCTTTCTGTAGCTGTAGCTATGTAGAAGTGATATGACAATATGCAAATTAGATGAGTGAATTTTCTCCCATCAGATTCCTTAATTTTGAGGATGAGATGACAAAAACAACACACCTATAGGCTGCAGTGGCCATTTTAGTGTGCCTAGGTGGCGCTACAGAGCACATTTTGGCACTTTAGGGGTTAATTTCATGATTTGCTAAAATTGTACACCGGTTCAGATATGCGTGCCAATTTTCATGAGATTTTGAGCATGTTTAGGGGGTAAATAGTGTCCTCGCCTTTGGCGAGGACTCCTCGCTGATGAGTCCTCTGTCTCCAGGCTCGGTCCCTAATAATGAAAAGTTTTCTCATTTACAGTATGCCTTTATCTCTCACCACTTTCAAGCCACAACCTTTTGAAATGTTGAAATGAATATTTTCCTCAAATAAATCTGGCAACTAAAGGGTTAAAATGGAGATTCTGCCGCTGTCATGTCATCAGGTAAATTTTAGAATCACACACACATCATGTTTCTGTGAGTTTGTGACAGTGGTTGCCATGATCACTAAGTAGGTACAGCTAGGGTCAGAGTGAGAGAGTGGTTTGATCTGTCTACGACATGCCTACAGGCCACAGTGGCCATTTTATTGCAGGTAGGTGGCGCTAGAGAGCCCATTTTGGCACTTTATTGGTTAATAATGTGCACTTCCTGTTTCAAATGAAGATTGTGCTGCTGTAATCTGTCCTGTAAAGATTGTGAGACACAGAGACAGAGACACAGACAGAGACAGAGACAGACAGATACACAGACACACAGACAGACACAGACACAGACACACAGACAGAGACAGAGAGAGAGACACAGACACAGAGACAGACACACAGACAGACACAGACACAGAGACAGAGAGCTGCTGCCCTGTGTCTGTGTCTGTGTCTGTGTGAGCAGCAGTTGTCAAGGCGATTATTGACTTGCCTGCAGTTGCGGCACACAGACACAGACAGAGAGGGAAGATCAGCACAGGCTGTTTAACATGGGTTTTGAGTCCTCGAACAAATTGTTCTCACAGCCAAACCGTTGGTCCAAAAAAGAAAATAAAGTAATGATGAGAGACAGCCACTTGTCGTGAACGTACGTGGTGAATTTTATATTTCTGGAGTCAAATTTGTGGTCAGGGGAGTGAGTTTAAAATGTGTTGCACTGAAGCTGTTTCCAGTTAGTCTCTTTCTCCCCCCTGCCGCCATTCATTTCCTATGGGACAGCTTTCGACGGCCGTCAGGACGTTTTTCTGACATCTCACCTTCAGGAGCCCACAAAATCCAAACGAAACGAGGAATGGAAAAGTTACGAATAACTTTTGATTAGAAGGAGTTGATCTAGAGTCCCTTCAAGTTTGAAGCCGGTGGGATAAACGGTGTATGAGAAGATGTTTTTTTTAGAAAAGGCAGTTGTTGTTTTTTTGGAATCACACACACATCATGTTTCTGTGAGTTTGTGACAGTGGTTGCCATGATCACTAAGTAGGTGCAGCTAGGGTCAGAGTGAGAGAGTGGTTTGATGTTTCTACGACATTCCTACAGGCCACAGTGGCCATTTTATTGCAGGTAGGTGGCGCTAGAGAGCCCATTTTGGCACTTTATGGGTTAATAATGTGTATCAAATGAAGATTGTGCTGCTGTAATCTGTCCTGTAAAGATTGTGAGACACAGAGACAGAGACAGACACAGAGACAGACAAACAGACAGAGACAGAGACAGAGACAGAGAGAGACACAGACACAGACAGAGACAGAGAGAGAGACAGACACAGAGACAGACACACAGACAGAGACAGAGAGAGAGACAGACACACAGACAGACAAGCAGACAGAGACAGAGAGAGAGACAGACACAGACACACAGACAGAGACAGAGAGAGAGACAGACACAGAGACAGACACACAGACACAGACAGAAACAGAGAGAGAGACAGACACACAGAGAGAGAGACAGAGACAGAGAGCTGCTGCCCTATGTCTGTGTCTGTGTCTGTGTGAGCAGCCGTTGTCATGGCGATTCATGACTTGCCTGCAGTTGCGGCACACAGCCACAGACAGAGAGGGAAGATCAGCACAGGCTTTTTAACATGGGTTTTGACTCCTCGAACAAATTGTTCTCACAGCCAAACCGTTGGTCCAAAAAAGGAAATAAAGTGATGGTGAGAGACAGCCACTTGTCGTGAACGTACGTGGTGATTTTTATATTTTTGGAGTGAAATTTGTGGTCAGGGGAGCGAGTTTAAAATGTGTTGCACTGAAGCTGTTTCCAGAAATTTCTCCTCTGAGTTTACATGGGAGTGAATGAGAAAAAAATCGGCACTCCCTTCACTTTGGAGCCATTGGGCAAAAATGTGTACGTGTGACAGACTCCATGTCAACATTTCTGTGACCAGGACAAATTTTCCTACGTTTTGTGGTTTAAATTGTGTCTGTACAGTGAAAATTGTGGCCATGGCAGCGAGTTAAAGACAAAAGTTTTAGACGAGTTTTTAGAGCTCTCTCCACTCTAGCGCGAAACATTCCGTGCATAGACCCCCATTATAAACGGAAAATTTCTCCACTTTTGCTCATGGTACTCTGAGAGGCACCGAGAAAAAACGATAAAAGATAGGGAAAAGATGAAAACATGAGTGAATACATGAGACCTGTGGCAACATTTGAGAGTTGGAATGGAGTCTGTAGCTCAAAGTATGGCGACACTGTAAAGGCTCGAAAAAGCCCAAAGATTGGTCTCTTTCTCCCCCCTGCTGCCATTCATTTCCAATGGGACAGCTTTTGACGACCGTCTGGACGTTTTTCTGACATCTCACCTTCAGGAGCCCACAAAATCCAAACGAAGCCAGGAATGGAAAAGTTACGAATAACTTTTGATTAGAAAGAGTTGATCTGGAATCCCTGCAAGTTTGAAGCCGGTGGGATAAACGGTGTATGAGAAGATGTTTTTTTTAGGAAATGCAGTTTTATGCAGTTTTAAGGCAAAATCTTACTTTGAAAGGGCAATTACGTCACTTCCTGTTGGATTTAGGTCAGGGGTCACAGCGCATGATTTTTAGGTCTTGATGAGACAAACACAGCAGTTTTCGTCTGATGTTTCTACGACGTTCCTACAGGCCGTAGCGGTCATTTTTGTGTGCCTAGGTGGCGCTAGAGAGCTCATTTTGGCACTTTAGGGGTTAATTGCATGATTGCCTAAAATTTTTCACCAGTTCTGATGTGCGTGCCAATTTTGGTGAGTTTTTGAGCATGTTTAGGGGGTCAAATTCCAGGTCAAAGAGGCGGCGGAAGAAAGAAATAATAATAAACCTTCCAAAAACAATAGTGTCCTCGCCTCCGGCGAGGACTAGGACTGCTCTTCCTCAAATGAACAGTATGGAAGCATGATGGTCCTCGCCTTCGGCGAGGACTCCTCTGTGAGTAGTGTTTTTGGCTCTGGGCATGTTTCCTAATGAGCGTTCAAAATACAAGAGGGTCCTCGCCTTCGGCGAGGACTGCTCCCTGAGCAGTCCTCTGCCTCTAGGCTCGGTCCCTAATAATAAACCTTCCAAAAACAATAGTGCATTCCTCGCCTCCGGCGAGGACTGCTCTTCCTCCAGTGAACAGTTTGGAAGCATGATGGTCCTCGCCTTCGGCGAGGACTCCTCTGTGAGTAGTGTTTTTGGCTCTGGGCATGTTTCCTAATGAGCGTTCAAAATACAAGAGGGTCCTCGCCTTCGGCGAGGACTGCTCTCTGAGCAGTCCTCTGCCTCTAGGCTCGGTCCCTAATTAAAGCTGCAAGCAGCGTTTGGCGGGACCTCGCCCGTTTCGGCCTCCAGCGAATTATTTAGAAATATCACACACATTGCTACAAACATCAGAAAATTCTCACAGAGCTGATCGTTTTGATGTTTGAATTTTTGCTGTAGCTATGTAGAAGTGATATGATAAATGCAAATTAGATGAGTGAATTTTGTCCCATCAGATTCCTGTTTCTTCATTTTGAGGATGAGATGACAAAAACAACACAACTACAGGCTGCAGTGGCCATTGTAGTGTGCCTAGGCGGCGCTAGAGAGCACATTTTGGCACTGTAGAGGTTAATTTCATGATTTGCTAAAATTGTTCACTGGTTCTGATATGCGTGCCAATTTTGGTGACTTTTTGAGCATGTTTAGGGGGTAAATAGGATCCTCGCCTTCGGCGAGGACTACTCTGTCAGGAGTCCCCTGTCTCCAGGCTCGGTCCCTAATAATGAAAAGTTTTCTCATTTACAGTATGCCTTTATCTCTCACCACTTTCAAGCCACAGCATATTGAAATGTTGAAATTAATATTTTCATCATATAACTCTGGCAGCTAAAGGGTTAAAATGGAGATTCTGCCGCTGTCATGTCATCAGGTAAATTTTAGAATCACACACACATCATGTTTCTGTGACTTTGTGACAGTGGTTGCCATGATCACTAAGTAGGTGCAGCTAGGGTCAGAGTGAGAGAGTGGTTTGATCTGTCTACGACATGCCTACAGGCCACAGTGGCCATTTTAGTGCAACTAGGTGGCGCTAGAGAGCCCATTTTGGCACTTTAGGGGTTAATAATGTGTATTTGCTGTTTCAAATGAAGATTGTGCTGCTGTAATCTGTCCTGTAAAGATTGTGAGACACAGAGACAGAGACAGACACACAGACAGAGACAGAGACAGAGACAGAGAGAGAGACAGACACACAGACAGAGACAGAGAGAGACATAGAGACAGACACACAGACAGACACAGAGACAGACACAGAGACAGAGAGCTGCTGCCCTGTGTCTGTGTCTGTGTCTGTGTGAGCAGCCGTTGTCATGGCGATTCATGATTTGCCTGCAGTTGCGGCACACAGCCACAGACAGAGAGGGAAGATCAGCACAGGCTTTTTAACATGGGTTTTGACTCCTCGAACAAATTGTTCTCACAGCCAAACCGTTGGTCCAAAAAAGGAAATAAAGTGATGGTGAGAGACAGCCACTTGTCGTGAACGTACGTGGTGATTTTTATATTTCTGGACTCATAAATGTGGTCAGGGGAGCGAGTTTAAAATGTGTTGCACTGCAGGTGTTTCTAGAAATTTCTCCTCTGAGTTTACATGGGAGTGAATGAGAGAAAAATCGGCACTCCCTTCACTTTGGAGCCACTGGGCAAAAATGTGTACGTGTGACAGACTCCATGTCAACATTTCTGTAACCAGGACAAATTTTCCTACGTTTTGTGATAGAAATTGTGTCTGTACAGTGAAAATTGTGGCCATGGCAGCGAGTTAAAGACAAAAGTTTTAGACGAGTTTTTAGAGCTCTCTCCACTCTAGCGCGAAACATTCCGTGCATAGACACCCATTATAAACGGAGAATTTCTCCACTTTTGCTCATGGTACTCTGAGAGGCACCGAGAAAAAACGATAAAAGATAGGGAAAAGATGAAAACATGAGTGAATACATGAGACCTGTGGCAACATTTGAGAGTTGGAATGGAGTCTGTAGCTCAAAGTATGGCGACACTGTAAAGGCTCGAAAAAGCCCAAAGATTGGTCTCTTTCTCCCCCCTGCCGCCATTCATTTCCTATGGGACAGCTTTCGACGGCCGTGAGGACGTTTTTCTGACATCTCACCTTCAGGAGCCCACAAAATCCAAACGAAACGAGGAATGGAAAAGTTACGAATAACTTTTGATTAGAAGGAGTTGATCTGGAATCCCTGCAAGTTTGAAGCCGGTGGGATAAACGGTGTATGAGAAGATGTTTATTTTAGGAAAGGCAGTTTTATGCAGTTTTAAGGGAAAATCTTACTTTGAAAGGGAAATTACGTCACTTCCTGTTGGATTTAGGTCAGGGGTCACTGCGCGTGATTTTTAGGTCTTGATGAGACAAACACGGCGGTTTTCGTTTGATGTTTCTACGACGTTCCTACAGGCCGTAGTGGCCATTTTTGTGTGCCTAGGTGGCGCTAGAGAGCTCATTTTGGCACTTTAGGGGTTAATTGCATGATTGCCTAAAATTTTTCACCAGTTCTGATGTGCGTGCCAATTTTGGTGAGTTTTTGAGCATGTTTAGGGGGTCAAATTCCAGTTCAAAGAGGCGGCGGAAGAAAGAAATAATAATAATTAAAGCTGCAAGCAGCGTTTGGCGGGACCTCGCCCGTTTCGGCCTCCAGCGAATTATTTAGAAATATCACACACATTGCTACAAACATCAGAAAATTCTCACAGAGCTGATCGTTTTGATGTTTGAATTTTTGCTGTAGCTATGTAGAAGTGATATGATAAATGCAAATTAGATGAGTGAATTTTGTCCCATCAGATTCCTGTTTCTTCATTTTGAGGATGAGATGACAAAAACAGCACAGATACAGGCTGCAGTGGCCATTTTAGTGTGCCTAGGTGGCGCTAGAGTGCACATTTTGGCACTTTAGGGGTTAATTTCATGATTTGCTAAAATTGTTCAACGGTTCTGATATGTATGCCAATTTTGGTGAGTTTTTGAGCATGTTTAGGGGGTAAATAGGGTCCTCGCCTTCGGCGAGGACTGCTTTGTCAGGAGTCCTCTGTCTCCAGGCTCGGTCCCTAATAATGAAAACGTTTCTCATTCACAATATCCTTTTATCCCTCACCACTTTCAAGCCACAGCATATTGAAATGTAGAAATGAATATTTTCCTCAAATAACTCTGGCAACTAAAGGGTTAAAATGGAGATTCTGCCGCTGTCATGTCATCAGGTAAATTTTGGAATCACACACACATCATGTTTCTGTGAGTTTGTGACAGTGGTTGCCATGATCACTAAGTGTGATCAGAGTGAGAGAGTGGTTTGATCTGTCTACGACATGCCCACAGGCCACAGTGATCATTTTAGTGCAGCTTGGTGGCGCTAGAGAGCCCATTTTGGCACTTTAGGGGTTAATAAAGTGTACTTGCTGTTTCAAATGAAGATTGTGCTGCTGTAATCTGTCCTGTAAAGATTGTGAGACACAGAGACAGAGACAGACACACAGATAGAGGGAGAGACAGACACAGACACACAGACAAAGACAGAGAGAGAGACAGACACAGAGACAGACACACAGACACAGACAGAGACAGAGAGAGAGACAGACACACAGACAGACACACAGACAGCGACAGACACACAGACAGAGACAGGCACACAGACAGAGAGAGAGACAGAGAGCTGCTGCCCTGTGTCTGTGTCTGTGTCTGTGTGAGCAGCCGTTGTCATGGCGATTCATGACTTGCCTGCAGTTGCGGCACACAGCCACAGACAGAGAGGGAAGATCAGCACAGGCTTTTTAACATGGGTTTTGACTCCTCGAACAAATTGTTCTCACAGCCAAACCGTTGGTCCAAAAAGGGAAATAAAGTGATGGTGAGAGACAGCCACTTGTCGTGAACGTACGTGGTGATTTTTATATTTTTGGAGTGAAATTTGTGGTCAGGGGAGCGAGTTTAAAATGTGTTGCACTGAAGCTGTTTCCAGAAATTTCTCCTCTGAGTTTACATGGGAGTGAATGAGAGAAAAATCGGCACTCCCTTCACTTTGGAGCCACTGGGCAAAAATGTGTATGTGTGACAGACTCCATGTCAACATTTCTGTAACCAGGACAAATTTTCCTACGTTTTGTGATAGAAATTGTGTCTGTACAGTGAAAATTGTGGCCATGGCAGCGAGTTAAAGACAAAAGTTTTAGACGAGTTTTTAGAGCTCTCTCCACTCTAGCGCGAAACATTCCGTGCATAGACACCCATTATAAACTGAAAATTTCTCCACTTTTGCTCATGGTACTCTGAGAGGCACCGAGAAAAAACGATAAAAGATAGGGAAAAGATGAAAACATGAGTGAATACATGAGACCTGTGGCAACATTTGAGAGTTGGAATGGAGTCTGTAGCTCAAAGTATGGCGACACTGTAAAGGCTCGAAAAAGCCCAAAGATTGGTCTCTTTCTCCCCCCTGCTGCCATTCATTTCCAATGGGACAGCTTTCGACGGCCGTGAGGACGTTTTTCTGACATCTCACCTTCAGGAGCCCACAAAATCAAAACGAAAAGAGGAATGGAAAAGTTACGAATAACTTTTGATTAGAAGGAGTTGATCTGGAATCCCTGCAAGTTTGAAGCCGGTGGGATAAACGGTGTATGAGAAGATGTTTTTTTTATGAAAGGCAGTTTTTTGCAGTTTTAAGGCAAAATCTTACTTTGAAAGGGCAATTGCGTCACTTCCTGTTGGATTTAGGTCAGGGGTCACTGCGCGTGATTTTTAGGTCTTGATGAGACGAACACGGCAGTTTTCGTTTGATGTTTCTACGACGTTCCTACAGGCCGTAGCGGCCATTTTTGTGTGCCTAGGTGGCGCTAGAGAGCTCATTTTGGCACTTTAGGGGTTAATTGCATGATTGCCTAAAATTTTTCACCAGTTCTGATGTGCGTGCCAATTTTGGTGAGTTTTTGAGCATGTTTAGGGGGTCAAATTACAGTTCAAAGAGGCGGCGGAAGAAAGAAAGAAATAATAATAATAATAATAATAAACCTTCCAAAAACAATAGTGCATTCCTCGCCTTAGGCGAGGAATGCTCTTCCTCCACTGAACATTTTAGAAGCATGATGGTCCTCGCCTTCGGCGAGGACTCCTCTGTGAGTAGTGTTTTTGGCTCTGGGCATGTTTCCTAATGAGCGTTCAAAATACAAGAGGGTCCTCGCCTTCGGCGAGGACTGCTCCCTGAGCAGTCCTCTGCCTCTAGGCTCGGTCCCTAATAATAAACATTACAAAAACAATAGTGTTTCCTCGCCTTCGGCGAGGACTACTCAGCCCCCAGTTGACAGTTAAGAAGCATTAGGGTCCTCGCCTTCGGCGAGGACTCCTCTGTGAGTAGTGTTTTTGGCTCTGGGCATGTTTCCTAATGAGCGTTCAAAATACAAGAGGGTCCTCGCCTTCGGCGAGGACTGCTCTCTGAGCAGTCCTCTGCCTCTAGGCTCGGTCCCTAATTAAAGCTGCAAGCAGCGTTTGGCGGGACCTCGCCTCGCGCCCATTTTGGCACATCGCCACAAACGTCAGAAAATTCTCACAGAGCTGAACGTTTTGATGTTTGAGTGCTTTCTGTAGCTGTGGCTATGTAGAAGTGATCTGACAATATGCAAATTAGATGAGTGAATTTTCTCCAATCAGATTCCTGTTTCTTCATTTTGAGGATGAGATGACAAAAACAACACAGCTACAGGCTGCAGTGGCCATTGTAGTGTGCCTAGGTGGCGCTAGAGAGCACATTTTGGCACTTTAGGGGTTAATTTCATGATTTGCTGAAATTGTTCACCGGTTCTGATATGCATGCCAATTTTGGTGATTTTTTGAGCATGTTTAGGGGGTAAATAGGGTCCTCGCCTTCGGCGAGGACTGCTCTGTCAGGAGTCCCCTGTCTCCAGGCTCGGTCCCTAATAATGAAATTTTTCTCATTTACAGTATGCCTTTGTCTCTCACCACTTTCAAGCCAGAGCCTTTGGAAATGTTGAAATTAATATTTTCCTCAAATAACTCTGGCAACTAAAGGGTTAAAATGGAGATTCTGCCGCTGTCATGTCATCAGTTAAGTTTTAGAATCACACACACATCATGTTTCTGTGACTTTGTGACAGTGGTTGCCATGATCACTAAGTAGGTGCGGCTAGGGTCAGTGTGAGAGAGTGGTTTGATCTGTCTACAACATGCCTACAGGCCACAGTGATCATTTTAGTGCAGCTAGGTGGCGCTAGAGAGCCCATTCTGGCACTTTAAGGGTTAATAATGTGTATTTGCTGTTTCAAATGAAGATTCTGCTGCTGTCATCTGTCCTGTAAAGATTGTGAGACACAGAGACGGAGACAGAGACAGACAGATACACAGACAACCAGACAGACACAGACAGAGACACACAGACAGAGAGAGAGACAGAGAGAGAGACAGACACACAGACAGACACAGACACACAGACAGAGACAGAGACAGAGAGCTGCTGCCCTGTGTCTGTGTCTGTGTGAGGAGCCGTTGTCATGGCGATTCATGACTTGCCTGCAGTTGCGGCACACAGCCACAGACAGAGAGGGAAGATCAGCACAGGCTGTTTAACATGGGTTTTTCAGTCCTCGAACAAATTGTTCTCACAGCCAAACCGTTGGTCCAAAAAAGGAAATAAAGTGATGGTGAGAGACAGCCACTTGTCGTGAACGTACGTGGTGATTTTTATATTTTTTGAATGAAATTTGTGGTCAGGGGAGCGAGTTTAAAATGTGTTGCACTGAAGCTGTTTCCAGAAATTTCTCCTCTGAGTTTACATGGGAGTGAATGAGAGAAAAATCGGCACTCCCTTCACTTTGGAGCCACTGGGCAAAAATGTGTACGTGTGACAGACTCCATGTCAACATTTCTGTAACCAGGACAAATTTTCCTACGTTTTGTGATAGAAATTGTGTCTGTACAGTGAAAATTGTGGCCATGGCAGCGAGTTAAAGACAAAAGTTTTAGACGAGTTTTTAGAGCTCTCTCCACTCTAGCGCGAAACATTCCGTGCATAGACACCCATTATAAACGGAAAATTTCTCCACTTTTGCTCATGGTACTCTGAGAGGCGCCGAGAAAAAACGATAAAAGATAGGGAAAAGATGAAAACATGAGTGAATACATGAGACCTGTGGCAACATTTGAGAGTTGGAATGGAGTCTGTAGCTCAAAGTATGGAGACACTGTAAAGGCTAGAAAAAGCCCAAAGATTAGTCTCTTTCTCCCCCCTGCTGCCATTCATTTCTTATGGGACAGCTTTCGACGGCCGTCAGGACGTTTTTCTGACATCTCACCTTCAGGAGCCCACAAAATCCAAACGAAGCCAGGAATGGAAAAGTTACGAATAACTTTTGATTAGAAAGAGTTGATCTGGAATCCCTGCAAGTTTGAAGCCGGTGGGATAAACGGTGTATGAGAAGATGTTTTTTTTAGGAAATGCAGTTTTATGCAGTTTTAAGGCAAAATCTTACTTTGAAAGGGCAATTACGTCACTTCCTGTTGGATTTAGGTCAGGGGTCACAGCGCGTGATTTTTAGGTCTTGATGAGACGAACACGGCAGTTTTCGTTTGATGTTTCTACGACGTTCCTACAGGCCGTAGCGGCCATTTTTGTGTGCCTAGGTGGCGCTAGAGAGCTCATTTTGGCACTTTAGGGGTTAATTGCATGATTGCCTAAAATTTTTCACCAGTTCTGATGTGCGTGCCAATTTTGGTGAGTTTTTGAGCATGTTTAGGGGGTCAAATTCCAGTTCAAAGAGGCGGCGGAAGAAAGAAATAATAATAATAATTAAAGCTGCAAGCAGCGTTTGGCGGGACCTCGCCCGTTTCGGCCTCCAGCGAATTACTTAGAAATATCACACACATTGCTACAAACATCAGAAAATTCTCACAGAGCTGATCGTTTTGATGTTTGAATTTTTGCTGTAGCTGTAGCTATGTAGAAGTGATATCACAATATGCAAATTAGATGAGTGAATGTTCTCCCATGAGATTCCTTAATTTTGAGGATGAGATGACAAAAACAACACACCTATAGGCTGCAGTGGTCATTTTAGTGTGTCTAGGTGGCGCTAGAGAGCACATTTTGTCACTTTAGGGGTTAATTTCATGATTATCATAAATTGTTCACTGGTTCTGATATGCTTGCCAATTTTCGTGAGTTTTTGAGCATGTTTAGGGGGTATATAGGGTCCTCGCCTTCGGCGAGGACTACTCGCAGAGGAGTCCTCTGTCTCCAGGCTCGGTGCCTAATAATGAAAAGTTTTCTCATTTACAGTATGCCTTTATCTCTCACCACTTTCAAGCCACAGCCTTTGGAAATGTAGAAATGAATATTTTCCTCAAATAACTCTGGCAACTAAAGGGTTAAAATGGAGATTCTGCCGCTGTCATGTCATCAGGTAAATTTTGGAATCACACACACATCATGTTTCTGTGAGTTTGTGACAGTGGTTGCCATGATCACTAAGTAGGTGCAGCTAGGGTCAGAGTGAGAGAGTGGTTTGATCTGTCTACGACATGCCTACAGGCCACAGTGGCCATTTTAGTGCAGCTAGGTGGCGCTAGAGAGCCCATTTTGGCACTTAATGGATTAATAATGTGTATTTTCTGTTTCAAATGAAGATTGTGCTGCTGTAATCTGTCCTGTAAAGATTGTGAGACACAGAGACACAGACACATAGACATAGACACAGACAGAGAGAGAGACAGACACAGAGAGAGAGACAGACACAGAGACAGACACACAGACAGACACACAGACAGAGAGAGAGACAGAGACAGAGAGAGAGACAGAGACAGAGAGCTGCTGCCCTGTGTCTGTGTCTGTGTCTGTGTGAGCAGCCGTTGTCATGGCGATAATGACTTGCCTGCAGTTGCGGCACACAGACACAGACAGAGAGGGAAGATCAGCACAGGCTGTTTAACATGGGTTTTGACTCCTCGAACAAATTGTTCTCACAGCCAAACCGTTGGTCCAAAAAAGGAAATAAAGTGATGGTGAGAGACAGCCACTTGTCGTGAACGTACGTGGTGATTTTTATATTTCTGGACTCATAAATGTGGTCAGGGGAGCGAGTTTAAAATGTGTTGCACTGCAGGTGTTTCTAGAAATTTCTCCTCTGAGTTTACATGGGAGTGAATGAGAGAAAAATCGGCACTCCCTTCACTTTGGAGCCACTGGGCAAAAATGTGTACGTGTGACAGACTCCATGTCAACATTTCTGTAACCAGGACAAATTTTCCTACGTTTTGTGATAGAAATTGTGTCTGTACAGTGAAAATTGTGGCCATGGCAGCGAGTTAAAGACAAAAGTTTTAGACGAGTTTTTAGAGCTCTCTCCACTCTAGCGCGAAACATTCCGTGCATAGACACCCATTATAAACGGAAAATTTCTCCACTTTTGCTCATGGTACTCTGAGAGGCACCGAGAAAAAACGATAAAAGATAGGGAAAAGATGAAAACATGAGTGAATACATGAGACCTGTGGCAACATTTGAGAGTTGGAATGGAGTCTGTAGCTCAAAGTATGGCGACACTGTAAAGGCTCGAAAAAGCCCAAAGATTGGTCTCTTTCTCCCCCCTGCCGACATTCATTTCCAATGGGACAGCTTTCGACGACCGTCTGGACGTTTTTCTGACATCTCACCTTCAGGAGCCCACAAAATCCAAACGAAGCCAGGAATGGAAAAGTTACGAATAACTTTTGATTAGAAAGAGTTGATCTGGAATCCCTGCAAGTTTGAAGCCGGTGGGATAAACGGTGTATGAGAAGATGTTTTTTTTACGAAAGGCAGTTTTTTGCAGTTTTAAGGCAAAATCTTACTTTGAAAGGGAAATTACGTCACTTCCTGTTGGATTTAGGTCAGGGGTCACTGCGCGTGATTTTTAGGTCTTGATGAGACAAACACAGCAGTTTTCGTCTGATGTTTCTACGACGTTCCTACAGGCCGTAGCGGCCATTTTTGTGTGCCTAGGTGGCGCTAGAGAGCTCATTTTGGCACTTTAGGGGTTAATTGCATGATTGCCTAAAATTTTTCACCAGTTCTGATGTGCGTGCCAATTTTGGTGAGTTTTTGAGCATGTTTAGGGGGTCAAATTACAGTTCAAAGAGGCGGCGGAAGAAAGAAATAATAATAATAATAAACATTACAAAAACAATAGTGTTTCCTCGCCTTCGGCGAGGACTACTCAGCCCCCAGTTGACAGTTAAGAAGCATTAGGGTCCTCGCCTTCGGCGAGGACTCCTCTGTGAGTAGTGTTTTTGGCTCTGGGCATGTTTCCTAATGAGCGTTCAAAATACAAGAGGGTCCTCGCCTTCGGCGAGGACTGCTCTCTGAGCAGTCCTCTGCCTCTAGGCTCGGTCCCTAATAAACATTACAAAAACAATAGTGTTTCCTCGCCTTCGGCGAGGACTACTCAGCCCCCAGTTGACAGTTAAGAAGCATTAGGGTCCTCGCCTTCGGCGAGGACTCCTCTGTGAGTAGTGTTTTTGGCTCTGGGCATGTTTCCTAATGAGCGTTCAAAATACAAGAGGGTCCTCGCCTTCGGCGAGGACTGCTCTCTGAGCAGTCCTCTGCCTCTAGGCTCGGTCCCTAATAATAATAATAATTAAAGCTGCAAGCAGCGTTTGGCGGGACCTCGCCCGTTTCGGCCTCCAGCGAATTATTTAGAAATATCACACACATTGCTACAAACATCAGAAAATTCTCACAGAGCTGATCGTTTTGATGTTTGAATTTTTGCTGTAGCTGTAGCTATGTAGAAGTGATATCACAATATGCAAATTAGATGAGTGAATGTTCTCCCATGGGATTCCTTAATTTTGAGGATGAGATGACAAAAACAACACACCTATAGGCTGCAGTGGTCATTTTAGTGTGTCTAGGTGGCGCTAGAGAGCACATTTTGTCACTTTAGGGGTTAATATTATGATTATCATAAATTGTTCACTGGTTCTGATATGCTTGCCAATTTTCATGAGTTTTTGAGCATGTTTAGGGGGTAAATAGGATCCTCGCCTTCGGCGAGGACTACTCACGGAGGAGTCCTCTGTCTCCAGGCTCGGTCCCTCATAATGAAAAGTTTTCTCATTTACAGTATGTCTTTATCCCTCACCATTTTCAAGCCACAGCATATTGAAATGTTGAAATGAATATTTTTCTCAAATAACTCTGGCAACTAAAGGGTTAAAATGGAGATTTTGCCGCTGTCATGTCATCAGGTAAATTTTGCAATCACACACACATCATGTTTCTGTGAGTTTGTGACAGTGGTTGCCATGATCACTAAGTAGGTGCAGCTAGGGTCAGAGTGAGAGAGTGGTTTGATCTTTCTACGACATGCCTACAGGCCACAGTGATCATTTTAGTGCAACTAGGTGGCGCTAGAGAGCCCATTTTGGCACTTTAAGGGTTAATTTCATGATTAGCTAATATTGTTTACCGGTTCTGATATGCGTGCCAATTTTCGTGAGTTTTTGAGCATGTTTAGGGGGTAAATAGGGTCCTCGCCTTTGGCGAGGACTACTCACGGAGGAGTCCTCTGTCTTCAGGCTCGGTCCCTAATAATGAAAAGTTTTCTCATTTACAGTATGCCTTTATCTCTCACCACTTTCAAGCCACAGCATATTGAAATGTAGAAATGAATATTTTCCTCAAATAACTCTGGCAACTAAAGGGTTAAAATGGAGATTCTGCCGCTGTCATGTCATCAGGTAAATTTTAGAATCACACACACATCATGTTTCTGTGACTTTGTGACAGTGGTTGCCATGATCACTAAGTAGGTACAGCTAGGGTCAGAGTGAGAGAGTGGTTTGATCTGTCTACGACATGCCTACAGGCCACAGTGGCCATTTTAGTGCAGGTAGGTGGCGCTAGAGAGCCCATTTTGGCACTTTAGGGGTTATTAATGTGTATTTGCTGTTTCAAATGAAGATTGTGCTGCTGTAATCTGTCCTGTAGAGATTGTGAGACACAGACACAGAGACAGACACACAGACATAGACACAGACAGAGACAGAGACAGAGACAGAGAGCTGCTGCCCTGTGTCTGTGTCTGTGTCTGTGTCTGTGTGAGCAGCCGTTGTCATGGCGATCCATGATTTGCCTGCAGTTGCGGCACACAGCCACAGACAGAGAGGGAAGATCAGCACAGGCTTTTTAACATGGGTTTTGACTCCTCGAACAAATTGTTCTCACAGCCAAACCGTTGGTCCAAAAAAGGAAATAAAGTGATGGTGAGAGACAGCCACTTGTCGTGAACGTACGTGGTGATTTTTATATTTTTGGAGTGAAATTTGTGGTCAGGGGAGCGAGTTTAAAATGTGTTGCACTGAAGCTGTTTCCAGAAATTTCTCCTCTGAGTTTACATGGGAGTGAATGAGAGAAAAATCGGCACTCCCTTCACTTTGGAGCCACTGGGCAAAAATGTGTATGTGTGACAGACTCCATGTCAACATTTCTGTAACCAGGACAAATTTTCCTACGTTTTGTGATAGAAATTGTGTCTGTACAGTGAAAATTGTGGCCATGGCAGCGAGTTAAAGACAAAAGTTTTAGACGAGTTTTTAGAGCTCTCTCCACTCTAGCCCGAAACATTCCGTGCATAGACACCCATTATAAACGGAAAATTTCTCCACTTTTGCTCATGGTACTCTGAGAGGCACCGAGAAAAAACGATAAAAGATAGGGAAAAGATGAAAACATGAGTGAATACATGAGACCTGTGGCAACATTTGAGAGTTGGAATGGAGTCTGTAGCTCAAAGTATGGCGACACTGTAAAGGCTCGAAAAAGCCCAAAGATTGGTCTCTTTCTCCCCCCTGCTGCCATTCATTTCCAATGGGACAGCTTTCGACGACCGTCTGGACGTTTTTCTGACATCTCACCTTCAGGAGCCCACAAAATCTAAACGAAGCCAGGAATGGAAAAGTTACGAATAACTTTTGATTAGAAAGAGTTGATCTGGAATCCCTGCAAGTTTGAAGCCGGTGGGATAAACGGTGTATGAGAAGATGTTTTTTTTAGGAAATGCAGTTTTATGCAGTTTTAAGGCAAAATCTTACTTTGAAAGGGCAATTACGTCACTTCCTGTTGGATTTAGGTCAGGGGTCACAGCGCGTGATTTTTAGGTCTTGATGAGACAAACACAGCAGTTTTCGTCTGATGTTTCTACGACGTTCCCACAGGCCGTAGCGGCCATTTTTGTGTGCCTAGGTGGCGCTAGAGAGCTCATTTTGGCACTTTAGGGGTTAATTGCATGATTGCCTAAAATTTTTCACCAGTTCTGATGTGCGTGCCAATTTTGGTGAGTTTTTGAGCATGTTTAGGGGGTCAAATTACAGTTCAAAGAGGCGGCGGAAGAAAGAAAGAAAGAAAGAAATAATAATAATAAACCTTACAAAAACAATAGTGCATTCCTCGCCTTAGGCGAGGACTGCTCTTCCTCCACTGAACAGTTTGGAAGCATGATGGTCCTCGCCTTCGGCGAGGACTCTTCTATGAGTAGTGTTTTTGGCTCTGGGCATGTTTCCTAATGAGCGTTCAAAATACAAGAGGGTCCTCGCCTTCGGCGAGGACTGCTCCCTGAGCAGTCCTCTGCCTCTAGGCTCGGTCCCTAATAATTAAAGCTGCAAGCAGCGTTTGGCGGGACCTCGCCCGTTTCGGCCTCCAGCGAATTATTTAGAAATATCACACACATTGCTACAAACATCAGAAAATTCTCACAGAGCTGATCGTTTTGATGTTTGAATTTTTGCTGTAGCTATGTAGAAGTGATATGATAAATGCAAATTAGATGAGTGAATTTTGTCCCATCAGATTCCTGTTTCTTCATTTTGAGGATGAGATGACAAAAACAACACAACTACAGGCTGCAGTGGCCATTGTAGTGTGCCTAGGCGGCGCTAGAGAGCACATTTTGGCACTGTAGAGGTTAATTTCATGATTTGCTAAAATTGTTCACTGGTTCTGATATGCGTGCCAATTTTGGTGACTTTTTGAGCATGTTTAGGGGGTAAATAGGATCCTCGCCTTCGGCGAGGACTACTCTGTCAGGAGTCCCCTGTCTCCAGGCTCGGTCCCTAATAATGAAAAGTTTTCTCATTTACAGTATGCCTTTATCTCTCACCACTTTCAAGCCACAGCATATTGAAATGTTGAAATTAATATTTTCCTCATATAACTCTGGCAACTAAAGGGTTAAAATGGAGATTCTGCCGCTGTCATGTCATCAGGTAAATTTTGGAATCACACACACATCATGTTTCTGTGAGTTTGTGACAGTGGTTGCCATGATCACTAAGTAGGTACAGCTAGGGTCAGAGTGAGAGAGTGGTTTGATCTGTCTACGACATGCCTACAAGCCACAGTGGCCATTTTAGTGCAGCTAGGTGGCGCTAGAGAGCCCATTTTGGCACTTTATGGGTTAATAATGTGTATTTGCTGTTTCAAATGAAGATTGTGCTGCTGTAATCTGTCCTGTAAAGATTGTGAGACACAGAGACAGAGACACAGACAGACACACAGACAGACACAGACACAGACACACAGACAGAGACAGAGAGTGAGACACAGACACAGAGACAGACACACAGACAGACACAGACACAGAGACAGAGAGCTGCTGCCCTGTGTCTGTGTCTGTGTCTGTGTGAGCAGCCGTTGTCAAGGCGATTATTGACTTGCCTGCAGTTGCGGCACACAGACACAGACAGAGAGGGAAGATCAGCACAGGCTGTTTAACATGGGTTTTGACTCCTCGAACAAATTGTTCTCACAGCCAAACCGTTGGTCAAAAAAAGAAAATAAAGTAATGATGAGAGACAGCCACTTGTCGTGAACGTACGTGGTGAATTTTATATTTCTGGAGTCAAATTTGTGGTCAGGGGAGTGAGTTTAAAATGTGTTGCACTGAAGCTGTTTCCAGTTAGTCTCTTTCTCCCCCCTGCCGCCATTCATTTCCTATGGGACAGCTTTCGACGGCCGTCAGGACGTTTTTCTGACATCTCACCTTCAGGAGCCCACAAAATCCAAACGAAACGAGGAATGGAAAAGTTACGAATAACTTTTGATTAGAAGGAGTTGATCTAGAGTCCCTGCAAGTTTGAAGCCGGTGGGATAAACGGTGTATGAGAAGATGTTTTTTTTAGGAAAGGCAGTTTTTTTTTTTTTGGAATCACACACACATCATGTTTCTGTGACTTTGTGACAGTGGTTGCCATGATCACTAAGTAGATGCAGCTAGGGTCAGAGTGAGAGAGTGGTTTGATCTGTCTACGACATGCCTACAGGCCACAGTGATCATTTTAGTGCAACTAGGTGGCGCTAGAGAGCCCATTTTGGCACTTTAAGGGTTAATAATGTGTACTTGCTGTTTCAAATGAAGATTGTGCTGCTGTAATCTAGCCTGTAAAGATTGTGAGACACAGACACAGAGACAGACACACAGACAGAGACACAGACAGAGACAGAGAGAGAGACAGACACACAGACAGACACACAGACAGAGACAGACACACAGACAGAGACAGACACACAGACAGAGACAGAGACAGAGAGCTGCTGCCCTGTGTCTGTGTCTGTGTCTGTGTCTGTGTGAGCAGCCGTTGTCATGGCGATAATGATTTGCCTGCAGTTGCGGCACACAGCCACAGACAGAGAGGGAAGATCAGCACAGGCTTTTTAACATGGGTTTTGACTCCTCGAACAAATTGTTCTCACAGCCAAACCGTTGGTCCAAAAAAGGAAATAAAGTGATGGTGAGAGACAGCCACTTGTCGTGAACGTACGTGGTGATTTTTATATTTTTGGAGTGAAATTTGTGGTCAGGGGAGCGAGTTTAAAATGTGTTGCACTGAAGCTGTTTCCAGAAATTTCTCCTCTGAGTTTACATGGGAGTGAATGAGAGAAAAATCGGCACTCCCTTCACTTTGGAGCCACTGGGCAAAAATGTGTACGTGTGACAGACTCCATGTCAACATTTCTGTAACCAGGACAAATTTTCCTACGTTTTGTGATAGAAATTGTGTCTGTACAGTGAAAATTGTGGCCATGGCAGCGAGTTAAAGACAAAAGTTTTAGACGAGTTTTTAGAGCTCTCTCCACTCTAGCGCGAAACATTCCGTGCATAGACACCCATTATAAACGAAAAATTTCTCCACTTTTGCTCATGGTACTCTGAGAGGCACCGAGAAAAAACGATAAAAGATAGGGAAAAGATGAAAACATGAGTGAATACATGAGACCTGTGGCAACATTTGAGAGTTGGAATGGAGTCTGTAGCTGAAAGTATGGCGACACTGTAAAGGCTCGAAAAAGCCCAAAGATTGGTCTCTTTCTCCCCCCTGCTGCCATTCATTTCCAATGGGACAGCTTTCGACGACCGTCTGGACGTTTTTCTGACATCTCACCTTCAGGAGCCCACAAAATCCAAACTAAACGAGGAATGGAAAAGTTACGAATAACTTTTGATTAGAAGGAGTTGATCTGGAATCCCTGCAAGTTTGAAGCCGGTGGGATAAACGGTGTATGAGAAGATGTTTTTTTTACGAAAGGCAGTTTTATGCAGTTTTAAGGCAAAATCTTACTTTGAAAGGGAAATTACGTCACTTCCTGTTGGATTTAGGTCAGGGGTCACTGCGCGTTATTTTTAGGTCTTGATGAGACAAACACAGCAGTTTTCGTCTGATGTTTCTACGACGTTCCTACAGGCCGTAGCGGCCATTTTTGTGTACCTAGGGGGCGCTAGAGAGCTCATTTTGGCACTTTAGGGGTTAATTGCATGATTGCCTAAAATTTTTCACCAGTTCTGATGTGCGTGCCAATTTTGGTGAGTTTTTGAGCATGTTTAGGGGGTCAAATTCCAGTTCAAAGAGGCGGCGGAAGAAAGAAAGAAAGAAAGAAATAATAATAATTAAAGCTGCAAGCAGCGTTTGGCGGGACCTCGCCTCGCGCCCATTTTGGCACATTGCCACAAACGTCAGAAAATTCTCACAGAGCTGAACGTTTTGATGTTTGAATGCTTTCTGTAGCTGTAGCTATGTAGAAGTGATATGACAATATGCAAATTAGATAAGTGAATTTTCTCCCATCAGATTCCTGTTTCTTCATTTTGAGGATGAGACGACAAAAACAAACAGCTACAGGCTGCAATGGCCATTTTTGTGTGCCTAGGTGGCGCTAGAGAGCACATTTTGGCACTTTAGGGGTTAATTTCATGATTAGCTAAAATTGTTTACCGGTTCTGATATGCGTGCCAATTTTGGTGAGTTTTTGAGCATGTTTAGGGGGTAAATAGGGTCCTCGCCTTTGGCGAGGACTACTCACGGAGGAGTCCTCTGTCTTCAGGCTCGGTCCCTAATAATGAAAAGTTTTCTCATTTACAGTATGCCTTTATCTCTCACACCTTTCAAGCCACAGCATATTGAAATGTAGAAATGAATATTTTCCTCAAATAACTCTGGCAACTAAAGGGTAAAAATGGAGATTCTGCCGCTGTCATGTCATCAGGTAAATTTTGGATTCACACACACCATGTTTCTGTGAGTTTGTGACAGTGGTTGCCATGATCACGAAGTAGGTACAGCTAGGGTCAGAATGAGAGAGTGGTTTGATCTGTCTACGACATGCCTACAGGCCACAGTGGCCATTTTAGTGCAACTAGGTGGCGCTAGAGAGCCCATTTTGGCACTTTAAGGGTTAATAATGTGTATTTGCTGTTTCAAATGAAGATTGTGCTGCTGTAATCTGTCCTGTAAAGACTGTGAGACACAGACACAGAGACAGACACACAGACAGAGACACAGACAGAGACAGAGAGAGAGACAGACACACAGACAGACACACAGACAGACACACAGACATACACAGAGACAGAGACAGAGAGCTGCTGCCCTGTGTCTGTGTCTGTGTCTGTGTGAGCAGCCGTTGTCATGGCGATTCATGATTTGCCTGCAGTTGCGGCACACAGCCACAGACAGAGAGGGAAGATCAGCACAGGCTTTTTAACATGGGTTTTGACTCCTCGAACAAATTGTTCTCACAGCCAAACCGTTGGTCCAAAAAAGGAAATAAAGTGATGGTGAGAGACAGCCACTTGTCGTGAACGTACGTGGTGATTTTTATATTTCTGGTGTCAAATTTGTGGTCAGGGGAGCGAGTTTAAAATGTGTTGCACTGCAGGTGTTTCTAGAAATTTCTCCTCTGAGTTTACATGGGAGTGAATGAGAGAAAAATCGGCACTCCCTTCACTTTGGAGCCACTGGGCAAAAATGTGTACGTGTGACAGACTCCATGTCAACATTTCTGTAACCAGGACAAATTTTCCTACGTTTTGTGATAGAAATTGTGTCTGTACAGTGAAAATTGTGGCCATGGCAGCGAGTTAAAGACAAAAGTTTTAGACGAGTTTTTAGAGCTCTCTCCACTCTAGCGCGAAACATTCCGTGCATAGACACCCATTATAAACGGAAAATTTCTCCACTTTTGCTCATGGTACTCTGAGAGGCACCGAGAAAAAACGATAAAAGATAGGGAAAAGATGAAAACATGAGTGAATACATGAGACCTGTGGCAACATTTGAGAGTTGGAATGGAATCTGTAGCTCAAAGTATGGCGACACTGTAAAGGCTCGAAAAAGCCCAAAGATTGGTCTCTTTCTCCCCCCTGCTGCCATTCATTTCCAATGGGACAGCTTTCGACGACCGTCTGGACGTTTTTCTGACATCTCACCTTCAGGAGCCCACAAAATCCAAACTAAACGAGGAATGGAAAAGTTACGAATAACTTTTGATTAGAAGGAGTTGATCTGGAATCCCTGCAAGTTTGAAGCCGGTGGGATAAACGGTGTATGAGAAGATGTTTATTTTAGGAAAGGCAGTTTTATGCAGTTTTAAGGCAAAATCTTACTTTGAAAGGGAAATTACGTCACTTCCTGTTGGATTTAGGTCAGGGGTCACTGCGCGTGATTTTTAGGTCTTGATGAGACAAACACAGCAGTTTTCGTCTGATGTTTCTACGACGTTCCTACAGGCCGTAGCGGCCATTTTTGTGTGCCTAGGTGGCGCTAGAGAGCTCATTTTGGCACTTTAGGGGTTAATTGCATGATTGCCTAAAATTTTTCACCAGTTCTGATGTGCGTGCCAATTTTGGTGAGTTTTTGAGCATGTTTAGGGGGTCAAATTACAGTTCAAAGAGGCGGCGGAAGAAAGAAAGAAAGAAAGAAATAATAATAAACCTTACAAAAACAATAGTGTCCTGTCCTCGCCTTCGGCGAGGACTCCTCTTCCTCCAGTGAACATTCTAGAAGCATGATGGTCCTCGCCTTCGGCGAGGACTCCTCTGTGAGTAGTGTTTTTGGCTCTGGGCATGTTTCCTAATGAGCGTTCAAAATACAAGAGGGTCCTCGCCTTCGGCGAGGACTGCTCCCTGAGCAGTCCTCTGCCTCTAGGCTCGGTCCCTAATTAAAGCTGCAAGCAGCGTTTGGCGGGACCTCGCCTCGCGCCCATTTTGGCACATTGCCACAAACGTCAGAAAATTCTCACAGAGCTGAACGTTTTGATGTTTGAGTGCTTTCTGTAGCTCTAGCTATGTAGAAGTGATATGACAATATGCAAATTAGATGAGTGAATTTTCTCCCATCAGATTCCTTAATTTTGAGGATGAGATGACAAAAACAACACACCTATAGGCTGCAGTGGCCATTTTAGTGTGCCTAGGTGGCGCTACAGAGCACATTTTGGCACTTTAGGGGTTAATTTCATGATTTGCTAAAATTGTACACCGGTTCAGATATGCGTGCCAATTTTCATGAGATTTTGAGCATGTTTAGGGGGTAAATAGTGTCCTCGCCTTTGGCGAGGACTCCTCGCTGATGAGTCCTCTGTCTCCAGGCTCGGTCCCTAATAATGAAAATTTTTGTCATTTACAGTATGCCTTTATCTGTCACCACTTTCAAGCCACAACCTTTTGAAATGTAGAAATGAATATTTTCCTCAAATAACTCTGGCAACTAAAGGGTTAAAATGGAGATTCTGCCGCTGTCATGTCATCAGGTAAATTTTGGAATCACACACACATCATGTTTCTGTGAGTTTGTGACAGTGGTTGCCATGATCACTAAGTAGGTACAGCTAGGGTCAGAGTGAGAGAGTGGTTTGATCTGTCTACGACATGCCTACAGGCCACAGTGGCCATTTTAGTGTGCCTAGGTGGCGCTAGAGGGCACATTTTGGCACTTTAGCGGTTAATTTCATGATATGCTAAAATTGTTCACCAGTTCTGATATGCGTGCCAATTTTCGTGAGTTTTTGAGCATGTTTAGGGGGTAAATAGGGTCCTCGCTTTCGGCGAGGACTGCTCTTTCAGGAGTCCTCTGTCTCCAGGCTCGGTCCCTAATAATGAAAAGTTTTCTCATTTACAGTATGCCTTTATCTCTCACCACTTTCAAGCCACAGCATATTGAAATGTAGAAATGAATATTTTCCTCAAATAACTCTGGCAACTAAAGGGATAAAATGGAGATTCTGCCGCTGTCATGTCATCAGGTAAATTTTGGAATCACACACATCATGTTTCTGTGAGTTTGTGACAGTGGTTGCCATGATCACTAAGTAGGTGCAGCTAGGGTCAGAGTGAGAGAGTGGTTTGATCTGTCTACGACATGCCTACAGGCCACAGTGGCCATTTTATTGCAGGTAGGTGGCGCTAGAGAGCCCATTTTGGCACTTTAGGGGTTAATAATGTGTATTTGCTGTTTCAAATGAAGATTGTGCTGCTGTAATCTGTCCTGTAGAGATTGTGAGACACAGAGACACAGACAGACACACAGACAGAGACAGAGACAGAGAGAGAAACAGACACAGAGACAGACACACAGACAGACACACAGACAGAGACAGAGAGAGAGACAGAGAGAGAGACAGACACACAGACAGACACAGACACAGACAGAGACAGAGAGCTGCTGCCCTGTGTCTGTGTCTGTGTCTGTGTGAGCAGCCGTTGTCATGGCGATTCATGATTTGCCTGCAGTTGCGGCACACAGCCACAGACAGAGAGGGAAGATCAGCACAGGCTTTTTAACATGGGTTTTGACTCCTCGAACAAATTGTTCTCACAGCCAAACCGTTGGTCCAAAATAGGAAATAAAGTGATGGTGAGAGACAGCCACTTGTCGTGAACGTACGTGGTGATTTTTATATTTCTGGACTCATAAATGTGGTCAGGGGAGCGAGTTTAAAATGTGTTGCACTGCAGCTGTTTCTAGAAATTTCTCCTCTGAGTTTACATGGGAGTGAATGAGAAAAAAATCGGCACTCCCTTCACTTTGGAGCCACTGGGCAAAAATGTGTACGTGTGACAGACTCCATGTCAACATTTCTGTAACCAGGACAAATTTTCCTACGTTTTGTGATAGAAATTGTGTCTGTACAGTGAAAATTGTGGCCATGGCAGCGAGTTAAAGACAAAAGTTTTAGACGAGTTTTTAGAGCTCTCTCCACTCTAGCGCGAAACATTCCGTGCATAGACACCCATTATAAACGGAAAATTTCTCCACTTTTGCTCATGGTACTCTGAGAGGCACCGAGAAAAAACGATAAAAGATAGGGAAAAGATGAAAACATGAGTGAATACATGAGACCTGTGGCAACATTTGAGAGTTGGAATGGAGTCTGTAGCTCAAAGTATGGCGACACTGTAAATGCTAGAAAAAGCCCAAAGATTAGTCTCTTTCTCCCCCCTGCTGCCATTCATTTCCAATGGGACAGCTTTCGACGACCGTCTGGACGTTTTTCTGACATCTCACCTTCAGGAGCCCACAGAATCCAAACGAAGCCAGGAATGGAAAAGTTACGAATAACTTTTGATTAGAAGGAGTTGATCTGGAATCCCTGCAAGTTTGAAGCCGGTGGGATAAACGGTGTATGAGAAGATGTTTTTTTTATGAAAGGCAGTTTTTTGCAGTTTTAAGGCAAAATCTTACTTTGAAAGGGCAATTGCGTCACTTCCTGTTGGATTTAGGTCAGGGGTCACTGCGCGTGATTTTTAGGTCTTGATGAGACGAACACGGCAGTTTTCGTCTGATGTTTCTACGACGTTCCTACAGGCCGTTGCGGCCATTTTTGTGTGCCTAGGTGGCGCTAGAGAGCTCATTTTGGCACTTTAGGGGTTAATTGCATGATTGCCTAAAATTTTTCACCAGTTCTGATGTGCGTGCCAATTTTGGTGAGTTTTTGAGCATGTTTAGGGGGTCAAATTACAGTTCAAAGAGGCGGCGGGAGAAAGAAAGAAAGAATAATAATAAACATTACAAAAACAATAGTGTCCTCGCCTCTGGCGAGGACTGGTCAGCCCCTAATGAAGAGTTAAGAAGCATTAGGGTCCTCGCCTTCGGCGAGGACTCCTCTGTGAGTAGTGTTTTTGGCTCTGGGCATGTTTCCTAATGAGCGTTCAAAATACAAGAGGGTCCTCGCCTTCGGCGAGGACTGCTCCCTGAGCAGTCCTCTGCCTCTAGGCTCGGTCCCTAATAATTAAAGCTGCAAGCAGCGTTTGGCGGGACCTCGCCCGTTTCGGCCTCCAGCGAATTATTTAGAAATATCACACACATTGCTACAAACATCAGAAAATTCTCACAGAGCTGATCGTTTTGATGTTTGAATTTTTGCTGTAGCTATGTAGAAGTGATATGATAAATGCAAATTAGATGAGTGAATTTTGTCCCATCAGATTCCTGTTTCTTCATTTTGAGGATGAGATGACAAAAACAACACAACTACAGGCTGCAGTGGCCATTGTAGTGTGCCTAGGCGGCGCTAGAGAGCACATTTTGGCACTGTAGAGGTTAATTTCATTATTTGCTAAAATTGTTCACTGGTTCTGATATGCGTGCCAATTTTGGTGACTTTTTGAGCATGTTTAGGGGGTAAATAGGATCCTCGCCTTCGGCGAGGACTACTCTGTCAGGAGTCCCCTGTCTCCAGGCTCGGTCCCTAATAATGAAAAGTTTTCTCATTTACAGTATGCCTTTATCTCTCACCACTTTCAAGCCACAGCATATTGAAATGTTGAAATTAATATTTTCATCATATAACTCTGGCAGCTAAAGGGTTAAAATGGAGATTCTGCCGCTGTCATGTCATCAGGTAAATTTTAGAATCACACACACATCATGTTTCTGTGACTTTGTGACAGTGGTTTCCATGATCACTAAGTAGGTGCAGCTAGGGTCAGAGTGAGAGAGTGGTTTGATCTGTCTACGACATGCCTACAGGCCACAGTGGCCATTTTAGTGCAACTAGGTGGCGCTAGAGAGCCCATTTTGGCACTTTAGGGGTTAATAATGTGTATTTGCTGTTTCAAATGAAGATTGTGCTGCTGTAATCTGTCCTGTAAAGATTGTGAGACACAGAGACAGACACACAGACAGAGAGAGAGACAGACACACAGACAGACACACAGACAGACACACAGACAGAGACAGACACACAGACAGGCACACAGACAGAGACAGAGAGCTGCTGCCCTGTGTCTGTGTCTGTGTCTGTGTGAGCAGCCGTTGTCATGGCGATTCATGACTTGCCTGCAGTTGCGGCACACAGCCACAGACAGAGAGGGAAGATCAGCACAGGCTTTTTAACATGGGTTTTGACTCCTCGAACAAATTGTTCTCACAGCCAAACCGTTGGTCCAAAAAAGGAAATAAAGTGATGGTGAGAGACAGCCACTTGTGGTGAACGTACGTGGTGATTTTTATATTTTTGGAGTGAAATTTGTGGTCAGGGGAGCGAGTTTAAAATGTGTTGCACTGAAGCTGTTTCCAGAAATTTCTCCTCTGAGTTTACATGGGAGTGAATGAGAGAAAAATCGGCACTCCCTTCACTTTGGAGCCACTGGGCAAAAATGTGTACGTGTGACAGACTCCATGTCAACATTTCTGTAACCAGGACAAATTTTCCTACGTTTTGTGATAGAAATTGTGTCTGTACAGTGAAAATTGTGGCCATGGCAGCGAGTTAAAGACAAAAGTTTTAGACGAGTTTTTAGAGCTCTCTCCACTCTAGCTCGAAACATTCCGTGCATAGACACCCATTATAAACGGAAAATTTCTCCACTTTTGCTCATGGTACTCTGAGAGGCACCGAGAATAAACGATAAAAGATAGGGAAAAGATGAAAACATGAGTGAATACATGAGACCTGTGGCAACATTTGAGAGTTGGAATGGAGTCTGTAGCTCAAAGTATGGCGACACTGTAAAGGCTCGAAAAAGCCCAAAGATTGGTCTCTTTCTCCCCCCTGCCGCCATTCATTTCCTATGGGACAGCTTTCGACGGCCGTGAGGACGTTTTTCTGACATCTCACCTTCAGGAGCCCACAAAATCAAAACGAAAAGAGGAATGGAAAAGTTACGAATAACTTTTGATTAGAAGGAGTTGATCTGGAATCCCTGCAAGTTTGAAGCCGGTGGGATAAACGGTGTATGAGAAGATGTTTTTTTTATGAAAGGCAGTTTTTTGCAGTTTTAAGGCAAAATCTTACTTTGAAAGGGCAATTGCGTCACTTCCTGTTGGATTTAGGTCAGGGGTCACTGCGCGTGATTTTTAGGTCTTGATGAGACGAACACGGCAGTTTTCGTTTGATGTTTCTACGACGTTCCTACAGGCCGTAGCGGCCATTTTTGTGTGCCTAGGTGGCGCTAGAGAGCTCATTTTGGCACTTTAGGGGTTAATTGCATGATTGCCTAAAATTTTTCACCAGTTCTGATGTGCGTGCCAATTTTGGTGAGTTTTTGAGCATGTTTAGGGGGTCAAATTCCAGTTCAAAGTGGCGGCGGAAGAAAGAAAGAAAGAAAGAAAGAAAGAAAGAATAATAATAAACCTTCCAAAAACAATAGTGCATTCCTCGCCTTCGGCGAGGACTCCTCTTCCTCCAGTGAACATTCTAGAAGCATGATGGTCCTCGCCTTCGGCGAGGACTCCTCTGTGAGTAGTGTTTTTGGCTCTGGGCATGTTTCCTAATGAGCGTTCAAAATACAAGAGGGTCCTCGCCTTCGGCGAGGACTGCTCCCTGAGCAGTCCTCTGCCTCTAGGCTCGGTCCCTAATAATAATAAACCTTCCAAAAACAATAGTGCATTCCTCGCCTTCGGCGAGGACTCCTCTTCCTCCAGTGAACATTCTAGAAGCATGATGGTCCTCGCCTTCGGCGAGGACTCCTCTGTGAGTAGTGTTTTTGGCTCTGGGCATGTTTCCTGATGAACGTTCAAAATACAAGAGGGTCCTCGCCTTCGGCGAGGACTGCTCCCTGAGCAGTCCTCTGCCTCTAGGCTCGGTCCCTAATAAACCTTCCAAAAACAATAGTGTCCTGTCCTCGCCTTCGGCGAGGACTCCTCTTCCTCCAGTGAACATTCTAGAAGCATGATGGTCCTCGCCTTCGGCGAGGACTCCTCTGTGAGTAGTGTTTTTGGCTCTGGGCATGTTTCCTAATGAGCGTTCAAAATACAAGAGGGTCCTCGCCTTCGGCGAGGACTGCTCCCTGAGCAGTCCTCTGCCTCTAGGCTCGGTCCCTAATAATAATAAACCTTCCAAAAACAATAGTGCATTCCTCGCCTTCGGCGAGGACTCCTCTTCCTCCAGTGAACATTCTAGAAGCATGATGGTCCTCGCCTTCGGCGAGGACTCCTCTGTGAGTAGTGTTTTTGGCTCTGGGCATGTTTCCTGATGAACGTTCAAAATACAAGAGGGTCCTCGCCTTCGGCGAGGACTGCTCCCTGAGCAGTCCTCTGCCTCTAGGCTCGGTCCCTAATAAACCTTCCAAAAACAATAGTGTCCTGTCCTCGCCTTCGGCGAGGACTCCTCTTCCTCCAGTGAACATTCTAGAAGCATGATGGTCCTCGCCTTCGGCGAGGACTCCTCTGTGAGTAGTGTTTTTGGCTCTGGGCATGTTTCCTAATCAACGTTCAAAATACAAGAGGGTCCTCGCCTTCGGCGAGGACTGCTCCCTGAGCAGTCCTCTGCCTCTAGGCTCGGTCCCTAATTAAAGCTGCAAGCAGCGTTTGGCGGGACCTCGCCCGTTTCGGCCTCCAGCGAATTATTTAGAAATATCACACACATTGCTACAAACATCAGAAAATTCTCACAGAGGTTATCGTTTTGATGTTTGAATGTTTTCTGTAGCTGTAGCTATGTAGAAGTGATATCACAATATGCAAATTAGATGAGTGAATGTTCTCCCATCAGATTCCTTAATTTTGAGGATGAGATGACGAAAACAACACACCTATAGGCTGCAGTGGTCATTTTAGTGTGTCTAGGTGGCGCTAGAGAGCACATTTTGTCACTTTAGGGGTTAATTTCATGATTATCATAAATTGTTCACTGGTTCTGATATGCGTGCCAATTTTCGTGAGTTTTTAAGCATGTTTAGGGGGTAAATAGGGTCCTCGCCTTCGGCGAGGACTACTCACGGAGGAGTCCTCTGTCTCCAGACTCGGTCCCTAATAATGAAAAGTTTTCTCATTTACAGTATGTCTTTATCTCTCACCATTTTCAAGCCACAGCATATTGAAATGTAGAAATGAATATTTTTCTCAAATAACTCTGGCAACTAAAGGGTTAAAATGGAGATTCTGCCGCTGTCATGTCATCAGGTAAATTTTGCAATCACACACACATCATGTTTCTGTGAGTTTGTGACAGTGGTTGCCATGATCACGAAGTAGGTACAGCTAGGGTCAGAGTGAGAGAGTGGTTTGATCTGTCTACGACATGCCTACAGGCCACAGTGGCCATTTTATTGCAGGTAGGTGGCGCTAGAGAGCCCATTTTGGCACTTTATGGGTTAATAATGTGCACTTCCTGTTTCAAATGAAGATTGTGCTGCTGTAATCTGTCCTGTAAAGATTGTGAGACACAGAGACAGAGACACAGACAGAGACAGAGACAGACAGATACACAGACACACAGACAGACACAGACACAGACACACAGACAGAGACAGAGAGAGAGACACAGACACAGAGACAGACACACAGACAGACACAGACACAGAGACAGAGAGCTGCTGCCCTGTGTCTGTGTCTGTGTCTGTGTGAGCAGCCGTTGTCATGGCGATTATTGACTTGCCTGCAGTTGCGGCACACAGACACAGACAGAGAGGGAAGATCAGCACAGGCTGTTTAACATGGGTTTTGACTCCTCGAACAAATTGTTCTCACAGCCAAACCGTTGGTCCAAAAAAGGAAATAAAGTAATGATGAGAGACAGCCACTTGTCGTGAACGTACGTGGTGAATTTTATATTTCTGGAGTCAAATTTGTGGTCAGGGCAGTGAGTTTAAAATGTGTTGCACTGAAGCTGTTTCCAGTTAGTCTCTTTCTCCCCCCTGCCGCCATTCATTTCCTATGGGACAGCTTTCGACGGCCGTCAGGACGTTTTTCTGACATCTCACCTTCAGGAGCCCACAAAATCCAAACGAAACGAGGAATGGAAAAGTTACGAATAACTTTTGATTAGAAGGAGTTGATCTGGAATCCCTGCAAGTTTGAAGCCGGTGGGATAAACGGTGTATGAGAAGATGTTTCTTTTAGGAAAGGCAGTTTTTTTTTTTTTGGAATCACACACACATCATGTTTCTGTGAGTTTGTGACAGTGGTTGCCATGATCACTAAGTAGCTGCAGCTAGGGTCAGAGTGAGAGAGTGGTTTGATCTGTCTACGACATGCCTACAGGCCACAGTGATCATTTTAGTGCAACTAGGTGGCGCTAGAGAGCCCATTTTGGCAGTTCATGGGTTAATAATGTGTATTTGCTGTTTCAAATGAAGATTGTGCTGCTGTAATCTGTCCTGTAAAGATTGTGAGACACAGAGACAGACACACAGACAGAGACACAGACAGACACAGAGAGAGAGACAGACACAGAGACAGACACACAGACAGACACACAGACAGAGACACAGAGAGAGACAGAGACAGAGAGCTGCTGCCCTGTGTCTGTGTCTGTGTCTGTGTGAGCAGCCGTTGTCATGGCGATTCATGACTTGCCTGCAGTTGCGGCACACAGCCACAGACAGAGAGGGAAGATCAGCACAGGCTTTTTAACATGGGTTTTGACTCCTCGAACAAATTGTTCTCACAGCCAAACCGTTGGTCCAAAAAAGGAAATAAAGTGATGGTGAGAGACAGCCACTTGTCGTGAACGTACGTGGTGATTTTTATATTTCTGGACTCATAAATGTGGTCAGGGGAGCGAGTTTAAAATGTGTTGCACTGAAGCTGTTTCCAGAAATTTCTCCTCTGAGTTTACATGGGAGTGAATGAGAGAAAAATCGGCACTCCCTTCACTTTGGAGCCACTGGGCAAAAATGTGTACGTGTGACAGACTCCATGTCAACATTTCTGTAACCAGGACAAATTTTCCTACGTTTTGTGATAGAAATTGTGTCTGTACAGTGAAAATTGTGGCCATGGCAGCGAGTTAAAGACAAAAGTTTTAGACGAGTTTTTAGAGCTCTCTCCACTCTAGCGCGAAACATTCCGTGCATAGACACCCATTATAAACGGAAAATTTCTCCACTTTTGCTCATGGTACTCTGAGAGGCACCGAGAAAAAACGATAAAAGATAGGGAAAAGATGAAAACATGAGTGAATACATGAGACCTGTGGCAACATTTGAGAGTTGGAATGGAGTCTGTAGCTCAAAGTATGGCGACACTGTAAAGGCTCGAAAAAGCCCAAAGATTGGTCTCTTTCTCCCCCCTGCCGACATTCATTTCCAATGGGACAGCTTTCGACGACCGTCTGGACGTTTTTCTGACATCTCACCTTCAGGAGCCCACAAAATCCAAACGAAGCCAGGAATGGAAAAGTTACGAATAACTTTTGATTAGAAAGAGTTGATCTGGAATCCCTGCAAGTTTGAAGCCGGTGGGATAAACGGTGTATGAGAAGATGTTTTTTTTAGGAAATGCAGTTTTATGCAGTTTTAAGGCAAAATCTTACTTTGAAAGGGCAATTACGTCACTTCCTGTTGGATTTAGGTCAGGGGTCACTGCGCGTGATTTTTAGGTCTTGATGAGACAAACACAGCAGTTTTCGTCTGATGTTTCTACGACGTTCCTACAGGCCGTAGCGGCCATTTTTGTGTACCTAGGGGGCGCTAGAGAGCTCATTTTGGCACTTTAGGGGTTAATTGCATGATTGCCTAAAATTTTTCACCAGTTCTGATGTGCGTGCCAATTTTGGTGAGTTTTTGAGCATGTTTAGGGGGTCAAATTCCAGTTCAAAGAGGCGGCGGAAGAAAGAAAGAAAGAAAGAAAGAAAGAAAGAAATAATAATAAACCTTCCAAAAACAATAGTGCATTCCTCGCCTTCGGCGAGGACTCCTCTGTGAGTAGTGTTTTTGGCTCTGGGCATGTTTCCTAATGAGCGTTCAAAATACAAGAGGGTCCTCGCCTTCGGCGAGGACTGCTCTCTGAGCAGTCCTCTGCCTCTAGGCTCGGTCCCTAATTAAAGCTGCAAGCAGCGTTTGGCGGGACCTCGCCCGTTTCGGCCTCCAGCGCATTATTTAGAAATATCACACACATTGCTACAAACATCAGAAAATTCTCACAGAGCTGATCGTTTTGATGTTTGAATTTTTGCTGTAGCTATGTAGAAGTGATATGATAAATGCAAATTAGATGAGTGAATGTTCTCCCATCAGATTCCTTAATTTTGAGGATGAGATGACGAAAACAACACACCTATAGGCTGCAGTGGTCATTTTAGTGTGTCTAGGTGGCGCTAGAGAGCACATTTTGTCACTTTAGGGGTTAATTTCATGATTATCATAAATTGTTCACTGGTTCTGATATGCGTGCCAATTTTCGTGAGTTTTTAAGCATGTTTAGGGGGTAAATAGGGTCCTCGCCTTCGGCGAGGACTACTCACGGAGGAGTCCTCTGTCTCCAGGCTCGGTCCCTCATAATGAAAAGTTTTCTCATTTACAGTATGTCTTTATCTCTCACCATTTTCAAGCCACAGCATATTGAAATGTAGAAATGAATATTTTTCTCAAATAACTCTGGCAACTAAAGGGTTAAAATGGAGATTCTGCCGCTGTCATGTCATCAGGTAAATTTTGCAATCACACACACATCATGTTTCTGTGAGTTTGTGACAGTGGTTGCCATGATCACGAAGTAGGTACAGCTAGGGTCAGAGTGAGAGAGTGGTTTGATCTGTCTACGACATACCTACAGGCCACAGTGGCCATTTTATTGCAGGTAGGTGGTGCTAGAGAGCCCATTTTGGCACTTTATGGGTTAATAATGTGTACTTGCTGTTTCAAATGAAGATTGTGCTGCTGTAATCTGTCCTGTAAAGATTGTGAGACACAGACACAGAGACAGACACACAGACAGAGACACAGACAGAGACAGAGAGAGAGACAGACACACAGACAGACACACAGACAGCGACAGACACACAGACAGAGACAGGCACACAGACACAGACAGAGATAGAGAGCTGCTGCCCTGTGTCTGTGTCTGTGTCTGTGTGAGCAGCCGTTGTCATGGCGATCAATGACTTGCCTGCAGTTGCGGCACACAGCCACAGACAGAGAGGGAAGATCAGCACAGGCTTTTTAACATGGGTTTTGACTCCTCGAACAAATTGTTCTCACAGCCAAACCGTTGGTCCAAAAAAGGAAATAAAGTGATGGTGAGAGACAGCCACTTGTCGTGAACGTACGTGGTGATTTTTATATTTTTGGAGTGAAATTTGTGGTCAGGGGAGCGAGTTTAAAATGTGTTGCACTGAAGCTGTTTCCAGAAATTTCTCCTCTGAGTTTACATGGGAGTGAATGAGAGAAAAATCGGCACTCCCTTCACTTTGGAGCCACTGGGCAAAAATGTGTACGTGTGACAGACTCCATGTCAACATTTCTGTAACCAGGACAAATTTTCCTACGTTTTGTGATAGAAATTGTGTCTGTACAGTGAAAATTGTGGCCATGGCAGCGAGTTAAAGACAAAAGTTTTAGACGAGTTTTTAGAGCTCTCTCCACTCTAGCGCGAAACATTCCGTGCATAGACACCCATTATAAACGGAAAATTTCTCCACTTTTGCTCATGGTACTCTGAGAGGCACCGAGAAAAAACGATAAAAGATAGGGAAAAGATGAAAACATGAGTGAATACATGAGACCTGTGGCAACATTTGAGAGTTGGAATGGAGTCTGTAGCTCAAAGTATGGCGACACTGTAAAGGCTCGAAAAAGCCCAAAGATTGGTCTCTTTCTCCCCCCTGCTGCCATTCATTTCCAATGGGACAGCTTTCGACGACCGTCTGGACGTTTTTCTGACATCTCACCTTCAGGAGCCCACAAAATCCAAACGAAGCCAGGAATGGAAAAGTTACGAATAACTTTTGATTAGAAAGAGTTGATCTGGAATCCCTGCAAGTTTGAAGCCGGTGGGATAAACGGTGTATGAGAAGATGTTTTTTTTAGGAAATGCAGTTTTATGCAGTTTTAAGGCAAAATCTTACTTTGAAAGGGCAATTACGTCACTTCCTGTTGGATTTAGGTCAGGGGTCACAGCGCGTGATTTTTAGGTCTTGATGAGACAAACACAGCAGTTTTCGTCTGATGTTTCTACGACGTTCCCACAGGCCGTAGCGGCCATTTTTGTGTGCCTAGGTGGCGCTAGAGAGCTCATTTTGGCACTTTAGGGGTTAATTGCATGATTGCCTAAAATTTTTCACCAGTTCTGATGTGCGTGCCAATTTTGGTGAGTTTTTGAGCATGTTTAGGGGGTCAAATTACAGTTCAAAGAGGCGGCGGAAGAAAGAAAGAAAGAAAGAAATAATAATAATAAACCTTACAAAAACAATAGTGCATTCCTCGCCTTAGGCGAGGACTGCTCTTCCTCCACTGAACAGTTTGGAAGCATGATGGTCCTCGCCTTCGGCGAGGACTCTTCTATGAGTAGTGTTTTTGGCTCTGGGCATGTTTCCTAATGAGCGTTCAAAATACAAGAGGGTCCTCGCCTTCGGCGAGGACTGCTCCCTGAGCAGTCCTCTGCCTCTAGGCTCGGTCCCTAATTAAAGCTGCAAGCAGCGTTTGGCGGGACCTCGCCTCGCGCCCATTTTGGCACATTGCCACAAACGTCAGAAAATTCTCACAGAGCTGAACGTTTTGATGTTTGAATGCTTTCTGTAGCTGTAGCTATGTAGAAGTGATATGACAATATGCAAATTAGATAAGTGAATTTTCTCCCATCAGATTCCTGTTTCTTCATTTTGAGGATGAGACGACAAAAACAAACAGCTACAGGCTGCAATGGCCATTTTTGTGTGCCTAGGTGGCGCTAGAGAGCACATTTTGGCACTTTAGGGGTTAATTTCATGATTAGCTAAAATTGTTTACCGGTTCTGATATGCGTGCCAATTTTCGTGAGTTTTTGAGCATGTTTAGGGGGTAAATAGGGTCCTCGCCTTCGGCGAGGACTACTCGCGGAGGAGTCCTCTGTCTTCAGGCTCGGTCCCTAATAATGAAAAGTTTTCTCATTTACAGTATGCCTTTATCTCTCACCACTTTCAAGCCACAGCATATTGAAATGTAGAAATGAATATTTTCCTCAAATAACTCTGGCAACTAAAGGGTAAAAATGGAGATTCTGCCGCTGTCATGTCATCAGGTAAATTTCAGAATCACACACACATCATGTTTCTGTGACTTTGTGACAGTGGTTGCCATGATCACTAAGTAGGTGCAGCTAGGGTCAGAGTGAGAGAGTGGTTTGATCTGTCTACGACATGCCTACAGGCCACAGTGGCCATTTTATTGCAGGTAGGTGGCGCTAGAGAGCCCATTTTGGCATTTTAGGGGTTAATAATGTGTATTTGCTGTTTCAAATGAAGATTGTGCTGCTGTAATCTGTCCTGTAGAGATTGTGAGACACAGAAACAGAGACAGACACACAGACAGAGACACAGACAGAGACAGAGAGAGAGACAGACACACAGACAGACACACAGACAGCGACAGACACACAGACAGAGACAGGCACACAGACAGAGAGAGAGACAGAGAGCTGCTGCCCTGTGTCTGTGTCTGTGTCTGTGTGAGCAGCCGTTGTCATGGCGATCAATGACTTGCCTGCAGTTGCGGCACACAGCCACAGACAGAGAGGGAAGATCAGCACAGGCTTTTTAACATGGGTTTTGACTCCTCGAACAAATTGTTCTCACAGCCAAACCGTTGGTCCAAAAAAGGAAATAAAATGATGGTGAGAGACAGCCACTTGTCGTGAACGTACGTGGTGATTTTTATATTTTTGGAGTGAAATTTGTGGTCAGGGGAGCGAGTTTAAAATGTGTTGCACTGAAGCTGTTTCCAGAAATTTCTCCTCTGAGTTTACATGGGAGTGAATGAGAGAAAAATCGGCACTCCCTTCACTTTGGAGCCACTGGGCAAAAATGTGTACGTGTGACAGACTCCATGTCAACATTTCTGTAACCAGGACAAATTTTCCTACGTTTTGTGATAGAAATTGTGTCTGTGCAGTGAAAATTGTGGCCATGGCAGCGAGTTAAAGACAAAAGTTTTAGACGAGTTTTTAGAGCTCTCTCCACTCTAGCGCGAAACATTCCGTGCATAGACACCCATTATAAACGGAAAATTTCTCCACTTTTGCTCATGGTACTCTGAGAGGCACCGAGGAAAAACGATAAAAGATAGGGAAAAGATGAAAACATGAGTGAATACATGAGACCTGTGGCAACATTTGAGAGTTGGAATGGAGTCTGTAGCTCAAAGTATGGCGACACTGTAAAGGCTCGAAAAAGCCCAAAGATTGGTCTCTTTCTCCCCCCTGCCGCCATTCATTTCCTATGGGACAGCTTTCGACGGCCGTGAGGACGTTTTTCTGACATCTCACCTTCAGGAGCCCACAAAATCCAAACTAAACGAGGAATGGAAAAGTTACGAATAACTTTTGATTAGAAGGAGTTGATCTGGAATCCCTGCAAGTTTGAAGCCGGTGGGATAAACGGTGTATGAGAAGATGTTTATTTTAGGAAAGGCAGTTTTATGCAGTTTTATGGCAAAATCTTACTTTGAAAGGGAAATTACGTCACTTCCTGTTGGATTTAGGTCAGGGGTCACTGCGCGTGATTTTTAGGTCTTGATGAGACAAACACAGCAGTTTTCGTCTGATGTTTCTACGACGTTCCTACAGGCCGTAGCGGCCATTTTTGTGTGCCTAGGTGGCGCTAGAGAGCTCATTTTGGCACTTTAGGGGTTAATTGCATGATTGCCTAAAATTTTTCACCAGTTCTGATGTGCGTGCCAATTTTGGTGAGTTTTTGAGCATGTTTAGGGGGTCAAATTCCACTTCAAAGTGGCGGCGGAAGAAAGAAAGAAAGAAAGAATAATAATAATAAACCTTACAAAAACAATAGTGCATTCCTCGCCTTCGGCGAGGACTCCTCTTCCTCCACTGAACAGTTTGGAAGCATGATGGTCCTCGCCTTCGGCGAGGACTCTTCTGTGAGTAGTGTTTTTGGCTCTGGGCATGTTTCCTAATCAACGTTCAAAATACAAGAGGGTCCTCGCCTTCGGCGAGGACTGCTCCCTGAGCAGTCCTCTGCCTCTAGGCTCGGTCCCTAATTAAAGCTGCAAGCAGCGTTTGGCGGGACCTCGCCTCGCGCCCATTTTGGCACATCGCCACAAACGTCAGAAAATTCTCACAGAGCTGAACGTTTTGATGTTTGAATGCTTTCTGTAGCTGTAGCTATGTAGAAGTGATCTGACAATATGCAAATTAGATGAGTGAATTTTCTCCAATCAGATACATGTTTCTTCATTTTGAGGATGAGATGACAAAAACAACACAGCTACAGGCTGCAGTGGCCATTGTAGTGTGCCTAGGTGGCGCTAGAGAGCACATTTTGGCACTTTAGGGGTTAATTTCATGATTTGCTGAAATTGTTCACCGGTTCTGATATGCATGCCAATTTTGGTGATTTTTTGAGCATGTTTAGGGGGTAAATAGGGTCCTCGCCTTCGGCGAGGACTGCTCTGTCAGGAGTCCCCTGTCTCCAGGCTCGGTCCCTAATAATGAAATTTTTCTCATTTACAGTATGCCTTTGTCTCTCACCACTTTCAAGCCAGAGCCTTTGGAAATGTTGAAATTAATATTTTCCTCAAATAACTCTGGCAACTAAAGGGTTAAAATGGAGATTCTGCCGCTGTCATGTCATCAGTTAAGTTTTAGAATCACACACACATCATGTTTCTGTGACTTTGTGACAGTGGTTGCCATGATCACTAAGTAGGTGCGGCTAGGGTCAGTGTGAGAGAGTGGTTTGATCTGTCTACGACATGCCTACAGGCCACAGTGATCATTTTAGTGCAGCTAGGTGGCGCTAGAGAGCCCATTCTGGCACTTTAAGGGTTAATAATGTGTATTTGCTGTTTCAAATGAAGATTCTGCTGCTGTCATCTGTCCTGTAAAGATTGTGAGACACAGAGACGGAGACAGAGACAGACAGATACACAGACAACCAGACAGACACAGACAGAGACACACAGACAGAGAGAGAGAGCTGCTGCCCTGTGTCTGTGTCTGTGTCTGTGTGAGGAGCCGTTGTCATGGCGATTCATGACTTGCCTGCAGTTGCGGCACACAGCCACAGACAGAGAGGGAAGATCAGCACAGGCTGTTTAACATGGGTTTTTCAGTCCTCGAACAAATTGTTCTCACAGCCAAACCGTTGGTCCAAAAAAGGAAATAAAGTGATGGTGAGAGACAGCCACTTGTCGTGAACGTACGTGGTGATTTTTATATTTTTTGAATGAAATTTGTGGTCAGGGGAGCGAGTTTAAAATGTGTTGCACTGAAGCTGTTTCCAGAAATTTCTCCTCTGAGTTTACATGGGAGTGAATGAGAGAAAAATCGGCACTCCCTTCACTTTGGAGCCACTGGGCAAAAATGTGTACGTGTGACAGACTCCATGTCAACATTTCTGTAACCAGGACAAATTTTCCTACGTTTTGTGAAAGAAATTGTGTCTGTACAGTGAAAATTGTGGCCATGGCAGCGAGTTAAAGACAAAAGTTTTAGACGAGTTTTTAGAGCTCTCTCCACTCTAGCGCGAAACATTCCGTGCATAGACACCCATTATAAACGGAAAATTTCTCCACTTTTGCTCATGGTACTCTGAGAGGCACCGAGAAAAAACGATAAAAGATAGGGAAAAGATGAAAACATGAGTGAATACATGAGACCTGTGGCAACATTTGAGAGTTGGAATGGAGTCTGTAGCTCAAAGTATGGTGACACTGTAAAGGCTCGAAAAAGCCCAAAGATTGGTCTCTTTCTCCCCCCTGCTGCCATTCATTTCCAATGGGACAGCTTTCGACGACCGTCTGGACGTTTTTCTGACATCTCACCTTCAGGAGCCCACAAAATCCAAACGAAGCCAGGAATGGAAAAGTTACGAATAACTTTTGATTAGAAAGAGTTGATCTGGAATCCCTGCAAGTTTGAAGCCGGTGGGATAAACGGTGTATGAGAAGATGTTTTTTTTAGGAAATGCAGTTTTATGCAGTTTTAAGGCAAAATCTTACTTTGAAAGGGCAATTGCGTCACTTCCTGTTGGATTTAGGTCAGGGGTCACTGCGCGTGATTTTTAGGTCTTGATGAGACGAACACGGCAGTTTTCGTTTGATGTTTCTACGACGTTCCTACAGGCCGTAGCGGCCATTTTTGTGTGCCTAGGTGGCGCTAGAGAGCTCATTTTGGCACTTTAGGGGTTAATTGCATGATTGCCTAAAATTTTTCACCAGTTCTGATGTGCGTGCCAATTTTGGTGAGTTTTTGAGCATGTTTAGGGGGTCAAATTCCAGTTCAAAGAGGCGGCGGAAGAAAGAAAGAAAGAAAGAAAGAAAGAAAGAAATAAATAATAATTAAAGCTGCAAGCAGCGTTTGGCGGGACCTCGCCCGTTTCGGCCTCCAGCGAATTATTTAGAAATATCACACACATTGCTACAAACATCAGAAAATTCTCACAGAGCTGATCGTTTTGATGTTTGAATTTTTGCTGTAGCTATGTAGAAGTGATATGATAAATGCAAATTAGATGAGTGAATGTTCTCCCATCAGATTCCTTAATTTTGAGGATGAGATGACGAAAACAACACACCTATAGGCTGCAGTGGTCATTTTAGTGTGTCTAGGTGGCGCTAGAGAGCACATTTTGTCACTTTAGGGGTTAATTTCATGATTATCATAAATTGTTCACTGGTTCTGATATGCGTGCCAATTTTCGTGAGTTTTTAAGCATGTTTAGGGGGTAAATAGGGTCCTCGCCTTCGGCGAGGACTACTCACGGAGGAGTCCTCTGTCTCCAGGCTCGGTCCCTCATAATGAAAAGTTTTCTCATTTACAGTATGTCTTTATCTCTCACCATTTTCAAGCCACAGCATATTGAAATGTAGAAATGAATATTTTCCTCAAATAACTCTGGCAACTAAAGGGTTAAAATGGAGATTCTGCCGCTGTCATGTCATCAGGTAAATTTTAGAATCACACACACATCATGTTTCTGTGAGTTTGTGACAGTGGTTGCCATGATCACTAAGTAGGTGCAGCTAGGGTCAGAGTGAGAGAGTGGTTTGATCTGTCTACGACATGCCTACAGGCCACAGTGGCCATTTTAGTGCAACTAGGTGGCGCTAGAGGGCACATTTTGGCACTTTATGGGTTAATAATGTGTATTTGCTGTTTCAAATGAAGATTGTGCTGCTGTAATCTGTCTTGTAAAGATTGTGAGACACAGACACAGAGACAGACACACAGACAGAGACACAGACAGAGACAGAGAGAGAGACAGACACACAGACAGACACACAGACAGCGACAGACACACAGACAGAGACAGGCACACAGACAGAGAGAGAGACAGAGAGCTGCTGCCCTGTGTCTGTGTCTGTGTCTGTGTGAGGAGCCGTTGTCATGGCGATTCATGACTTGCCTGCAGTTGCGGCACACAGCCACAGACAGAGAGGGAAGATCAGCACAGGCTGTTTAACATGGGTTTTGACTCCTCGAACAAATTGTTCTCACAGCCAAACCGTTGGTCCAAAAAAGGAAATAAAGTGATGGTGAGAGACAGCCACTTGTCGTGAACGTACGTGGTGATTTTTATATTTTTGGAGTGAAATTTGTGGTCAGGGGAGCGAGTTTAAAATGTGTTGCACTGAAGCTGTTTCCAGAAATTTCTCCTCTGAGTTTACATGGGAGTGAATGAGAGAAAAATCGGCACTCCCTTCACTTTGGAGCCACTGGGCAAAAATGTGTACGTGTGACAGACTCCATGTCAACATTTCTGTAACCAGGACAAATTTTCCTACGTTTTGTGATAGAAATTGTGTCTGTACAGTGAAAATTGTGGCCATGGCAGCGAGTTAAAGACAAAAGTTTTAGACGAGTTTTTAGAGCTCTCTCCACTCTAGCGCGAAACATTCCGTGCATAGACACCCATTATAAACGGAAAATTTCTCCACTTTTGCTCATGGTACTCTGAGAGGCACCGAGAAAAAACGATAAAAGATAGGGAAAAGATGAAAACATGAGTGAATACATGAGACCTGTGGCAACATTTGAGAGTTGGAATGGAGTCTGTAGCTCAAAGTATGGCGACACTGTAAAGGCTCCAAAAAGCCCAAAGATTGGTCTCTTTCTCCCCCCTGCCGCCATTCATTTCCTATGGGACAGCTTTCGACGGCCGTCAGGACGTTTTTCTGACATCTCACCTTCAGGAGCCCACAAAATCCAAACGAAGCCAGGAATGGAAAAGTTACGAATAACTTTTGATTAGAAAGAGTTGATCTGGAATCCCTGCAAGTTTGAAGCCGGTGGGATAAACGGTGTATGAGAAGATGTTTTTTTTACGAAAGGCAGTTTTTTGCAGTTTTAAGGCAAAATCTTACTTTGAAAGGGAAATTGCGTCACTTCCTGTTGGATTTAGGTCAGGGGTCACTGCGCGTGATTTTTAGGTCTTGATGAGACAAACACAGCAGTTTTCGTCTGATGTTTCTACGACGTTCCTACAGGCCGTAGCGGCCATTTTTGTGTACCTAGGGGGCGCTAGAGAGCTCATTTTGGCACTTTAGGGGTTAATTTCATGATTGCCTAAAATTTTTCACCAGTTCTGATGTGCGTGCCAATTTTGGTGAGTTTTTGAGCATGTTTAGGGGGTCAAATGCCACTTCAAAGTGGCGGCGGAAGAAAGAATAATAATAATAATAATAAACCTTCCAAAAACAATAGTGTCCTCGCCTCCGGCGAGGACTGGTCTGCTCCAAATGAAGAGTTAAGAAGAATGAGGGTCCTCGCCTTCGGCGAGGACTCCTCTGTGAGTAGTGTTTTGGTTCTGGGCATGTTTCCTAATGAGCGTTCAAAATACAAGAGGGTCCTCGCCTTCGGCGAGGACTGCTCTCTGAGCAGTCCTCTGCCTCTAGGCTCGGTCCCTAATTAAAGCTGCAAGCAGCGTTTGGCGGGACCTCGCCCGTTTCGGCCTCCAGCGAATTATTTAGAAATATCACACACATTGCTACAAACATCAGAAAATTCTCACAGAGCTGATCGTTTTGATGTTTGAATTTTTGCTGTAGCTATGTAGAAGTGATATGATAAATGCAAATTAGATGAGTGAATGTTCTCCCATCAGATTCCTTAATTTTGAGGATGAGATGACGAAAACAACACACCTATAGGCTGCAGTGGTCATTTTAGTGTGTCTAGGTGGCGCTAGAGAGCACATTTTGTCACTTTAGGGGTTAATTTCATGATTATCATAAATTGTTCACTGGTTCTGATATGCGTGCCAATTTTCGTGAGTTTTTAAGCATGTTTAGGGGGTAAATAGGGTCCTCGCCTTCGGCGAGGACTACTCACGGAGGAGTCCTCTGTCTCCAGGCTCGGTCCCTCATAATGAAAAGTTTTCTCATTTACAGTATGTCTTTATCTCTCACCATTTTCAAGCCACAGCATATTGAAATGTAGAAATGAATATTTTCCTCAAATAACTCTGGCAACTAAAGGGTTAAAATGGAGATTCTGCCGCTGTCATGTCATCAGGTAAATTTTAGAATCACACACACATCATGTTTCTGTGAGTTTGTGACAGTGGTTGCCATGATCACTAAGTAGGTGCAGCTAGGGTCAGAGTGAGAGAGTGGTTTGATCTGTCTACGACATGCCTACAGGCCACAGTGGCCATTTTAGTGCAACTAGGTGGCGCTAGAGGGCACATTTTGGCACTTTATGGGTTAATAATGTGTATTTGCTGTTTCAAATGAAGATTGTGCTGCTGTAATCTGTCTTGTAAAGATTGTGAGACACAGACACAGAGACAGACACACAGACAGAGACACAGACAGAGACAGAGAGAGAGACAGACACACAGACAGACACACAGACAGCGACAGACACACAGACAGAGACAGGCACACAGACAGAGAGAGAGACAGAGAGCTGCTGCCCTGTGTCTGTGTCTGTGTCTGTGTGAGGAGCCGTTGTCATGGCGATTCATGACTTGCCTGCAGTTGCGGCACACAGCCACAGACAGAGAGGGAAGATCAGCACAGGCTGTTTAACATGGGTTTTGACTCCTCGAACAAATTGTTCTCACAGCCAAACCGTTGGTCCAAAAAAGGAAATAAAGTGATGGTGAGAGACAGCCACTTGTCGTGAACGTACGTGGTGATTTTTATATTTTTGGAGTGAAATTTGTGGTCAGGGGAGCGAGTTTAAAATGTGTTGCACTGAAGCTGTTTCCAGAAATTTCTCCTCTGAGTTTACATGGGAGTGAATGAGAGAAAAATCGGCACTCCCTTCACTTTGGAGCCACTGGGCAAAAATGTGTACGTGTGACAGACTCCATGTCAACATTTCTGTAACCAGGACAAATTTTCCTACGTTTTGTGATAGAAATTGTGTCTGTACAGTGAAAATTGTGGCCATGGCAGCGAGTTAAAGACAAAAGTTTTAGACGAGTTTTTAGAGCTCTCTCCACTCTAGCGCGAAACATTCCGTGCATAGACACCCATTATAAACGGAAAATTTCTCCACTTTTGCTCATGGTACTCTGAGAGGCACCGAGAAAAAACGATAAAAGATAGGGAAAAGATGAAAACATGAGTGAATACATGAGACCTGTGGCAACATTTGAGAGTTGGAATGGAGTCTGTAGCTCAAAGTATGGCGACACTGTAAAGGCTCCAAAAAGCCCAAAGATTGGTCTCTTTCTCCCCCCTGCCGCCATTCATTTCCTATGGGACAGCTTTCGACGGCCGTCAGGACGTTTTTCTGACATCTCACCTTCAGGAGCCCACAAAATCCAAACGAAGCCAGGAATGGAAAAGTTACGAATAACTTTTGATTAGAAAGAGTTGATCTGGAATCCCTGCAAGTTTGAAGCCGGTGGGATAAACGGTGTATGAGAAGATGTTTTTTTTACGAAAGGCAGTTTTTTGCAGTTTTAAGGCAAAATCTTACTTTGAAAGGGAAATTGCGTCACTTCCTGTTGGATTTAGGTCAGGGGTCACTGCGCGTGATTTTTAGGTCTTGATGAGACAAACACAGCAGTTTTCGTCTGATGTTTCTACGACGTTCCTACAGGCCGTAGCGGCCATTTTTGTGTACCTAGGGGGCGCTAGAGAGCTCATTTTGGCACTTTAGGGGTTAATTTCATGATTGCCTAAAATTTTTCACCAGTTCTGATGTGCGTGCCAATTTTGGTGAGTTTTTGAGCATGTTTAGGGGGTCAAATGCCACTTCAAAGTGGCGGCGGAAGAAAGAATAATAATAATTAAAGCTGCAAGCAGCGTTTGGCGGGACCTCGCCCGTTTCGGACTCCAGCGAATTATTTAGAAATATCACACACATTGCTACAAACATCAGAAAATTCTCACAGAGGTTATCGTTTTGATGTTTGAATGTTTTCTGTAGCTGTAGCTATGTAGAAGTGATATCACAATATGCAAATTAGATGAGTGAATGTTCTCCCATCAGATTCCTTAATTTTGAGGATGAGATGACGAAAACAACACACCTATAGGCTGCAGTGGTCATTTTAGTGTGTCTAGGTGGCGCTAGAGAGCACATTTTGTCACTTTAGGGGTTAATTTCATGATTATCATAAATTGTTCACTGGTTCTGATATGCGTGCCAATTTTCGTGAGTTTTTTAGCATGTTTAGGGGGTAAATAGGGTCCTCGCCTTTGGCGAGGACTACTCACGGAGGAGTCCTCTGTCTCCAGGCTCGGTCCCTCATAATGAAAAGTTTTCTCATTTACAGTATGTCTTTATCTCTCACCATTTTCAAGCCACAGCATATTGAAATGTAGAAATGAATATTTTTCTCAAATAACTCTGGCAAATAAAGGGTTAAAATGGAGATTCTGCCGCTGTCATGTCATCAGGTAAATTTTGGAATCACACACACATCATGTTTCTGTGAGTTTGTGACAGTGGTTGCCATGATCACGAAGTAGGTACAGCTAGGGTCAGAGTGAGAGAGTGGTTTGATCTGTCTACGACATGCCTACAGGCCACAGTGGCCATTTTATTGCAGGTAGGTGGCGCTAGAGAGCCCATTTTGGCACTTTATGGGTTAATAATGTGCACTTCCTGTTTCAAATGAAGATTGTGCTGCTGTAATCTGTCCTGTAAAGATTGTGAGACACAGAGACAGAGACACAGACAGAGGCAGAGACAGACAGATACACAGACACACAGACAGAGACAGAGAGAGAGACACAGACACAAAGACAGACACACAGACAGACACAGACACAGAGACAGACACACAGACAGACACAGACACAGAGACAGAGAGCTGCTGCCCTGTGTCTGTGTCTGTGTCTGTGTGAGCAGCCGTTGTCATGGCGATTATTGACTTGCCTGCAGTTGCGGCACACAGACACAGACAGAGAGGGAAGATCAGCACAGGCTGTTTAACATGGGTTTTGACTCCTCGAACAAATTGTTCTCACAGCCAAACCGTTGGTCCAAAAAAGGAAATAAAGTAATGATGAGAGACAGCCACTTGTCGTGAACGTACGTGGTGAATTTTATATTTCTGGAGTCAAATTTGTGGTCAGGGGAGTGAGTTTAAAATGTGTTGCACTGAAGCTGTTTCCAGTTAGTCTCTTTCTCCCCCCTGCCGCCATTCATTTCCAATGGGACAGCTTTCGACGGCCGTCAGGACGTTTTTCTGACATCTCACCTTCAGGAGCCCACAAAATCCAAACGAAACGAGGAATGGAAAAACTACGAATAACTTTTGATTAGAAGGAGTTGATCTGGAATCCCTGCAAGTTTGAAGCCGGTGGGATAAACGGTGTATGAGAAGATGTTTTTTTTAGGAAAGGCAGTTTTTTTTTTTTTGGAATCACACACACATCATGTTTCTGTGAGTTTGTGACAGTGGTTGCCATGATCACTAAGTAGGTGCAGCTAGGGTCAGAGTGAGAGAGTGGTTTGATCTGTCTACGACATGCCTACAGGCCACAGTGGCCATTTTAGTGCAGCTAGGTGGCGCTAGAGAGCCCATTTTGGCACTTAATGGGTTAATAATGTGTATTTGCTGTTTCAAATGAAGGTTGTGCTGCTGTAATCTGTCCTGTAAAGATTGTGAGACACAGAGACAGAGACACATAGACATAGACACAGACAGATACAGAGAGAGAGACATACACAGAGAGACAGACAGAGACAGAGAGAGAGACAGACACACAGACAGAGACACAGACAGAGAGAGACACAGAGACAGAGAGACAGAGACAGAGAGCTGCTGCCCTGTGTCTGTGTCTGTGTCTGTGTGAGCAGCCGTTGTCATGGCGATCAATGACTTGCCTGCAGTTGCGGCACACAGCCACAGACAGAGAGGGAAGATCAGCACAGGCTTTTTAACATGGGTTTTGACTCCTCGAACAAATTGTTCTCACAGCCAAACCGTTGGTCCAAAAAAGGAAATAAAGTGATGGTGAGAGACAGCCACTTGTCGTGAACGTACGTGGTGATTTTTATATTTTTGGAGTGAAATTTGTGGTCAGGGGAGCGAGTTTAAAATGTGTTGCACTGAAGCTGTTTCCAGAAATTTCTCCTCTGAGTTTACATGGGAGTGAATGAGAAAAAAATCGGCACTCCCTTCACTTTGGAGCCACTGGGCAAAAATGTGTACGTGTGACAGACTCCATGTCAACATTTCTGTAACCAGGACAAATTTTCCTACGTTTTGTGATAGAAATTGTGTCTGTACAGTGAAAATTGTGGCCATGGCAGCGAGTTAAAGACAAAAGTTTTAGACGAGTTTTTAGAGCTCTCTCCACTCTAGCCCGAAACATTCCGTGCATAGACACCCATTATAAACGGAAAATTTCTCCACTTTTGCTCATGGTACTCTGAGAGGCACCGAGAAAAAACGGTAAAAGATAGAGAAAAGATGAAAACATGAGTGTATACACGAGACCTGTGGCAACATTTGAGAGTTGGAATGGAGTCTGTAGCTCAAAGTATGGCGACACTGTAAAGGCTAGAAAAAGCCCAAAGATTAGTCTCTTTCTCCCCCCTGCTGCCATTCATTTCCTATGGGACAGCTTTCGACGACCGTCTGGACGTTTTTCTGACATCTCACCTTCAGGAGCCCACAAAATCCAAACGAAACGAGGAATGGAAAAGTTACGAATAACTTTTGATTGGAAGGAGTTGATCTGGAATCCCTGCAAGTTTGAAGCCGGTGGGATAAACGGTGTAGGAGAAGATGTTTATTTTACGAAAGGCAGTTTTATGCAGTTTTAAGGCAAAATCTTACTTTGAAAGGGCAATTGCGTCACTTCCTGTTGGATTTAGGTCAGGGGTCACTGCGCGTGATTTTTAGGTCTTGATGAGACGAACACGGCAGTTTTCGTTTGATGTTTCTACGACGTTCCTACAGGCCGTAGCGGCCATTTTTGTGTGCCTAGGTGGCGCTAGAGAGCTCATTTTGGCACTTTAGGGGTTAATTGCATGATTGCCTAAAATTTTTCACCAGTTCTGATGTGCGTGCCAATTTTGGTGAGTTTTTGAGCATGTTTAGGGGGTCAAATTCCAGGTCAAAGAGGCGGCGGAAGAAAGAAATAATAATAAACCTTCCAAAAACAATAGTGTCCTCGCCTCCGGCGAGGACTAGGACTGCTCTTCCTCAAATGAACAGTTTGGAAGCATGAGGGTCCTCGCCTTCGGCGAGGACTCCTCTGTGAGTAGTGTTTTTGGCTCTGGGCATGTTTCCTAATGAGCGTTCAAAATACAAGAGGGTCCTCGCCTTCGGCGAGGACTGCTCCCTGAGCAGTCCTCTGCCTCTAGGCTCGGTCCCTAATTAAAGCTGCAAGCAGCGTTTGGCGGGACCTCGCCTCGCGCCCATTTTGGCACATCGCCACAAACGTCAGAAAATTCTCACAGAGCTGAACGTTTTGATGTTTGAATGCTTTCTGTAGCTGTAGCTATGTAGAAGTGATATGACAATATGCAAATTAGATGAGTGAATTTTCTCCCATCAGATTCCTGTTTCTTCATTTTGAGGATGAGATGAGAAAAACAACACAGCTACAGGCTGCAATGGCCATTTTTGTGTGCCTAGGTGGCGCTAGAGAGCACATTTTGGCACTTTAGAGGTTAATTTCATGATTTGCTAAAATTGTTTACCGGTTCTGATATGCTTGCCAATTTTCGTGAGTTTTTGAGCATGTTTAGGGGGTAAATAGGGTCCTCGCCTTTGGCGAGGACTACTCGCAGAGGAGTCCTCTGTCTTCAGGCTCGGACCCTAATAATGAAAAGTTTTCTAATTTACAGTATGCCTTTATCTCTCACCACTTTCAAGCCAGAGCATATTGAAATGTAGAAATGAATATTTTCCTCAAATAACTCTGGCAACTAAAGGGTTAAAATGGAGATTCTGCCGTTGTCATGTCATCAGGTAAATTTTAGAATCACACACACATCATGTTTCTGTGAGTTTGTGACAGTGGTTGCCATGATCACTAAGTAGGTGCAGCTAGGGTCAGAGTGAGAGAGTGGTTTGATCTGTCTACGACATGCCTACAGGCCACAGTGGCCATTTTAGTGCAGCTAGGTGGCGCTAGAGAGCCCATTTTGGCACTTTATGGGTTAATAATGTGCACTTCCTGTTTCAAATGAAGATTGTGCTGCTGTAATCTCTCCTGTAAAGATTGTGAGACACAGAGACACAGACAGACACACAGACAGAGACAGACACAGAGAGAGAGACAGACACAGAGACAGACACACAGACAGACACACAGACAGAGACAGAGAGAGAGACAGAGAGAGAGACAGACACAGAGACAGAGACAGAGACAGAGAGCTGCTGCCCTGTGTCTGTGTCTGTGTCTGTGTGAGCAGCCGTTGTCATGGCGATTCATGACTTGCCTGCAGTTGCGGCACACAGCCACAGACAGAGAGGGAAGATCAGCACAGGCTTTTTAACATGGGTTTTGACTCCTCGAACAAATTGTTCTCACAGCCAAACCGTTGGTCCAAAAAAGGAAATAAAGTGATGTTGAGAGACAGCCACTTGTCGTGAACGTACGTGGTGATTTTTATATTTCTGGACTCATAAATGTGGTCAGGGGAGCGAGTTTAAAATGTGTTGCACTGAAGCTGTTTCCAGAAATTTCTCCTCTGAGTTTACATGGGAGTGAATGAGAGAAAAATCGGCACTCCCTTCACTTTGGAGCCACTGGGCAAAAATGTGTATGTGTGACAGACTCCATGTCAACATTTCTGTAACCAGGACAAATTTTCCTACGTTTTGTGATAGAAATTGTGTCTGTACAGTGAAAATTGTGGCCATGGCAGCGAGTTAAAGACAAAAGTTTTAGACGAGTTTTTAGAGCTCTCTCCACTCTAGCGCGAAACATTCCGTGCATAGACACCCATTATAAACGGAAAATTTCTCCACTTTTGCTCATGGTACTCTGAGAGGCACCGAGAAAAAACGATAAAAGATAGGGAAAAGATGAAAACATGAGTGAATACATGAGACCTGTGGCAACATTTGAGAGTTGGAATGGAGTCTGTAGCTCAAAGTATGGCGACACTGTAAAGGCTCGAAAAAGCCCAAAGATTGGTCTCTTTCTCCCCCCTGCCGCCATTCATTTCCTATGGGACAGCTTTCGACGGCCGTGAGGACGTTTTTCTGACATCTCACCTTCAGGAGCCCACAAAATCCAAACGAAGCCAGGAATGGAAAAGTTACGAATAACTTTTGATTAGAAAGAGTTGATCTGGAATCCCTGCAAGTTTGAAGCCGGTGGGATAAACGGTGTATGAGAAGATGTTTTTTTTACGAAAGGCAGTTTTTTGCAGTTTTAAGGCAAAATCTTACTTTGAAAGGGAAATTACGTCACTTCCTGTTGGATTTAGGTCAGGGGTCACTGCGCGTGATTTTTAGGTCTTGATGAGACAAACACAGCAGTTTTCGTCTGATGTTTCTACGACGTTCCTACAGGCCGTAGCGGCCATTTTTGTGTGCCTAGGTGGCGCTAGAGAGCTCATTTTGGCACTTTAGGGGTTAATTGCATGATTGCCTAAAATTTTTCACCAGTTCTGATGTGCGTGCCAATTTTGGTGAGTTTTTGAGCATGTTTAGGGGGTCAAATTCCAGTTCAAAGTGGCGGCGGAAGAAAGAAAGAAAGAAATAATAAACATTACAAAAACAATAGTGCATTCCTCGCCTTCGGCGAGGACTGCTCTTCCTCCAATGAACAGTTTGGAAGCATGAGGGTCCTCGCCTTCGGCGAGGACTCCTCTGTGAGTAGTGTTTTTGGCTCTGGGCATGTTTCCTAATGAACGTTCAAAATACAAGAGGGTCCTCGCCTTTGGCGAGGACTGCTCCCTGAGCAGTCCTCTGCCTCTAGGCTCGGTCCCTAATTAAAGCTGCAAGCAGCGTTTGGCGGGACCTCGCCTCGCGCCCATTTTGGCACATTGCCACAAACGTCAGAAAATTCTCACAGAGCTGAACGTTTTGATGTTTGAATGCTTTCTGTAGCTGTAGCTATGTAGAAGTGATATGACAATATGCAAATTAGATGAGTGAATTTTCTCCCATCAGATTCCTTAATTTTGAGGATGAGATGACAAAAACAACACACCTATAGGCTGCAGTGGCCATTTTAGTGTGCCTAGGTGGCGCTACAGAGCACATTTTGGCACTTTAGGGGTTAATTTCATGATTTGCTAAAATTGTACACCGGTTCAGATATGCGTGCCAATTTTCATGAGATTTTGAGCATGTTTAGGGGGTAAATAGTGTCCTCGCCTTTGGCGAGGACTCCTCGCTGATGAGTCCTCTGTCTCCAGGCTCGGTCCCTAATAATGAAAAGTTTTCTCATTTACAGTATGCCTTTATCCCTCACCACTTTCAAGCCACAGCATATTGAAATGTAGAAATGAATATTTTCCTCAAATGACTCTGGCAACTAAAGGGTTAAAATGGAGATTCTGCCGCTGTCATGTCATCAGGTAAATTTTGGAATCACACACACATCATGTTTCTGTGAGTTTGTGACAGTGGTTGCCATGATCACGAAGTAGGTACAGCTAGGGTCAGAGTGAGAGAGTGGTTTGATCTGTCTACGACATGCCTACAGGCCACAGTGGCCATTTTAGTGCAGCTAGGTGGCGCTAGAGAGCCCATTTTGGCACTTTAGGGGTTAATAATGTGTATTTGCTGTTTCAAATGAAGATTCTGCTGCTGTAATCTGTCCTGTAAAGATTGTGAGACACAGAGACACAGACAGAGACAGAGAGAGAGACACAGACAGAGACAGACACAGAGACAGACACACAGACAGACACACAGACAGACACAGAGACAGAGAGAGAGACAGAGACAGAGAGCTGCTGCCCTGTGTCTGTGTCTGTGTCTGTGTGAGCAGCCGTTGTCATGGCGATTCATGACTTGCCTGCAGTTGCGGCACACAGCCACAGACAGAGAGGGAAGATCAGCACAGGCTTTTTAACATGGGTTTTGACTCCTCGAACAAATTGTTCTCACAGCCAAACCGTTGGTCCAAAAAAGGAAATAAAGTGATGGTGAGAGACAGCCACTTGTCGTGAACGTACGTGGTGATTTTTATATTTCTGGACTCATAAATGTGGTCAGGGGAGCGAGTTTAAAATGTGTTGCACTGCAGGTGTTTCTAGAAATTTCTCCTCTGAGTTTACATGGGAGTGAATGAGAGAAAAATCGGCACTCCCTTCACTTTGGAGCCACTGGGCAAAAATGTGTACGTGTGACAGACTCCATGTCAACATTTCTGTAACCAGGACAAATTTTCCTACGTTTTGTGATAGAAATTGTGTCTGTACAGTGAAAATTGTGGCCATGGCAGCGAGTTAAAGACAAAAGTTTTAGACGAGTTTTTAGAGCTCTCTCCACTCTAGCGCGAAACATTCCGTGCATAGACACCCATTATAAACGGAAAATTTCTCCACTTTTGCTCATGGTACTCTGAGAGGCACCGAGAAAAAACGATAAAAGATAGGGAAAAGATGAAAACATGAGTGAATACATGAGACCTGTGGCAACATTTGAGAGTTGGAATGGAGTCTGTAGCTCAAAGTATGGCGACACTGTAAAGGCTCGAAAAAGCCCAAAGATTGGTCTCTTTCTCCCCCCTGCCGCCATTCATTTCCTATGGGACAGCTTTCGACGGCCGTGAGGACGTTTTTCTGACATCTCACCTTCAGGAGCCCACAAAATCCAAACGAAGCCAGGAATGGAAAAGTTACGAATAACTTTTGATTAGAAAGAGTTGATCTGGAATCCCTGCAAGTTTGAAGCCGGTGGGATAAACGGTGTATGAGAAGATGTTTTTTTTACGAAAGGCAGTTTTTTGCAGTTTTAAGGCAAAATCTTACTTTGAAAGGGAAATTACGTCACTTCCTGTTGGATTTAGGTCAGGGGTCACTGCGCGTGATTTTTAGGTCTTGATGAGACAAACACAGCAGTTTTCGTCTGATGTTTCTACGACGTTCCTACAGGCCGTAGCGGCCATTTTTGTGTGCCTAGGTGGCGCTAGAGAGCTCATTTTGGCACTTTAGGGGTTAATTGCATGATTGCCTAAAATTTTTCACCAGTTCTGATGTGCGTGCCAATTTTGGTGAGTTTTTGAGCATGTTTAGGGGGTCAAATTCCAGTTCAAAGTGGCGGCGGAAGAAAGAAAGAAAGAAAGAATAATAATAAATTAAAGCTGCAAGCAGCGTTTGGCGGGACCTCGCCCGTTTCGGCCTCCAGCGAATTATTTAGAAATATCACACACATTGCTACAAACATCAGAAAATTCTCACAGAGCTGATCGTTTTGATGTTTGAATTTTTGCTGTAGCTATGTAGAAGTGATATGATAAATGCAAATTAGATGAGTGAATGTTCTCCCATCAGATTCCTTAATTTTGAGGATGAGATGACGAAAACAACACACCTATAGGCTGCAGTGGTCATTTTAGTGTGTCTAGGTGGCGCTAGAGAGCACATTTTGTCACTTTAGGGGTTAATTTCATGATTATCATAAATTGTTCACTGGTTCTGATATGCGTGCCAATTTTCGTGAGTTTTTAAGCATGTTTAGGGGGTAAATAGGGTCCTCGCCTTCGGCGAGGACTACTCACGGAGGAGTCCTCTGTCTCCAGGCTCGGTCCCTCATAATGAAAAGTTTTCTCATTTACAGTATGTCTTTATCTCTCACCATTTTCAAGCCACAGCATATTGAAATGTAGAAATGAATATTTTCCTCAAATAACTCTGGCAACTAAAGGGTTAAAATGGAGATTCTGCCGCTGTCATGTCATCAGGTAAATTTTAGAATCACACACACATCATGTTTCTGTGAGTTTGTGACAGTGGTTGCCATGATCACTAAGTAGGTGCAGCTAGGGTCAGAGTGAGAGAGTGGTTTGATCTGTCTACGACATGCCTACAGGCCACAGTGGCCATTTTAGTGCAACTAGGTGGCGCTAGAGGGCACATTTTGGCACTTTATGGGTTAATAATGTGTATTTGCTGTTTCAAATGAAGATTGTGCTGCTGTAATCTGTCTTGTAAAGATTGTGAGACACAGACACAGAGACAGACACACAGACAGAGACACAGACAGAGACAGAGAGAGAGACAGACACACAGACAGACACACAGACAGCGACAGACACACAGACAGAGACAGGCACACAGACAGAGAGAGAGACAGAGAGCTGCTGCCCTGTGTCTGTGTCTGTGTCTGTGTGAGGAGCCGTTGTCATGGCGATTCATGACTTGCCTGCAGTTGCGGCACACAGCCACAGACAGAGAGGGAAGATCAGCACAGGCTGTTTAACATGGGTTTTGACTCCTCGAACAAATTGTTCTCACAGCCAAACCGTTGGTCCAAAAAAGGAAATAAAGTGATGGTGAGAGACAGCCACTTGTCGTGAACGTACGTGGTGATTTTTATATTTTTGGAGTGAAATTTGTGGTCAGGGGAGCGAGTTTAAAATGTGTTGCACTGAAGCTGTTTCCAGAAATTTCTCCTCTGAGTTTACATGGGAGTGAATGAGAGAAAAATCGGCACTCCCTTCACTTTGGAGCCACTGGGCAAAAATGTGTACGTGTGACAGACTCCATGTCAACATTTCTGTAACCAGGACAAATTTTCCTACGTTTTGTGATAGAAATTGTGTCTGTACAGTGAAAATTGTGGCCATGGCAGCGAGTTAAAGACAAAAGTTTTAGACGAGTTTTTAGAGCTCTCTCCACTCTAGCGCGAAACATTCCGTGCATAGACACCCATTATAAACGGAAAATTTCTCCACTTTTGCTCATGGTACTCTGAGAGGCACCGAGAAAAAACGATAAAAGATAGGGAAAAGATGAAAACATGAGTGAATACATGAGACCTGTGGCAACATTTGAGAGTTGGAATGGAGTCTGTAGCTCAAAGTATGGCGACACTGTAAAGGCTCCAAAAAGCCCAAAGATTGGTCTCTTTCTCCCCCCTGCCGCCATTCATTTCCTATGGGACAGCTTTCGACGGCCGTCAGGACGTTTTTCTGACATCTCACCTTCAGGAGCCCACAAAATCCAAACGAAGCCAGGAATGGAAAAGTTACGAATAACTTTTGATTAGAAAGAGTTGATCTGGAATCCCTGCAAGTTTGAAGCCGGTGGGATAAACGGTGTATGAGAAGATGTTTTTTTTACGAAAGGCAGTTTTTTGCAGTTTTAAGGCAAAATCTTACTTTGAAAGGGAAATTGCGTCACTTCCTGTTGGATTTAGGTCAGGGGTCACTGCGCGTGATTTTTAGGTCTTGATGAGACAAACACAGCAGTTTTCGTCTGATGTTTCTACGACGTTCCTACAGGCCGTAGCGGCCATTTTTGTGTACCTAGGGGGCGCTAGAGAGCTCATTTTGGCACTTTAGGGGTTAATTTCATGATTGCCTAAAATTTTTCACCAGTTCTGATGTGCGTGCCAATTTTGGTGAGTTTTTGAGCATGTTTAGGGGGTCAAATGCCACTTCAAAGTGGCGGCGGAAGAAAGAATAATAATAATAATAATAAACCTTCCAAAAACAATAGTGTCCTCGCCTCCGGCGAGGACTGGTCTGCTCCAAATGAAGAGTTAAGAAGAATGAGGGTCCTCGCCTTCGGCGAGGACTCCTCTGTGAGTAGTGTTTTGGTTCTGGGCATGTTTCCTAATGAGCGTTCAAAATACAAGAGGGTCCTCGCCTTCGGCGAGGACTGCTCTCTGAGCAGTCCTCTGCCTCTAGGCTCGGTCCCTAATAAACCTTACAAAAACAATAGTGCATTCCTCGCCTTCGGCGAGGACTCCTCTTCCTCCACTGAACAGTTTGGAAGCATGATGGTCCTCGCCTTCGGCGAGGACTCTTCTGTGAGTAGTGTTTTTGGCTCTGGGCATGTTTCCTAATCAACGTTCAAAATACAAGAGGGTCCTCGCCTTCGGCGAGGACTGCTCCCTGAGCAGTCCTCTGCCTCTAGGCTCGGTCCCTAATAATAAACCTTCCAAAAACAATAGTGCATTCCTCGCCTCTGGCGAGGACTGCTCTTCCTCCAATGAACAGTTTGGAAGCATGATGGTCCTCGCCTTCGGCGAGGACTCCTCTGTGAGTAGTGTTTTTGGCTCTGGGCATGTTTCCTAATGAGCGTTCAAAATACAAGAGGGTCCTCGCCTTCGGCGAGGACTGCTCTCTGAGCAGTCCTCTGCCTCTAGGCTCGGTCCCTAATAAACCTTACAAAAACAATAGTGCATTCCTCGCCTTCGGCGAGGACTCCTCTTCCTCCACTGAACAGTTTGGAAGCATGATGGTCCTCGCCTTCGGCGAGGACTCTTCTGTGAGTAGTGTTTTTGGCTCTGGGCATGTTTCCTAATCAACGTTCAAAATACAAGAGGGTCCTCGCCTTCGGCGAGGACTGCTCTCTGAGCAGTCCTCTGCCTCTAGGCTCGGTCCCTAATAATAAACATTACAAAAACAATAGTGTCCTCGCCTCTGGCGAGGACTGGTCAGCCCCTAATGATGAGTTAAGAAGCATTAGGGTCCTCGCCTTCGGCGAGGACTCCTCTGTGAGTAGTGTTTTTGGCTCTGGGCATGTTTCCTAATGAGCGTTCAAAATACAAGAGGGTCCTCGCCTTCGGCGAGGACTGCTCTCTGAGCAGTCCTCTGCCTCTAGGCTCGGTCCCTAATAAGTGCAAATAACTAAAAGTAAAAACGTTCAGTGCAACAGTACAAGTGATTAGAAATGTTTTTGTTGTTTATTTTTGTTTGTTAAGAAATGAGATGTAAGGAAGTGCTACCAGGGTTTTTTTGTTTAATGTAAAAGGTGTTTTTTAGCCTGATGGGCAGTGACTCTGCTGTGCTGACGTGGGCCCAGAACCGAGAAGAGCCTCAACGGAAATGAGCGACCACAGGCTCGTGTGAGTGATGGGACAGTTAAATGTCCAGAAGCTGAGGAGTGCAATGGTTGGGTCGGGATGTAGGGTTTGACCATGGCTTGAAAGACGTGAACGTAGAAGAAGTGCGGAGGTCTGATGGCTGAGGTAGAACTCAGCAAGGAGAGGGTTACAGTAGTAGAGGTGGGAGATGGGAAGCTGCCCTGTGAAGAAAGAGTTAATCTTCCTGACGTTGCAGAGGAGAAATCAACAGGAGCTACTGCTGCGATATTTGCAGGGAGCGACACGTCGTCATCCAGGGTTACACCCAAGTGCTTCACCGTCCAAATTGGCATCACCACAGGGTTGAGCTTTAGGTGATATCTTGACATCCTCAGATATCAGCCAGGCGAGCAGAGAGCGACGATGTGTGTCAGAACCATCAGCCAAGTTGTACTTTTTTAAAAAAACAACTGTTTCATATCCAAAAATAGCTGAAAGGCAGAAAGATGGAAAAGTGGCTGGTTGTGAGGCAACCTGATTCTAACAGTGCCGATGCCTCTGATCAAGTTTTCTTAAGTATTCTTTATTTGTTGCTATGACAACCAATAAAGTAACCATGGTGATAGCTGGCCTGCTTCTCACAAATGTTTGCACAGTGTACTGATTTGATATTTATCAGTCAATACCTGTGCATTGCCAGCGTTGTGTGAAGCGAGGATGCTGTGCTGTCAGCGGCTCAGCTGCAGCTCACACTTGTGTCAAATCACTGTCATAACTGTAATTACAACGAGAAACGCCCTCTCTGCCACTATTACTGCATCAACAAGCAATTCCCTTCTTCATAAACTAGCTTGAGGTGTGCTCTCCAGGGATATGAAGTATCATTTAAGACTCGTATTTGGCTGCTTTAATGGCATGATGGAAAACTGCATTTATTATATAATGCTGTATTCATAATGAGTTCAGTCTGAACCTGCATTAACGCTGCAGAAGTGGCTCCTTCGGTTCTGCCTTCCTGATTTACAGAGATTATCATTTGAATTTGATAACAGTGCCAAATGATTATTCTAATAACCACTTTGTGAGGCGTTTGGACACCGGAGGCAAGATGATTATTCTTTTTTTGAGAAAGGCTGTATGACAACAGAAAAATTAGGCACCTGCGAGCTCATGGGTGAAACACACAAACACCTGCTCTGTCGTCCCTGCTCTCACAAATAGAAAATAATCATATACACACACACACACACACACACACACACACACACACACACACACACACATTCAAATTAATCTATTTTCCCTGTCTTTCAGTCCCCCTGTGCCTTTGGAGTCTCTTACAGATGCAGGAAACTCACTCAGCTCCAGCTCCAGCAACACACACACACACACACACACACACACACACACACGTCCTCATTTCAACCCTTACAAATAGGCCGAGACACTGCTGGTCCAGCCCCAGTCTGATTTCCATATAGATGAGAGGCTGGGGAGTAAACACAGCCATCTTAACGAGGGTGATAAATGAATCTTGATTGGTTATTAATTAACCGTCCAATTAAACCTTCATCTCCATATTCATATCAGATTATGGGGAACTGCTGAGAAATGGATCTCACGATTTTGCAGGAAGATAAGATGAGAGGTAATATGAGGCTGATGCAGTGTCAGTGTTGGTGTCACTGAAACATTTCTCAAAATGTTTGCTGTTTGATTATCAGGGACAGTTCTGGTTCATGATAGTTGCCATAAATGTGCTCTTTACAGAAGTGCCTTAAAACGTGTGTGTTATGGAGCTCAGGATCAACATTGTGGTGGTTCATATAATATACATCACCTTTATTTAACTAGGAAGTTATATTGAGATTAAAACCTCTTTTGCAAGACCTAGCTAAGATAAATGGTATGGCAAAATGCAATACATAATATAGTGCATTAACACAGCAATAATATTTAATCCAGAATTTGTTAGTTAATTAAAGCAGCTGCAGCTACATGTGACCACTTCTCAATACTAAGTTAAAATCATTTTAAAAGATAAGGGTTTAAAGTTTGAGCTCAGCCTGCAGATTATCCCAGGAGCAGGAATCAGCCTCTGTGCTGGTACAAGGCACTTTAAACTGAAGCCATTTGTGTGACCTAGGATTATGACTGCTACGCAAAGATAAAAACTTGCCTTAGGTGAGTTGGAAATTAATCTGTGATGATCTTATACACTAACCTGAAACAGTGTCGTAATCTTTACCATTACCATCCTACCATGCTGAATAAGGTGCAATGAAGTTAGATTTAGTGATATACCTCAGGACTGAGTGATACAGAGGGTCAAGTTTGGACAAGGTGGACGGTGAGGCAAACCTGTGAATAGTATCGCCAAAATCAGTCTATGTCAGAAGTACTCCAGCATTAAGCGTTTCCTCAATGCCACCAAAAATCAGGACTTTAGCCTGTACAGAAAGCCCAGTGTGAATTTAATGACTTTGTGAGAAAGTCAATATGATGTATAAAACTGACCCTTTTATTCAACTGAATTCCCAAATATGTATAATTATCAACAGACTGAATGGAGATACCATAAAGAGTATTGATGAAGAGGATTGGAACATCTGTTTGCCCAGGGGAGAAAGTTTAAGAGCACTTTCAGGTCTGTAAGGACATACTGCACGGTATTAAAATCAGTCTGCAGATTTTAAAAGGTTATATCTGCAGCGGGGGTACAGGAGTACACCACTGCGTCATCTGCATACTAATGATACTTGCAGAATTTGAACTTATCACAAATATTACTAATTTTAAAAAAAAAAGAAAAAAAAAGCAAGGACTGGATCGGACATGACATTGCCATGTTTAACAATCAGATGATGATTATTCAGATAACTATTTTGCTAACCATTTTGCTGCTTTGCATCCAATGCCAGCAATCAGCAAGATGTTAATGAGTAGTGGGTGGTCCACAGTATGGAAAGCTTTTGTATAGTCTCCAAACAGAGACTCACATAAGTTTGCTGTTCATAGCCCAGTCAATGTCATCAGTGACTTTTAAAGTGGCGGTTACAATGATACGCCCTTATCCGAAGCCTGAGTGCATGTAATTTAAAATACTGGGAGAGTCCATGTCTGATGTCAGTTGGGTGGTGACTAATGATTCCAAGATTTTTGAGAGGACACATATATTTGAAAATGGCCAGTAATTGTTCATATCAGATCGGCTGCCAGTTTTAAACAGGGGTGCAACATAAACTCGCTTCCACAGAACTGGAACCTGGTTAACAACAATAGAAATATTAAAGAGGTGTGTAACAGGCTTCACTGTGAACACAGCAGCAGCCTTTCGGGGTCCAGACCATCAGGTCCAGGGGCCATCTTGTGTCGATCATATTTAATTCATGAAGAAATGTCAGAATATTGTCACCTCTGCTAAAAGTATAAGAAATTGGTTTTCTAGCGGTGTACACTGTGGTAGTCTGTGAAGGTCAAAGTCATGATATGCATCATTTGGATATAAATAAATGTCTCTTTGCTTCACTGACAGACAGTGGTCACCCAAGCCTTATATTTCCAAGAGTCAGAGACACAATCATTTTTATTTCCACTTGAATGGAGACAAATGATGTCCCCACAGTCTGAGAGGATGTCTCGGAGCTCCACTGTACATTTTTAGTCCCTGCATTCAAGTCATTTTCAGCTGTCAAGGTTTTACTTCAAGTTGAGTCAATTTTCATGACAGCTTCCTTCTCCACAGAGGCATCTGATGAATGTCTGTCCATGTGGAAAGAACTGTTGTGCTCTCTGACTCACAGGAGGAAGGGGATCATCACACACACACACACACACACACACAGGATTAAGGGTAGCACTGTGAACCTAGACCTTGATCTGACTCCCTTTGTGTCGCTGACTGGTTTTGACTCTTAAGACTCGTATACTCTTTGAAAAAATGGTTGATACTGTGACATCACCCATTGGTTTGTTGACTACCATTTTAAAGCCTTGAGTTCAGCTTTATTTGGATGACAAATGCGTAACTTTAAGCCTTAACAATGCACCCCTGTACAGTTGTCATGACTGGGAAAATTAGCTATAGGGACGAAAACATTTTTTATACCAGACTGTAAACATCTTTATTTCTGCTGTAAAGTTGTGCATTTTACAAAATGGCTCTATAGGGGTTGACTCTGTTTCAGAGTCAGTCTCAAGTAGCCACTGGAACTGCATTTTTTGGCACTTTCGCATTGGCTTCATTCCTCGGAGGTTGCCGGTTGGCTAATGTTAGAACATTATAGTAAGCTTGGTCAATATTGAAATATTATTCTGTGATATTGTCTGATTTCTTCCTTACTCTCTGAAGTATCAGCTGGTCTTTCCCAGGAAGTTAGAGCAACAAGAGGGGGTAAAGGGTCAAATGGCAGGTGACCAAATGAAACGCAGTTACCTTGAATAAGATTGCAGACCTCTCTGGGTTTGAACATTGTTTGAAACATTTGGGATAATGTAAGTACACAACTTAACAAAATACATAGGTCTAGTTGTTTTTAGCCATTTTAATGCAAAAATGTTACATATTGTATCTTTAATTTTCACTTAACCCTAAAACAAAATCTTAACCCTCAGTCCTTTGAGGACGTTGGCACTAGCCTGTCATGCGACTACGTAGTTGATGTAAAGTGACTAACAAGCACAGATGTGACTTGTTTCTGATACTACCCAATCAGAGACACAGGGTGTCTGACTTTGTTTCTAAATATTTTTCGCATTTTATTGCTCTAAAGATGTCCTCAATCTCAGAGATCACAAAGACAAAAATGCGATGTAACTTGTGCGCACACACACACACACACACGTCCTTATGTCAACCCTTGAATATAGGCCCAGACGCTAGTCCAGCCCCAATCTGATTTCCATACACACACTTTAAAAATGTCCTCACTCTTACTGTGTAGCCGGTATAAGCACACACACACACACACACACACACACACACACACACACACACACACACACACACACACATACACATTCACACAGGGCAAAGAGTAGCAGACTGAAAGTGTCTTCATCTCGGGGCATCATTTTCTGTCACTGTCTGTTTCTGACTTCATTCTGCACATTTATAATCTTGCACACAAAGTGTGGCTACACACACCTCAGGCTATGAACAAGTCACAGCCAGACATTCACACACACTCACAAACTGAGTCTTTCACTTCACTCTTACTGACTAAATGTCCATAACTAATTAATATTGATTGCTTGATTGCTAACTATCTTCCTCTTGAGGGCAACTTAATCGAAACCAGACACATTGCAGCTTCAGATAAAATTAAATCATTTTACTTTTCTGTATTCTTAAACTTTAAATATTATCCTTTCCCACTAAGACATGTAGATTGTAGGTTATTTCAGGCTTGTACTTAAAGTTAACCGTGATTTAAATCAGAGTTGACAGAGTAGTGTATTGTTTTATGTGGGAACATTTGCGTGTTGCAGAAATAAAGATGTTCGGTTATTGTTCTGAAAAGATCAGTCCATAACACGTCTGATACAAATTGTATTTTTCTTTGTTCTTTTTAAATTTTAAGAAAATGTTTAGACTCAGACTAACCTTGTTGACCTGTGGCACCACACTAGTGTTTTGTATATGTTTCAGCCCCAAATCATGAATTTCAGGGGTTTTTTTTGCTTTTTTTTCCTGAATAAAAAAGCACTATGACGTGAAGCCTACTGCTCAAATAATTTCATTAAGCCCTTTTTTAGATTCATGGACTTATGATCTATGTGAAGTAAAAAAGACGTTTTGCCTCCAGTTAAGTAGAATCTTGATATTTAGACTATTATTGCTGCTGGAAGCTTCAAAGATAAATGTGTGTTAAGGCTAGTTCACGACACGATTTTCACCCCGCAAAATTTGTCGCGGAGACTATTGTAATCTTTTGAGTGTTCATACCTGACGACGTGTGTTTCTGTCATTGGAAGTCTCGCCAACTGCGTTACGACCTGTGTGTGCACACCACAAGATTTCTCTACCAAGCCCTCGCCGACAGAGCCCCAGATAACTCGGCTGCTGGTGTCAGCTAGTGCACTATCGTCAGCGAGCCTTCACTTTTCTTGCAATTGATGCAAAAATGTTGATGACAAACATACAGTGTTAGCTAGGTAGCGTGTTAGCCTGCAGAAGTAGCTCCTTTTGCTGTTCAAAAGTCAGCCCCTGCGCCTGGACAGGCATGGAAACAGCAGGTGGCGCCAAAGGCACAGGAACAGATCTAAAAATTCCCAGCTCCACGAGCTTTACTTTTAAAGCCACTTTAATCTCCCCTTTAAGTTTCCTATCCCCCACGTCCAGCGAATAATGATCAGCCAGTTTACTTAACTGCGCCTTTGTACATCTCTCCAATGCCTCCTCTGTCGGAGCCGCAATGAACGCCTCAAATTCAGCCATTTCCATTACCTCTTGGACCAGACACAAAAAAAAAAAGACAACTTTACGCCCGGACAGGCTCAGGAGGACAGTGAAGTATCCCCGTGCGCACAAGGAGGATCCTGGTTTGGAGATTCCCCGCTATCTAATGATCAGCCCGCCTAACTAAACTCCCCACTAGTCTTCATGCGGCGAGCAGCGGTGGGTATTTACGCACTAGAGACCGCTGGCTCGGGGGAGCGACTAGCAAGCTAGCAACCCTCTTGAAGCCACGGCCATGCTCCCAAGACAAAAGCTTCAGCCGCTATGTCGCCACAGCACTAAAACCCACACGCAACGCACCCAAAGGGAAACGCCTCTAAGCCTACAAGGGGATCCCCGCACCGTCACTCACCCCCACACACGCCCCTGCCACCTGTCCACTTGACACCGGCGTAAACAAAGAGACTGGCCCTCAGATACAAACTCTCCCTCACCAAGCCCGAGGTAAACGCACACAAACTCTGTCGACGCAAAAATACACAAAAAGCCTCCACATCAAACACCATACTCACCCCGATCAGTCAGCCAAACGCACTGTGAACTCTCCACGTCGTACAAACAGCCGTCACCGAGCAACAAATTTACGCCACAGCCGGCAACGGGAATGAAATTACAAAAGCCTGAAGGAACCTCCTTCAGCCCGACCATATCACATGCACATTTACAAATAGGCTACCTACCAGAACACAGTTTACTATAACACACAATCCTAACCCGAAAACCAAACGCGCAACTAGAAACCAAACATTAGAAAACTACAAATTTATCGAAACCAAATCTACTCACTTGTAACCAAATTGCGCGAGACCGAGACCAGCCCCCATTTTGTCATAACCCGGCTCATAGGTAATGACAAAAACGGAGAGACACAGCGCCAACTCAAATACAAAAGTATATTTATTGAAATAAAGCCACATAAATAAACATAATGCAGGTATGGGGTGTGTTAGTCAGTGTGATCAGTAGTGTAAATGTGGATGTGTGGAGCATGTGAGGTGTGGTGTTGAGGAGATAACATAAAAGAAACCAAACAAAAGTACGAGCGCTGGCGAGGAGTCGGGAGAGAGAGAGAGAGCGCGGCGTCAGCCAGCACCGCTTATATCTGCCCATGCACCGGGCCCAGGTGCTCGTGATCAAGACAGTCAGCTGATTACCTCGGGAAAAGACAACACATACGTCATCAACATAGCTTGAATTCCCCATAACACAGCCAAGCAGGGGTCCTAAAACCTGGAAATGAGTTAGCTTTTTTGCTATGGTCTGTGGTTTGTAGCCTAACGTTAACTTTTTACTTCTGGCAATTGCCTTTACGCTAATTTGTGAAAATTATCCTGTTGAACAAAATGTGAAAGTATCATAAACTTTGTTTGCCACAGAGCTTTTGCAGCGATCATAGGCTTTTTGATGAGGGAACCAGGGCAACACAACTTCTGTGTTGGCTTACAAAAACAAATTTGTCCCTGCAGTACTCTTTTTAACCAACAAAATGAGCCAAATCTATGCTTAACAAGTGATTTCTTATAATTCCAATGTATTATTTTCCACCATGTGAGTAATTCAGTTCTCCTGTGTTGAGTGTCCAGCAGTAATTATAACCAGCACGATTCTAATTAACTGGAGACAAAACCTTTTTTCAACCTCATGTAGATCATAAATCCTTGATTACAGAAACAGCTCATTGAAATCAGTTAAGAAAGGAAAATGTCATAGTGCGTTTTATCCAGAAAAACTTCAGCTCCCCTGCTCACTTGCATTTGTTTGCAGACAAGTCTCACCTTCCCCAATGTGACGGCAACACTGACGTATAATCCAGCAGCCAATGAGGCATCTGCATCTCTATATCTATGTATGGTCTTGTTCAGATGGAGTTTTTTATTTTATTTTTTATTTTACTTGTGAACAAAGATCTTGTTAAAATGTCTCCTTGCATATTCAGCTGAAGTGCTGAGTCATAACCCTTCACTGAATCTCTGTGTTTCCTGTCTTAGTCACTCATGTTTCTGTTTTCTTTCAGGATGGTACAGAGGATTCTCAACGAGGAAGCCAAATGTCAAGGTAAGAGAGACTGACGGCTTCAGCTCCTCTCAGGCTGACTGACGAATAACACTTTCTTCCTCTTAAAGTTTTACTCTCGATGTCTCCATTCCCTCTTTTTCTTTCCACATCTCAGATTCCCTTTCTCCTCATCATTATCTAGAGTGGTGATGTTGAGACATGGGCTGTTTATGTAGCCAACATCTCTAACTGCGTGTGTAATGTCAAGGAGACTTTATGCAAATAAAATTGCAGACCTTTTCTCTCTGTTGTCGTACTCTCTGTCTAACCTGTTTCGACTTCTCTCTACCTTTGATCTGATTTTTTTGGCAGACTTAAAACTTCACACAGTGGCAGACAATGTTCGACATTGTTTTAGAGAAGATTCATGACTTTTCCACTGTAAAAACTGATAGAGTAAAAAACCATTGACGTACATGATTGAATATTCGAGTCATCAGTCAGAGACCCCTCAGTCCACTGAGATGCTTCTAGTCAAGGGGATGGGTTAGTTTCGAGATGTAGCTGCAGAGTGAGTGCTTTGACACTGCTCGCAGGCAGCTGCTGACCCAGACCCCGGGTAAGTCTGAAGGTGCTTTCACACTGCCACATGGTAAGCGCCCTGACAACCGTCTACCTGTGCAACCCCCTCATTAAAAGCTGCTGCCTCTTAAATGACAGGCAGGTGCTTCGGTAAAAACTGACAAAAGTTCAAGCTAGCTTGTAGCTTGTAAATGTCCAAAGATATCTACATATTTGGACAATTCAACTTCATCTTAAGATTGGTGGAAATATAATGCCAGGCCCAGTTTTTCTTCTGGTTGTCCCTGTAAGTTGCTGGCGCTGTAATTCCCAGTATTCAGACACCAACATTATCAGCTCCTTCATCTTGTCTTCTTTCTGCTTCTATGATGATGATTCTTTGATGGGCCAAAACCAAACTGCAACTGCCACAAGTTCAACAAGGTGAACTCTGTGTCCATATCGCCATGTTCAAAATAGCTTCCTCACCTTCCCCAATTTGAAATGACTGGAAGCAGCGAGTGCCCCCCCGACAGTGTGAAAGTCCTTTGACTGAAGCGTAGGCAGCTGCTCAGAGTAAGAAAGGCTTTGCCCTGTCAGGATCCTGGATATCGTTGTCTTCTGCCTGCTACTTCAAAGTTATGAATTCACAGCTCACAGCAACTTATTACGATACAGTCTGGGACAAAACAACTTCACCTTCATGACTCAGCAACAAGTAACAGCAGTGAGACTCTAACTAGCCGACTGGCTGGTTAACATGGACCGCAGGGAGGAGGAGTTAGGAGTTAATTATTTCAATTGTGTTATTACTTCTTTCACATTGAACTGATAACGCCATATGTGTCTGCTGACAGTCGTGGTGGCTTAATGCAAGAGTAGAAAAAACACGAGAAAGAGAACTTTGCTTTCGTCAAAATTAATGTGGCCACTAGAGGTCACCACCTCTGAATAAATGTAAGTATGGGTCGTAATAAGTTGCTTGTAGAATGGACCTATAGTTTTGTTTTTTGAGTGAGGACAGTCTCCCATAACACCTTGTGATTGTACTCACTGTATTAATGAAATATAAATGCACGTCCTGGTCGTCAGTGTGACTTGATGAGTAACTTCAGTGAGATGTGACATAAAACTGTGCACCACTTCGTGAGGTCAAACAGAGCTTGTCATTCAGATCCCTCTGATTATAAGTGTGTGTTTTAGCTCACGGTAATGTTGACAGCAGGAGTGAATCAGTGGCGTCTGATTCAAAGCAGATGTTCTCAGTAACAAACGTAACATAGTCTGTTGTTTGATGGAACCCAGCGCTGCAGCACGTGGTCTGATCCTTTAATACACAACAGCCTGCAGCGCTTTGTATCTTGTTGAGATGCTCTGTACATCACAGTAATAACTCTGTGACATGATGGTAACTACAAAGAAGCAATCTTGTTTGTTGCAAATATGCCCCGTAGCTCCAGTTGATGAAACCCCACTGATGTCAGATGAAACCAGTATACCTTGAAAGAAGTCTTTCAAGAATGAAGGAAATAATACCAATCTCTAAATCCCTGACAAGTATTGTCTTGAAAGAAACAAGAGGGTTTTGAAGAGGTTTTTTGACACAGTGGTTATGAAACCCTCAATGCATAACAATGTCCCATTTTAGAGGATAAAAAACACTTAGGTATGTGGCTTTGACCCAACATCAACTACAGAAAAGAGTTTGTTGTGACCGGACTCTGGAAAGCAAACATGCCTTTAAGGCTAGATCAACTACTGCTACAGAGTGACTTTAAGGCACCAGTTTGTTCCATCAGCCTGTGTCAACCCCCTCCTGCTTGTGTCCAGCAGTTCTTGTAACTCTCCGACAGTCCGACATTCACACCCACTTCATGTAGTGATAGCCAGATGTGTGGAGGTGTGAAACTTGGCAGGATTTGGTCTTGTCACTTTTCTTGTGTGCAACTGAGTGCAACACTGTCGTATGTCTTCCAGAAAAGACTGAAAGTGTTCGGCTTTATTGCCATATTTAAATTGCAGATGACACGTTGAACAATGTGTCTGTGGTTCATTTGATTTTTACCTCAGGCAAGATGTGACACTGCAGTCTGTCTTGATATCCACCTTGATTTGCTAGAAAACCTCCACTTTTCGCCAGCAGGGCGCAACAAGCTAGTTGGTGACGTGTTGACGGTGGTTGTTTACAAGGAGCTCTGAGTACAGCACTGTATCTCAGACTAGTTAAGTGTTGATACAATGGAATTTGAGAGTTTTCATGAGATACATATTTAGTGATAAGACCTGCTACCCTGGGGTCAGATGACAGCAGTGAAAGTGAAGAGCTGCCTGAACTTGACTGACGTTACATTTAATGTCAAATTATTGCAGCTGACAAACCACACTTAACATTTTCCGTTTGTATAATGAATTGTCTTATGTTTGCTGAAGAATTGAAAAATTGATACACCAAAAATATGCTCCACCACTGTCTCCCTATAGCTCTCAGACTACAACAACAATGCAAGGTGCTTTTTCTCGGGCAGAAAAGCGGTGGGAGGGTGCTGGGCAGCGCTTCGTACCAGCGTTACCGTAAAGAAAGCACTTGCAGCGCGCTCTGCATAGGTATGTTTCTATGACAACAATATCTTGACGCTAACATTAGTTAGGTAGCTAATGTGATGCTGCATTAACAGAGGGTTGGCTACACTGTCACACAGTGGTAAAAGCCCAAGCAGACAACAGAGATGAACAATTCTTTCGACATCACCAACTAGCTTATTGAAACATGGCTGCTCCCTGCTGGAGAAAATGTAAAATACTAGCAAACCACAGGGAAATCACATTTTACTGCAGTGTCATATCTTGCCTAAGGCAAAAAACAAACGAACCAAAGTCATATTGCTCAATTTTTCATCTCCTCTTTAAGCACCTTGCCCACCATTTCCACTGAAAATTTGTACTTTTTGGAAGCAAAGACAAACCCAAAAGTTAACTTATCCAAGTACAGGTGTGTCTCTGAGTGCTGCAGTGGATTTCTAAGTATTATGCCTGATTCATGCAGTGCAGTGTGATTAGGTAATCAACACCTTTTAACAGACTTCATTGGAGCAGCTCTCCTGACCCTGTACTGGATATGACTGACACTAACAGCCTTATATCCATCTCCTTTTTACACACCATGTCTGGATCACAAGCTAACAGGCTTCTGGGTTTTTAGTCTTTTAAAAAAGAACATCTTTTGTGTTTTGTCTCGCTCTGTCCCATTGTCCTCTTTGCACCAGCCTTCTATTTTATTTGACTTTGCTCCATCCTGCTCTCTGGGCCCCTAAGAGGCTTTACCCTCTAGCTTTACTATATCTAGACAGCAGTGTCTCCTCTAGCTGCTGTGGTTCCCTGCTGGGTGTTCTGTGCTGTAGATAGGAGAGGTATTAACATGAGAGAGATCATCGGCTTGGGTTTTGTATTTCATCTAAGAAACAGGCAGACAGAAAAGGTGAGAGGTGATGTAATGAGATAAACACCACTGATTTGGTTTCGAGTTGATTATCAATGTTAACGATCCCCAAACATGTTCAACAAACCAAACACACTCATAGGAAGTGACATTTTATGTTTGTCATGGAACCTGTGTCGGTTGATTTATAACTCTGTGTACACATAGTGATATATTTATACACATTCAAAGTTCCTTTAAAACTCTGAAAAGCAACCATGGTGGATTTTCATGAGACATGGAAGCAGTGCTCAAAAGTGAAAGGTCCAGAAAGAAAAGAAACACAAGACCAGAAGTCACTTAAAAAAAAAAAGATTAAAGTCAGGATTTTTTAAAATGCTCTTAGTGACGATATTGAAGTGGTGAGGCCCGACGTGCGAGTCGTGTGATTTAGCTACCTCACAAGTCTGTGGCAGTTAGCGCTAATGTTAGCACGGTGCCTCGAGAAATCTGTGTTAGCCAAGAAGCTGAGGCAGATCTCCTTACTGCAGAATGCTAGTTGTGAAGAAGAGCAAATCCCGGCAGCACTACCTGGGCTGGACACTGACTCGGACACCAGTGAAACAGGTAACATTACACCCACAGCAGGATCACATGTGTCCACAGGATCAATCATTTCCATGTTCCCTACTCATCGTCTATTACGGCAGCCATGTAAAGCATTGTGGTGGAGCTGCGTTGCATTTCAAGAGATGGGGAATCCGCTCCTTATTTGCATAAAGTTAAATCTAGCCTAACGTGAGTTTTTACAATTCCTTATGGCGATGGATTATTTTCAACCTCATAAGTAATTCAGTTAATGTAAGCCTAACACAGACTCCTCCATTAAGTGTCCAGCAGCGATTATAGCCTAAATTCTTACTAACTGGAGACACAAGGGTTGGAAAATTTAAGCACTTTCCTTAATGGATCATTGGTAACATTAACAATCAATCAATCATGATTTTTATAAAACATAAAAACTTTGCATATACCAAACAATACCAAATGAGCCTTTACCTCGATCAAAGTTCACAGCTACATGTTGCGTATTCTCTGACAGTATTCTACAGCCTATGAAAATGATAAAGATGTAGAGGCCTTGACATGTGAAATACAATAAATATATTAACTAAATAATGCTTTACTTTGCCCGCTTCAGTTTTCCAATGTCGTCTCCACGCTCTTCTCCAGACCCTGCTGTTAGCTAGAATGTAAGAAAATGGAATTGTTTATATTTCAGAAACAGATCTGTATTTAATTGATAAAATTGCCTAATGACTTAATAACTGATTGTCGATCAATCAATATCATCCCTGCCGAAGACATGTTTTATACTGCATGTAGCTCATAAACCATAACTATAAACATGACCTATTGAAATAGGTGGATTATTATAAATGTAATAGTAATTTGTTTACAGACAAGTCTTGCCTTCTCCAATGTGGCGACAGTGCTGACGTATTGCTGCAACTGCAACTTGTGTATGTGTCAATGACAATAAGTACAACTCCACAATATTTTAAAGATGGTACCAAACTGCATAATGTGTAAGACCATTCTCAGGCAGCATGTAGGTTTTTACACTTTAAATAAGAGAAAGATGTCATACACAGTTAATGTTGAAAAAAAAAAAAGTGTAAATCAGATCTTGTCGAGAGCTTCCAAGGCTGTACCTCCAGAGAAAACCTTGACTTATAGTGGACTAGCATAACAGCTTGGCCGTGGGCGGCGCACTGCCATTCATTTCTGTAGGTTACAGCAAGGGCAATGGGATGCAGCACAGCAGGGATAATAAGCAAGAAGAAGTTGAAGCCCAGGTTTCTTCATGCAAATCAAATATCAGGGATCTTGGGAGCTCTGCGGTAAAGAGCACTGTTTAACAACGAGAGCTCAGCTACACTGGAACCAAGACTTCACCCCACCTGCATCTATGCAGCAAATCTCTCTCCATATTGTCAGGACAGCCACTGACAGAATCACACAGATATGTCACGATTCAACACCATGATCTTCTTCACACTCTTCACATTATTACTGAACTTCAGATGGATCAAAGTCTTGTCATTCTACACTGTTTTTTTTTTTTCCAGACGTGGCGTATCAGAGCAGCGGGAGGCAATAATCTTAAAGGTAGAAACCCACAGAGCAGTGCTGTGAAAGAGCTTTGCAGTGTCTGGTTTGGGACATGTGTTGCTTAATCTGTAACACAGTCGTTATTGTAACAAATCTGAATCATGTATTGTAAACTTAACTGTGAAATACTCACTGACCTGTGGAAACTTGTACCTTTCCCAACTGTAAACTTTCCAAGGATCTGTGTTGAAGAGATAGTCCTGACTTTTTGAAGTGGGGTTGTATGGGGTACGTATTCAGTGTATTACCTACAGTAGATGTCAGTCAGCATGCCCCCAGTTTGGAGAAGCTGCAGGAGTAAGACAGAAGCCTAGCAGCTACTACTGTGGATTGCAGCAGCAGCAAAATGTACTTCAATTTTTAAGTTCAGTAAGTGTGTTTGTAAGTTCAATTTTTGCCTCCCATCCACTTCTATTCAAGGCTAGCAGAAGGGCGAATAAAACATTTTTCCATCATGTGAAGTTCAACTTTGGTGAACTTTGACCCCCAAAGTCACAGCCTCAACAAATCGCAAAATACCGTGTGTGGACAAAACAGCTGATATTCTATGGTACTGGCTACGAAAAATACAAACTGCCCTACGTGAAAGATGCCTCAAGACATGGAACATAAGCCGATGTAAAATGTACCAGTAGCATCATATTCCGCTCTATTTTTAGCCTGCTAGCTAACATTAGCTAACCAGCCAGGTTTCTGTGTCAATCATATCAAGCACTGCATGAATATGGCCTCGACAGGTGATGGTCACTGACCTGTAGTCGGTCATGTGTGACTGCTATATTGAGAGTATTTTCACAGGTGTTACAACCCAATTGGAGACGAGGGGTAAGGGAAGCAACATAAAACCAGACAACGAAAGTTAACCATTAACCATAAACCAATTAAAACAAAACTCTGACCTGTCACCAAAAGCACCCCAGCTAACTAACTTTAGCGGAAGGCCACCCAGAGGAACAAAACAAAAACATCCCTACCTGTCTGTCCACCTGTCTGCTCTGACTTACCTGACAAAACAAAACACACTCGGACCGCCACCCATAAGTCTAGTGTGTTAACAAAGGTAAATCCTCCATGTGGGAGCAAAACTGTATGTGGCTAAGCTAAGAAGCTAGATCCTAATGCCCCAGATTTCCCAGATACTCACACTACAACAGGATAATGAAGCCGTGACACAAACAATGGCTACCAAGAGTGACAGCGAGGCGGACTGCTCAGGTTAAATCACAGCCGCCGTTGCTGTCGACTCCGCGCAGCTTTTAAAGGCTCTGGTCGAGAGCCGGCAAAACGGTGATTGGGCGGAAACGATGACAACACCGACCGACCTGCAGGCAGGGAACACTGGGCAGCAGCACAGGAGGGCGGGCTGGAGGCGTGGTTCGCCTGGGACTCCCTCCAGGAAAGCAGGCAATTGGTTATACACGTAATTGATTGACAGGTGCTGGCTGAATAACCCCCATAATGACGTGCACAGCACTTTAAACACAGAAAATCAATGCACAAAGGTCCGAAGACCATAACAACAGGGTAACCTTTTCGTTAGTCAGCGTGTTCTGACAGGGAAGCAGTTGAAGGGGTCAGTTCCCCATCTGTGTTCTCATGAGAGCCACCAGACTCCACTGACAAAAACAGTTATTTTGACTTGCTGAACACAAGAGCTACTACGCTTCTGCTGCCTTGATCAGTGGGTTAGTTTGTGTTACTATGTGACTTTGGTGAATCCAAACCAACCCTTTTAAATGCCAAAGTCAAACAATAACACAAACTACGTAACCGACTTAGGCAGCAGTAGACCAGCTGCTCCTGTGTTCAGGGATATTAAATCACTGTTTTTCTTAATGGAGTCTGGCTTTGAAGAGAGCGATATAATGGCTTCAGTTCTTTATCAGAAATTACTGTCTGAGGGTACTAGTGGGGTTAAAGCACTCGTCTTTCATGCAGAAGGGTTCCAATCCTGCTCGAGTCGATGTCAACAAAGGCATGCCGAATCAAACGGTAGCGAAGGCGCGTCTCAAGCCAGTCGTAGATGGTGGGCGTAAAAGCGGATTAACTGTCTAACAGTAGGATAAAGCAGTTAAAACAATGTGTACATATACTGTACAATTAAATTGCAGTACATAGCTAAACCACCATGCTGAACTCCAGTCTGTGTCTCCAAACTGAGAGCATGCCGACTGACATCTACTAAGTAATACACTGACTACGGATAAGTGACTCATACAACTTCACTTCAAAAGATCTGAATTATACCTTTAATGTTATCTCTGTCTAAACAGCATTTACATCAGTTCACCCTCCAGTCCAACACTGGTTATTAGAGTGTGTGTGTGTGTGTGTGTGTGTGTGTGTGTGTGTGTGTGTGTGTGTGTGTGTGTGTGTGTGTGTGTGTGTGTGTGTTTAGTACAGCGTAAAGAGAGACAGGTGCAAATGTGCGTGATTGTGTCGTGTGGAGACAGCCACCCTATAATTGTGCCCACTTGCATGCTACAGAATGCATTCATACGTTTGCATGCCTCGCTGTGCTGTGTGTCTAAATGTGAGTGTGTGTGTGCGCTGCCGTTCTCTCTCCCAGGAGCGAGGCTTCAGCTCAATCCTGTTAGTTCCACCCTAATCACCTGGTCGCTCTACAATAGGCTCGCTGGTAGAAACGAATCGCTATGTCTCCCTCAGGAAACGCCTTCCTGCTCTGACTCATCTCTAATCCAGCAGCACTATAGAAAACTTCACACTTTGAGTTCCATCAGCGTTTAGATTACCCAGACCATCAGGGCCACAGAGAGGGCAGCTCACAGTCAGAGAGCGCGGCGTTTCTTAAAGCGCTGATCAATGAGCTGTTTTCACTCAGCTGTGAGAGAGTTATGGGAACTGGTCCAGTAAAACACCAACTCAACACATCTGTCACAGTTTCAACCAAAACTAAATTTAAAATGAGTTATGGTAGGGTTGTTCTGTTGGATTCTATGGGATTGCTTTACTTTGTACAGATGTGCCAAGTAAAGAAAATAAATTGATGAAGGCTTTTCTTGTTGCAGCATGTTGGTACATCTAGTGTCTGTGGTTAAAGGGACAGTTGAATACATACACATCATTTTCTCTTATCTGTAGTGCTGTTTATCAACCGGCATTGTTTTGGTGTGAGTTGCCGTATTTTTCCCCCAAACATTTGGATGTGCCACCCAGAGCCTCAGGAAGTGGGCTGGGCTTTGAGGCCAATTTTCATAGTGGCGAAACACGTGATGCCATTGGACCCAAAAGACTTTTTTCCATTGACTGACACTGGGAGAGAGAGACGTTTGCAAATCGGTAGATATGTTTTATTGAGTGTCACAACCCCTGCGAAATGACTTATTCCACTATCAGAGCTTTATTTTGTTCAGTCAGATAACATTTGGAAAATCTAGAAGAGCCGGTAGATTAAATAATTGTATCCTCATTGAGGTAAGCAGAGTGCTAACCGGAAGTAGCCAGCTCAGCCAGTGGAGGTCTTGAGTGCACCTGTTCTATGGGGCCAATGATGCAGAAGCAACACCAATCATCCATCACGTTTTCAGGTTGTCCGTCCATCCATCTGTCCAACTCTTGTGAATGAGATATCTCAAAAAAGTTTCAGCAAATGACTGATCCGACATATTTACATGTTGTATACGTATTATATCAACATTTCTAAAGTGATGTAGCATATGAGCTGACACTGTCATTGGCAGGTGGAAGGGATAGTGGGTGGTGTGACACCTTCTAGCGTTGTGTTTCCAGCAGCTTTTTGGGCTCCAAAGGCACAAAAAGGAGTCGTTTATAAGCCCCCATGCTGGAGATAGCTGAGGCCAGAGGCATTATGCTTGCTATGGTCCTTCTGTGTCTGTCTGTATGTCCATACGTCCCATTCTCATGAACGCAGTATCTCAAGAGCCCCTTGAGGGAATTTCTTCAAATTTGGCACAAACCTAATCACTAACATGCTTACCTTGAAACTGTGCTGCCTGTATAGATATTCTGTGTGTGAAGCATCCATGTTTTCACAGACATTGAGGTAAACTGTAAGAGAAACCTGACGGGTATGTGGAGGCATACAGCCATGAGGAGGTAATTCTAGTTTCTGATATATAATTTATGTCTTAATAACACTGCTGCTATGCAGAGTAACTCTGCTTTGAAGTTAAAACCCTTGACGAAAATGTGTCGTTAGTTCCACTCCAAACTGGTGAAGTTGAGCAAACAAAGGTCTCCAGAGATGTTTGGTTTCCCTCCACTCTGACCTTTGAATATAATGTATGAGTTTCTCTTTAGAATAAAGGCAGCAGCAGGGCTGGCTGCCCAGATAGTGAGGAATCCCTGAAGACAATGCGTGTGAAGTGTGTGCGTGTGTGTGTGTGTATGACTTCATCATTGTGTTGTAGGAGGAAACTGTTGGTGGGTGGCATTTAGGGACATTCAGTTTTGTTGTAGTTAGATCAAACATTTATTTTTTAAAAAGGTAAAATTACTCTGTGTGTGTGTGTGTGTGTGTGTGTGTGTGTGTGTGTGTGTGTGTGTGTGTGTGTGTGTGTGTGTGTGTGTGTAACTGGTTCTCTGGAGTCACTGATGCACCACAACAGGGCAGTGAAGGGCGTTACGTTTGTGTGTGAGGTGACTTCTGATCTACTCTGCCAAAGTGAACACACACCTGTCAGCCAACTGCTCTGTGCCAGGTGTAAATAAACACACACACACACACACACACACTCATACCCATTAAGAAGTGACCACAGTCTTTCTCTCCCAGTGACGTCCAGCCTAAATGTGTGTGTGCTTGGCTCAGTTCAGAGGAAGTGACTGTCTGTCCAGTCACCTTCAGAGATTAGACCAATCAGAGGAGAGTGTCAGAACAAAGAACACACACACACACACACACACACACACACACAGACACACACACACACACACAGACACAGACACAGACACACACACACACACACACACACAGTCAGTGTGGCCTTTGGGACTGCACTCGCTTTGAGTTAGTCACGGTCATCAGTCCATTTAACCATGGATCAGCACAGTTTGGCTCACTGCTCTCATATTCTGCCCTCTGCTGCTCTCTGCGAAAACCCAACTCTCATATCATATCTCACATCATCAGCGGACAGGTTGTAAAATAAAGGCCGCTCCATGGGCAGATTATGAGACAATGGGCTCTGGGCACAGATCTGCAAAGGGCCCCACCACCTCTTCTTCATAGGAACAAAGTCAGACAGACTTTGCCGTAGTTTTGCGTCTCTTTGCAGTCGTTATGCATCTTTTTGTGGTTTTGTGTCTCCTCTTGGTTGTTATGTGTCTTTTTGTAGTTGTTTGGGTCTTTGAGGTCATTTTGTGCCTTTTTTGTGGTTATTTTGTACGTGTATGTTTTCATTGGTGTTTTTTTGTTTTGTTTTTCTGGTCGGTATGTGTTATGGGCCGCCCCATAAACAAGATTTAGATGCACATATTTAGACTACTGAGTGTGATCCTAAATGTAAAAACTGCATGGTATTTTTTTTTATTGCTCTGTCTGGTACTATGTAACCTTAACTCATAATTCATAAAATAAAATCCTTCAGAATCTGAAGTTAAGTCCGATAATTGACTGAAACATCTGTGGCTGAGCTGAAGAGCTTCTATGGACGGATATTAAAGAGACACCAGTCTCTTTGACATAATGTAAATATTTTAAATAAAGTCTGTGCTAACATGTTTTTAAAAAAAATTAAGATGCTTTTGGGGAATTTTTTGCTTTAGTAGCACAGCTGATGTTCAGGGATGCACTGATTTATTGCCCAAACATGTATCAGCTGATATTTGTCTTTTCCACTGCCATATGCCTTTCTGCAAATAAGATGACACTCACTGATGGCAGAGGCTGATGTTTACCTGTTGTGTCACATCACTTTTGTACAGGCTGCATGTTGTGTTTCCTACACTCTAAGCCTGCCACAATATCAGCATCTGCCGCCATATAATAATTTTCCATTTATGGAGCTTGACCGTTCATTAGGAGCACTGTGAGAACACATTGCCTTTGGTTATTCATCGCACCACACTGTCAGAGCACGGACAGTGGCGGATGAAGTACCTGAAGGCAGAGAGGAAACCAACTTGTACAATGTTTCTGTATTTCTGTACTTTGGTTTTCAGTAAATCTTCAGTGTAGGAAAAGAAACGTTTCTTGTATGACTGATGAAGAGTGTCGGATTAGAGTTGAGGTGACAGGAGAGTTGAGAGACTTTGGATGATCTCTTTTCAGCATGGATGAAATATAGCATGTTGAATATGTAGCGCTGTGGACACTCAAGCTGCTGTCTCCTTCCATGTTGTTTAGTCGTTCCCTTTCTCTTGGTACACTGGATCATCACGGGTGAGTTTGTGTATCTGTTGTGTCTGTGTGTGTGTTCTGCATTTAGCTGATGCAGGCAACGTGCTCTTTTAGCATCAGCACTATAAATGTCCTTCTCTTGATAATTACAATTACAAGCAGTGAACACAAAGGAGGGTCAAAGTTATCGATCCTCCTGTATCACAGTTTGGACGTCTGAAAGCAAACTGTTGAAAGGAATAAAAGATGAAGAGCGAGATCGAAGGGAAACATATTGTGTGTGTGTATTGCTGTCTGTCTGTTTTATCACTCTGGGATGTCGAGCTCCTCACCGCTGCAACAACCAGCGGGTATAAAAAGGCTTCTCTCTGCAGGGAGCAGTGAGTGGAGATTACACCTAGCACAATACAAATATGGTTTAGGCTGCTCCAACACTGTCTGGGTCTGTGAGCTGCCAGTAAGAGTGTGTCTGAGTGCATGTAATTTAGAGAGGGACAGAGGATCTATTCAAACTTCAACTGAAGATGAAGAAATAGAAGTCTGTTGAAAGGAGACATGCAGACAGATGCTGCTGCTGTGTGTAAAAAACACTGACATCAAATAACTGCACAGAGATGTTGGAGAACTGTTTGTTCTGACTGAGGCCCTGATCTGACCCAACAATAAAACAACCGATATGATAAACTTGCTCTTTGGTTTAATTCTCTCTTCTCCATTATAGTGTTTGTGGATGGCTATTTTTGAACTTTATTGGAAACTGCAATAAAGTTAAGGCCGTAACTCTGCCTCGTCTCCCACGTTCCACACTCACTTTAGCACACTTGCTTTTGATTAATAGTTCCTGAGAGTCATTAAAGTGACTCACAATATTAGGAAACTACAACTTGCTAGAAATAGCTCTAACATAGTTTGTTATGATGCTCGTATTCAGAAACTTCCTTCTGTTCTCTTAAGTACTATATTGGCCCAAATTTAATGTGCTAAAACAACCCATAATGCAACACTCTCCATAGGAGCATGTTCTATCATTACTCTCTCCGTTTAAAAAGAATATCGGGTTTCTACGCAAGTCTGGGTGAAAGAGAAATGTACTTGCCCTACTGGACAAGTTCAAAATCATAAACAAAAAATACGGTATCTTCAGATTATGTACCACTCATTACTTGGCTAGTTAGTCAAATACACTCAGATAGGGTTGCAAATGGTCTGAGAGTTTCACCTTATGATATTATCAGAAAATATAGCGGCTTCATGGTATGAGAGTATTACAGACTTAATATTATTATCAGTCACAATGAACCTTAAAGGAATGAAAATGGACGCTTATTGTTAGTTGACCAAATGTTTTATTGCTGTAAATGAAACTTGAAACTATTTCGTTATCCTGAATTCCCTTCACTGGCTCCAGGAGGGCTGGTGGATGGGTCCAGCAACCACCGACTTTCACCCAGCAGGCCGGGGTTCACTTCCCGTATGATGGCAAAGCCAAACCCTGTTATTTTCACCTTAACCTAACCAAGTGTGTGTGCTGGCAAATCATAACCATATGCATGTGTTGTTGAAGGGAAAAAAAAAACAGTTTGCGGTAGTATAGTGAAAGAGAGAGTATGCAAACTGTACATTTCCTATGAAAACACACAATGCATGGAACAGGCTGATGTTGACATGACGTCCCAGAACGTCAACACCCAGGGTACCTTGCACGCCACATATCAACATGAAAAGTCCATGACCAAAGTAATTATGTGACGAGGTCGGAGTGAGAATGCGTTGGACTGTTATCACTGGAGTTTGTCTTGAGATGTTAGATGTAAAGTTAGTGTCTTTCACTGGAGATAATAGACTTAGGGCCTGTCCCAATACCCCCCTTAGCCCTACCCCTCTGCCCTACCCCTACATTTGCACGTTCCCGCGAGGTGTAGTGGTGTCCCAATTCCTTTTTGCATGTAGGGGGAGGGGGCATAACGAGGGGTAGTGGGTATGAAACTAGCCCTTCGGAGCGAGGGATTTCAGATGCTGACTTGCCAGCGAGGAGTAGACGTTGCCATGGCTACCACCGAGCAAGAGACGGGAAAAAAATCTCATACATAGCTAATGTTATCGTCGTCAGGTTGCTTTTTAGATAGTCATCTAGCTCGCACTATCTGGCGTCTGTCATCTGTCCTGTCGGATTTTTCACATTACGATAACACGCCAGCTAGCATAACTATGCTGCCTCGTAATGTTAGCTGGTTAGCTAGCTAGCAGAAGTCCCCTGTCGTCTGTCGTTCATCAAACAAAGCATGATGAATAATGATAATGCGATCAGTAGGATGAACTCAACTGGAGATGCCGGTTGGAAATGTAGATGGCTCGCAGCTTCCTGTTTAAAATAGTTACGTATGCATGAACGTAACCGACGTGGTGACGTAGTGAGTGGTCTCTCAATCCCTAGGGAAAGATTTCTACCCCTACCCCTCGTTGCTTCATTTGGAGGGACAAGGGGTAGTGGACAAGGGCTAGGGGTAGGGTAGGCTTGGGATTGGGCCTTAATTCTGGCACTAAGTAGCTCAGCTGAGCCAATATTGACATGGACAATAACAACAATAGAAGTAAGTCAGAGTCTTGACCTTTATTTAGAGAGACGGTTCAGTCAAAACTCAAAAAGATTCAAACTGTAACAAAATGTGTTGAAAACCAGCAGGAGAGAGGCGTAGGTATAAAACTGATGTTTCTGTTTACTCGTGCGCAGAGCATGTGTGTCTTTTGGACATGGCTGTCAGCTCGTATAACTATGAAGTATGACTAGATGTGAACAGTCCTCCAAAAATATCAGCCAGGAGCAGCAGTTTTAGCACTGTGAAAACAGCCTTACATAAAGAGAGCAAGAGAGAGAGAGAGAGATGTGAATATGCATACATTCATTATGGCTCCTCTCCCCTTTATGAATCTCATTGCAGTGGAAATGTCTCAGACTATTTAAAAAGACGTTCATTGTTGAAGAATCAAACAACAACAAAGGAGGACGCTGTACAGTTCTGCAGTTATGATGTAATCACTGTTATTTTATCATCCCAGCCGAGTCAGAACCGCTGTGTGAAATTATAGACCAGACTACATTATGATGCTGCACCGAGCTGTATGTGGGAATTACACAATCCTCTTTCTTGCTTGCAGCGTGGACAATGCGCAGAGCAGAATACGCTCAGAGTGGAAGAGAATAGATGGAAGGGTTAGAAGATAAACTCCTTGAGGATGGTAGAAGGATGAAACAAAAAAAGACAGAGAGGTGAAAGAAGACAGGAGAGTGAAGCGCAGCTGCTTTCAGCCTGTCACAGCACTGACTGGAATACAATGAATGACAGTTTATCACAAACTCATCAGCAGGTGTGAAACAAAGGAGAGCAATTACTGTACAGCAGTAAAACGGAGGCAGAGAACAATGTTGGGACGAAAAGAATGAATATGCTTAAAGATTGTAAAAAATAATAATTAGTAGGGGTGGAAATCACCAGAGGACCCACGAGAGGATATTATCACAATACGATGTTATCACGATACAATATTATTGCGATATGCTGAGTATTGTGATACAAAATATAAAAACATCAGGACCGAGTCACATACTTAGGTTCACGTGTTTTTCGCGTGTACACAGAAACCTTTGTTTTCAGCAGCGCTGTATGGACGCAGATCTTTGCACATGAAGTGGGTGTGGACTTTTTGTCTTAACTGTCTCAGAGTTGGACCGTAGTTTTGTCAAGTGTGTATCCACCGTTGATTGATTTTTCGGCAGAGCAGGTTTAGCGTTAGCTTGGCCGCTAGCTTGGCCGTCAGCAGCTGATGCTATCTCTGGATGGTGGAGTGTGAGCTGGGCCCTCACATTCGTAGTATTCCCAGAGTATTTTGTTCTCATCTAACACTGCTTACAAATCGCATGTGTCATACCCAAGTAGAGCTTAGATTGGGCCCAAAAAATCCAGCCCGGCCCGGCCCAGCCCGTCCCTTTGACTGCAATTACAAGCCCGAGCCCGGTTTAAACCCGACTTTTTTTTTAAGGATATGAACGTGGACATTGAAGGCTGACTCTTGTCTTTCTTTCCATGGCAAGCCTTCGTCATGTGAGTGTCGAGGTCCCCGTCTTTTTGCTGTCATATACCAGCATCGTGCTGCACTTGGTACACTCGACAAAGCCGACACACTCTTTGCCCCCCAGGTGTGAAGTAGTTGGTTCCATAGCCTAGGTCTATTATGAGGAGCCCGACCTGTCCGAGCCCGAGGATAGTGACGGAAACGGGCCGGGTCGGGTTCGGGCTTGGGCAGAGAATCTAAACTCTATACCTAAGTCCTCCTTTTCCTCCGTGTTTAAAAATCCAAAATAAGTCAAGATATTTGAATTGAACGCGAACGGCGCATTTCTGATTTCTGTCTCTGGTGCCTTCATCTTTGTTTTGATGAACTTCCTGCCAAATGCCGCTCCTTGAGATCTCTGCTGACCTCACCAGGAAAAAACATCAGCACCATCTAGTGGACCGAAAAAGAAATTGACTTTATTAATTTAGCACCAAAAGTTGTATTATATACACTATCAATTTTTACAATTACTAATATAAGATCGATACTTGGCGTCCGTGTATTGATACAACATCGCCATGCAAAATCCCTAACAGCCCTATTAATTAGGGAGAGAACCAAAAAGCTGATGACCTTTATGGCATGCGAGGAAAACAGATCATGAAAAGGAGGCGAGAACTCAGTGTGATATTTTAGTCCAATAAAAACTTTCCCTCCGCAACACTTAACACGCCGACCTCCATGTGTGCTGATAGCTGATGAGCCGGGAGATCTTTCTCACCCACTGATGCTAGAGGTCATGTTGAGATGAGAGTGCTAAATGAGCTAAAGATGGTGAAACCAACACATTAAGCACGGTGCAATCTGCTAATGTCCAACTATGACATGAACTTTGGTGCAGTGTTTGACAGCTGTGTGCTCCACTGACTTGGATAAGAGCTCATGAGTGCTTTAAACTCGATGCAGCAATGTTTAAAGTGCTCTTTTAATATGATATGGCCTTAATTCTTCACCATGACTAAGTGGTCACCGCCCACTGTCTTTATAAGTAGACATCAGCAAGGACTCTCTCCCACCTCATGCTGTGCTGGAACTTTTTGTTCCTTTCATAGCCGATGCCCTGCTACTGAACTAAAACAGTGTTTTTAATGCCTCAGCTCTGCCTCTCACTTCTAAGACTAAATACAAACCTTTTCAGTGCGTCCTGCATGTAGAGACTTAAGTATTTGAGTTCATTTCAGGCGCCATGTGTTTTTAAACCCAGTTCTACCTGACTGATGTAAGATCAGACATTAACACTGGGAGTAAACGCAGTGTGACTAATCTGGAATATTTGAGCTGTGTTTCAGCGCGGCTGGTTTACTGAATCCACCTCGTCAAATTAAGGCAGCATTCACGTCAAAATCTGTCCCCATCCTGAAACTGAAACCATCTTTTTTTAGACGGATAATCTTGTGAAGATTTGATGTGGTTCGGATGCTTGGTGAAAGCCAGATTTCAGTGAAATGACTCTCACTCTTCAAATGTGGCTGACTTCTGTTGTACACGTACAGTTAATCTCCACTTGTTAAACTAAGAGTCCCACTCATACTGGAGGTAGCTTTTTCCCAGAACATTTTCGTGCTCTATGCAGAGCTGACTGAGCGTGCATAAAGGCTTTTGGTGCCATCTTACATAACTTCAGCACATTTACACACTTTCTGACAGCAGTTGCTGAACAGGTGAACAACCTCTCATTCTGTTTTCTCACAAGCTACATTTTAAGGCCCTTTGACACCTTCTCAGTTTGATCTGAACCAAAGCTACAGGTGTGACACTTCACCTGATCCACGGTCTGGACCAAACAACCAATCCTTGGTCGGATGAAACGAAGCGGTCTTGGTCCGGATCAAACTGGACCATGGTTTGGTTCATTTCTGGTGTGAAAACATTTGTTTGGGTGGTTCTGACTTGAGACAAATTAAAGGAAGTTTTGGCAGCCTGTCGTTAAGTGATAAGAGTAGTGTGTTTTCTCAGTGTGTGGTGTGTGTTTGAGAGAGTCACTGTGGCTGCGCTTAGAGCAGACAGGTGTTGCAGAGGAGGAATTAGCAGTGATTGTCAAGAGGTAGTAACTGCACTGTGTAGGTTTGACACCATGAACAACATAACAATGAGCCACAGTAGCACATGGGGGGAGGAGGAGACGATTTTGTCATATGAATGATCTGTCACTCCAACAACAGCTGTTATTCATCATCAGACTCTTAGTTACACACGATTCCCTCAGTTTATAGGTCAGGCCACAAAAAAGCCTTTTCTTAGAGAGACGATATATCAGCTTCTCTTTCAGGTGGACGGTCTCTGTCCAAAACACAAGTTCAATCATTTACGACCTGGAGCGTTTTCACCACTGGTCAGCAGTAAGGCTACAAAGACCATTCATTATTTACTGGTCTAGCAAAGAGAAAAGTGGGAGAGTGAGAGTGGGGGGGGGGGGGGGGGGGGGTGAAGTTCTGCTGAAACTTTTGGGGTTATTGCACATTTTACTCATCATACTAATTTTATTTTTTGTGAATTTACAGTTTATTTAAAGGCCTGAGGCTGCACAGGTTTCCCCACAGAGAGCCACCTTGAGTTAAAAAGACGTTGCTCATCCTCGAAGCTTTTATTGGAACTAATTTTACTGGGGAGTTCATGACGTTTTATGGTTTTAAGTTTTTTGGGTTTGAAGGTTTTTCACCTTGATGAGACTCATGTGGCAGGAAAAGGGCGCTTGTTCTCTGTGCAGAAACATCCTTTAGAAAGACATCAGGTCAAAATGTGATAAGCGTGGTTGCAGTTGATTTTTCGACCACAATGGCAGAATAAATGTGGGCAATCAGCAAACCAAGGACACATTACATTTGTACATCAATATGTACGAAATGTTATGTTTCAACACCGCTGTTTTTAATGTGTGGGCAGCCTTAGGCACAAAAACTACTTAGTTATGGTTCAGAAAAGATCAAGATTTTGCTTAAAATACCTGGTTTTCTTTGCACAGTCCCGGCTAAAAAAGCACTGAAGTCTCCATAAAAGCAAATGCTTTTTATGCTACTATCCCTGCTAGGAAATATACACTATGGACCACTAAAAACACTCATGTTTGGTGGTTTAAAAGCTGCTGGAATGCAGCAAGGACTCATGAAAGCACACCAGTTTTGTTGTTTTTTTGGTCTCTAACAGTGCTCTGCAGCTTGGCAGTCACCTAGATGTCATGCCATCCACCATCCCCTCCACTAGGGGTGTAACAATACATTGATTAAGATCAAGATATCATTTCAGTGATCAGTTATTCAGTATTATTGATGCAAAGTGAAACATTTTTAAGGTACACTTTTACTTTGAAATTTCTATGGCACGTCTGTGTCACCATTTCTGTCCAATCACATCTCCTTTCTAAACATTCAAACAGTGCAAGCAGCCTAGCGCCACACAGATAAATGTCAGCAGCCCGGACAAAGACAATGAGGATATTTACTGATCTTGTCTCATGTTGTACAATCATCAGTCTTTTAGATATCAGCAGATATTGTATTATTGTTGAAGGGATCAATATAATGTTGTATTGTGATGAAACCTGTGATTCACCCTCCGACCCTCCATCTCTGACGATAGAGTCAGCTCATAGTCTACGTTACTTAGAAACAATGATATAATATGTATGGAACATGTAACATATCTGTGGTCTGCAGAAATGTACAATATGAATTTTTGTTTTATGTATTTTAAAGTAAAAATTTGAAATTCTCAGTATGTATTGCAACAGATAATCCTCTTTAAACAAACTGGAAAACAGTGAGCAAACTAAGTTAGTTTCTTTTATTCCACAGTGAGCAGAGCAGATAGAGAAAGGCAAGAGGAGCGGTCCAAACTGTTTTGCCTTGAAGGTTAGAGGAGTCAGACTATCCATTAAGACAGCCGGACTGAATGCTGCAGATGTTGAATAATTTACAGCAGCAGTGAAAAGGAACACCCACATTAAACTTCAGAGACGGGACTGTAGTCTGCCTCTTGTCTTTTTAACTTCAGTTAAACATAATGGACTCGTCTGTACTCTCTGCTGTAACTGACCTCAGCTGGAGTTCATGTCAGATAAGAAGATGGAGAAACAGCTGAATGTGGGCCTCAGGTCCCGCTGATCTGTGTCTTTAAAACTGTTAGCTTGTGTGTCCTGCTCAGTCTACCAGACGGCACACACACAGCAGAATGTAACTAAATACATTTACTCAAGTATTTTAAATTTTTTGGCACTTGTACTTTTGTTGAGTATTTCCATTTAGTGCAGTTTTACACTTTATCTCCTTAAACATCTGTGAGGTACTTTTTACTGCACTGCATTTGTCTGACAGCTTCTTCCTGTCCAGTGAAAACATGGTATCTACAAATGTGTCAGACCGAAACCTGGCATGAGACAATCAGCTAAGAGTTGCATGATGTTTCTTTAAGGTAAACTATGCAGGATTGTGGGTCACTGTTTGCAAACACGTTCGCCAATGTATGTGAGAGTAAAGGCCAACCCTAGATTCACTTTCGTTTGGCGTTTGTCTCTCGGATACCTGCTGCTTGCAGTCTGTCACCCGTCTCTACCTTTTTACAAAGCCCTACCCTCACTTTAGCGCTGTGGGGATACATGTCCATAAACATCTGGAGCATGGAAAATAAGAAAATACAGGCAGAAGGCAGAGTCTCTGCAGAAATATACACCACACACTGGGCGGGTCATAGTGATGATTGAGAGCGATTACTTTTATATGAGTCTATACATTGTTTTTAAGAAAAATCTTTCATAGTATATCTTTAAGTAAAGCATCTGACTCTGAAGCATCTTCTCCCACCACTGCATACACACTAAATCTCTTAGTTAAAGGCTAAATCACAAATCCATGAAATTAAATGTGTCAAGTTGGTGTTACTTTTCACAGATATCATCTGATACCTGGAGAGAAGAGCCTTAACTGTTTTCACACATTTTGATGTTGTCATTGCATGATACAGTGATATTATGCACACACACACACACACACACACACACACACACACACACACACACACACACACACACACACACACACGGACAATGTAGCCTATCAGACACAGTGGCTCTGGGGGTATTTGAGTGGATAATAAACCATTATTTGTAGCTGCTTGGGTTTGTCTCCTGGACAATTGAGGTAAACAAACAATTGACCGTTATGTACCTTTGATAAACAGTAAACATCTGTTAGGATTTATATGGTAGAAGGAAGGGAGCAGGGTATGTAATTATGTGTCTCTGTATCATCTCTCTGCCACAGTTCTCTCTGCCTTCACTACTGTGCATCTCTCTGGGCCTTATTTAAACAATCTGTAGCACATGCTCTGAAGTGCATGGTGCAAGCGTCTCTAAGGTAAACGATACCTAATCTGGGTGCACAGTGAGGCGCAAAGGGGTTGTAATTAGTCCCTTAATTAATCATAGGACATAACACGAATTCAGCAGCTCAGCAGCTCTGCTCTGATCTCTGCTACGTTCACATTTTACAGAATGTCATTCATATTTTCCTCATTAATCAAAAATTATTTCACCAACCCACAACACATACGTGTCTCTGTGTGTGAGTAGTAAAGCAGAGTGAACGTGTGTTGTGAACCTGCCTCTGTGAGCGCATCTTACCATGTGAATAATGCCCCCTTTAATTAGCAGAAAAATACTCCATCATTTTGACTTGAGCTCACTTGAGTTGGTCAACAGTGTGATTACTCTCTGCTGCCTTAAAATCAGGTTCCCTGTGGATCTAAAAAAAAAAGTCTTTAAATTTAGTATTTGATATTTAAGGTTATTGGTCAACAAGGTCTAAAAATGTCTTCAATTGTAGGAGAGGAAGTATTAAATCTGATCCAGGGCAGAATGAATAAGCGTCTATTTTTTGTTCAGTTTTTATGTTTTATTTCCCCACATTTTGTATTCTACAAAAATGACCATTTTTGTAATGTCCAATACGTGTTTGTTTTTAAGTAAACAAATCTGCATGTTGATCCAAATTTTAAGTAGGGATTTTCCTGGTGACTAAACAAAATTTAAATTAAGACTAGTCAAAAAGTCTAAAAAGACATCAAAATTTACTGTTAAGTATTTGAAACATTGTCCCAAAAAATATTGTGTGCATTAAGAGCCCTTTGAAGCTGTTGTGGACGTTGGATTTTAAATGCTGCTTAAGTATGAGACACTTTGCACCGTGCGGTATGAATGTGAACATGAACATTCAGACTCAACATCTGACATCTGTCATTCCATGCAGGTTAACATCCAAAGGCTTATGTTGAATGTGGTTGCGCACTGCTCCAGTCGTGTGACTGTATGCCAGTTGTTTCCGACACAGCCTACATTATTTTTCTTTTCTAGATCACTGTACTGCAAAACTGCGCTGCATTTGGGACAGGACATCTCTCTTGTTTCCCACTGTGCTGTTTTAAAACTCCAGTCTACTCTGTAGCACCCACTAGTGGTGGGCGGCTGCATGACAGCTAAGCAGCCTTGTACATGAATAAAACATTAATTGGTTTAACCGACTAATATTTCTGGTGCCGACTAACGAGGAGGCGGACGTTTAACCCTTTAGACGGCTAATCACGCGCATCCCTAATTTTAACCTAGATGAGGAATGTGTTTATCCAGCGTCTGATTTGAGGCTGCAGCTAGAATAAAGGAAAAAATCAAGAACACAATGCTGCAAACAAGCGATGCAGGCTCAACTATGGGTAAAGCAAATACATTACAGAAGTAATTACAGAAAATACAGAAGTGGATGGAGGACAACAAATACTGTGGCTGGCTGAAACCATCCGTTGATTCATGTTCAAGTGTGATGTAAACTGTATCAAGGCCAATGCTAGCACTTCTATGCCCATTGAGTTGTTTGCAATTAATTGTTCCTTTATGTGTTAAAGAACATTCTTAGACTTCTCCAGCTAAATCAACCAGCTTGTTGTTTTCTGTTGTCACAGTAATGGTGTTATTTTGTCCTTTTAAAAGGCATTAAAAAGGTCTTACTGCAGATACCCTGAAAGTAGCAAACTACCAATAATGAACTTGACCAAATCTTATTTTAAAACCTGCACACCCATGGACGCACAGATTGGTACAAGTGCATTTCCTACTGATGCAATGTGGGTGCTGCCCATGAAACGTGTCAGGAAACAGACAGTTGCACTGCGCTGTGTGCTGCTTTCAGTGTGTGTAAGATAGAGCCCTAGGTGTCTGATATGCAGTGTTTCTTTGTTCCCTTCTGTTTCTTTGACTGTATGTAGAGGTGCATAGTTTCTTAGATGTGTCACAGTGATTGGCCCCTGGAGGACGCTTACAAAACAGGTCAGAACGAGGTGACGTACAGTATCTGCAGCTGACTGCTCCGGAGGGACATTGTTTTATTTGTGGGTGGATGACATTTTTACTGCAGCCTTGTTCCTCCTTTGTTGTCTCCCTGTTCTTCTCTTGTTGGCTCATCCTTCTGTGTCTGTATCCTTTATTATACTTCTTTGAACGAGACACTCGTTCATTTTGATCTCTTCCCGTCTCTGTCTCCCTCTTTTCTCTTTTTCACTCTGTAACAAGACGACCTTTTAAGTGAACCACCGCTTCAACACCATCAGTTAAATAAGGAACAACACAACACTCTTATGACCTCCTGTCCATCTCTCTCTCACACACACACACACACACACACACACACACACACACACACACACACACACACACACACACACACACACACACGCACTTTGAGCCAGGTAGCGTCAGAGAGGAGCCTGAGGTGTTCTGAATGCACTGACCTGTTAACAACCATCCATTGTCACAGTTAACCAGGCAGAGACAGGAACAAGATGTGCTCTCTCTCTCTCTCTCTCTCTCTCTCTCTCTCTCCCTGTTTCATACTACCTTGTCTACATCTGATGTCTCCATTTTCACAGCAACACTATTATATGAGCTTGACATCAAAGGTTAGGCAGATGCAGTTCAGCTGCGTTCATTACAGTGTGTTTAGTTTGGAGTCTCTCTGTGTCTCTGGACACACATTTTAAAGGTATTTATCAAACTTGGACACATCTGTCATTAAATAAAGCAGACTGAAAGCTCCAGCTCATAAATAAGTAGCCCAGTAATAATATTTCACCATTGTTTATTTAGCGCCTTTGCTTTTCTGGGTTTTGCAGTACCGTTGTTGCGATCCAGCCCAAAAATGTTTGTTAATATCATACTGTCACAGCCATTTGTGGCTATATGAGCCACTGATAATGACAGTTTGTAAAACGTTCTATCAATGGTGCTCAATCGGTCAATCTCCAGAGGAATTTTGTCACTGTGGCATATCTGTCATATTCAGTAGCTTCACCCATAAATGTAAAGGCTTGTGTCATCACTCATTCTTGAGAACTGGGACAAAACCTTACTTTCTGGGGATTTTGATTTGTATTCTTTAGTTAGGCTGGAATATATTTTTTAAAAGATTAAAGTCTTAGCTGTTAAACCTTGTAATGATCCAACCTCCTAGTGAGTTTTTTCATGAACAGCATACATAATGGGTGTCAGAGGTAAGATCTGACGGAGCGGACATCTCACAAAGTTGGAAAAAAGTTTTATATTTATGAATTTCACAGTAGTCGTCGTGAGGAGACATTTTATTTTCAAAGTTAGACTTCTCTTCATGATAATCACATTACTAATTTTTAAACCATAATTCTCATTTAGTTTAATTTAGGAGAATCTATCAAAAAAAAAAGAAAGAAAGCTTTCCAGTTTTCAAGCGGTATTCAAATTTTTTGGAAACCAGGGAGCGAGTGTGGAGTCCTTATGATCGCGCTAATCCCTTTAATGCCCTTTTAATTCTTTTTTTTTTTTTTTTGTAGAAATCTGACAGTGTTGACAAAAATCTGTGAGACCTCTTTAAAGGGCCAACGCTTTCACAAAAAATATATATTTTAAAGCAAGGATGATAGCAGTACATTTTGACAGTGACATTATCAGTGCATACTGTTAGTTTTAGATTTTAAAAACCTATAACACATTTTTATTTGTTTGAAGTTGTGAATTCTTGTTTGGGACAAGGCTGTTTTCTAGCAAAGGGCAAGTTTAGAGAAGGAAAAAAAACTGCTATGGGAGCTGGTATTTAACAGCAGAGAGTGAGTGCGGCAAAATGCATTTAATTCCAGGGACAGCCGGCTGGTAAAAGGACAGTGGCATTAAACACACTTGGATCATAGGCACACATTGTCAATAATAAGGACATATTTTTTGACACACTGCGTTTGCCACTTGTGTGTTTTGGCCATAAGGTGGTGAATATGGTAAAAAATTATACAAGCAAAACATCAGCATGGTGTGTATGATCATTGTGACCTTGTTAGCATGGCGACATTAGCATTTAGCTCAAAGCAAATGGTCCTGACAGAGTAACTACTATTATATATTTCTACTACTATATACTACTATATTTCCCTCTGAAATGTGGTGAAGTGGACGTGTGAAGTTAATAATATACATTCATACATATACATACCTCATTACACTCCATTTCCATCTTCAGTCTGACATTGCATCCAGTCTAAGTGATGTTAGATGTGGGGGAGGGGGATTTAATTTTCCCTAACCAGTCATTAGAGACCATCGTATCTGCCTGAATCTAACATCAGTTTGAGTCTACGCTGATGTGTAGCCATGCAAATATGCTGGTTTTGTCAGAGTTATAAGAGTGGAGTGGAGCGCAGTAAAAACAAACTACAATATCAGGCGATGTTAGGAAAACATGTTGGTTCAGAAGAGCCTCGATAGCGGCCTCCATCTTTGTTTATAGCAGTCGCCTTAGTGATTATTACTCCTCACTGTTTGACAACAGCTTGACAGCAGCTTTAGTCCTGCCTATTGCACTGATTGGCTAATTGAGTCAGCCCACAGCACTCATCTGACTGTTTTTTATTTTAACTGAGAAACTGCAGTTTTATGTCACAACCCGGACGTGCTGGAGTGGACCGATTCAAATGTCTGGACCCAGGCCATAACATACAAGTACCACAAGATTCTACAAGTGCAGTACTTAGTTCATGTTTGTTCTCTGGTGTCAACAATGGTTAAATATATATTATACATCAAATGAACATCAGATGTCAGGAAAGAACAGCATCCTCTGAGTTTTATAGATGCAGCAAAGGAGCAGAGTCGTGACGCCAGTATGAGTATGAAGAGGACATTTCCCACACTGTGTGTTTATGGTTCTGGGCAAAGAGGTAATTGAGCGAGCTCCCTGGAGGCCTGGCCACCACCTCTGAACCACTCCTGTCAAATGCATGGCTAACCACAGTTACTCTATTTCTCCTTAGCACTATTGTGCTCATTTCTTCCTGTCTTTATGGGTCTCTCTCCCTCCCTCCCCTCTCTCTCTCTCCGCCCTCTTTGTCTCTTCTAAAAATACATTCACACTTGAATAACAGAGGAAGGTGCTCCCCTGTGTTTTATTATGTGATGTTTGACCCTAAAAGGTCTTTTGACAGGCGCAGCAGAAAACATCTCTGTCGACAGGAGAGGTCTAAAAAGACAGCAGGGTTATTATGCATGATGGCACAGGGTGGCTTTCTTTCCTAACTGCCGCAGGCCGAGCTTTTAGAGTACAGACAGGACATTCATCTACACACACACACACACACACACACACACACACACACAGATGTGCTGGCACCTAAGATAATACTGTACATACATATTCTGCATTGACGTGCAGGCTGGCTGACAACTGAGGGAACATGTTAATAGGATACTGACACACACACACACACACACACACACACACACACACTCACTCACTCATACAGTAGTTTACACAAGGATGTTTCCATACATGAATAAATAGTCAAACACTATCTGGACACACTAACGTCAAGTCTTAAAATAGATCCCTTCCTCTCTGCGTCTGCTCTTCTTCTCCTCACTGAAACATGTAGTAGAATATGAATGAAATCCCTTCAGTGTGAAGGTTCCCTCAGTAGACTGCTGCAGCACCAGCTACACTTTGTTAATTCAACAGTCTTTTTTCGTTTCCTACCCTCACAATTTCCATAAAATATTTCTGAGTCACTTGAGATACAAAGATTTCATTGCACAAAATACCTAATTTCCTCCACATGTGAGGAGAAATACTGTGTGTAGCTTTTATAGTGTGCAAAGATAACGTGGAGCAAAAAGTTTCTTTGCAGATAGTGATATCCTGCACTGTGGGAAGTGACTCTTACTTCAGCGTGTCAGTGACACAACAGGCAGCTACACATGCTGCAGAGGCACTGATTGTCTTGTCAGAGACCTGCAGTGAAAACAGTGCCTCACATCTGTTGTTTTGCAACATTAGAGGGAAAATAAAGTAATTTGAAAGTAGCATAACTGAGCAAGTTAACGAGCACCAGCATCACTGTAAAACCAACACTATGTAAAATGTTAAATAAATGGAGGAATAATGTACCTGAGAGAGGAAATGTTGAAGACATCCAGATGAATGCTGCCACAGGAGCACAGTCCAGGCTCTGCACACTGGTGCACATAAAGTAACGTGGCATTAAACTGTAAATTAAGCATAATGAAACAAGTTTACATTAAACATAAAACAAATGAGAGTGTTTTTATGGTTGAGATGTGATCAATACATTTGCACTCAGTGTACTAAATCTTTTGCAAGACTATAGCTAACTGGTACCATGCCATGCTCACTCCATCGACCCGATAAATCAAGATGGAAGTGGAGTTTTACTTTAACAGAACAGTTTCCATCCATCAATCCATCCATCCATCATCTGGAACCGCTTATCCTACTCAGGGTTGCAGAGGGAGGGCGGGGGGTTCAAGCTGACACTTTTTTTCAAATTTAGCTCAAACATCTGGTTGGATGGAAGGAAGATCTGATCAGTGATTTAGTCATTTCGTGATGAAAACTCAAAGGTAAAGGTCACTGTGACTTTACATTACATGTTTAAGCCATATATCCCAAGAGTTCATATGCCAAACATGACAAAAATCAAATCATATAAAATATCTAACAGGATAAATTGATGAATTGATGACATTTTACATACAAAAGGTCAAAAGTCAACTTCACTGTGACATCATAATGTTTGTAAACACAACTTTCTGTCCATTATTCAGCGTCATCTCTCAGGAACAGAAGGGGAGACGTTGGGTCAGTGACACTTTTCTTGGGAGTCCACCAGGAAACTGCCGATTGTATAGATCGTCTGTGCTGTCGGGGGGAAGATGTGTGTGAAGTACATGTTTTCACTGACATGAATGTAAACTGTCAGAGAAACTTGAACTGGTGCATGAGCACAAATAACCGCAAGGCGATAGTTATAATTTGCTGCGTTTCCTGTCAGAATTGTCTCCCAAACAGGGTATTGTGAGCCAAAACAAGATGTTTCCTAACCAAGTGGCTTTTGTGCCTTTTTCTAACCACAGCATTGCTGAAATGTATCTGTGACATAACAGTAACTTGCAAACGTAATGTATCCATGGTTTGTCGAAATACACAGTGGCACTTTCTGGTGACTGGGATGTGGTTGAACCCTGGACAGGTCACCATGACCGACACACAGAGAAAGACAACATTTAAGCTCAAATTCACACTGGTAATTTAGAGTCATCAGTCAAGCTAACCTGCATGTTGTTGGACTTTGGAAGGAAGCCAGAGAACCTGGAGAAAATCCATGCGGACACGGAAGGAACATAAATACTCCACATAGAAGTGCCCAGGCTGAACAGCGGGTTCAAACCCAGAACCCTCTTGCTGTGGGGCGACAGTGCTAACTACTGCTGCCACCCACAGAGCAGTTTGTCATAGTCTACAGAGTTTACATTGTCACTTTAAATCTCTTTTTTCGTAGAACATTGTAGAAACTTAACAACAGAAAAGACCAAAAGGAGAAGGCGTTTTCCTACTGTAGCCGTAATGTTGGAGTTTATATTAAGTCAAAGTGACACACATGAAGCCACCTGGCTGACATGCCATCAGCTTTTGTTGTAACCTTCGCGGTGACTGAATTATTGAACAGTGCACCTTTTGTTGCAGAGCTGTACAGGGCAGGTAGTCTTCACTCTACATGTATTCAACTTGTTCTGTCTGCCTGTGTTACAGGTTGAGGAGTAGTGGAGGGTACTCTCTGGAAGAATTTAATGAATTAAATATTCATATAATAAGCTTTACTAACTCTTCCAGACACTCGAGCAGCACAGCTCTGGAGATGACGGGGTCAGGAGGTTTTTCAGTACACTTCGTTCATCCAGATGGAAATATCTTGATCAATACAAGATGGATTTCCATTAAAATGCACACATTCATGTCACCGGAGGGTGATTCATAATGATTTTTGTGATCTGCTGACTCGTCCTTTAGCACTCTAGTGTGTGGCAAACAAAGTAAAGTTATGGAAGTTTAGTTGTGGAAGTTGTGGCTGAGAATCCATCCATCCATTTTCAGCCACTTTTGTGGGTCAGAGTTGCACTAGCTTCACAAGAACAGAAGAGTTGATTGGTCACACTGTTTCAAACACGCAATGCATCATGAGAAGTGGAAATTGAATGAGAAACTGAGAAAAAGAGTTTTTGTTTCTAAAGGTGAGGTACTGGCACTCAATGCGCTCCTGAACGTTTGCTGGGTGCCTCATTTCAATGAAATGCATACGGCTGCACACAGTGTATCCTCATTAGTGAAGCTTTAGAGAGGATGGTTTGATCCTGGTGTTAATGTTTTATTCTGTCTCTGTCTCTCCAGGGAGTTTTCCCCGCCAGCTACGTTCACTTGAAGAAAGCCATCGTCACCAACAGAGGGTAAGTTTACCAACCTCTCAAGCCAAGTGCACACCACAGGGCTTTCAAAGACGTCAGATTGCTGCACTGTTCACACTACACAACCTGCTCTGTCTTGAGGTCATTGTGGTTCTCACACAACATGACTCAGCGGTGACAGGAGGTCACACGCCACAAGATCTTTCACCAGGATCTTACACCCAGATGAGTATGTCATGTGCTGCACGGGTCAAACCACCTGTATTTGGGGCGTTGCTTAACCAAGAGTGACAAAGCAGTTTCTGAGTACATTTTTAGGCTAAAAATCTACGTCAACTTTCCATCTTCTCCCTAAACAAACACATACCTCGGAAAACACCTCAGCATCGTCTCTTGTCCTCAACCCATATCTTACACTCTCCTTGGCTGTAGCTCGCCAACAAAGTCCCAGACAGATCCAGATATTCAGCATGCTAGATGAGCAAATGAGCAGAAAATCAGTGCTAAATCTGTGTGTGTGAACTATGCATCAGACTACACCAAGCACAATTTAAGTTGATCCGTCTACATAACCTCGGGGGCTGCTGTAGTTCTGGGAACTCCATAAGAGGAACTGCCCACAGAGGAGCTCCCCAAAGCACCGCAGACCTTCAAGGGCTCTCTTCTGTTTGCATTCATGCTGCTAATAGGAACACCAAAGTGACATACTATCAGCCGGCTGGTGGTTAGCAACATCACTTTTGCTTTGACAGGTCAAGATCAGGTATTTCCACCATCATATATATGCTCAGTAAAGCCTGGACACACACAGGCAGAGACACACAGCCACTGCTTGGTTTGACGAAGGCATCATGAACAGCTAGTGGAGCCAACAACAACAATAACTGTTTTTAACAGGGAAAAATGGGTAAATAATCACAGAAGACATTTGGTGTTGGATTTAACATTATGGATTGATTATTTTACAAAGTCTCCAAAAAACACCACAGTTCATGGCTGGATTACAAAGCTTCTGAAAGGGATACAAATATGCCGGAGCCCATGTTGAGATGGCACATGACAGTTAGCGTTTACTCCTTGGTTAAAAAAACAATTGTCTCTTGCGTGTGGTATTTCAGAGATATTTAATGTTGGTGATGTTAGGTCTTATACGACACCGTTACCACCGGAATTCAGTTCTTTATTGTCCAGCATGTCAGATTTTTCTCATCAGTTCTGTCCAGCACTTGGTAGTGAGACAGATCTGCACATGAAGCTCAAGTGGAAAAGCTCCACTTCAGTGATTTTAGATAACTTAACATAACATTTATTTTTCACTTGCCTGACTGGACAACTGCATGAGTAATTTCTCTTGCTCAGACACAAATTTACTTGCCTCAAGCAAACGTAAATGTTGCAATGGGACCCAACGGCACCCAGACAAGGTAAACAGACAAGCTGTTACCATGATAACAATAAATATGTCAGGTAACAAACTGCTTTGTGTCAGGTTCGAATGTAAAAATCAGGCTGTCTGGTTCAGGCCGGGCTCGGTTATAACTGTCTCAGTCAGGTCGGGTTCAGTCCGGAAAATGTGGCCTGAGCCGTGCTCTACTGGGGCCTCACATCATATCCAGAAATACACTCTCAGTTAAAAACATCTTATAAGGCTGAATACCCTTTAACCAAACCTGGTGACATATTACAGCGTCATATTTCATGAATTACCACAGATAGAATGGTTAAAGCTGCTCATTGCTTAGAGGAAAAATAAGTTCATTATGTGTTTATTTTGACAGTGTCTTCCACACACAGTTATTATTTGAATTCCAAGATGAATGAGGCCCTTCAGCCTGATGGCCTTGCCTTAGAAACTCAAAGAATCCAAATCACTTTCAGCTTGCAGATTTCAAACACAACATCATTCCTCTCCAGTGTGAACCGCTGATGTCAAGCTGTGAAAAAGATCTTAAAGTGCTTCATGTAGACGGAGCAGTAGTGTACACTGTGTGAGCGTCATACACAGGACTTTAGTGTAATTTTTAAACAGCAGTAGGGTATGTAGTTCATGGCAGCACTGATGTGATTGTCTAAGACAATACAAGCTTAAGTCTCGTCTGTCTAAGATGATGCCACAGTTGAGTGTACTTTATTTCCACAGTGCCGGGAGCTTTTTTCTTCCCCTCCTAGCTGAAGCCATTTAAGGGCTAATTTGATGAAATCTGGTTTTCTGTTGGGATCAGTTGTTTTGAGACCCATTCTCTCTAAATAAGGTATGAACCTCCTCGTTTCTGATTCCCTTCCAAGTTCAAGAGTACATATTTTAATACATTTACATAATGATTGGAAAAGCTTTTTTTTTTCTTCTTTTTTTGAAACTCCAGATTAATCAGAGTTACAGAGCGTGTCTCGATTTGCATAAGAGTTTTTTAATTAAAGGCACGGAGAGAGTAAATTAATTGGAATTAGTGAATCCTTTACTGTTTCAAGTAGACCTCCAGGGCAACAAAGGAGAGCGTTTGGAGGGGAGAGCTGGAATGTATTTCACTGAATCTGGGCGGCTGGTACATGATGACAAATACAGTTATGGACTACTGACCATGTGGGTCTGACTAGAGTGTGTGTGCATACTTCACTGCTTTGTTCTCTAACTCTAACTGTAAAGACAAGGCTACACAGTGCGGCCACCATCAGTGTAGCAGAGAGGAAGTGGAAATCCAGCAAAGGTGATTATTAAAAAAATGACCATGCCACATTACTTTCTACTATTGGGGATGAAAAAAGTCCAGTAGCCGACTAGCCGCACATTTCAGAGATGCACATCACAGTGTATCCTCACTGAAGTACACTGGCAATGAACAAGTCTCCACACCAAGACGTGGAGCTGATCTGGATAACCTCCTACTGAAACGTGAACTGTGGTGGATTCACTATCTCGGCACTATGGCACCTACTGGTCTCAACGAAGAGTTTGATATCAGACCCCATTTATGAGGGAAGAGGGAACGAAATAGAGATAGAATATCATTCCTATTTCTTTATACTTAATGCTTTATTTATTTGTATCTGTTGCACTGATGAGTTTATTGTGCTACGATGTTTCTTGGTTTCATATTGTAGAATCATCCGCTTCTGGTTTATATTGATACTAAGGGAGTCTAGTTTCATACTGGATATTCATACAGTATATCACAGTGCTACAGCTCAGTGGCCACGGTTGTCATTTAATGCAACACGTTCTCACTGTGACCTCGTCACACATCGACGTTTGATCATGGACTTTCCACGTCCACATATGAGGTCCAAGGTACCCTGGGTGTGTTGGTTGTTGACGTTCTGGGACTCTGTGTCAACTTCAGCCTGTTACATGCATTGTCTGTTTTCAAAATACACTTCTGTTTTCACAGGAAATGTACAGTTTGCATACAGTCTCTTTCAAAATAAAAGCACTACGTCCGTACAACACAAAACACTAAAGAACAGGGTTTGGGGCAGACCTCCCAGGTGAAAGTCGGAGGTTGTGGAACCCATCCACTTTCTGCCTTACTCGCACTTCCGCCCCTTAACTGTCGTCATTGTTCCACCCTGTTACCCCGTCACCACCACAATAACAGCGACCAGCTACTCATCATGCTGATGTGAAAGGATGGAAAGATGGCTTTATTTATTTGTGTGTGACGTCAAAAGTCACTGACCAAGCGGTGGTTTTCAACGACTTCAGAGTGAGACCAGGTTTCACCTGCTATTTGACTAAAATCACCTGTTCCTCTATCTCCCTGCACTGACCCTCTCAGGCAGCAGTGGGCCCCTGTAAAACAGGAGAAGCATTAGCTCACAAGCACACACTCTTTCAATTTGCACATTTCCAGTTGTATTATACTGTAAGCAATCTTTCCTTCAGGCTTATTGGTCCTTAAATATTGTGGGAAAACTTGCAGTCACAATATTCTTGTGTGAGAAAGAAGCTGCCAGTTATCTACATTTGTTGAAGTCATCACATTGAGTTATAGATATATATATATATTTATATATTTATACGTGCAGCATGTAGCAAAATGCGTTTTATGGAGTCTCAATAGTTCTTGCTGAGTCGGCCGCTGAGCGAATACAGAAAGAACACTGATGTGCAGCAGTCTCCAGTTTCAACACTGCGTCAAGTTGTCAGGAAGTTGTGAAGAACACTTTGCCAGCTGTCTGCTTCTCTGCAGGATAAACACACTCTCAGAGCTGACATTTATAAATATCAGAAAACAGCACCCCCTCCTCACCTCAGGATCACACCCGAGAGACAAATAGACCTGTAAACACACACACACGCACACACACACACACACACACACACACACACACACACACACACACACACACACACACACACACACACACACACACGCGCGCGCGCGCGCGCGCGCTGCATTCATGCAGACAGTATCAGACACACACAGACTGAGACAAGATGCAGTTATGTGCTGCACAAACACATGCACTATATTAAAAACATTTTCAAAAACAAACACATGTAGGTAAGAGAAGAGAAAATCTGATTCATGTCTACACTCAGATACACACACCGTAGAATCTCAGGCACCCTAAACAAACGTCTTCCTGTAAGTCTGGTGTTATCTCCCTGAGGGGAGATTAGAAGCTTCAGTGCGCTCCATCACCTGGGATCAGTTTTACTTTAGACTTCTGGGGCCCGATTTGCATGCAGGTGTACAGCAGCAGGCTTCATTATACACCAGCAAAGTGAAAGATTTTCTTAATGTGTGTTTGATGTGTGTTTAATGTGTGTTTGATGCGTTAATGTCTGTTTTGAATCAACTACACTTCACAGCACTTCACAGAAACCTCCACCGTTGACTAGTGTTTTACAGGTGTGTGACTCGGCAAATTTGTCAAGTTGAACTTTAACTGGTAATAAACCAGTTAAATAAACACAAACAGCCCACTGGGTTGTGAAATACCTGCTGCTTATCTGGATTGTACAGGTGTGTGTTCTTTGTCAAAGTCTGAATAAATCACATTTCACCTATAAAAGTTTGATTTTGACCATAAATTACAGATTTAAAGATCTATGTAGCACCAGGAGAAAACCCTTGAGTAGAGGTAATGTGACACAGACATCTCTGGGAGGCAATCGCTGCCCAGCCTGAGCTGAGCAACAGTTGCCTCCTCCTCTACCTCCTTCTTCTCGTCTGCTCTACTTTGTTCTTCCTTCTAGAGCATTTTGGGGTTTTTAAAATGTGACGGACACTGACAGGTGAACCTGAGCACCAGGAGAAAACCCCACATAAATTGAGAAGCTATGGGAGCTACTGATGCCCAGCCTGAGCTGAGCAACCAGCAGCCTCCATTTCTTCCTCCATCTTCTCATGTCCTCTTGCTTTTGCTGCATTTTGGTTTTCAGTTGTTGCAGCTGGGTCTCTCTGTCGTCAGAAGACCTCCTTGGAAAAAACAAGAAGTGTTTCCTGTTATTGTTAATAAACAAGCAGAGGTCCTCCAGTTCTGCCTTATCGGCGATCAGCTGTGCGGCCTCTCTTTCCCAGCTCTGCTGTTTCTCAGCCAGGTGCTTAGTGATGTTCTCCAGAGCGGTGTTCTTAACCTGCCAGGCTGTCTGGCTCTGGAGGAGTTCAGCAGCTCTACAGGTCAGCTCTTGAGTTTTCTCTGCGAGTTTTTCAACGAGACAGTTGTTGTCCTCAGTGAGACAGAGCCCATCTGATGTATTTTCTTTTCCATCTGAGCTTCCTTCTCCTGGTACACACTCTGTACTTGGCTCTCGACCTCCTGCCTCAAAACCTGCTTGATTTGGTTTGAGGCAGTTTGTTTTTCGGCCTCATACTTTGCAACCGTCTCCTCAAATCGTTGCTTGCTCTCCTTCTCTTGCTGTTGGAGAGCCAGTGTGAGCTGGTAGTTCTCTGTTTTAAGGTTACAGACTCTCTCAGCTTGTTTTTTGCATTCTGAGCTGAACCCCCTGTCTCTGTCCTTGAGCAGCTCCTCCAGACGCTTGATTTGATCCTTCTTCTTCTTTATGATGTGGCAGAACTTCTGGTGTTCTGCGTCCTCAAGGTTTCCCCAAGAGGCATTGTTGTGCTGGTGGTAGTGATGTTGGGGAGGTCCACGACGGCCCGCAGCATCACCAGCTGGTCTCTGTCTGTTGTTCATTCTTCTGTCCATCGTTGTGTGTATTGATGGCCAACAGACTGCTTTTCTCAGGAATACTCACTGTGTGTAAGATCGTCTGTGTAATAGACTCAGTACGACACGAGTGTGTGACTGAAATTATGTGATCTCCTGGGCTACTTAGCAGTTTCAAATCCTTTGATCTTTTGAACATTTGAACACAAATAGAAATTTGGTTATTGAAAGTGCTTGAATTCATATATTTGTGGCAAAAAAACAATTGTAGTTGTTTTAATATTGTCAGCCATCACTGTAACACATCGATTATCGTTGTCTGTGAGCTCCTGTAAAGCTGCTGGTCCTCGTTATGAAAATTCCCAGATGTTGTTTTTGCGACTAAACGCCAACAAAATGGACGGAAGCTGAATATATTGTTCAGTAAAAACATTACATCCATCTTGCTTTAATAACTTTTGAATTTTGGACTTAACAATAAAATACTCTGGAGTTAAATGCTCTTGGAAACGTTTGGAAACAATCCTACACAGCCTCGACTGGAATCCAATTCCAGTGTATTACAACCCCGATTCCAAAAAAATAAAAACAAAATGCAACAATTCCACAATTGTCCTTGACCGAGATGAATGTTTAAATTTCGCCTCTGATGTGTTGAATGCTCATTTACTCCAATATTTGTCGAAAAGAATTTGCAAATCATTAATTATGTTTTTGTGCTTGTTTTAAACAACTTTTTTACTGCATTGGTACGTCCAACACAAACAGAATTTCAAAAGTGTGTCTCCTATCAGCTCAATCCATGTCTGACCTGTACAAATCAGCTTCACTATAACTCGCAGCATTCACAGACAAACACATGTCTATATCTGGACACATTTTCCCCACAAATACAACATGCTAACATTATTAGAACAAGCCTATAGCATTTTACATTGTATAAATTAGCCTAGCACAAGACTTAAAATGCTATTTTTGTGGAGGCTTTATTGTCTTCACAATTTATTGTTTCTTTTCTGTGAAATTAAAGTAAATAAAAGCTTTGTTTCCACTGAGGGAAATGGTTTTATAAATCATACAAACATACATACATTTATTTGGCAGGACATGATTCGTCCTAATTATTGAGGATGGGTGATTGACATTTGTTTAGATTATTATAATCTTCCTGACACACTGACATGAAAACACGTTAACATGTGAAAGACGAACAGAAGAACCTCTTTGGAACCCCTCTGAAGGAGCCGATAATTATAGAAGCACAGTGTGTAAAGGTGTGTGCTCGTTAACACGGTGCAGTGTTGTGACACTCAGCTTTCATTAAGAACATCGAGGTCAACTGGCCGCTGTCCTGCGTTTGACCCTCAGGTTAATGTCAGCATGTGGAGTTTGATTGTACTCATTTCTGACACTGTGTGTGCGTGTGTGTGTGTGTTTAGAGTGTTTCTGAGAGTGAGATACAAAATGTGTCTCATCTACAGACATGTACACATTTAGTCCACCTCTGTGTACTTCTATGACAAGACAGTAGTGCTTCATGTTCAGCTTTTCCACAGATTTGAAACACAATCTTGTTATTTATATCATAATGTTAATTTCTTCTGTACTGCAGATCATGTGTTCTGCTCCAGGCGTGAGGATACAGTTTTCTTATTTAGGCTATTTTTTCCTCTCTCATTCTCCCATCAGTCCATCCTGCCTCTTCTAAACTTTATTCGTCGCTTGTTCTCTTTTTTTCTCGTCATCCTCTCCTGATCTGCTGGTTCAACACAAGAGATGCATTACAGGGATGTCACTCAGTATGTTTCAGCTTTGTTCAGTTGTTCCTTAGAATTCCCAAAGCTTAACTCCATAAGATCCACTGAGGGACAAAACTGTTAAGACATTAAAACAGAAACTGTCTTCTCCACAGATGATTATTAGAGGACCAATGTTTTTTATATATGACCTTATAATATTACCTGAATACATAGCAGGAAGTCACATAACAGATCCTTATCCTACACAGGCTCATGTAACGTGACCAAACTTTGTAGAAAGACACACACATACACACACTGTTTTACCACGTCCCCTTTCATAACTCATGATCCTGTTGTCCTAGGAGGGCATCATTGTTCATCAGTTACATTTCTCTTGAAGGGTACTATGCAGGAATTATTGGCTACTGTTTCTAAACAGTATAACCAGTGAAAGTGAAGCCAACTCCAGCTTCATCTGCTTAATGTATCTCCTCACTACATCTGCAGAGTTTTTTCAGCGCTGTGTCCACAATTTTTGTAGCTTCCTCTCAGATGCGTGCTTCTTACAATCTTTATAAAGTCCCGAGCTCATGTTTGTGCTGTGCCCAGGAATATCCAGAGCACAGCAGAATAAGAAGGAAATAAGAAATTACAGGCAGAGGGCAAAGTGTCTGTAGATTAATACATCATCACACACTGAGAGATGATTGAGAGGAATTACCTCTGTCTGAATCAACTCATTGTTTTCAAGGAGAATCCTGCTTACTTTTACGTCAGTGACTGAATCTCATAGTGAGTGTTGAGGTTCATGTGAGGCCAACTGTGAATGAACGAGGAAGGTTTAAAAGTCGTGACATATTTTGAGGTATTTGACTGATTAAACTCAGGGCAGGAGACCAGCCAGCCGGCTCTGAAGTCGTAGCCAACGTAGGCAGATAACAGTTGTATTTCTTCAAACATCAGATTCAGCGCCTTCATCTTTGATGCTCTCTTTTCTCGAACGAGAGCAAACGTATGAACTCTTTTTGTTATCATGCTGAGACGTCTAATGAGCACAGTCCAGTCGCAGACAGCGACTGATACAAGATTCAGATTCAGTTATGTTTGTGAATCAGTTCAACTCATTCATTTTAATGTTCAAATGAAAGATTGATGCGTGAATCGACTCATCAGTAGTTTAGGAACTGATTGGCAGAGAGAATAAGACGTCACCATGTCATTCAAGGTATGAAAGCTGATAAATGGATTAAAAGCCTCAAACAAATGGCTTCAATAAACCTTATGGCCCTGTATTGGAACTAAATGACAGGTCTTTGGAGTCAGTATTTCAAAGAATATGCCATAGTGGTAAATCCGGGGAAAGTTCTGTCTGTTATGTACACAAAATAATAAAAGATCAAATCCCACAGTTGGATTTATGATGAAACACAGACAGTTAGAGAAGCCAATAGACCGAATAATAAATGCCTTTAAAGTTTGAAGCACAGCTGCGGGCTTTAATTATTAAGTGAACCAAGCAAAGACAAAAGAAGTCCACAAAAATAATACAGAGAGTTTTAGAAGAAAATATTTGCATAGAGAATTAAAGAGAGACATACATAAGGGGTGCTTTTCATCATGTTAGCATGTCTCCTCGCTTCCCTTCCTCACGTCTCATCTCCTCCAGCGATGATGTCAGAGAGATGCAGAGAAGAGTTGCATGAGGAGAGAGGATGCAAGGAAGCATAAGTTAGCATAATGAAAGCACTGCAGAAGAGAAAGATGGGGTGGAGGAGATTGAAATATTAGGATGGTGCAAAAGACGCTTCAGACTGATGGAGGACAGAAATGTCAGCTTGGGGCAGAGACAGGAAGATGAGAGAGAAGAGACTTGCAGTAAATATGGACACACATTTGCACTTAAAAAGAAGAAAGACTAGATGAGAGAAAGGTCATGCAAGTTGAAAGACAAAGAAGGCTGAAGCTGAGTGGGAGAAGAGTGCAGAGAGGGGAAGGAGGTGTAGATGAGGGCAGAGAAGGAAGAAAGGAGAAGAGAGGAGGGCTGCACAGTTAATCGAATGTTAATTGCGATCATGATTCTGGCTTCCCACGATTAAATGATCAACTGCAATACTGTTGCTCATAGAACTCACATTTTCACCCTGATTTTGCGTCGCAGAGACCATCGTAATCTTTTGAGTGTTCATACCTGGCGATGTGTGTTTCTGTCAGTGGGAGTCTCGCCAACTGCGTTACGACCTGTGTGTGCACACCACAAGATTTCTCCCCTGAGCCCTCGCAGACAGAGCCACAGATAATATGGTGATGTCCCCAAACTTGGAGACGACGACACATCATAAAGGCATGGATCTTCTTCCCAGTGTTGAATCAGATCTGCCTCCAGGGCCTGGGTCCAAACACAACGCGCTCCCCGTGATCCTGTGGACGCCACCATTGCTGTTGTTGCTTGCCGGCTTATCAGTGTTGCAGATCTTGGGAGAGAAACAAGCAACCAGGGCTATGGAAACAAGCCCAACAGAAGCGACCATCATGCACTTAAATAACTAATTAGATGGATATATATATAGAGGAAGGTGACGTTTAGAGAGCAAGCCCAAATAAGCAACTCCACTTTAGAAACAAGCCCAAAGTCGTGGCTAATAAGCGGACCTGGCAACCCTGCGGCTTGTCCTCCTCACATTTCTTCCGTCCTCCTGCGTGCTGACGTGGGACGTATCCCACCTCTCATTGGCTGATGCTCTTTGTCAGTTGTGTCACACTTCTCCAGTTTTCTAGCATGCCAGATATCCAGTCCCAGTCACAGATGAGGGGGCGACTTGCTCGGAGGCTTGTTCACACATGAGGACTCGTCACGGCAGACTATCTGCCGACTCACCTCCAACCCAAGGTGGCTCTCAAGATCCTCTGCGACGTCAAAATCCCGGTGAAAATCTTGTAATGTGAATTAGGCTTAATTTGTTAAACCACCTGAAAAACACCACAATCTGCAGTACGATGAAAGCATGAAGACCGAGACGAATAACTTCGAGCAGTGTTAGGCAGTAGTGTCACTACAAGTAGCGACGTTACTAACTTCACTTCATTTCTCAGCAGCTTGGTGGTAACGTCACTACTTTCTGAGTCAAATAATGTTCAGTAGCGAAGCTGAGTATTGACCAATTAGTGCAACACATTCTCACTCTGACCTTGTCACATATCGACATTTGGCCATGGACTTTCCATGTCCGCATATAACGTGAGAGGTACCCGCTGTGTCAACTTGCATTGCATTGCCTTTTTTTAAAATACACTCCTGTTTTCACAGGAAATGTACAGTTTGCATACAGTTTCTTTCAGGATAAATGCAGGATGTTGGTACAGCACCACAAATTGATGTGTTTTTCCTTCAACAGCAAAAGCACATGGTTGGATTTAGGAAAAAGGAACGGTCATGGCTCTACAATAATATGGGAGCCAGACACCGGCCTCCTGGGTGAAAGCTGGAGAAAAGAACATTTTAATTCAAGTCTGTTATTTTATAATAAACAGTCGAACTGTACATGTTTGTCTGACAGTTATTATGATCACTGAGAATACACTGATTTGACAAAGGTAAATCATAAGAAATAACCGTGATCTCAATATTGAAAATAATTGTGATTATTATTCTGCCCCAGAAGAAAGAGGAGGAGGAAAAGAGGGGAGAAGGGGAAAGTGCTGGAAGAAAGGACAGAGAGGTGTAAAAGGGAAAAGGACTTAAAAGAGCTAATGGAAGGAAAGAGGAAAGAAAGAAATGTAACATGTAATAAATGAGTGAGGGAGAAGAAGAGCAGAGCAGAAACTGGGAGGAATGATGGAAATGTGCCAGAACAAAGAGGAAACCTGAGGAGGAACAATGTGAGGCAGGGAAGGAAAAGGGAAACAGGAGGAAGGAGGGAAAAAGGAGGGAGCGTTTAGACTGAGTGAAAAGTAGAACAGAGGAGAAGAGGAGGAGAAGTGCCTGAGATACAAGTGTAACTAATGTGGGTGAAATCACCAGGCGGCCGCCAGCCACGGCTCCACTGGGAGATCAGCTAATCTAGCACACTGCTTTTATTAATTAATCAGTTATGAGACAGAGAGAGGGAAAACCAGAGAAAGGAGAGAATACATGAGAGGCAGAGTAAAAAGGGAGAGTCGGGGAGGGAGGAGAAGAGAAGTACTCTAATATTCCTGACTCCAGGGCTGAGACAGTGACTCAGCTTTCAATTTAGTGAACAACGATGTTCAAAATGATGTGTGAGGGAGGAGGAGAGGAAAGAGAGAGGGAGCGCACAATTATTTCTCCAGTCAGTGAGGTGAAGTGAGGTCTTTGTTTTCAAGTGCTGCAGCAGTTTGCCAGTTCGCTCACTTTGGCACATAACGAGCTCTCTGTGGAAGAAGTCTTATCAGGTTTGTTGTCTCTATGAGGACATCACATTTTGGGTTTACTGGACCTTATATTACGTTCTGCTTCTCTCAGACCTGTCGTCCTCGTTCGTGGACACTTTTTTGTGCCATCTAGTGGCAGTAAAACCACAATACACTAATTCATGTAAAAACAAGATGGCAGCCATCTCTGCCAAGTCAGTCTGCAGCCGATCCGGACACAAAAGTGGACGAGGTCCAAACCTGATAAAATCTGATGATTGAAACTTGTTTATTTATGATTAATAACATTCGTAGGTTGATAAGCCAACAGATTTCACCAATGGTGACAAGGTAAGACGCTGTTAATTAGAAAGTACTCATTTGGAGACATAAGGAATTTATCTCCAGCTCGCTGAAGGACATTGAGACTTTATTATTGTCTCGTTTGGGGATATAGGGACTTTATTATCACTGACAATGTTTAGTTTTTTATACATATCAGGTCCTACTGATCCCAAATTGCTAGGATAAATCAACAATGCGAACCAAACAAAATTCCAGGTCTCAGGAGGCTATAGGTGCTGACTTTGTATTAACATCTTGATGCTTTTCTTTTCCCAATATTGTAGATATTCAACACAAAATTAGATAAAGGAAACGCACTGTTTATTTTCTAGGTCAGAAATATAGTGATGGGTGAGTGCACACTAATCAGGCAGCAAATCTAAATATGACCATGGTGCACCAAGTATTCAGATCGCAGCATATGTTCGGATTCCAACTGTAATACAACACAGCAGAGCGAGGACTTCGGCCACAAAACAAACTCAATCAGGTGTTTCTCTCTGTTCTGTGCAGTACGTACTGTTAGATGCAGTTATGTTTCTGTCTTTAAGTGTCTTGTACTCGTGCATATTAAAATCCTGTTTGTAAATTCACCTCAGTGGCTTTGAATAAATTGTGTGTGTTTCTGTTTTATCCCTGCACAGGCCACATGAGACGGTGGTGCCTCTTGAAGACCCCATAGTTACTGAGGTGACGTCCACGCTGCAGGAATGGGCCTTACTATGGAAGCAGCTCTATGTGGTAAGCAGCACTATATTTTTCTGCAAGTGTGTCGTGTTTCACTGCAGTTTGTTTTGTTCTCTGTGCTTTGCTACATCATGCATTAAGGCAGAAGAGCCAAGCTCAACAGACTGAGTCAACCAGACACACTGAAGCTGTTTAATTTCATTAATCTTCAAAAGAATAACCTGCACAAGACTAGTGCTGTTAAGAATTTCATCATGAAGGATGGAGTTTGATTTTCAGCATGAGAAACCTCATTATTTGTAATGATGTAACGTCTGTCCATCCCATCTGTGAACACCATGTCTCAAGAAAGCCTCGAGGGAATTTCATTAAATTTGGCACAAACGTCCACTTGGACACATACATAATCTGACTAGATTTTGGAGGTCATAGGTCAAAGGTCAAGGTCACTGTGGCCTTGTCTGTCTTATTCTTGTGAATGCAATATCTCAAGAGCACCGAGAGGGAATTTCTTTAAATTTGGCAAAAACGTTCACTTAGACTTTACAATGAATTGATTACATTTTGGTGGTCAAAGGTCAAGGTCAGTGTGACCTTGAATCAATCTCATTCTTGTGAATGCAATATCTCAACAAGGCCCTCAGGAACGTTTTCTCAAATCTGACACAAATGTCAAATTGGACTCAAGAATGAAATGATTAGAATATGGAGGTCGAAGGTCAAAGGTCACTATGACTTTACAAAACATGTTTTGGCCACAACTCAGGAATTCATACACCAATTAAGAAGAAATTTCACACAAATGTCTCATTGCATAAAATTATGAAGTGAGAACATTTTATATCTAAAGGGTCAAAGGTCAACTTCACTATGACATCATAATGTTCTGCAGAAAGCCTTCTCTGGTCATTACTCAGCGTCATATTTCAGAAACACAAGGGGAGACATTTGGTCAGATACTGAATCCGTGACACTTGGGTGTCCACCTTCAAACTGCTGACTGTATCGATCTTCTGTGCTGTTGGGTGCAACATGTGTGTGAAGCATCCATGTTTTCACAATCATAGATGTAAACTGTTATGTGCAACTTGACTGGTTTGCAGAGGCGTATGTCCACAAGGTGGTAACTGAAGTTTAAGCCTAAATAAGATCTTTTCCTCACCATAACCAAGTGGTTTTTGTGTCTAACGCTAACCACACATTAACCACAGTGTTGTTGAAATGTAAAGTTTCAGCGTATCAGCTACATAATCACATGCAAACGTTACGTAACATTTCTGTGGTTTGCAGAGATATAAAATGCAAACATTTACTCTGGGGATTGTCTTGTTATAATCCAGCTGGTTTAGTCATGTTTGCAGTGACAGCAGCTTTGAATGTCCACTTTATGTCCACATTATGTCACTCACCGTGGCACGTGGTGTTTTCACTCACCTGCAGCTGACACACGAACATTTCAACAGAGAGACAGCTGCATTGCAACATTTCATACAAATGGAAGGGAACACTGAATCCTTTGCTTTCAGCTTTCCCCTCAGATATGTAAAGTGTCTCCCGTAAGCTTATTTCTGTAGAGAAGCCCGCAGTGTTAAGTCCTCACTCTACACATGGAACGATGCCATTAAGTTTGTCTGAGTTTCACTTTGCGCTATCCTCCTCCAAGCTGTGTGTGTGCTTGTGTGAGGTTCTGTGTGTTTTGCAGTTTAATCGAGTGTCAAAAGACGTTTTCAGACACAATAGTGAAGAGCTGAAGATGTGCCACAGGTTGTGTCTTTCTCTCTTTGTGTCTAGGTTTTGTTTTCAAGGTTTTTGCAACAGTTTGAACTTTCTCCTCTTTACCCTTCTGTTTCCTTTTCCCTTTGTTTGGTTTATTTAAACCTGCTGACTGTAAAAAACGAAAAAGTTGAGAAAGTTTCGTTTCCTTACAGATGGACTTATGGGGTTGAATTTATTTACATTCACAATATACATGACATGCTTATCGTAAGTGCTATATCGTAGCCAACTGGACTTGCTTGTGTTTCTTGAAGACGTTTTGCCTCTCATCCAAGAAGCTTCTTCACAGGCAAAACGTCTTCAAGAAACGCAAGCAAGTCCAGTTGGCTACGATATAGCACTTACGATTACCATGACCTGGATGACTGAGAATCTTCACAGACAAATTACATGCTTACTGTACTTTTGCCTGACTGATAGATGAAACATCCTCTATAAACGTATGTTCTGCTTTTATAAAAACAAAAGATCTCCATCGTTGTCTGAACTAATGTTAAAGGGACATTGTGTAACATTTTCAGTTGTTTATTGGCAAAAATTGATATCTGCATTCATAAATATGTCATCACTGGTGTACTATTACCTCCACCAATAATCTGACTTATTCTCGTAAAAGGAAAATTTTGGATTTGTTTGTACATTGTGCGGGTAAGTCGTCTGTGGGGTTCCATTACGTTTCGCCATCTTGAGAATACACCCGCCAGCAAGGGACATACAGCACCGCCTTCGGCGTTTTCGTTGAGAGCCAGGCCAGCACTGCGTGACTGAGGAGCCGAAGGAGAGGAGCAAGAGGCGCTTCGCTACTACCCTGGCACATTTGAAACTAAGTCCCACTCCGCAGGATCATGAATATGCAGCATCATGGGAGACGGAATCCTTGTCGCCAAGAAAGCGCAAAAGGGAATAGAAAAGGCAGCGTGACCGGCGAATTAAAAAAACGAAGGCCCACATCGGGGTTGCCTTTCCCAGGTAGAGAGAGCTGCTGAGGGAGGATGGTAATGCAATCACAGGCCAGCGCCGCTGTTGGCTGTTAGCCCGTGTTAGCGGCCAGTCGCTAACAGCCTCATCCCTCTCCTCGCATCACTGCGCCGCCGTTTGCCGGTGTTAGCCGTTAGCCGCGATTAGCCGTTAGCTGCCGTTAGCGCTGGCCTGTGATTGTATTACCTTTCTCCTTCAGCAGCTCTCTCCACCTGGGAAAGGCAACCCCAATGCTGACCCTTGTTTTTTTAATTCGCCGGTCACGCTGCCTTTTTGATTCCCTTTTGCACTTTCTTGGCGACGAGGATTCTCTCTCCCGTGATGCTGCATAATACATGATCCTGCATTATGCTCAAAGAGTGGGACTTTGTTATGCGGCAGTAGTGCTGCTGGCCACTATCAGCTGTTTCAATTTACATCCGCTCCAACAGTCCTACGTTGTAAACACAGCCAGCATGGTGAGGAGGGGGTTTGTCAACTCGCGTCGCGTGTGTCTGTGTAGCAGCCTGAATGAATACTCCATGTAGTATCGGATGACATGGTTTCATCAGTGTTATCATAGCTTTTTGGTCCACAGCGGCTACCGTTGTTGCAATACGTGTTTGAAACAGTGAGGCGCTAGAGTGCGCCATCTGTTTGAATGCAATATATGATTTCAACGTTAGATGGGAAAATTCCTACACACTGTGGCTTTAATGTGGTCAGGGTCATTTACTAAATATTTCAAGTTGGAGCAATAAATGCTCACCACTGATTAACTAACAATTGAGTCACTTTTTATTCTAAAAACAAATAAACATTACTTCATTGTGCTTTGTCTTAGAGCCAATAACAATGGTGGAAACATGTTCTCATTCCCAACTAGAGGGTGACACAGGAGTGGATTTTCACTCCTGTCCCGTCCCAATCTTGACTCGTGTCCAACGGTTTTGTCTCATCACGGATCTTTGGTCTGAACTGGACTTTAAGCTTTTCCTTAACATACTTGGTTAGGTTGAGGAAAAGATAGAGGGATCGGTTAAAATGACGCTGACTTTTGGTTTTACATGAGACACGAACAGCGATCTCCTGGGTGAAAGTCCTGTATTTGTCAATCAATCAATCAATCAATTTTATTTATAAAGCCCAATATCACAAATACAATTTGCCTCACAGGGCTTTACAGCATACGACATCCCTCTGTCCTTTAGACCCTCACAGCGGATAAGTGTGTTTGTTTGATCTAACCACCCTGACATCCTTCCAAAGACTTTCTCACTCTTTGTATTACCTCAGTTGCTCTGGGCATCAGCAGATGGGTTGGCATTAGAGTTAGTTGAAAGCCCAGTGCTTCTCATACAGACAATAAATGGTGCCTTGCGTATTGGTATCAAATGCAGAGGTGCTTGACCAGACGTCAGCAACAGGTTTTCCTGGGTCATATGTCTAAAACACTATTGTTGTTTATCGTTCAGGCCTTTAAGAAGAGATCAGATCTACTTTTTTTTTTGACCAAAACATGTCTGATCACAAAAATAATAATATGAAGGAGCTGTATGACAGAAATGCATGTGATCAAACTGGCAGCACAGTAAAGAACATTATAGAGTATCTTACACAGCCAGACTGTGTGTGTGAAGCTGAAGAGGCCGACAGCAGTTACTCTGACCTGCCTGCCATTCAAATCTGTGCTGTTACTGTTAATTTCTCTCTTACAGACTGTTATTACTCCCTCTGCCTCCTCCGTCCATCCACCATGTCTCACCTCTCTTTTCTTAGCTCTCTGTCTGTCTGTCTGTCTGTCTGTCTGTCTGTTTGATTCCTTACCCTAGATACTGTCAGAATATCTGGTTTTATTGGATACAGAATGTCTATACATAAATGTATAGAGGGACAAATATTATGTGACACAAACCTAGTGGAAATCTAAATCTGTCACCATCTGATCTCTGTTTTTATTCAGAGTGAAGAGACTTTTGTCTTGCTGTCTGCTGGAGTTGAAGCGATGAAAGATAAAACTGTCTTTGGGAGGTTATGCATGACAGATTTTCCATTTTCCATCCTGACAGACTTCACATTAGAGTGTGTCTTGTCACTGAAAAAACAAATGTCCTCTTATAGTTAATATAAAGTACCAGTACTCATGTTTTGTGTGGATGGGTGAAGAGATGAAGGGGTAGATGAAGGGATTTTTGTGGGGATAGAAAGTAAGAAATGACTGATTGACTTACTTGGATAGTACATGTGTAAATCAATAAGAAATGATAGGATGGAAAAACTGACGGCAATGAGAAGACAAGATAGACGGATTAACTGTGAAGGATGCGACTTAACAGAGTTATAAACAGATGAAACAAACGTAATTCATGGAGCCAGAGAAACAGAACTGACACATCACATTCGAGTGATCTAAGGGACAATGTTAAACATCAAAAGGTTTGTAGGGATGAAAGAAGGAGGTTGTCATGTGATAACAAGCAGTTGCTCTTGCTTAAAAAAATGTCATTGTCATTGTAAAATGATTATTTTTGTCTTGTTAACTGATGAAAACACCAGCGAATGTGTTTCATTTACCTTAAATGATGGAGGTCAGTGCTGGTAATTAACATGAATGAATAGTCATACTGATTTTACTCTGGTTTATGGCGTGTGGGTGTGATATTTTGCTGCAGGCGGGGCTCAGCCCCTGTTCTTACACATACACTGAAGCTCAGCAAAGAGCTGAAGAGTCGACAGCGGCTGCGCTCATGTTCATGAAAGCTCATAAGTGAAAACACCAGCCGACATAAAATAAGTTATCAGATCAGGCTGTATATTGATCAGTAGATCAATATAGCTAATCCTGATCAGTTACAAAATGCCTTGATTGGCCCCGATACTGATCATTGAGATCAGACTGGGACATCCAGCAGTCAGTTTCTCCACCAACCAATTCTCTGTTACTTGTTGTTGGCAATACAAAACCCAGCCTCAAATATTCATGTCACTAAGTACTTATATGAAAGTTAAATCTTTTTCAAATCTTCGAAAACAGCTTTGTGTTGTAGCAAAATAGAGATTGTAAAATAAAAGTTCTTTATAAGCACCCTGTTTTTCATATTGATTTCATGTAGTTTATGTACGGCTACATACAACATGCAAAGACTAACAAGTAGTCTGGAAATCAGTGAAGACACCTCCTGTTTTCTCTCACTCTCACACATACAGACACACATACAGTAGGTTTAGCACATGTACCAACGCTCACACATGGTCATCTAAAGCGTGTGCATCAAGCTGTGACACATGAATGATCCCCTGATGTATAGACGCACACTGTGACGGGCTGAATGTTCAGTAAATGGATGTTCAGCAGCACAGAAGCCTGCAGAGGTGATAGATGCAGCAGAGCAGAAAGGCTGAGTGACACACACACACACACACAGGAGCACAAAGAAAAACACACATGTACAGTACATATGTGTCCTTCGCTGCATTGATGTGGTGTGTCGTGCTGTTTATGTGGTTACATCTTTGTCATCAAGTGTCTGTTTGTGACACTGAACTTTAATAAGTGTTATCTTCGCTTTTCATTAATTTGTTTTTATGCACTTAGTCATTATATCAACATTACTGACGCATTTTTATCAAAAATTTCATTCTTGTTTTATTTTATTTTATTTATTTATTTATTTATTTATTTCAGTTATTTTATTTGCAACTATTTGCATTTAGCCATGTTAGCAGCGTAGCTTTAGGTATGGCATTGCTGGTTGATATTTAGTCCAGACGGAAATCTCCACAATTATTGGTTGGATTGTTGTTACATTTGGTTCACACATTCATGTCCCACTCAGGATGAATTGTAAACATTTAGGTAAAAAAAACCTTGCAAACCCATCAGTTGCACTTTGTGTTTAGCACTAATTAGCAAATGTTAGCATGCTAACACACTACGCTGAGAGCATGGCAAACATTAAAGCTGCTGCACATCAGCATGTTAGCATTTAACTCATGCAGAGCTGTGTGACTCTTGCACTCCAATCAGACGGCGTGTTTTAGCAGCCTGGCAATTTTTGTCATTTTTAAAATATGAGAATGAAGTGTTTTGCTCCCCACTTCTGCACTGCCACTGGTACACCTCCTGTTTTTGTGCCTTGCTCTCTTGCAGAGGATCCTGAACACCTTGAGTTGAACATAGCTACTTTAATTCAGCAGAAAAAGCACCCAATTCCCAACAAGTGGTGGTGTACGAGCTTTGTATGAAGCTAACTTATTTTAAAAGTTCTCCTAGGCAAGCTACAAGACAGTTGCGCTCAAGCACATTTACTCCACCCGCCAAAAACAAGTCGTTTCTGTCACTGATCCAACCGCACACAAAATAGTTGTAGTCCACTGGACTCTTGTACGCTGTCATCGACTCATCATGTAACATTGGTTACATTAGGAGGTCTGGAGGACGACTAATGTCTTTGTAACAACGATCGTGTCCACACCGGGCAAATCAGTTAAATAAAATTATACAAAAATCATCACTTTTCTTTGTTGTTTTTTTGGATCATATCCAATAAGAGCTTCAGTTTTCTGATGATATCTGCTGCCTGCAGGTTCATCCAAACCCTTTTATGTTGTCACTTCCTGCACTCTGTCTGTATTTTGCACATCATAATAGCAACGTGATTGCAAGCAAGATATTTCAGCTTGGTTCTTAAGTTTTTATAGTATATAAAAATATGATGAAGTGATTGCTGACAGCCAGAAAGAAGGCGACATTATGATACGTTATTCTATAAAGAAGTCAGAAACACGAGTAGATCTACAAACTAAGAGTTCAGTTGTATCATATAAAGCAATGGTTTCTAACAAGGGATGACCAGATGATTTTTTGGTTGAAACATTTTACCAGCTGTAATTAGGCCCAACAACTGACAGCAGATTCTCAGACTGTCCTGGAATCATCCCCAAAGTTAGCCTTGAACCAGCCATCACCCAGGTGGCGCTCTGTGATTTCTTCTGTTACTGAGGGTCTCATTTACTCACACAGATCTCTGTTTCCCTGTGTGCAGTCCCCAAGTAACCTGTGCCTGTCCATTTTTATGCATATTTAAAGGTGCAGATCTGAAAGTTTACTTCACAACAAAGTAGCAGTTAAGCTAAGGACAGGTCATTCAGTGGAGGCCATGTAACAACTTAAAAAAACGGATGCAACAAACTGCAAGAAGCGCTCTGTCCGATCAGAGCAGGCTTTAACAAAAAGGCAGTGTGGTGTGCCTCAGGTTTTGCAACCTGCAAGACGTGCTCTCTGTGATCAGGAACTTAGACTGGTCTCATAACAAGTCAGCTGTGGCTCAGGAGGTGGAGTGGGTCATCCACTAATCGGAAGACCAATGGCTCCTCCAGTCTACGTGTTGAAGTATCTTTGGGCATGACACTGAACCCCAAATTGCTCCTGCAAGCTGTGCCAGCGGTGTATGAGTGCGTGTGAGTGAGCAGCAGGTGGCACCTTGTATAGCCTCGGCCACCTCTGTACGAATGTGTGTGAACGTGAATGTGACTGCAATGTAAAAGCGCTCTGAGTTGCCCGAGCAACATGATATACAAATGCAAGTCCATTTAACATTAGTAAGTCCATTTTAAAACACGTTTGGATTATTGCAAAACTGAGATGAATACGAGAGAATGAATGAGAAGGAGGGAGGGAGTGTAGAGGTGGATAAAGGGAGAGTTTGTGTAATGAAGGGGGAGAAAGAGAAAGATGGAGTGTTCAAGAAACGATGGGAAGAAATCAGAGAGTAAAAGAGAGATTCATCACATGAGCTAAAACTGTGTCTCCTCCAAGGTGCAGCTCTCTGATTAGACTGTCTGTTCATATTTCTCCATATCTGTGTCCCCCTGTTTCTCTGTTTTCCTTCTATCTCAGCCCATCTTTAGTTTTCTGCTTCTGCCTCTTCTTTCTCCCACAATGTTTTGTTTCTCATTCTTTACTTTTCTCCCTCTCTTATCTCTTTCATGGTGATGTCAAAGTAGATAAGATTGCGGTGTGTGTGTGTGTGTGTGTGTGTGTGTGTGTGTGTGTGTGTGTGTGTGTGTGTGTGTGTGTAGGCGGGATAGATGTGTGAACAGGAAGGAGAGAGGACCGTTAGTGGTGACAACTGAACAATGATAGAGGGATGTGAAGACGGGGATAAACGCAGAGGGAGACAGACAACTTTGTGTGGATGTGTGTGTTTGTGCGTGCGTGTGTGTGAGTGCGTGCGTGCGTGCGTGCGTGTGTGTAGAGACAAGAGAAAGAAAAAGTAGAGTTGAAATGACAGTGAAGACATACAGTGGGAGGAGGCAGAGGGCGGGGAAGTTGTCCTCATCCAGCTCTTTTAGCTTTACAATGCAGTGACATTTTCTGCAGCTGTACAGAGTAGATGACAGACAGAGCAAAGTGACTGCAAACAGACACGCACTTTAAAGTCCATGGCTGAAATTCACAGTATGTATTCATGATCAACAGATGAACGTCTCTGTATGAAGATCATTATTCATTTTGTGACGTTCCTGATTGTAAACATTTTGACATTTCCATGCAAAATGAAGTTAATGTTAATTTTTCTTTTATCATCTTTATGATTGAATGCAGCAGTGATTCTGCCTCCAGCTATATGTTGTACATTTTACATGCTGTAGTTTCTGTAGAGGCCTCAGACGCACATCAGGGTTGTATTTTATTTTTATTTTTGTTTCTGACAGGAGGAAGCAGTGTTTTTATTTTCTTAAACACAGTGAAGAAAGTGTTGAGCAGACTCAGCTACAGAAAACATACAAAAAGAAACATCACCAACAGAATTTCAACAAAAAAAAACCCCAACATCACAAACGCACACTGCGACAATAATGAAAAAGATAAGTTATTTCTTAACCAATTCAAGGTTGCGGCACATTTACAGATTCAGTCTGTCATTAATAAAGCTGCGTGTGAAGTTTACAAGATGCTGTTGGCTCTTAAAAAAAGATTCAACACATTAAATCAGTTTCAGGTCACCGAAAAATTTGTCACTTAAACACACATGCACACACATACAAACATGAAGCACTTAATGTAAGCTGTTGTAGAAAAGGCAGCAGGGCATAAAAGAAATCATTGTCACATTGTCTTCACTCTGCTGCACAGATTTACAGGCATACATTTACACACATGTCGTGAGGCAAACATGCAGCAGGAAAGCCGTGATGACACACAGATGTGTATTCAAACATTACCTCAATAGAACTAAAGTACTGTACATGTGTATGTAACCTGATCACACTGTGCTTATTGGGAAATAAAAAGTTGCCTAAAAAACAAGTATCACGACACTCAGAGCAGCATTTTACATTCCAGGGAGCCAAACAAGTAAATGTGATCCTATAATCTGACTAAAGCCTCTACAGCAGGGGACAGATGGTGAAAGACAGAGTAGTACAGAGAGACATACTGAGATAAATGAGAAGAAAGGATGGATAATGATGCTGTAAAGAGACACAGACAGTGACTGGCAGAGGAAATTCAGATATAACTGAAAATATAAAGCAGAGAATCTCTGTCTGTGTGTTTGTCGCATATCTCAAGAACTGATCATCTGTTTACTTGGTGGGTGTATTACTGGAGACCCAATGACATGCAGTGTCCAAGTGTCCATTTTGAACATGCAACACGTGAACACAGCTGAGTGTATTTCACCAGTGTCTCTGGCTGCAAGTAGCCACAACTTTGTTTGCCATATTAACCTATAACACTGATAACGTTACCACCGTAGAGTGTATAAAATAATGAACGTAGCCACATTGATGTCGCCCATTTGTATGTCAGCCGTCGCCATCTTGATTTTTTGGAGCCAGAAGTGACCATATTTGGATGAGAGGCTGCTGTGGAGGAGCGAGGGGTGGACCTGACTCACAGACTGGGGTGACGCATCACAGCTCCAGCCTGTCATTCAAGCAGCCCTGCACTTAATTATGCGCAACTTTAAACCATAATAAAATGTACTAGTCCATACCCACTGAGTGCACAGTTGCCCACGTACAGTTTCACATGGTGTGTGTTTGGGATACAGGTCATAGGAAATTGCAGTTTAAATAGTCAACTGAACCCATTAAGAAGAGCAACGTATTCAGACAGAGTGTTTGTGAAGTTGATGATTTAATGGGCTAAAACTGTACATTAGTAGTTGAGGTAGCACGTTGAAAGGCAGATAGTTAAAGTGTTTATATGTTGTATTGACTTCAAAGTGGGGCGCACTGGTAGTTCACATGGGAAAGGTGCAGCTAGCCCTTGTTGCAGTGGTGGGGGTTGGAATCCGGCCTTCGTTCTTTGCTGCATGTCTTCCTTGCTTCACTGTCCTGTCAAATATAGGCAAAAAATGTATATTATAGAAGCTCAGTTTTAGTAAGTTTTCCAACTTTTGCCAAGAGGGAACTTTAGATATTGGTCCCTAGATTATGTTCACCCAGTTTCATGCAGATCGCTCAAACTTCCTAGGAAGAGATCCATTTGAAGTGTTTTTCAAACAATTCAAAATGGCGGAAAATCTCTATAAGCGGAAGTTATGGGTTCTTGAGGCAAATGTGTTCCTCATGAGGAGAGGCATCTCTGTGCAAAGTTTCATGTCTCTACCACATACGGGGCATGAGATATGCACATTCAAAGTTTTTTTAGTTTACTTGCTTAATGACTCGTACTTAAAGTTACTTAACATCTGCTCAAGGTGGAGCTTTCGATTCCAATATATTGCAGGATAGTTTAGTGAATAATAATGCATCACATTTTAATTGTTATATTTTGTGAATAAAATCTGAATCTGCAGCGTGACCAGTAACATGTCTCTGTCAAGTAAATGTACCACGATGTTTTAATCTGAAGTAGAAGTACGTATATTATGTGTACATATACCAGGAAGTAGTATAATGTTGATTTGCATCCAAAGTGCTTTGGAGGCATTTAGCAAGTTATTTTGAGGTACAGTTTGTTAGAGGAGCAACATAATTCTGTATTTTTCATATCCAAACATCTTTTTTCTTTTTATTTAACCAGAAAAACTAAACATTAAACATTTCTTTTTCCAGAGTAAGACCAACTCTGAACCAAATTCCCCCTCAGGATCTTTTAACCATACAGACAGAAAGACCAAAGTCAAGTTTAATTTTGGCGGCTGCTGGAACGAGAAGGAGGAGGAGAAGTGGCTGAAAGGAAAAAATGCTGAATCCCTTAGTGCTTCAAAGTTTCTTTAAAAAAACTCAGTGAAAATCATTCAAAGGAAAAACTCTATAGATACTTTGCTATGCTCTTTGCAAAGTGGCATCAAAAAAAAAAAAAAAAAACACACCTCGCCTTAAACCCATGTTTAAATATTGATGACTGAAAGAAATAAAAGATGCTCTTAGTTGATTGCTTGTTCTGTGGTTTAATGGGGATTCTTCCTTTGACTGCCAGTCCAGACTGTAATGTCTGGAGATAATTGGTGTGTGGTCGGCAGGGTTGTGTAAGGATAAAACTTTGCAGTATGTCACGGGACAGAGAACGAATGATAGTAGAAATGTCTGTCAGTGTTGTCTCTGTCTGGTTTGTGTGTGCGTGTTCTTTATAGTGACGGATGTAACATGCTTTCTTTGCAGTCATAGGTCTGCAGCTCAGCCAGCATCAGCAACCCTGACTGCAGAAACCATGTTTATATACTGACAGACCTTTTTCACAGCAGCTGTGTCGTAGCAGGAAACACATGATCAGAGTCTCAGTCCCATTGAGTCTCCCAGTAAGCTGTTCCAGTGAACCAGTAGCAGAACCTCCCCTGGAATGCAACCATCATTAATATTATTGAATGCACCCTTTTCCAGCTGTGGCCTGTCAACATGCTCTGAAAAATGTGTGTTTACAGCAAACCCACACTGAGTGACCACTTTATTAGGTACACCTAATGTAATCCAATATAACTGATCCATGCTCTGTTACAGAAGTAGTAATTTGATTACATGTCTGTTGTTGTTTTGTTAAAATGTGACATATCAGGGCCCAAGCTGTGGTCTGCTGGGAAGGCCCCATTAAAGTTGCCAGGATTTTTATTATTTGTGATTCTTATGTTGTTAAAATGTGTTTCTAATATTCTTACATCTGGATTCCACTGAGAGCCTCTGTCGCACATTCTGGCTGTGACGAGGCTGCTGCAGTTGATCGCAGTTACTCTAGACGATGCTTGTAATTCCACCAAATGTGCTGCTGTGAGTTTCAGAAGTTTCCCACATCCAACACACACATTCTTGTCCCAATTTGTCGATTTCTGACACTTGGTCAGTGGCCCGTCACATCAAAATATCACCCACTAGGTACCCTCCTGCATCAGTTCTGGACGGTACGTTTTTACAGGAGATGAACAGTTTCTAGTTGTAAAATGCATACTCAGAACGTAGGTAAATAACTTCATTTTAAGGTTTACTTTCTAAGGTTGAGTCAACAAAAGCATGTTGTGTGGTTTAGAAAAGGAAATCATGATTTGGCTTTAAATAAGTTGTGATGTAACCTCACATGACATACGTTACTAGCCGAGTATGCTTCACATACTAGCATACTACGTCATTATTTATATAACTTGACTGACTTTTGGATTAGCATGCAAAATGAACAGCGGACTGATGAAAGTCCAGAGTTAGTTTGACCCTTTATACAGTAGTTCCCTGGAGTGTCAACAAATGCCATCGCCCATTGCATCCCATACTGCTGCTAATGGTGCCTCTGTGTGTCGGGTCACTGACCAAGCATCGATATTTGGTAAGTTAGGAGTGCAACCGGATAAGTGTACTCTAATTCTGAAGGAGTGTCGCCACAGGTGCAGAGAGCAAGTCAGCCAGGCAGGAAGTACAAGACAGCGTCTGGTCAATTTTCAAAATAAACATTCTTTCAGTCCATGTCACTCATAACTGGACTTTTATATCAGTATTAACTTTGTAGACTACAGCACATCAAAGTAGGAAATAACAACAATAAACACAATTAAAACAGACAAGAAAGAAAGCATTTGTAGAAGCACAAATAGGGGAAGAATGACGAAAACAACACGATCTACAAGTCTTCGACATCTGGCAGGTGTTACACTCCACGTCTTCGTAGTATGATGCACGTTGGAGGATGGAACTAAACTGAGTTGTGACCTAAATGTTTGCCCATCGTGTTTGTAAATGGGGTGGCCAACAAATTAGCTCCATATACTGAAAAACCACAGCATTGTTTTTTTTCTTTATATGGATATTCTGAAGAAGAAAATGCTGTTGCATGTCAGAATACAGGATTTACTCAGTTCTCTTCGTTGTATTCCACAGTTATCGTAAATCTTGGATGAAAAGGACTTTGATGGATTTTTGACAACACTGAACATGTCTTTTCAACATTTCTTACGGGCTCAGATTCTGTCAGTGTTACTGTATATACTCAGTATATATGACAGTGCGCTGTATCTGATCTGTCTTCTGCCCTCCAGGCCTGTGCACTCATTTTCTGTACAGTTTGACTGGCAGCTCCGTGCAGTAAAGCTAACAGCACGGTGTTAAAACGCCACCTCTGGTTTTGGCCTTTGACGCACATCTCTCTGTGTCTGTCTCTCACGCTGTGCGTCTGCTCCGTGTGATTAAATGTGGGGAGAGATGACTGTGGACAGGAGGTGGATACAGCAGTGGTACTACTTTCTGTCCTAAAACCAGATCAGCTCCTGTGTGTAAGGGAGCACATGCTGAAAACAGTTGCAGAACTCCCTCCCATCATCATCATCCAAATTATAGAGTTGGATTTGAAGCAGATAATCAATCACATGGCTCATCAAACTGTCAGTTATCATGAAGCAGATAATGGCAGCTGGTATGTTGTCAGGTTGAAAGCTTTCTCTCGACAAAAACAAAACAGAGTGAATGAGTTTTAATCAATGTGATGCTGTTAGCATGTAGCTGTAGCTGTGTAGGCAGCCCAGTCGCTATAGAAGAAAATGTCTGCGTTGTATGTTTTTGCATGTTACAGATACATTTGCACTTTTCATATGTATCATATAGTTTCTAAAGTGACACAGAATATGAGCTGACTTTGTCATCTGGAGGTGGAGGCGATGGTGGTTGGCGTGTTACCCAGACGAGATACCTGCCAAGCTGCAGCCCACTGTTAGAGGCCGACAAACAACAGAACCGGTCATAATTTAGCGAGTCGTTGTTGTTTCCCAGATGCTTTTTAAGCTCTGAACGTGGGTGTTTTGTAGCAACCCATTTTTGTTTTTCCAGCGGGGATAGCACCATGAAAATCAGGTGTGTTTTTTTTTTTACCAAGACAATGCTGTGTTTTCTTGCTGTTTTGGAGCCAGAAGGAACCATATTTGGACTCGACAGTACAGCTGTGAAGGAGCGAGGGGTGGATCTGACTCATAGACTATAGTGACGCCTCGCAGACAGCCCATGAGTCAAAGCAGTCCCACCCTTAATTATGTCTAACTTTAAGCCTTAGTAACATTTAAAGGGTGAGTTATATAACAATGACCCCCCTGTACAGTTGTCATGAACAAAGAAATTATCTACAGAGACCAAAACCTTCTTTGTACCAGGCTGTAAACATGTTTATTTCTGCTGTAAAGTTGGACATTTTAACATCGAGGTCTGTGGGGACTGACTCGCTTCTGGAGCCAGCCTCAAGTGGACATTAGAGGAACTGCAGTTTTCGGCATTTCTTTGTTGGCTTCGTTTTTTAGCTCTGGAGGCTGCCTTATTGGCCCGTGCTCAAATGTTGGAATCAAGGTAGGGTGAGCAGAGAAACTTAAATTAAACATGACACAAGGCTTCTTCAAACTTTAAGTAACAGGTTCAAGATCATCACCAATTTAAAAATAAAAATCTTGTAGGCTCTTTCAGCCGTTTCAGTACAGTGAGTCGTCTACAGAATTGGTTTCAAACTTCAGCTGTGATGGCTGCCTCTTTGTAGGAGCTCAAAAAGATTTGAAATAACAAAACGCCTTATAGAGTAAAACAGTACTCAGCTGCATGTAGACTGAAACAGTTTTTGGTTGCTGTTATCATTTCTCCTGTTTCAACCCGGTCTCACTCCGAAGTCGTCAAAAACTAGCGCTTAGTCAGTGACTTTCGGCGTCAGATACCAATGAAACAATCCGTCCCTTCACGCCGGCATGATGCACAGTCAGTCCCCATTATAGTTTAACGTCGCCCAGCAGTGTCGGGGAAATGCGGTGGGACAACAACAAAAGTTAAGGTGGTGAAAGTCCAAGTAGGGTGTGCAGAAAGGGTGGTCTATGGGTACAACAATCACTGAGCTGTTGCTCCCTTCCTGTTTGACTGCAAAGCCAAACCCTGTTTTGGTGAAAGCAGCACAGAGGCAGAACTGAGTACACTTTAATATATTTTTATTCATCACAAATTCGATTGTTATCATAATGTTCAACAGTTATGACGTCACCGTCATACCATGCAGCCCCACTCCTGTTCATACTGTGTGTGAAGCAGTCCCCTTCCTCATGTGCTTCCAGTGTAAGCGACAGGAAACACAATCTGCAGTCCCCAGTTGTCTGTAGTGAAAATACATTTCAGAGTTCATTTGAAGCCTTTATGACACTTCAGCAGTCTGAGTTTGACAAATCAAGTGGGCACAATTAAAGTTAAAGTCTTTCACTCCTCCACAGCAGCTTAGCAAGCAAACACAGGGGATTTTGTACCAAACAGACTCTAACTGTGGAGTATACCCAGCTGATCTAACTCAGACTGCTGAATCCTCAAATTGGCTTCAGATAGAAATAAATCATGGAAAATCTTTTTACACAGAAGAGAGGTCGTGGATTTTGTCCCCAACCTTCTCCGTTGAAAGTGAGTCAGACAGGGTAACTTCAGTGGTCTGTATTATGATTATATGGAGCACTAACTATTGTTTTTACACAGACTTGAGAAAATGCAGTCCTCTCCTTTAGCCTGTGGCACATTGATGAAGCTCTGAAACGTGTTGCTCTCATCAGAGATACTAATCGGATCAATCAAACACTGATCTTCATCTTTTTAATGAAGCTTTGTGTTAGTTCATGCAGGACACGGACGCCCCAGCTGTAATCAGCTGACAGCCAGCTGATTGGATCATTCCTTCAAATCAGTCACACACCAATCACAGCCCACTCTCACAACAAGGCGGTCCATTTAAATATGGCCTGCTACTCACTAATGTGTGCTGCACCAGTGCTGCCACACACCACTGCTGCTGGCAAAGCTTTGCCTCCACCTTCCTACCTGAGTCCTGACATGGCTTAAAGGTTAAAAAGACATTTTACACTTGCTTTGGGACCACTCCTGTACAGTATACCCAGGGTGAGTTTTCTGCATTACACTCCCTGTTTTGGTTTGGCATGCTGCTTTTCTAATCCAGGGAGCGTCTTAAGAGTGGAGCCATCAGCACCAAGCATAACTGTGTTTCCATTTACTGTAGTAAATAGTTAAATCTATGAGGAGAGTGTTCTGATCCGATTCGATTTTGACCAGATTTGGGAGTTTAATGCATGACACCTTTCTGTTCTGGGGCTGGTTTCACAAACACCTTAAATTAAGAGTTTCCTTCAAGTCTGAGTTAAGGTTTCTTTAAACTATAAACTACTAAAATCAGTTGCACAAAAGTCTCAAAGGTTAAAATGTTCAGTTAAGTATTTACGTTTTTCTCCTTATCTCCAATCTGACGCTCTTCACCAACATGAGAGCACTGTTGTTCAGAGAAACAGAGAAATCCATTTCTACATGAAGGGTGCACTCATCAGTACATCATGTTACAGCAGTATAAGGGCTCCATATATTCATGTAGATGTCTTGTCAATCTATTAGCTTGTAACTTCATAGGAGGAGGTTTTAGCCCTTTTGTCAAAATACTCCTTCACCAATATATCTCCTTTCCAATGTCGAAGCACTATCCTGCATCCAGTTATAAGTGCTGTCCTGCACCATGAGATTTGGTGAGTGTTAAGCCCACTTCCTTTCAGCAGCACACTAATAGACAAAGCACTGGTGTCTGTACAAGTGCAGACGACATAACTAAGGAAACCTTTTTAAGGGATTCTGTGCAACATATTTAGGTAAGTCCCTGAGCTAAGAAGAAATTAAGCCTTAAGGGTCACGCTCAAGGGGTTTTGTTCAAGCGGTCCCTGGTTCTGGCAAACTTTGACTCATCGACCCAAGTGAGTGTTGTTACAATTAACAAGGTGAAACCTGGTGTTGTGTCTCTGTCCAGAGGGAATGCAGGGTTGACATACTGATGGTCCTCTCCCCATCAGACCCGGTCTCTCCCTGTCTTCTCTTGTGTCTGCTCTCTCTCTTCTTCCTTTCATGTACACACAAACATCACACATTTGATTTCAAGGCTCTCTGTGGGCACCAGCCTCGGGATATAAGCTCTGCTGTCAAACGTCTTTATCATCAAGTGAGCTGTATATCACTATCTTTAGAGTGCACACCTCGCTGTATCTCCTCTCAGCTTTTTGCACTCTCTCCAACATTGCAAAAGTGGAGAGGAGCTTTCTGCTGCAGACTGGCCTGTGGGTGGGTGGATAGCTGAGAGAGAGAGAGGGTGAGAGAGAGAGGGTGAGAAGAGAGATAAAGAAAGATGAGAAAGATGGAGACTGGGAGCAGGTCAGAGGATGGAGGAGAGGCAGAATAAGGCTTAGGTACACACACACACAGACACACAAGCAAGAGAGAGAGAGGGAGAGAGGTGGTGTTGCTTCAGTACATTGTGAGTGGATCTCAAGTCGTTTGACAGGCTATGATTTTCTTCTCGTCTGCCGGGTTGGATTGCTGCTCAGCGGCTTGCTAGTAGAGTCAGAGAAAGAGGAAGAGGAGAAAGGCGAGGAGAGAAACAAGTGGATTTATCAAGCCAACACACCTGTAAGTAGCTCATCTCCTACGTTTGGGCATTCAGTGTGTGTCTGTTTCGAAATACAGCTTCTGTCGTTCAGCTGTGCGTGTGTGCGTGTGTGTGCATGTGCGTGTGTGTGTGTGAGAGAGAGAGTTCTCCACAAAAAGTGAAAGTGTGTTTTTTCCACACTTGTGGATCTGAGCTGTATGTAAACTTGTGTGTACGTGTCCGTCCAGGATCTATATGCTTCAGTAAGTGCAGTGTCATATATTTGCCTTGGTGACTCACCCACCGTTGCCACGGCGACGGGGCCATTGTTGGCATACAGTAGCTGTTGTTTTTTTGTTATTGCATCAGTGCAAAGCTTATGAGAAGCTATATATAATGTTTGTTTTGTTGCGCTTCAGTTATTTGAGTTTTCATAAGCTCGTGACACAAGTGTCAGTATGTGTCTGCTCATAATCCTCCTTCACATCGATATGTAGTCTCAGGTTTATTACGTTATATCCCAAATATCCAAGTCATATCAAAGAAGCTGTCTCTTTTTTGACTGACAACATGTTTTCATGATATTGAGGGATCATTATGATTCATCTCGATGTCACTTCTGTATCTTGTCTCTGAGTTTCCCTCACAGACGCTTCCAGTGGTGAAATGTAAGGAAGTCCTAATACTTAGTTACAACATTTAAGTATTTTTAGGAGCATCTGTACTTTACTTGAGTATTTATACTTCTGTCAACATTCATGTTGTTATTGATTTTGTTTTGGCCTTCTGCCTTCATTAGATAGGACAGTCTTGGCATGGAGGTGGAGAGAGGGGGGATGACATGCAGCAGGGGGCTGCAGGCTGGACTCAAGCCCGTGGCTGCTGCAACAAGGACATTGCTTTCAGATACAGGACACCTGCTCTACCCACAAAGCAACCAGGTGCCCCAACTTTCACTTTTATTCCATTACATTTCCTAAATTAAATGTATACTTTTACTCCAATGCATTTCTATGTATTGGAGTAAAAGTATCTTACATCTTACATCAAAAATCTTACATCATTACCGGCAGCATTTCAACCTGATGCCGTCCAGCGGTGTATCATACTGCTGCAACAGGTGCCTTGGAGCCCATTATTAACTGATGCCGCCCCTCAGCGTATCATACTACTGTCAAAGGTTCATTTGTGATATAAAGTGATGCCGACCAGCAGGTATCATAGCACCACGAAAGGCGGAGTTTAGCTTCAGCGTCAGACGCAGATATCACTGACAAAGTAGCAGTATAAGCCACAGTTAAAGGGATAGTGCACCCAATCTGGGGCGCCATCAGCCTTCATTAGGTGGAGTTGTGTTGCTACCTCCTCTCCCCTTGGATCTCCGCAAGGAATGTGAGGACTCTAAAACTTCACCTGAGCCTCCCTCGGCATATGGGTGAGTAGATAATGGCTGAATTTTCATTTTTGGGTGCACTATCCCTTTAAGTTTGGATTTCCAGTCCAGCCCAGGCTGCATGTCAGGTTAGATGCTACAGTACATGCTAGAGACTGCATTCCACTCAAGTCATAATGGAAGGAGAAAATGGCATCCCACAGCAGAGAGGGCTGCACGGTGACTGCTCCACTGCAGAGTTTCAGCCCTGGAGGTCAAATGTGTTTTTTTAAATCCTTAAATCCTTATTTAGGTGGTGTGCATGTTAAGAAGAAGTAAACTTCATATTTTCAGAAACGTGCTGAGCTTTTGTATTAACAGCATTTACCAGCACTTTAACTTTCAATACTTCAACACATTTTGTATCATAAAATGACTCAATATACGTGAGTAGTAACTTGGTAGAGACGTCTACCAAAGTCATTTTCTGTTCTGTTCTGAGATATTTGTACTTTTACTCAAGTTTGACTTCCAGGTACTTCATCCACCACTGGAGGCTTCTGAGTGGTTCTAATGTTTCATCCTCATCTTTTCATACTGTTACAATTAAAACAGTGTTTTAATGTTACCCAGATCACATCACTCAGAGGAACGTTCCACATTTATCTTTAAAAAGTCTCTGCTGTGAGTTTAATCCTGAAATTCCAACACTATTTATCATCCTTAATATTCTATGCCTCTCTATGGGATGGAGACGCTGTCGTTTTTCGCTCTTATTTTGAAGTAGCGTGCATTACATCATTTTTAAAGCTGTCTGTCTTTGTGAACTAATTAAAGCAAATCCTTGGCAGCACTTTTGAATTAACATCACACTCAGGAGGAACCTGCAAAGATACAGCACAGCTCTGTACAGAACAGCGAGCTGCTAAGATACACACCAAGCAAATGTCAGTGGACAAATATACCAGTCCAAAGTTAATGCACTGAAGGGAATATTACAAATCAGTACGTTTTGAACTTCATTAGATGTTTAAGAACTTTATGATCCAATACAGAATGCAAAGGAGCACATACAGTAGTTCATATATATAAGAGATGAAGTGTTGTGGTAGATTAACTCAAAGACTGGTTTGCTTCCATTTTCTGGAGGTTGCAGTAAGCAGAGAACACACTGGTGGCACAGCATCACGGTGCGTCAAGTGACGTGTTTCATGTGCCGCCCCCTAACACCAGTGGGAATCATTGCGCTGCAGTGCGTCAACAAAAGACTACACACAGTTATAACTGCTTTTGCTAAAAGATCTATGCTGAAAATCATGTGTGGACACTCACTTATTAAACTTGATTTCTTACCTAAAGAGCCGATCTGCAGAGCTGTGACTCAGCAAGCAGTATCCTGTTTGTCACTGTCGTTATAATGATGGGACTGTGGGTTGTGTAGCTCGGGTTATTTCTTGACCTCAGCGACAAGTGTCTCCTCATACTTTATTAGTCATACAGGAGAGACAGCTACAGAGCCCTCTTCATGGAGTCTATCCATGCTGAGGAGAGAAACTGAGCTGGGAGCAGAGAAGAGGAGCTGCTCGGGGAGCTGGTATGTACAAGCAGGAGGCAAGTAGGGGATAAAATGGATTTATTTTAGGAGCAGCAAGGCTGGAAATAGGACAGTGGTGTCAAGTGTCTAGCTGCTGCCGGTGTGGGGTTGTACATAGAGGCGTCAATTTCGCCATTAAGTGCTGGTGTGTTTTGGTCTTTACAGTAAAGTGATGTGATTTTCTGAACTTAGCTGTTCTAGCTATTTTATTATTTGCCTTTACCCACCTTTATCCACATTACTGATGATTATTTATTTCGTGAAAGGACCGATCATCAGCCTACAATATTGATATTAAAGTATTTGATTGTCTCCTAATTCTAACCCAAACCACACAACCGTAATAGGTCATGTGCCTAAACCCAACCAAACCTTCACTGTAGCTGCGGAAGATTAGACAAAGCTTTTGTTTTTGCTGCAGTCATTTCTAACAGTTTATGAAGGCGTGCACAGATAAATCATGTCTTCCTGCTGATGTCAGAAATGTGTATATCTGAGGGCAGGAAGATGCATTTTGTTGGCTGATTTGGAGGACTTGTTGGTTAGATGCTTAGAATATTTCAGCAGTATTTTTTTACATTACCATTCGTGACTTTGGACCACTCAGCTGGCTTGTAGATAGTTTTGTGGCTTGTAGCTACCTGAAGCTGCCCTTATTGCCGACCTCATTATCCATTTTGTTTCTCATGCAGCTTCATAAGGAAGCTGGCATTCCAAGCTGTTTTTGTTTTTAAGCACTTCAATATCAGGAAATATAATTTGCCTCCTGGACATGGTCACCTCTGACCTCACTGAGAGAAGATTGATCTCTTTCCATAATGTCCCTTTTAGTGCTGTTAGGGACGCTTGTCCTTCCAAAGTGTCTGTTTTTGCACAGTTAAGCTGTAGCTGGAGGTTGTCCTTCCAAAATGTGTGCTCATGCAGTATATTGTCAATCAATGTATTTTTAATAATGTGAAAGGAGATGTCCTTCCAAAATCTTTCCCTCAGTTGTCGCTGCAATATCCACTGAAGTCTATATTAACACCAAACATCTGGACGCCTACCACTGAACTTTAACCTACATGATGGTTGTTGTTGTTTTGTTTTTGTTATAACTATTTTTTTATGTGTATAATCTGATTTTAAAGCTGAATTGTATCATGTTTATTTATTCATAAAACATGAATAACCTTAGTATGTCAACAGCCAGATCACCGTCTGCACTACTACAAAAAAGAGAGAAATGATAATTGTAGCTGGAGGGCAAGGAGTTGGTGTGAGGGAGTGAAGCCGGGGTCAGAGGCTGTGGTAGAGACACTGTGTGTGTAGGGACACTGCTGACATTTGCCCCCCTCTGTGTTAGATGTAAGGTTAGTTGGGAAGTTGAAAAGAGAGGCATTCCAGCCAGCGGCGTAAGGAAGTTACCACAGGCCTCTTCTTACTGCAGCTTTTCTGTTTAAAAGGCACGACTGCTCAGTGGACCTGCAGATGTGCTCAGTTCGTCAGTCTTGACAGATTTTAGCTGGTTACCATGTTGTATTGTCTTGTCACATGATCAAATAGAGGGAACATCTGGGGCGTCGGTGGCTTAGTGGTAGAGCAGGCGCCCCATGTACAAGGCTCTTGCCACAGCGGCACGGGTTCGACTCTAACCCGTGGCCCTTTGCTGCATGTCACTCCCTCTCTCTCTCCCCCCTTCACGCTTGTCTGTCCTATACATTACAGGCTAAAAGCCCCAAAAAATATCTAAAAAAAAAAAAAAATAGAAGGAACATCCACATACATGTTACACAACAATCATCATTGCATACCTGTACATGACAAGAATCTAAAGAAATAAAATAAATACTCATTTATTTGAATAGTTATGAAGTTATTCATACAGAGTATATAGCCTCTACAGCAGGTGTCATCAAATAGATTTTCCAAGAGCCAGAATTTTTCATAGATAGATGAAACTTCATGCATTACAGTGGCACAGTTGTCAGGACTGAGGACAGAGACACACAGATGGAGAACAAGCATCGTGCAGTGTGTTTGTAAGAGAGATGGAGTGACAAAGGGAGGAGAGGAGAAAGTGGGAGGTGCACGTAATGTTTCTGTAAGTTATTTATAACTTTCTCAGGACCAGAGCTGCTACTACGGGCACGGGTATCACTATCGCTATCACATGCACTTGTGAGATAACAGAGATCAATATGTAGGCAGTAATTTAAAAGAAGGAAAGAATCATAAAACTTTGATGCATAAAACGTGATGCAGCAGTTCCTAATGCACCCACATGCCCGCAGCTCTGCTCAGGATGCTGCACTGTCACTTTTTGACATTTGATATTTTGATTTTTCACCAGTAAGTTTATCAAACCCAGCGCATCACTACTGCTAATATTATTTGGGGTGGTGACTCAGTCCATTAAAATTGTTTCCATCTCAGATGTTTGCCGGTTGATTCAATAGGAATTTAAAAAACAACTAGATATCTTAAATACTGTGATGCATTTATTTCCTCCTCACATTTTCTCAATTAGTTAATATGCTGCGAGCTGGATGGAAAGCTCTAGTGGACCAGATGTGGCCCGCAGGCCCTCAGTAGACAATCGCTGCTGTAGCATCACACTGAGCTGAAAACTCAGATATGAACATTAAGATTAAAATGTCACGACAGCAGATACGATTTTTGTCTCATTACCTTTCACATGTTCTGTGGATACCACGTCTGGGTTGGTTGTTTCAGATGGTGTAAATGTATCAGACAGTCAGAGAGGAAACTGTCGGTCCTCAGTGCACCTCTCGAACTGCACACAGCATGAAACATAACAGACTGGCATCCCTGCTATCACTGTGTGTGTGTGTGTGTGTGTGTGTGTGTGTGTGTGTGTGTGTGTGTGTGTGTGTGTGTGTGTGTGTGTGTGTGTGTGTGTGTGTGTGTGTGTGTGTGTGTGTGTGTGTGTGAGACTTGCGTGTCACCAGGAAGGGTTCACACAAGGTCAAGGGAGGATTTGGGATGAAGTCTGCACCAGCACAACAAGCACACCGGACACTACACACATACACAAAGTCAAACATACACACAGTCACCCACACACACACAGTCACACTCTGTCACACACACACACACACACACACACACACACACACACACACACAACACATATTGCACGCTGCATGATGCCCAACTCCTGCTAGAGAAGGTGGCCTTCACAAACTCTGACAGCCTGGCTCGGCTCAGAGGCACAACAGTTTTTGAAATTTCAGTGAAAGAAATTTATTTTATTTTGCTGTAGTTGCCCAGAGATGTGCTTTAGTTAACAGAAGTTCTGCCAAAGTCAGGCACTTAATATTCATTTCCACCTACAGTTCAGTGTCTAGACTTGCCAATGCTCCAACACGATCCCAGAAAAAAGGCAAAGAAGCATTTATTTAAAAACTTGTTTTACACAGCCTGTGAAAAGCCTCTGTCTTTACCCAGCCCAGCCGCCAGAAGAAAATGTTGCCATTGTGGGTTTCTGTGAACCGCGGACACGTTACATTTGCACGTCTTATGAACCATATTAAAGTTTTTAGAGTGACACAGTCAGCACCATGACACAGACATGACTCCCCTCCTGCAGCTCACCCTGAGTGGGGCCCTCTCCTGCAGCACAGAGCTTTTATAGTGAGGATACTTATCATTTCAAACACACATTGAAATTTAACAGAGCACTTTAGGACACTGGACACAGATTAGTGTGTTGAGTAACTGTTGGTTTTTTTTATTATAACCAACTATTAAGTTTCATAACACACCGGGCTCACTCTCACCTGACGCTGACGCTCTCAGGGCGCACAATGGTCTCTCTCTACTGTCAGGCTAACACCATGGCAGTGCCTGCCTCATCTGTAGGCTGAGTGGGCGGAAGTTCGCTGCATAGATCAGCCTCCCATTGGGCGGAACGAGCCACCCGCTGAAGTCCCGCCCTACCACCTCCGGTTGTGTAGCAGTTTTCAAGCACACCGTTGCTGTGGCACCGCCAAGAACAATTGTGATTGGTTGAAAGAAATAAAAAAAGCCGGAGCGTTTTTCTCTCCAATCTTAAAGTGAGAGTTGGCGCAGTCAGACCTTTATTTTCTTGAAAATACTGTTTTTGATCATTGTTGAGCTGTAAAATATCCTGCCTACATTACACATCTTTGTCACAAGCATTTGAAAATTTGTAAATATATTGGCTGCTATATTAATATCTGAAACTTTGTGCTCCCTAGCATCAGTTTGGGCCTCACTTTGCATTTTTTTTAAACCTCAAAGCCTAAAATATTGTGTGAGGTGATGTTAGACTGCACACATTACAATAAGATAATGTTATGTGTTATCTTTATTTATTTGCAAACTTCCTTAAAAGTACTTTATTGATGCTCTGAGAATGTGTTTAAACAAGTTGTATCAGTCAGAAACCTTGACCTAAATCCACTCATTCAATAACACATAACTGGAAAATATCTGATGTCTCAGGGTCTCAGTTATTACAGATGAAGCTCTGTTGCAGGTTCAAATTTCAGTTTAAAAGACACATTTTACATAAAGATCCTGCCTCATTCAGCTATATATATATATACATCCCAAGAAAGCAGCCGCAGCGTGTTACAATAACAGTTGAGCAGTGGAGACCAAAAAGGAATTCAGAGGCTCTTTGTTTGAGGTCCCCACTGATTTTCCTCAGCACTTTTGTTTTCAGTAACGCTGCAGACGGTTTGACAGGTGTGAAAATGAAGCAGGACGTTTGCTAATGGATCTGAGGTGTTGTGAGCGTCCCCTCTGATTTGGGAGATGCCAGACTGACTCACTTCCTATTAGCAGGCCTCAAACTGGTGGCTTCCTGAAAGTAATCAGTTACACATTACAGATTACCTGATTAAATTTGCAGTCCGACTTGTCAGAGTCAGTTTGCGTCCAGTGTTGTGAGGCAGCAGCCTGAGAGCTGCGGCACAGCAGTGTGGATGTTAACATATGACGGCAAGCGTCTGTCCTGCTGAAGTGTCCTTGAGCAAAATGTTCAGGCTGTATCTGAAATCACACACACAATTACTGTACGGAGACGTCTGTGTAACTTTGGTGCTTTGATCATGTCTCATTACTGTTTGTTACACGATGCAGTATAATTTGCGTACATCGGGTCGGCTCAGCTTCTTCCACAAGCTTCAGCCTGCAGATCACAAACTGTTTTGATTTTATTGGTCCTGTTTGTAAACGTGACACCTCATTTTGCACAACAAGAGCTAACTTAGCATTTAATACTGTACTGGCCAGAAAAATATGAACAACTTGTCATCTCATCAAACAAAATGGTCCTGCTCCTGAGAGGAAACTCAATAAACCAAATACAAAATGCATCTGCGAGCTCATTTATGCTCAGTGTTAGATACATATGGACACGGACAGAGCCTTCTGTCAATACTTTGTGTTCATTTCATGCATGTGTGCATTTTCTCAAAGCTTACTGACACAGACAAATGGAGCAGAACCACTGAAGATCATGGCGGCAGTTTAGGGTATTTAAAAATGTGTATAAAAATGGTGTAACTGTATTTATCTGTAATGTAGATGTCTTCAATAGCCCCACAGACCACCACCAGCTCCAATGCTGCCACCATTTAAAGGTGCAATATTATGACCTCCTCCAGCGTCGCCTTGTTTATTGTTTGTCAGAAACGTTTGACTCCGCCCTTTGGTGCCATCTGTCGGCTGTAGCCACACCAACATAAAGGACGCACGGACGTATGAAGGCAGTGACATTCACAATATCTGAAACATATGTATCTATATTCTTACGTAAAGGGAGAATAAATGAGCCTCAAGTCTGAGTCCTGCACCACAGGTCGGATTTTCAAGACCCACTCCCGAACCAGCACTGCGACCTGCGATACTGCACCCGCTCCACTACCCACAGATATGACCAATTAATGCCACAACCAAACCCACTGACTCAAGATCCACAGTTCGATCTGAAACCACATATCCTATAATAAAAATGCGCTCTTCAATTAATTTGGTTAGGCGGCACGTTGAAAGTGATTTTGGGACCTTTCATACGTGTAACATTGAGATAGCGCAGCACAACTTTAAACTTTAAAGCAATTGGTCATTTGAAACTAAAAAAGAGCAGTTCAAGACTTAAGACTAAATTTGAAGACATCAAATTATTATTAATTTCATTTTATTTGAACATATTTATCATCCGAATCCTGCAGTCCTAACCACAACCATAATCAAACCCAGAAACAAAATGATACACAACGCCACCCACAAATCACCTTTTTTGTGGGTCACCCAGCAGGTGCCTGGACTTAAGCAGGGCTCTGATCTAAATATGCTGTTAAATCCTGGTTTGGATCCAGTGATAAATGAATGTGTTATCACTCCTTAATGTTGCACTAATCCAAATTTTTGTATAAACAGTGAATCAAACAATTTTTAATGTGAAAGAGATCACTGGTGACAACTTCACAAAGAATTATTACCTCTGCAGCTGTACGGAGCATTCCAGCAGCTTATTGGGTTTTTTGTTGTGGTTGTTGTTGTTTTTTACAGCCTGTGACTTCAATGTTTTGTTGCGTCTCACTGCCACTAAACCACAGACAGAGGAAGAGGAAGTTAGAGATAGCTGGCAACACAGTGGAGCATCTAACAAGCAAAAGATGGTGTCATAATTCACAGGAGCTGCTGCAGACAGAAACATAATTAAAGGGATAAATATCTGTAATGTTTGTGATGTTCAACTTCGTTTGCAGTTCTGCCTTCATGTTGGCGCAAGATTAAAGCTTTAGCTGGTAACTTTGAATGAAATAACTTTTTGTCATATTGGCTGAAACTGTCACTTTATTCTCTACATGAGACGGATAATCATGTCCCTCCTCCTCTTCCTACTGCCTCTAAAGACATTTGGTAGAATTTGACACCAAAAACAATCCATCAAACGAGGCAGTGCTGTTTAAACATGAATCAAGATTCCGTCGCTACATTGCCTATTTCTCATCTCAGATGTTTTCAGAAACATATTTTAGACTATTAAGCTGTTAAATTAGAAATCTTGCTCTGGCTGGTGGGCAGTGTTTGATTTCAGCTCTACTTTCTCAATTTACAGCTGAACAGACACTAAAATATGTTTCTGGAAATGCATGAGGCGACAAACAGACTGATTTACTGTTAGTAAAAAGTATGATGTTTTTGGTGGGCGGGCTCTCATTTTAGTGTAGAGCGTCAGACTGAATTTACCAACGCACCATGTCAGGTCACTCACTCTCCGGGACCGCCAGTGTTACTTGAATAAGTAAACACTGGTGAATCATTGAATCACTTGAATCATTTTTTGTCAGCAGCCTTCTTCCATAGTTTAACCACAATTTATTAGCAGTGATTGACAGCTGCATTAGAGACTCCTCGGCTCTGATTGGTTGTTTTCGTTCACATGCATTAAGGCCATTAGATGCGCTATAAGGCATTAGAGTAAGCAGCGGCGTATAATGTTTTCTTACAGATTATCTGTCTCATTTAATGCTGTGTGAATATATACACAGTTGTTTTGTTTTTTTTAGAAAAGCTACTAACTGCAGCTTTAAATAATGAATTTTTCTAATAGATTTTTATTTAATATATTTTACGAAGCAGGTTGTGAATTTGTTCGAAATGAAACTGCGCCATTTTGAAGCCTTTAATGAGTTCAATAGACCAACATTTAAATCTCATCAGTTACTCAAACAGGCACTTCAGACCTTCGCTGAAATCAAATGAAACTTCACAACATGCCTAATGCTTTTCTCATTTGTCAGGTGTGAAAAAGGAGCAGGATGTCGCTAATGGAAAAGAGGTGTTGCAAATGTCCCATTAGATATTAAAGCTGTCAGACCGAATGAAATCCTATTATATATGAACACCAGTGTGTAACAATCACATACTCACAAGAGACCAACCTCTGATCTCTGACCCAAGGCATTAAAGAAAAACACAAAACATGTAGTTTTATGTTGTGGTAGAAAATTTGTTGATGCAGGAGAGGCGTCATTGTGGGCCTCTCTGGTTTGTGGGCTGTCAGAGTGATTAAGATCTTCATATTATGTCCCTCTAACTCTGTAAAGCAAAAGGCCAATGCAGCAATAAAGAGGAAAGTAAATGTTTGATTTAGTCAGCTGTGGTCAGCGCTGCAGCCGGGCCGGAAGCTGCCTCGTAAAGCTGAACGTGAGTAGTTGTTTTCTTTCTCTCTGTGCTCAGTCTTCCACTTTGCCTTGCTGTGGCAAAGACGAAGCTACAGTGAAATTTTATGTGCGTTTTATTGTGTTTTGTTTTGCGTAGCTAATATCAAGATGGTCTAAATATGAGATCCAATGAAACAGAACAGCTTCTACAAACAGCATCATTATCTGAGATCCGCTCGGCTGCTTTTTATAGTGCTGAAGTGGTAAAGACGTGTTAAACGGTGTTGGTGTGTTTGTGTGTGTTTGTGTATTCGTTCCCGCAGGATATGAAGGTGTGATTACTCACTCCAGCTGGGGAAAGAGGCAGAGGAGGCAGTTAGGGAGGAGGGGAGGTGGGAGGGAGACTAAATCCACAAATAGTCGACACAAAAGAGATTTCCACTCTGCAACAAAAAAAACTTTAGAGCTCAGTTGTACCTCTGAGATTGTATATTTCCCTCTAAGATAGACAAATTGGTCAGTTTCATGTCAAGGCATCATATATCTCTATTTGTGGTGTGGATGGGTGTATTTTGAGTGCCAGCTGAAGGTGGAGAAGAGACTCTGTTTCCTCCTGTTGTGCCAGCTGGTGCACCTGTACCGAGTCTAGTAGATTGAGTCAGAAAAGGGTCAAAGGTCAAAGCACATCCGCCCACTGACTGGAACAGCCAGATGTCCCAAACAAATCCACAGTCCTGGTTTTAAAGGAGGCAGACCGGCTGTTTGAGTGAAGCAAGTACAGATGGCACATGGCTGCGATGCTTCCGCTCCCTGTTGCCTGAAAACCAGCCCTCGTGTTATTATTTCATGCATGTAGAAAAACAAGTTGCAAGTCATGTTTGTTTGTCAGTTTTCTCATGTGATTGTGTTCTGAAAAATTATTTCAGAAGTTGACAAACCTTTGTGGAATTAGTTGTGTCTGCTCATCAGAGACCAGTTACACTCCACTTATTTGGCTCTGCGGCAGCGTTGAGAAAATAGTTGTTTACCAAAGTTTTTTTTGTTTGTTTTTTTTAAGATATATTTGTGACTTTTTACACCATTTTATGTGGTAGAACAAAACATAACAGTCTGCAGCCTTGAACCTGGATGTCTGTGTGACATTTACTTTGAGACATTTCGGTTAATATGCATCATTTGAATTAGTGCTGCACGATTTGATAAATGTGCGAATTGAGTGGACGATATCGTGATTTGCAAATAGGATTACAATATAATACATAAATGGTATCATGAGTCTTCAAACACAGCACGGCACTGTACCATAGACTGTACTGTACACACAGCGGAGCGGAGCCTGTGTTGCGTTCAGGCGTTGTCACGTAAATGACAAGCGCGTGAATAGGCCACAGCACAACACAGCAGCATGTCAAGTGGGCCGAACCCGAGCAAAATTGCACAATTTTTCATTTGTTATTATATAGTTTGTTACAGAGTCCATGATTTCTCCGTGACACTTACAAATGTTTGCGTAACTGTGCTTGGAAGTTGTTTTATGAGGCTCTGGTGTCTTTCAGTTGTCTCTTTATCTTTAACGTTGCTCGGCTTTCTCTGGCATACATTCTTCCAACTTTTCTCTGTGCTGTCTCAAGTGTTGATATAGATTGGTCGTGTTATCGCGGGACGTGGCGACTTTAACTTTTAAACTTTCACCCGGCACATCTTTCTGTAAAATGTTGCCGTACCTGAATCCAAAGTATCGCCATGTAATAGATGTAGCATTTTTTTCGCCACCTATTCAGCCTGCTCTTGGTCGTGCTCATGCTCTTCTTCAGCGTAATGTCAACAAACTCTACACACTACAGGAGAGGCAGTCACGTTCACAGGCACACATGTCAACATTTATTTACATTAAATCGCAAATCGCAGTCTTTTATGCGGTTATGTATTCGCACAGCCTGACATCACGATTGCGATTAGATTAATCGTGCAGCACTTTGAATACAACATAACATTACTAAACTAAAACAAATCTCAAAACTAGATATATCATCACCATTTGCCTTTTTCTGATCAGTATTCTGTTGTGGTTAATACATTAAATGTGGTTCTGCATTTTGAGTGTCAATGAAAAATGACTTTTTCTCTGGATCGGCTGAGTTTCAGTTCCTGCATGTTTGTTGATGTGCATTTAGTGTTGTTTCCTGTTTATTCATTCATCCAGTTTTATATGTCTGGCAGTAACTACGCTTTGACTCCAAATCCTTTCCCTTTGTGTGTCTGTAGCACTACAGGAGAGTGACACACACTCTCTCTTCTGTTATTGAGGTGAACTTGAGCCAAGCATATACTTTAGTGTTTCTCCCAGCGGCTCCTGTGGCTGACAATAGGCAGCCAGTGTCGGGCAGCTCTCTGGTGTAAATGTGTTTGTGAACCTCGCTCATCTCTCAACCTGCTGCTGTAAATAAGAACTGTGTGCACTTTGTGTGTCCTGTATCTCAGTGATGTGTCTGCTGGGTTCTGGTCTGTACAGCACTTTATTGCTGACTCCTGCACTGCTGCTTTGATTGAGGAGCACCCTCAGGAACAGAGCGGTGTAGTTTAGAATCATTTATCCTATAAACCGACCTGTATGAGCTTTCCCGCAGCACAGTGAATGAACCCGAAATTATGGTCTGGCTCTGGCTTTTGGGGAATAAACTTAACTGTAGCACACAACACACTAAAAAATGCATTTCTTGCAGAAACTGCGTGTGAATGCTGACAGCTGAAATGACCCACAAGGCATTGGTGAAAATACAGAAATGTGACATGAATGGACTGAAAAGTGTTCAAACCAAAATGGATTACAGGACACTGCTGAAAAAACTGGAAGTTGACATGTAAATCTGGCAGAGTGCTGAACATTAAAGCTGGAAGCTAACCTGTAAAGGTACAGTCACACTTGAACGGAATTAACACTGGTGAATATTTGCTTCCTGTGCACTTCAGTTCAATGTGAGCAGAGGTGAAAATAAAACATTCACTTCCCATGACGAAGCAAATTCATATCTTCACATCGCGTGGAGTTCAACTCTGGTCAACTTTGACTGGCAAAGTTGCAGCCTCAACCAAAAGCAAAGAGGTATGTGTTAAAGGGATAGTGCACCCAAAAATGAAAATTTGAAAAGAGAGTCCTCACAACACTTGCGGAGATCCCAGGGGGGAGTGGGTAGCAGCACAACTGCACACCTAATGGCTGACAGCGCATATTAACAACTGAATAATTGAATAATTGAATTCACAAAATATCTCCATACTGCTCGTCCGTAGTGATCCAAGTGTCCTGAATCCTGAAAAGTTGTTTGGCCGCACGTGAACACACATGAAGGCGGTGCCCATGTCTCACGGTCACGCGCAAACAAGTCAGCGCGGTGCACAGAGAGGCAGTCAGAGCTACAGGCTACAATGAGTTCAAATGACGTTTTTCCAAACAACTTTTTATGTCGGGGCTTCAGGACACTTGGATCACTACGGACGAGCAGTATGGATGCTTGGGTTAGGTTTTTTTTAAACCTGCACCAACCCAGCCTGTTATGAGATGAGAGCCGACCTGTCCGGCCCCACTGATAAACACGTGCATTAATTAATGACCAGGACCCAAACCCACAAACAGCAGCTGAGTTTCTGGTAATGATCCTCATGCTGTTGGCTATGTTACACATAACAGAAAGACATCAAGCGCTTGCACATCTTTTCAGTGGTAACATCTTGAGTCTGTGATCTCGAGCTCACAGCTGATACATACAGTGGTTTGTTTATATGACGTTACAGAAGTGCCTGTTATACAGATTCAGTGTGGACGGAGAGACGCTTGCTTGTTGTTAGGAAACAGTTTTAAGCCTTCATATTTGCAGAGGGAAATGTTTTTAGCAGACATGATGACCAAAAAGATTTATGTTGGATTATTGCACAATGTTTCTGTAAGTTGAAATAACTTATTCAGAATGCTGCTTTGTAACGTTATGACCCAACTGCTCAAAACCCGCCATACTTTCTATCAAGTTTACCCGACCGCCGGAACGGCAGGCTGTGGATCGACACACACACCACTTGTACTCTAATAATGTCAAAGCTGAAAGGTGAAATTAATTAACAAAAGGCTGAAATAAGAAAGGCTTTGTACTTTGACAAGCATAAAATGTAGAAACAAAGTTGAAGACAAGCAGAAATGTCCTTAAACATTTGAAGGGTTTCTGTAGCTGACAGTGTGCACAAGTGTCTGGTGACTGAAAAACATACTGAGGAGGAATAATAAAGATCTGAAGAACATTTAAAGTCCACAGGTTGATACAGGCGGCTCGTGTTGTCAGGGACAGTGTCATGTGTTTACAGTGATTATAATGATGTCATCTTTTTCATTATTAAAATACAAATATCTAAATATGTTTTACTAGATCATCCTTTTTTGTGGGTGTTTATAGATTTTTTTGTATTTGTTAAGAGTGTAAACTGTTTGATTGGCTAAAAGAGAGAATATCCAATCCTTGTCACGCAACTCCAAACTTTTCGTGTGACAACTGACGGCGCTCTGTGACTTCTCTTCTGCTTATTTTGGGGCAGCGTGGTGAGCAGAGAGCGTGCTCAGTGTGAAGTCCTGCAAGTCAATCAATACGGCATGAGTCCTTGGAGTGTATCTGTGTGTGATTGTATACACTGCAACTCTTTCATTTAAAGTACTTTCTATTTATTTATCCACTTATTCATACAAACCCTGTCTTTTGATGTGTAGTCAGCATCATCACTGGCACTTCTCTTGTTTTCCACCTTTATTTTTAAAAGAGATCCAAAACATGTATTATTAATGAAATTAATGAATCTGTAATCTTGTCAGATGATGTGTGTAACTCTGAAAGATGCTCCTGCATCGTTAATAATCACATGCAGAATTTTAACGGGGCCTCTCGCAAAGTGTTTATCAAAGAACATTAGCTTCTGTGTCCACTGGGCATCTCCTTAAAAACAAATGCTAAACAGATGCTGAGGAGAACTGCTGTGTGTTACTCTTCTTGTTGCTAAGCAACTACTAAAAATCCATTTGAAATATGGCACTCTTTGGCTAAAAGTTGTACCTTGAGTGCTAAAAACATGCTAATCACTGTGTCAGCAGAGTCGGGATGGTGCAACAGGGATCCCAACAGGAACTACTAAGCAATAGAAGCCTGCGCTGTGAGACGGGGACTTCCCTGTGGACACATTGCCTCAGAGTTGTATTATAATTTATGAAGGGCTGTGATAACAGCAGGTAAACAATCATGATTTAAATACCCTCTCACACACTCAGACTGCAAGTAGACAAACCACTGGGTTTGTTTGTTTTTTTACACAGTTTTAATGTGTGCCAGTAACTCATCCTTGAAACAGCAAACCTGCAGCAGAAGTCAAAACACAGTTAGGACACATCGCCATATTCACTTTTTTCCACATGCAAGTTAAACTGATATCAATAAAAAAAGTACAAAGTGCACAACTCTGCACAAGCGCAGGGCTTTTAAAATTGAGCATTTTTTATTTGCTGGTGCTGGAGTTTGGTGCTCCACTTTATTAATGTTTGTCTCTTGGTGATGGTGAATGAATAATTCAAAAACTCCTTCACCTTCGTCTTCGAGAGCTAATTTGAAAATGAACTACCGAAAAACTCGGGTGTGTAAACGCTGTGTTTGCTACCTTTGTCCTTCAGTTGACATGACAGTATTAATGACGCACATAGGATTAAAAATGGGTTTTTTTTTGCATCAATGAATCAATTCAGAGATGCAGAGGACAAGAAATAAAACCATGTTTGTCTTAGTGAAATGTCTCAGACTCAGTTGATAGTAGAGGCAAACGGGGAGTTCTGCTACAGTAAAATGAAAATGATGTGTACAGAGTTCATGGTCAGAATGAGACCCAGGCTGTTACCTGACATCCACCTGAAGCCACTGATCCCCGTCCACACCCTCAGAATATGTTTATAGATTAAGAAGTCTTGCCTGCTGTGGTGGAACTATCTGTTCTTAAATCTCATCTCAATACCCACTTACTCCTGGTGGGGGCTTAAGCCTTTCCCAGCATGCCGTGGCACAACAGTGGAAAAACCTGCCGGGCAAGTTGCCGGTCGATATCAGAGCTGCCTCGACTGTGTTCGCCAAAAGTTGACGTATTTCCCAGCTCAGTTTCCCAAAAACAGCTCCTCCTCCACTGCAGCCACAGTTACATAATGGTTCTCCTGCACAGGGGCCTCCTGTAGAGAGACACAACAGAGACAGACAGACAGACAGACAGACAGACAGACAGACAGACAGAGACAGTGACACAACATACAGAGAGAGACAGATGGAGACAGAGAGACACGACACAGAGACAGATGGAGGCATAGACACAGGACACAGAAAGAGACGGATGGAGACAGAGAGACACATGGAGAGAGAGAAACACAACACAGAGGGAGAGACAGGGACAGACAGAGAGGCAGACGGAGACAGAGAGAGACAGCACAGAGAGAGATAGACAGAGAGAAAGACACAACACAGAGGTACACAGATAGACAGAGAGGGACAACACACAGAGGTACACAGATAGACAGAGAGGGACAACACACAGAGATGGACAGACGGAGACAGAGAGACACAACACACACAGACACAGATGGAGGCAGAGAGACATAAGACAGAGGAGACAGACAGAGACACAGAGGAAATGTCTCACCAGGAAATCTCTGTGTACAAGCTTCCAAACCTCTGCAGATAGGTGTGTTTGCATTTATTTATGCATGTATGAACAGAGATATGCATGCAGTGTGTGTGTGTGTGTGTGTGTGTGCTTATGTGTGTGTGTGTTTATAGCACCTGCCCCTGCAGAGGAATTTCTGCCTGTCTAGCGTCCTGCCAAGAACTGAATGGACATTTAACTCCACTGCTGCTGCTGAGGGCCTGTAGGGTACATTAGAGCGCTAATAATAGAACAAGCTATAGGGGGAAGTGTGTTCTGGGTTTTGTATGTGTGTGTGTGTGTGTGTGTGTGTGTGTGTGTGTGTGTGTGTGTGTGTGTGTGTGTGTGTGTGTGTGTGTGCATGTGTGTGTGGGCTAACTTGTCTCAGTTGAAACACCAAAATACTGACCAACTGCAGTCGAACATATGCTGCCTTTAGCTTGACAGAAGCCTTTAGAACTAGAGACCTGAGAGGAGTCTGACTAAAAATCATTTTTATTAATAATAACTTTTTTGATCAATCATGTAATTAATAATTACAAATTCCCAGAGCTCAAAATGACGTCTCTAAATAGTCCAAAACCCAAATATTTTCAGCGTTCAGTAACATAAAAAGGACAAAAACTGCAACTCCTGAAATCAGATAGTTTTGATAACTACTTAACGAATGACTTGAGCAGTCAGTTGTTTATCAGAATTGTTTCTGATGAAGTTCTGTACACCAGGGTTATTCAATTACAGATTCAAATGGGTCAGATTTTATAACCAGGAACAGGAGTGTAGCACCAAATTCTGGGCCTTACGCATCAGCAGACTCTGCATCTTTCTCACATACCTTTTGACATTTTTATGCCTTGGCCGGAGGTATTGTGTTTTAAGATTGTTCGTGCAGCCACACGTATGTACGTCCATATGTCTCATCCTTGTGAACACGATATCTGTGAACACCTCAAGGGAGTTTCTTTAAATTTGGCACAAACATTCGCTTGGACTCAATGATGGACTGATTAGATTTTGGTCATCAAAGGTCAAGGTCACTGCTGACCTTCCATTTATCTCACTCTCGTTAATGCAATATCTCATTAACACCTTAAAGGGTTAGTGCACCCAAAAGAGAAAATGCTGAGGGAGGCTCAGGTGAAGTTTTAGAGTCCTCACATCACTTGCAGCGATCCAAGGGGAGAGTGGGTAGCAACACAACTCCACCTAATGCAGGCTGACAATGCCCCAGATTGAAACGTTCACCTGAGCCTCCCTCGGCATATGGATGAGTAGATAATGGCAGAATTTTCATTTTTGGGTGCATTTAAAGACAAATCCAGGTGCAGGGATAGACTGTCGCACTAACCTCACGTCTCTCTCTACAGCGAAAAAGAAAAAAAAAGCTCAAACCAGGAAGATTGAAGGTTCAATTCCTGCCTGCGTTATGTGATCTCGCTATATTTCTTGTTATCCATAACAACTGCAGAACAGGTGGAATGGAATCTGTATATATGTGTGTGTGTGTGTGTGTGTGTGTGTGTGTGTGTGTGTGTGTGTGTGTGTGTGTGTGTGTGTGTGTGTGTGTGATAGACTGTGATCCGTTCACAGTGTTTCTCTGCCTCCTGGCCAATACATGCTGGCTGGCGTGGGCTCCCACTCTCTCTGTGAGGATAAATAGGAATAAGCTGGTTAAACAATGAACTCATTCACCTTCACTGTGTTACAGTGTGAGCTGTTATTGTTTAAGTGCCAGTGCCATGGATAACACACCACAGAAAGGGCCTGCTCGTGCCAAAGAATGACAGCTTACTCAGCTTCTTCTGGAGTTGGACAATATGAATCAAGTGAGCTGAACAACAGATGAGTATAATCCCTCTCTCCCTCTGTCTCTCTGTCCCTCTCTCCCTCCATCAGAAACACAAAGTCGATCTGTTCTACAAGGTTCGCCACGTGATGATGGAACTCATCGACCTGAGACGGCAGCTGCTGTCTGGGCACCTGACGCAGGACCAGAGCCGAGATGTCAAGAGACACATCACTGTCAGATTGGACTGGGGCAACGAGTGAGGACACACACACACACACATGCATACACACACACTGATACGCTTGAACTGAGACATCAAGAAATGTAAAGGGATGCAAAGTTGAGATCAATTTCTATCTTAACAACAGGAGCCGATTAGGGCTGAGTATCAGTGCTCGATGCCTTTAAGGTATCAACTAAAATAAGTCAGTACCAGGTGGTAACAAAACATCTCCAGTCAAACTATACCTGCGTTTGATCCTTTTTGTACCCTGATAAAAGAAAAAGACTATTTGTGTAGTTTTCCTCACAGCCAAGCAGCGCAAGCATTCTTCAATTAATTCAACGTGTGGTTGGCTCATGACAGCAGCTACAACCCATACAGTCTGTGTGTTCAGTGTGCCCAGATGCCACAGAAACATTTGATAGCATGGTTACGCTACACATCTGCGGCTGTAGCTGACTAAACAGTCCCAACACAAGGTTCATTTAGTTTCTGGAGCTTTTAATCTACAACACAAATCTTCCTCAGAAGATGAAGTTCGTCCAGTTATCACTGTAGATGTTCAAATTAGAGTTCTCAATGGGCCGAACACCCATAACTGAACCAACCTGTATGAGCTGAAGTCTGAACTGCACCCATCCGAGATCATCACGTAACATACTGAGCCTGAGCCCGACCAAGCCTGGCCCCCTCCAAAAGCACAAGTCGGCTTCTAATGCCAGGGACACTCCGGCTGTGTGGCAACGTAAGCCGCGCCACGTGCAGAAAATAGACCAGCTCGGTGGATCACTGACTCTCTTTCCTCGCTAGAGAAGCTCCTGCTCCGGCCAGGAAGAAGCACAGAGAACCCAGCACAAAGCCTGCCTGCTCCTTCTCCTTCTCTCCCTGCCTGCACTTCTCAATATTTCTATATTTTGTTATCAAAAAATATATATGTTTCTAATTTTCCACCACAGCCCGAGCCTTACCCGACCTGGCCAATCAGCACACATTTTAAGCCTGAACCCAGTCTGACCCGTTGGGCTTTTCGTGACCCATTGGGCTCGGGTTGAGATTAAGCACTTTAAAACATAAATTGTGTAATAATATTATAAATACACAAAGAAACACAGATACACGGGGCGTCAGAAGAGCAGTGGATAGTGCTGGCGCCCCATGTACAGAGGCATTGCCTTTCTGCAGCGGCTGCGGGTTCAAATCCGGTTGGTGGCCCTTTGCTGCATGTCAGTCCCCACTCTCTCTCTGTCTCCCCCTTTCACTAATTGTCCTGTTATTAAAGGCAAAAAGCCCACAAAAATAATCTTTAAAAACAAAAAAGAAACACAGATGCACACACACAAACACACACATGGTTTACAGTAACAATATCTTTTGCACCTGTATCCAACTTTCAAAGAAAAGTACTTTTCTGTATTTATATGTTGCTTTTTAAACCAGCTCATGATGGGTTTGAGTCTTAAAACTTAAATCACTTTGGGATAAAGCATTTGGAGATACGCAGCAGAGAAAATGTGTTTGTTGAATAACATTAGTAGTGCAGATAATAAAATGGGGAAAAAGTGACATGATGTGATTAATAGCAGCAGAGCCTTTGTTAACAGTGCACATCAGACTGATTATGTGAGCATATATATACGTATATGAGTAAAAGTACTAGCTACATGTTTGAAGTTTTATTGAGTGTGTTCTACTGAGAAATAAAACACACACATATCCTCCTCACGGATGTGTTAGTGTGTGAAGATCTGCCCTCTAAATCAGTGCTGCAGACAGCAGATCAGTGCGTTCTCCTCACACCTACACAGGGCAAATAAAAGTATGATTGGAGGCAGGTGGATGAAGCCGTACAGCAGCGGTTGAAAAGGCTCGTGGGAGCTTGTCAGAAGTCTGATGGAAAACAAATGAAAAGGAGAGAAACCGACTTGGAATTGAGTTATTAACACTGGAGATATGAACAGTGGGCGGCACAGGACTGTAACAGGTTATCTGAAGCTCCAACCCACTGTCTGTCTCTGAGGTGATGTGTGTGTGCTCATGAGGAAGATGAGGATGATGATGATGATGAGTATAATGAGACTAGCAGTAATGGTACTAACAGTTGTATTTGCGGGGTGTTTTTCAGTCTTTAATAGCAGTTTTTAGTAGCTAGTATTCGTGTTGCTGTTATAGTCATGAGCTCAGATTTTCTGACACAAGTCGTAGTTACATGTTGGTGGTGATATTAATGTGTCCGAGCTGAGGCCGCAGGTTCTTTACACAGACATTGAGACTTGATACTGAGAGCTAACTGAGCTAGCAAACATTTCAAGCTGCAGGAACTCTAAAAGACAAGCTAACTGTGTGCTGCTTATCTCATCTAGCAGATGACTGATCACTCAGTCTCCAGCCGGTGAGACAAGTGACATATCAGATGAAAGGGCAGCAGTGTTAGTTTGTAGTCTGGAAGCTAATTCACGCTGAAAAGTAACTTGACAGGCAAATAAGCTGCACTGCATCCTCTCTGAGGTCCTGCAGGACGCCTGAGAGCAGAATTAGGAAATGTTATTATTACTGCAGAGATATTAGTCATAGAGGTCAGTTCAGTGAATTAAAAAGAAGCAAACTCTTTGATAATTTATCATTAGTCATTTTGTTCAGCAAAATTGTTCAAGATGTTCTCAGATGTGAGGATCTGATTCTAATACTCTAATGATAAATTTGTCTTGTGTGAATGTAAATTAAAAATCTTAAAGTTTTGGTATGTTAGTTGGACAAAAGAGAAATCAAACTTTATCTGGACATTATGAGCCTGTTACACCTGCTACTTAAACGTGTTTTAATGTTCCGAACACAAATGTTCATTTTTGTCATCTGAACATTTTTGCGCAGATTAGGCTACATTAATATTTTACTCTTATTGACCTTTTATTGTCTCTTCTCCGTCTGTGGTAAAACACCACGCACCAAATCACGTGTTCTCATAGAACGGCTCGTATGTTATCCTACAAAAAATGCATGTACAACAGTTTGTGTACATGCTACAAATTTGAGCCCCATAAATGACGTTGCTTCCTCAACGTACAGTTACATAATTAGGATAAATTTACAGGGGGAAGGTTTAGGAAAAGAAACATAGTGAGAACGTCCCTTGAATTTTTTTTGTGGCCCATCCACCTCCCCAATCTGCCTCCTTACAAGCGTTCAAAATACATGGCATATGTATAAAGTTGGGTGCATTGTTTTTAATAGGAAAACATTTGAAAACTTTGTGAGAACAGCCTGACCAAATGCAAGAGACACACTGAGCTGTAATGTAAGAATGTTTATAACTTTGGTAAATAACATGAATAAACATTGCATTTTGCTGTTGGTTATGGCAGGCAGGGTGCATAGTGAAGGAAAGAGGGAGAGTTGATGACAGATGCACTTGTTGCATTGTTGTGCATGAAACTATTTCAAGTATAAACAAAATGTGTTGATCTGCCCCAATACCGATCTTTGAGGTCAGATCAAGACATCCCTAGCTGGAGGTATTGCTTTCAGCAGAATGTTACACGTCCCCTTTCCAAATTTTACACATTTTTTCACATTTTAACACAAATCTATGGAGAACATTATCAAGTTATTTATTGTCATATGCACAAAAATTGGAGGTAAACAGTTGTTGGCAATGAAAAGCAGCTAAAATAAATGTATTAAAAGAAAAAAGTGCAAGTAAAAATGAGAATCCAAGACATAAAACAGTGCAGAATCAAACCTCCTCAGATGAATCGATAATGAAAAGAACATTTTGAGTTCAGCATGTAACTTCATATCAGACAAATAATGGAAACTTATTCAGTGTTGGTACAGCAGAGATAATCTCAGCATTGTGTGAAAAGAAGAGTCACATCTTGGTGAAATATAGTGGATAAAACCTTCAGCTTTCAGTTCTTAAACTTTATCAGCCAGAGAATGATGTGTTTGGAACCTTGGTTGAATGAAATTTACTGGCCCCTCTCTGCCCCCAGTGAGACAGAAATAGACTTTTATTTTTTTCAATCACAGTTTAGAAAAAAACCCGTTTTACTCAGAATATTCTGCAGCGTGTCTTTAGGACCAAGGTCACAGGTCTGTGGGTGAAAGATGTGGTTGTTGAGATTGAACAGAAAGTAATCCTCAGGAACAATATCCCCCAAGGCCACATCTAAAATTACTTCAATATACTGTGAGTGAGTGTGTATGTGTGTGTATGGGTTTCTGTTCCTGTATCTATATCAGAAATAGTGTACATGGTTTGTGAAGGTTATATAAAAAAACACTGACGCTCTCTCTCCTCTCTCCCTGTAGACACCTGGGTCTGGACTTGGTGCCAAGAAAGGAGTTTGAGATGGTGGATGAAGATCAGATAAGCGTGTCGGATCTTTATAAGATGGTGAGAGCTTTATTTAGTGCGGGAGGAACTGTTTACACACTGGATAATGTTAGGGGACTGAGTAATCCCAGCTGAGGTGAAAGTATCTTGTATGAACAGAACTGAAACACGCAGCAATCCAGGATTACATCACCACTATGAGTGCAGTCAAAGATAAACACACACTTACACACATCACAACTTTGTCCTGGGTCTTGAGATAAGGGTCTTTGCAGACATCTTTGCCAGTGATTTTAAAGTCCAGTCAGAAAGAAATGCACCGTTAAAAACAAAATGACAGAGAGCTGATTAAAGTAAAACAAATCCATCTCATGGTGAGGAGCTGGGTCCTTGGTCCGGAAGTCTATTCCTCTTTGTTTTTCAGGAAAATCCTGCATATCTTTTATTTGCATAATCTCATGGAATACTTTACAAGTTACATTTTAGGGCATGTATTCAGTAATCTGTAGTGGAATAGGTTTTAAAAGTAACAACACACTCAGGAACTTTACAAGATTTATTGTGTCAGTCCAACTAAAACTGGACTTAAAATAACAGATGTAAACATGTTAGTCTGACTGAAATCAGACTAAATTGAATTTCTCAAAGTCGGATTAACACTCCCAGATAATGTGATGGGGGGTGGAATTACTCCTGCATGTATACAGTCAATCAGACCCAAACTGGCCGAGGCGCTCTGAGCATGCTCCACAGTTTCTACCCTGGGTTTTGACCTGGAAGTCCAGTAGCATTAAATGTTTAACAGAAGAAGAAGCCGGTAACAACATGGAGAAATCTACATCAAGAGCTGTGACTTTTTGGACAGACGCAGTGTACAGAGTTGTAAAGTTGTCCACCATGGAACCAGTTAGCTGCTAGCTAACCGTAGCTAACTTGTTTGTCCATTGTTTGGTCTATGACGTAATAGGTCAACAGGAAAAAGGTCAAATACTAACACGCTGAAAGGGGGCATATCTCCACCTGTTACTGTAGGGGTGAGTCCGTGTACACGTGTTTCAGATCATACACGGTTATGAAAAATTAGTACATGAACAACGTTGTTTGCTGTGATTTGATGGCCCGGTACTCACGGTAGCCCACTCTTATGAGACCCAATAATAATAATAATAATAATAAGTTACTGTGGGCCTATATGCCATGCTTTTTGATAAAATTATCAGAGCTGAAAAACAGGCAATATCAGCCTGAATTACTCGCGTGCGTCCTCGGTAAAAATTGCTGACATGCATGGGAAATACGGCTTCCACAGGCTCACCATAGCTTACTTTCAGGACTCAGGGACCAGAATGGTGATATTTTGGTGTGGCGGCCTGTAACCCTTGGTTAAATGGCCCATTCGGTTGGTATTTCGGATAACTGGGGCTTTACTGGTGTAATGCAATAGCACCACCCAGCGATCAAACTCATGTACACGTTTACACAAAAAAGATGATCCACTCTAAACGTTCAGTGGCCTAGTGGTAGAGTGCCCGCCCTGGGACTGGGAGGTTGTGGGTTGGCCGTGGCCGGGTCGTACCAAAGACTATAAAAATGGGACCCATTGCCTCCCATTCATCATCAGGGGTTGGAATTGGGGGGTTAGATCACCACATGTTTACTGAGCGCGGCACCGCTGCTGCTCACCGCTCCCTCAGGGGATGGGTCAAATGCGGAGAACAAATTTCACACACTCAGGTGTGTGACAATCAGTGGAACTTTAATCTTTGTAGACAAACTCACCCCTACCACCTATCGTAACAGAGTTGGACATACTTTGGTCAATGAATTGTTTGTATACTGGGACAAGGACAGTAGTCCAATTAAATGTCCTAGTCGAGCTGTAACTGTAGCTCCACTTCCCTTTGCACGTAAACATACTGACTGAGAGCTGCCAGCCAAAACTCTCTATTTATATAAAGAGTATAATCACAGTCCTCCACTATGGGCTTCATCAGGGTACTTCAAACGTACTTCAGCAAATCAACACCATATAATACTACAGTTGGACCCATGACTGTCAAATTACAATCCTGCTCTTGTAATCTGTAATGATTCTGTTGTTGTGTATCCTTCCGGGTTGGTTATTTGTGATATTCTGTGACATTTGAGTCCTGCATGAAATGTCAGTAATACAAGCTGGGAACACATGAATGATCTAAAAGAGGGTAACTGTCAGGGACACTTTGTGCTCATCTCTAAATTACTGACACGTGGTGTGTTTGGGCTCTAATGTCACTAACTAATGGTGGGATGTTCCCCCTCATATGACAGATGTGGACATTACTGGAAACATAGGTATATTTCTGTTCATACTTTGTTCCTAATATATCCTTAGTATAGGCAGATCACCTGTGATTCAGTCTGGATCACACTTCCAGGACTGTTTAAGAAATATTGAATGGAGAAAAACTGAAGCTGCTTAATTTAGGTGTGAGTTGCTGCCTTGTGAGAAGTATTCTTGGTTGTTCTTAGTGATACATGACGTTCTGTCTCTTACATCAGTTCTGCTGTAAATAGCTGAGCTGTACCAGTCAAACACTGTAGTCGTGGTGATTCCCCCTTTGTTCCGTTGCCTAGAGACAGATCTGGAGACAGGATGAGGGAAGGAGGAAGAAAGAGAAACAGAGAGATAAAGTTGATCGATGGAAGTATGGAAGGTGAAGAACAGCAAACATTGAGAAAGAGAGGAAGACAAATTTACGAACATCTATGGAGCATAATGGCCTCTTTAGTTACATCAGATATTGTTTCAGACCTGCAGTGTCTTCTTTACAAAAGTGCACGAGAACAAAAGAAAGTTACAGAAACAAGAGACAGATTTGAAATCATGATTCAAATGCTTCCCTTACTTTCAGTAATGGAAACGACTGTTTTCTTGTCTTTCGGTCTCGGTTGTTACATTTGACCAAGAAAAGGTCAAGATGAAGAAAACACAAGATAATATTAAACTTCATTGATCCCTGTGGTGAATTTACATTTCTGCTGCAGCAGCAGAATAAGTTTCAGCCCCGGAGAAAAAAGAAGACTAGAATATAAAGTAAGCAATAAGGAACTTTACAGAATAATACAACAGGAAAACAATCAATTGTAAGATAACTCACTGTGAATACATAAAAAACTGGACTGAGCATTTATTTGTTGGGAAGATAATCATAATATTGATTATTTAAAGGAATATCCTTGCTTACTTAAAGGGACAATTCACCACAAATTCCAGTACAGATGTTTATCCTCTTACCTGTAGTGATGTTTATCAGTCTAGATTGTTTTGGTGTGAGTTGCAGAGTGTTGGAGATATCGTCCGTAGAGATGTCTGCCTTCTCACCAATGTAATGGAACTAGATGGCACTCGGCTTATGATGCTCAAGGCATCAAATAAATGAATTTATAAATCTTCATATCTATGTCAATGTCTTTCCAAAACTCATGACCCGGTTACTAAAATAACCCGCAGAGCTTGTTGTGAGCAGTTTTTGCGTTGGAACTATTTTCTACCCCGCAGAAGGAAGTGTGCATCTACTCATGGACGAGAGGCTTGTGACAGGCTGAGATGTAAACATTAATGGCGTCCTCCTCAGCTGAGCTGTGACATTAGCTCCCTCAGTGGTGCTAGGTGAGTTAGCAGAAGATGTATGCTCCTTGCTGTGCAGTGGTACAGTTAGGTTTAGGAAAAGGAACCTGGTGGGGACGCACCTGAAAATGACTCAAAGTTCACACGGTTCTGAACATGCGTCTCCAGGAGAAAGTTTTGGGGGAAAGTCCACATTTTTATGACCCATCCACCACACCAACCTGCCTACTTACAAGACAGCACCAGACTGTTGCCTTGTTTATACCTGTCAGCGTATTGGTCACATGATCACAGCCTTCCAGAATACACAGGATTTGTACGAATTTGGGTGCCTGATTTGAGAGAAGCCAAACATCTCCACAACCAATATCTCCAACATTCTGCAAATCACACCCAGTCTCACTCGGAAGTTGTACGAATCCAGCACTCAGTCAGTGACTTCCAGCGTCAGACACCAACGAAAAGCTGTCCTTTAATGTCGGCATGATATGCGGCTGGTCGACATTATTGTTTAACGGCAGCTGACAGCATCAGGGGGAAATGTGGCGGGACAAAAACGAAAGTTAAGGCAGCAGAAGTCCGGGCAGGGCAGGTGGGAGTGGTGGTGGGGTCCAACAAACACCAACTTTGACCCGGGAGAGTGGTGTTTGCATCCTGTGAGGTTATAAAGCCAAACCCTGTTCTTTTATTCTATATTTATTGCCTTAACCCAACTAAGTGCCTTAGTTGCTGAAGGAAAGAAAAATGTCAATTTGCATTTATTTTGAAAGAGACTATGTAAACATTACACTGATAAATAGCACTGCAGGTAAAGACCCTGACACACCAAGCCGACGGTCGGCCGTTGACCAAAGTCAGGCCATCAGTGAGCGTCTGTCGCCCTAGTTTTTGGGTGTGTCCCGCACCATCAGCACTTCTGCGTCAGCAGCTTTTCGGACGATTGAGCATGTAGAATCAGTGGCGGAGCTTGTCGGTGAGAGAGATCACTCTGATTGGCTGTTCAGGTTTTATTTCCTCGCCCCTGTAGCGAGTGAATCTGCCTGTTGTGAAACCGGGGCTAACCGGTGCTTCCACCTCAGGCTCCACTTCACTCAGCTGCCCGACTGATCCGCTGCCTCTCCCACTTTAACCTGAATAACAAACCGGAGCTAGCTGGGAGCGGCTAGCATAACGTTAGCCACAGCATGAGGGAAGGAAGCACAGCCAGTTAGCCTCCGCTAGTCTCTGAGCTAGCCCCGGCTCTCCGTTTGGATCCAACCGGAGCACCGAGCCCTGGTTTGTTATTGCTGCGGTGCTCGGCTGCACAGATAGGAAACCCCTCAGCTGACAGGATGTACCACTCTCTCACTCCGCTCTCTCTCACGCAGGCGCAGAACGTACGTGCTACTTGGCTGTCGGATGTAGTCCGTGTAGTGTGTTCAAATGCAACTGACACAGGGCGACGTGGACGACACAACAGCTGGCTTTCGTCGCCGCTAGTTCTTTGATGTCGGTTTGGTGTGTCCGCACTGTAAGAGGATTGATTTTGGGGTTAACTGTCTCTTAAAAGACATTTTAAAGACATGTATCCAAACATATAAAACCAGATTATACTGTACATAAAAAGTGTCAATAGGTGTGGATGTATAACCTCATATCAAAGTGGAAGATGAAATAATGTAGTTCCAGCAAAAACATGGAGAACTCCTACAAGGAGCCACAGTATGTACGTAATGTAAATGTGTATGTTGTATTTGCATGAACCAGTTGCCATATAGGCCGTTCTCATTATATTTTTCTTCGTACGCATCTTAAGGGGCAAAACATTCCTGATTAGTTACCTGGAACAATTCAGAGTTAAGAGGGCGATGAGACAGCGTCTGCAGGCTGGTGTTAATTTTCTGCTCAGGTTGGAATATTTGCAGATGGCTTGCATTTGACAGTCATTACTTCAATTCATCAAACAGGTTTTCACTCCTCGTTCTCTCTCTTCTCATGCAGCCACTCAAGAGATTTACAGAGACAAGTCGGAGTAATGAGTCTCTGGGGCGTTTTCTTCATCTGAGGAGCAGAATGAAGAGAACAGAACAGAGTACAATAGAGGAGAGGAGAGGAGAGGAGAGGAGAGCAGAGCAGAGGAGAGGAGAGGAGAGGAGAGCAGGAAAAGATCAGAGCAGGGGAAACAAGGGAAAGGGAGGAAAGGAGGAGAGGAGATGGGGGATCCATAAATAGCATGTAAGGATAGTAAACGAAGGAGGAGGAAAAGGACACAAAGGGAAGAGAGGAGACAAGATGAGAAAATGAGGAAAGAAAAAGAGGATAGGCGATAAGAAGGAAAGGACACAAGAAGAGTAGAGGAAATAAGGAAAGGTAAGGAAATTAGGTGAGGAAACAAGGAGACAAGGGGAGGAGAGGCAAGGAGAGGACACAAAGAAAGGAGAGGGGGAGGAGGAGATGAGAGAAAAAAAGGAGAGGAGAGGAAACAAGGAGAATAGGAGATAAGATAAAGGATAGGAGACAAGTAGAGGAGGGGAAAGAAGGAGAGGAGATGGCATGATGAACCTCGATGTAACATTAAGTGTCTCTCTGTCTTCCGCAGCATCTGTCCAGCAGACACAGTGTTCAGCAGAGCACCACACAGGTACAGTACAAGATAAAGCAGTAACGTGTGTGTAGTTCTGTGTGTTAAGCACTAAATTTATCTTAATACTACACTACAGTTTTTAGATGCTGCTGCTCTGCAGGTGCATTTCCATTTTATCAGACTCAGCTACATGTATCTGCTGTATAATTAAAGGCTGTGAGATCTGGACAGAAATCACTTTACCAATAATGCTTGTTTTGTGGTGGATTTCCAGGGCGACAGTACGCGGCAGCGGCACGGGGAGCCGTGCAGAGTTCCAGTACCGCACCACCTACTGGTCAACCTGAAGAGCTTCACCTACAACAGCATCGGAGAAGACACCGACATATTCTTCTCTCTGTACGACCTGAGAGAGGGCAAGACCATCAGGTAGGAACGTTTCACAATTGACCTACGGCTAAGCCCCGCCCTCAGATGGGATGAGCCAATCACAGTGCGTATAGCCATTCCCATACACTGGGACATTCTCTGCCTGGACGTCCATTGAAATGCATCACAGAAAGTCAGTTTGTTCGGTTTTATGAAGTTTAAAAATGGTCAAGCGGTGTGCATGGGGTACATGCAGCTCTGACACAAGGTATCCTGAGAGGCTGGCGACCAGGTGTATTTTTACACTTTAAACCACATCTCAAGCCAGAAAAGTGTCTCCTTTGGATAAAGTTGTGTGGTAACGTTAGACCACAACATCAACTCAACGTGAATAAGATTAACAATGATGTCTACATCTGTTCTAAGGTAAACCCGGCTAAAGCGAGCGTATTTTAGTTTGTGCGAATCAGGGGATTTTAATTTGAATTTTGGAGTTTCCATCATAATTTTCCGATGCGATACTTCTAGATGCGCATCTAAACTGATGGAAACAAGCCTATTGTTAGCTGTTGTCCAAAGGGCTCTAGTTAAGCGAACGTTAACTTCTGGAGCTTAGCTTCATTAACTTATCTGTAATGGCAGAGATAACAAAGGTTGGCAAACGTTATGCTGAATGATTCAGTGTAAATACTGTAGCACCAAACTAACGCAGAGACACTCTTGGTAAAGATGGTAAAAAGGCCGTTATCCTTTTCTCATATTCTGAGCCAAAAACCTTAACTTCAGTGGCACTTTGATGCTCCAACATTTGATCGTTATGTCTCCAAAAATCATCACTTGCCTCCTGCAAAATGCCGTGTACTGTGACACCTGCCATAGCGCCGCTCACTGAACGCTGCTAGTTTGTCTGAGTGAGTGGAGGGGGCGGGGCTTAGCCATAAGTCAATTTCCATAGAGTGCCGAAGTCACGCACCTTCCGGTAGAGCTCATGGGACCTTAGAAAGTCATACTTTGTGGTAAAACTGTTGACCTTTTTAATTCTAATTAGAAAGACTCAAGAGTACACAGGAGGAGGTCGCGAATGTGACGTCATAGCTTTCGCTCGCTTCCTGCAGCTTGGCCTCCCCGCTGAAATTCCCCTGTTTTATGATTAATCGATTTATGATTGAAGATGTCTGTGTGTTAGCAAACAGCTGCTTATTTCCACATGGAGCAGTTACAGAGCGACGAGATGATTCATTAGAGTCTGTGTTTGTGTCACCTGATAAATATCAGTCTAATATTCCCTCTCTTCTAGCTTTGTTTTGTATCTCCACCAACTCCTGAGGGAAATATCTGTCTCTGTCTCTGCTAAATGCTCCTCTATGTTCACTAGCTAGTCTCTTACCATGTCTGTGTCTGTGTGCTGCTGAGCAGGTAGAGTACAGCAGCTTTTGACAGCTTTACCTCAGACACTATAAGAGCCCTGAGTTGATCCAGAGCAGTAAAGTTGCAGTCGATCGTTCTCTGGAGGTTCTTAACTACCAGAGACACACAACACACTGTGTTCACATTTGTAGCCACATTAAGTACGGTACGGTTAAAGTGTGTTCAAGGTTTGTCTTTTTCTGTTGCTGCCCTCTCCCTCTCTCTCTCACACACACACACACACACACACACCTCTCATGATAGTGGCAAGTGGCCACACGGAGCTGTTGTGAATAATACATGACAACAACCCCCCCCCCCCCCCCCACACACACACACACACACACACACCACCACCACCACCAGCATAATGATTTGTATCAATTATGCATCAGTGAGTAATCACAATGCTAACAGTTAAGGAATTGCTAATGTCAATAATGAGGTTGATGTAGGTCAACTGTGATGGCATGAGGGTGTGTGTGTGTGTGTGTGTGTGTGTGTGTGTGTGTGTGTGTGTGTGTGTGTGTTGGATTTTGGTCCCTTCAGGAAACAGAGCAGGACTCAACAAACACTCCCTCATCTTTTTGTTTCTCTCTGTCTCTTCATCGCATACCAGCTAGAGGCTCAGCGATGTACTAACACACACATACACACACACTTTTGACCTTGGCAGCCGGTTTTCAATGTCTAGTCTGACTCAGCAGTAGAGTCTAATGACAAGACTGGTCCTCTGAGACACAAGAGGAGAGGGAAGGAGAGAGGGCAGGAGAGAAGGGCGGGCGGGGGGGGGGGGGGGGGGGGGGGGGGGGTAAGAGAGGAAACAGGCGATAAGAAGAAAAGAAGACGAGCGGAAAGCGGAGACCAGACAAGAAAAGGAGAGGAGGAAACAAGAGAGGAGATGAGGCAAGAAAAGTGGGGGAAGAGATAAGACAAGCAGGACAGAAAAGGAAACTAGAGGAGAGAAGACGAGAAAAAGGGGAGAGTAAACAAGAGGAGAGGAAGGAGGAAGCAAGGAGACAAAAGAGAGGAGGCAAGAAAAGGAGAGGAAATACAACAAGAGGGACAGGAAAGGAAATGAGAGAAGAGGAGACAAGAAAATGGGGAAGGAAAATGAGAGGGGAGGAAAGAGGAGACGAAGGGATAAAAGACAGGAGAAGAACAAAAGGGAGAGGTCACGGGGGGTAGGAGTGGAGAGGAAACAAGAGGAGGAAAGAAGGAGGAGAGTAAACAAGAAAGAAGAGGAAAGAGTTGAGAGTAAAAATATAGGGGGTGAGAGGAGAGGAGAGGAGAAGAGAGGAGGCAAGAAAAAAAGGAGAAGGAAGCAAAATAGGGAGCAAACAGGAGAGGAGAGGGAAAATGTAGGGGAGGAGAGGAAACAGGAGACAAGAGGAGACAAGAAAATGGGGAAGGAAAACAAGAGAGGGGAGGAAAGAGGAGACAAGGGGATAAAAGAGAGGAGAAGTAAAAAAAAAAGGGAGAGGTCACGGGGGTAGGAGAGGAGAGGAAACAAGAGGAGGAAAAACGGGGAGAGTCAACAAGAAAAGGAGAAGAGGAAACAAGAAAGAAGAGGAAACAAGAGTTGAGAGTAAAAATGTAGGAGGGGTAAGAGGAGAGGAGAGAAAAAATAGAGGAGGAGGCAAGACAAGAAGGACAAGGAAACAAAATAGGAGAAGAAACAGGAGAGGAGGGGGAAAATGTAGTAGAGGAGTGGTAACAAGATAAGGGAGGAGACATAATGGGAGAGGGGGGGTGAGGAAGAGGATAGAAAACAAGAGGAGAGAAGAGCAAAAAAGAGAACTTATGGCTGACAGTAACTTTCTAAATAATCCTCCGGCTATTGAGATTTAACTCACCCATTGAGTGTGTTTGCCCTCAGAGCAGCTCTCCCTCTGAGAATTATTTCTGCAACTAAAACTTTAATCTGTGTGTGTGTGTGTGTGTGTGTGTGTGTGTGTGTGTGTGTGTGTGTGTGTGTGTGTGTGTGTGTGTGTGTGTGTGTGTCGTTGTTGCCTCTTGTTCGTCCAGTAAGCACCATGATCCGTGTGGAGTGAGAGGCTGAGATGGAGGCAGAGTTTGGGGATGTGTTTGGGTCTCAGCAGGTGGTTTCTCTCTTTGGTTTCCTTCCCAAAGTCCTCAGTGTGTCTCTGTGGGGACTTCTCAGAGGAAGCTAAAACCTTCAACAGATTTCTCCTCTCGTCTCTCCTCTCTGTCGCTGCAGGCACACTGGAGACTCCTCCATATTTCAGGGACCAGCCAACAATAGTCTGAGGAAGCCTTGTGTTTGTTGTTTTTGTTTGTGCAGGAGGAGCAATACTTTTAACGAACAATTTCTATTAGAATATCTTTCTTTAATTTCACGTGTCTCTCAGATTCATTTTTGACATTTCTGCAAACTGTCTGAGTTAAGGTTTTCCTGTTGCTTGTTTGAATTTGGCTGTAAGTCTTTGGTCAGGCACTGCACACAGAAACACTGTAAATCTATCTCTAATCTTTTACCAGTGATAAACAGCACGGCCTCTCTCTGTGTTCGGTAACAGACTTTAAATCTCATCCCTACAAGGTGTGTGACTCACAGGACTCTGTTCACCTCTCACCATAATGGTCCTCTCTTTAGCTCTCCTTTTTTCTTCTTGCGTGATTGCATGAGTGTGTTCTCTCTAATACACTGTATGATTTTCATTTTGTCACTTTAGTTAATAGAGTCAACTGAAAGCCTTGATAATACTTGGTTGGTTGGCCAGTCCACAAAAATTTCCACACCCTTTGGTGGCCAGAGATTTTGCCCCTCTACACCTTGTCTAAGACTTTTGAAGTTGTGCACATTGATGTTTTAAATCAATGTTCAGGGAATATCGATGGGTCTTGAAATATCACTCCTACATGAACAACAAGTGAAGGGGACAGTAGAAATACTAAATAAAAATGTGAGTTCAAAGCACAGACTGAATAAAACAATGGATGTAGCTACCGTAACATCACCCGCTGGTTTGTGGACTGCCATTTTGATGCCTCGATTTCACCATTACAGCAGTTACCCTCTTGTTTTTTTGAAGCCAGTAACCTTATTTGGATGAGAGGGTGGAGCTATAAAGGAGAGAGTAGAGCTTACATCAGGCCCAAAAAATCCAGCCCGACCCCAACCGAGCCCGTGTACGTTCTGTCCGAGCCCGGCCCGTCCCTTTAACTGTAATTATGAGCCTGAGCCCAGTTTAAACCAGACTTTTTTTTGAAGAATACAAATGTGGACATTGAAGGTAGACTCTCGTCTTTCTTTCTATGGCAAGCCTTCGTCATGTGTCTCTGTAGTGTTGAGGTCCCCGTCTTTTTGCTGTCATATACCAGCATCATGCTGCACTTTGTACACTCGACAAAGCCGACACACAGGTTGTCACCGTCGAAAACTCGAGCAAAGAATCTCTCAGTTGTCATGGAGGGTAAGTAAGCTACGGAGACAAGACTGTTTATTGCACCAGGCTGTAAACATGTTAATATCTGCTGTAAAGTTGGACATTTTAACATGGGGGGTCTATGGGGATTGACTCGCCCTCGGAGCCAGCCTCAAGTGGCCATTAGAGGAACTGCAGTGTTTGGCACTTCGGCATTGTCTTTATTATTCAAGCCAGAGGTTGCTGCTTGATTTATAGTCCAGTTATACATGATAATTGTTCCTACTTGTTAGTGCAGTAGGTGGATTAGGGGCAGTTTAATAGACAGGGCAGGTTGGAGAGCATGTGTAATGGATAACATCAGGGTTGGTGGTTTAAATCCCACAGTCAGGTGGAAAACCTGGGCAGAGAAAGCAAAAAAGGTGATTTATGGTTGGGTGCTCAACACTTTTAAGAGTGTTGTTCAACATTTTCAATTCATGCTTCAGCAAAATGTTTCAGTCGTCCCCATGGTAACATGGTAAAGAGTAATCTGCACAGACAGCTGATTGAATCACACAAATATCCCACTCTGTGTGTGTCTGTGTGTGTGTTTATCTTATTTAACTTATATTAATTGATCAATCAGCCCCCAGTCTGTCTGTGAGCGACAGATTCCCCTCTCTCGCTGCAGCGGGCCGGGAAATAAAATCAATAAATGCAAACACTGTTAATTTCCTCCTGTGGCGCTGACATGAAAACTATGTAGGTTAGTAAATGTTTGTTGTCAGTCAGCCTGGTGAAGACAGTTTGGCCGGTCTTTGTCCTGTCAGCTCCGTACAGACGGCTGCCTCTATGGACAGACGTTGAATGCAGGTCAGAGCCAGTGAGGATTTAAAACTACTTCTCCATGGCGACAATAGTACAAATACTACAAATCGCACTACATGACAAAATGTGACAGTGTCTGCGGCATAAAGAAATTCTCCTTGTGCGCGACATAAATGAAAAGTGTCGCGCAACAATTTTTACTGTCAAAAATAGGTCATTCCTGTCAGGTGACGCTAATCGAAAGTCCATGCTCCATGCAGCCGATCTGCTGCGTGGCTGATAGTGGAAGGAGGTGGTCGTGTGGGCGGCTCCCATGTGTGAATTTTAATAACATTTGTGTTTGGACAAATTCCTCTGGATAAATAAAACGTCCAGTCTGACTGTGTGTGTGTGTGTGTGTGTGTGTGTGTGTGTGTGTGTGTGTGTGTGTGTGTGTCTGTGTGTGTCTGTGTGTGTGTGTGTGTGTGTGTGTGTCTGTGTCTGTGTGTGTGCTGTGTTTCTTGAGCTGAGGCTCTACTGCAGTCAAATGTGGTACATTTAGAGGATGTATGGTGGTGGAAATGATTGGTTTATATACATCTCCACAGATTGTGTGTTTGTGCGTGTGTGTGTGTTTGTGTGCCGTATATGCATGTGATTGAGTGCATCCATGCATACATCCATCTGCAGTATACATTAGTGTGTGTTTGCATGTGTATGTGTGTATCCATGCGTTAACGCCAGAATCTGTGTGTGTTTGAACACATTTGTGTCAAACAGAACATTTTCTGAATGCATCCACGTTGTTTATTTTTCCTCCTTCATATTGATGTCGGCATAAAATTGTGTGAATAATTCATGTCTGGTTTTGTGTGTGTGTGATTCATTCCTGTGTCTACATGTGTGTATGTGTGTGTAGGTGAACAGTGAGTGTGTGTGATGTATGTGCATGAGTGTGTGTGCCTGCTGCCACCTGAGGGAAGGTTACAAATTACTTTGGATAGCACATGTGCATATATCTGTGTGTGTGTGTGTGTGTGTGTGTGTGTGTGTGTGTGTGTGTGTGTGTGTGTGTGTGTGTGTGTGTGTGTGTGTGTGTGTGTGCACGCTCACTTCGACCACAAACTGTCTCTCTAACAGGAGCCACGATTGAATGTAAAAACCACTAACTCAATCTTTCTTCGCACCGCCTCCCCCCACGTTTTCTACATACACACACACACATACACACTCTCCTACTGTTTGGGGAGAAATACATATTTATTCTCTTTTGTTGTATTTGTTTGTTTGGGCCGCGGTATCTCTGGGGGATTAGAATAAATTGTTTAGTTTAAAGAGTCGGACATAGTGTGTGTTGTGGGGATTTGTCGGCCCTCGCCGCTGTTGTTTGCAGGGAATTGTGCAAACATTAGCAATAACCCGAGAGATGTTTTTCTTATTGTGTGGGAGTAGATACTGAATAATAAAGACTTTATTAAGAACTGTTTTCCTATAATGAGATACAGTTTAAAGAAACACATGTGGAAGTCAATCCCACACAAATGATGATCATAAAAAACTCAAGTAAACGGGAAATTCTGTATGTTCAGGTAGTGAGATGTATTAAATGATTTGAACTCCACGGCAGCACTATTGACTTAAAGTTAATGCGAGCAGCAACGGACATTAATTAGTCTAAATGCATCCTACACAGCGTTCACTACCTGTTACAGCAGTTTCACAGCAAAATCATGAAGTATTATAAATAATCACTTTGTAATATAAAGAGCCAGACCTCTTATACCGTCCAAGTGATCCACGATTATCTCCAACATGATGGATTTTATTGAGGCTAGTTGTCCCATGATTCTGTGCCGTGTGTCTGTCAAGTGGAGCAGAAATTATAAACATCTGCAAGATAAATGAAGTCTAAGTTCAACTTAAACCATAGACTTGAGGCCACAGGCTGAGTGCAGAAAATAATCACAGTCGTGCTGATATTCAGTACAACAACACAACCTTGAGTGTGATAATACTGTCATACAACAGTTCTACAGGCATGGTTAATTAATTAACTGTAAGAAGCAGCAGATTGTGATAAAAGATATTAAGGAATTATTTGTGTGACTCAAACGCAAATAGTTTAGTCAGGAACACTGTATTTAAAGCTTTATTTCCATTTGTGGTATTATATTTGGGGCTATGGCTCTGTTCTGTCCTCAGACATATGCAGAAAGCCTAAAGTGGAGAGAGCACACCTCCCTGCCCTTCCATGCGCCTACATGAAAGTCTAAGGCAGGGAGAGCAGCAGCAAAGACCTCTTGGGAACAGAACAGAACAGAGCAGCATCAGTGACAAACAGAAATGACATTGATAAGTCAGACACAGCATGAAAAGGAGGAGCTGGGGTGGAGGCAGGTTGCAAAGCAGCTTGCAGAGGAAGCAGCAACAGTAGGCAGGCCAGAGCAGTTTAAATAGGGCGCCCTGAATGAGATTCACCAATTGGTTGCATAGAAAGGAATCATGTGATCTATCAGCTGACTCCCTTCATCAATCAGCTGATCCATTGGTTGATTGGGCTGTTTTAAATCAGCTGGTGTAACTGGGATGTGAGCTGAGCTTGACATCGTGTCCTGCCTGAACTGACGCTATGCTTAATTTCCACAGCTGGGACTGGATTGTTGCCAAGCAAAAGAAAAACCTTCCTGAACTCTAGCTCTCGACTCTGTGTAGGTCTGAACATCACCGCAGGCCAGCTACTCTGTATCAGCTCACATTTATCTGTATGTTTCCATTTATAGTGCAACCAGTGAAATAAGAGTCTGTTGACAGTCGTGTTGGTAGCATGTATGATCCCACTGAGTTAACAGCTCAGACAGAGTGTTGCGGCGTCGGCTGATGTCACATGAGCACACCTGGAGGTCTGCGAGAAGTATTCAGGCTTCTTTCCTTCAATTCGTTCTCTTCTGAGGAACATTCCTATTTCAAACGTTACTTGTGGAAATATTTTCATCTTTGTGATGCAAAGTTTGTCACAATGACTGTCAGTGTAGGCTAATGAATGGTTAATGTAATTAACAGTTCAGAACTCCTGTAATGTGGCGTGATGCAGGCATAGTTAGGAGTCCTGGTGCTGTTGTACTCTATACACCTAAACTATGTGACATTGAGCTGACAACAGTCTATTCCCGGTCGACAACTGGACAAATTCTCAAACTTGTTTATTTCTGTTGTCACTTTGTTACTGTAACATTTGAATATATATAGTTAAACACGGTAGTCCGACCTATCTGACATTTCCGCTGTGCTTATTTCATGTACTGTGTTGCTTTGCTAGCATCTTTGATTAACTAAATCTATCGGCATGAAAGCGAGACAGTGTGGACAGGGGCAGCAGCCAAACCTATTTGAAGAAGACCCAGCTAAAAAATCAATATCAGTTCAAGTGTAGCTATATTTGGAATATTTTAGTGCTTTATCTTACTTTATCTCACACACTAAATGATCGAGGCAGCGGTAGACCGGCAACCCACATGTTTGAACATTGTGATTCAGTCTATGGCTGCGTTCAGCCCAGACAAAAGGTAGCAAAACGTTTATTAAAACAGAAACAGTGGTGCTTTGAACACCCTGTCATGTTACGCAGGTGCACTGCCCTTTAATTTGGCAGGGTTTAATTCAATTCAATTCGAAGGGGCTTAATTGGCATGGCAAGCACACTTACATTGCTGAAGCAAGTTTGAAATATAAATAAAACATATACTTACAATACGTAATGATCTACTAGACATTAATTCATGTCGCTGCTGATCGGGCAACACCTCTGACACACCCACTAAATGAGAGAAAACGTACTGTAAGGCTTCGCTGATGTAAATGGCTGTATGTTCAGTACTCACCTGCCGAAGTTAAGCAAAGTGCAGAAACAGAAGATTCCTTGTCCTGTGACGTTTTCCACCCATGCACATCCAGACAGATTAGCCTAGCTTACTTCATAAGTGGAAAGCACATAGATACATTCTCATGTACAGGTGGAACCAAAACAGTGTGTTCATATATTCTGTTGCCAGATGCATCCAGGTGGTGTTTAGTTCTCATCAAACAAAGAGAAAATCAGCAAATGTCCGTGGATCAGGCTGTGCCGCTCACTCTTTACAGAGTCACCTATGATTGGAGAAATCTTCCAATGTGTCTGAGGCTTAACTGTATTAATGTCAAGCCCACCATTATTGAATAAAAGCATGTCAGCTTAGTCATATTCCCCCTGGATAAATATGGGTTAAAGAACAGAGTCGCTGACACCAGCAGACGATATTTTGCTGTTCCCTGAAGCGAAAAAGGCTGAGACACGCTGCTTTAGAGTTTCCTCACTGCTGGTGCTCCGGGGGGAGAAGAGAAGTAGGCATGAGGAGAAATCAGAGAGAATTTTATCTCTTTCAGAAATCCCACGAGGAGATTCAGGCAGGGCACCAGGGGTAAATTGCTCGCGGTTTCCTCACCTTGGAGTCGGGCTGAGCGGCACATGCAGATGAGGTCACAGCGATTTCTGAGACTGATATAATCATATTTGATGGTGGAAATTTCTTTATACTTATACCTCCCTCCACATTCATGACATTCTGAAACTGACAACTTGAGAGCTACCTGATAATCAGAATTTTGAGACATAAAATAAAGATTTCATCACAAGCTTGATCTCCAGAGCAGCGAGTGTGTCCAGCCACTAACAGAGACCTTAACACCTTCCACTGTCCCTCTGTAACTTTCTCCCCAGTCAAGTAAATTCAGGAATCAGAATCTCACTCACGGACACTAAACCTTGTTGTTAACTTAAAGACGGTCGTTTTTCTACTTGTGTTTTTCAGTGAGAAGTTCATGGTCAGACTGAACAAGAACGGCGGACCGAAGAATCCAGAGAAGGTGGACAGGCTGTGTGCCCTCTTCACGGTAACACACACACACACACACATAAAATGTTAAACATGTGCTTAAAATGCAGCTGGTTGGTGTAGTTACAGAAGAATACATCTGAAGAACTGGGAGGAGGAATATAAAAGTGAGGATGCATTGCCCCCTATCGCTGCGCTGTAGAATCAGCCTGGAGGATACAGCTTCAGTCTCAGTCATAAACCTCAGCAAAACTCCACCAGGAACCAGTCATGACAAACACATTTTCATTGCTTTGGTAGCGTGAGGCTTTTTGGATAAAGGTTTGTCTAGTTTGCTTTATGAGTGCTCCAGAAATGATATAACGCTCAGTCAAGTCGGTATCATTTGAATGAATATATGAATAATGAATACAGCATCTAAAATGCAGGAGACGCTGCAGGTTTGTGTAAGGCTGATTCACAAGGTTAAGAACATCGATAGCAATACAAGAAACAAGGTGAAGAGACATCAACAAACAAGGCACACTTTATTAAAAAGCTAGTTGAAGCCTCTGTGTGTTCGGGGTGAAGATGGCGACCATGAACTGCAGCATCCTCAGTCAGTCAGTCTCTCTTTCATTCCCTGTCGTCTCTCTACGGAATCTAATGAAGGCATAAAACAAATAAAAAGTAATAAAAATTTACAAAAGAAAGTAAAACACGACAGTCTCTTTCCTGTTTTTTTTTTTTAAATCACAGTGGATGCTGCTGTCATTTTAGTCTGTTTTGGTGCTTGGAGCAAATATTTAAAAAATGCTGCAGGGACATCTCCAGTCGTGCGTTTCTGTATTGTAGGTTTGAATATAAATCCTGATATTTCCTGCACATCATCTCCACCTTCCCTGCCTTCTCCTTTCTTACTCAGATTTGATAAATGTCATTTAACAGAGCCAGAAAACGTCAGTGTTGCATTTGAACCTGTATTTTCAGTTTCTGTGTTGTTTCTGTCTCTTGGACTCTGCAGGACCTGAGCAACAAAGACATGAAGCGAGATCTCTACATCATCTCCCAGGTCATCAGAACAGGTCAGACTGCAGAAAACTGAAATTCCTCCAGGCATGGAAATAGTTTGGAAGTAACAGAAATTTCGGGGAAAAAATGGTTTTACATTTTTTTTGGCTGTTGTTTAAAATACATTATGAAAATTGTTGTTACAAAAAACCTCTGTATTAGCCTACTAATTGAACATCTAGTGCTGCATTGTTGTTGAAACGTCACTAGTATCACATGATTCGCATAAACCAGGCCGACATAGCATCATCGCCAAGGCCACGCCCCCTTTTGAGGTAAAGAAACGCTGTCACATCAGAAGAAAAACAGGAAAACCCTTAAAAGCTGTTGCGTAGAGATAAAATCATGGCACATTCGTGCTGGGACACATGCTGCATCTTTAACTGCCTGGAAAACGCAAAGTCAGCCACTGAGTGCTACTCTTGTGAGACTCTGATCCAACTTTCAAGAGCGCAGAGGAACATTTTGTTGCTAAGCGACCATAACTATCACCATATCATGGCCTGCTTACCTGAAATCCTGAGTGCAGAGCTGATCTTCCTGCAGATGCTGTTTTCTGAGTGTCTATTAGGCCTAAAATATTGTCTGTGGGACTGATGTAAAGCTCTGGGTAGCCCTGAACTAAAATGACCAACTTTGTTTCCATATTTATCTCAGCCTGATACTTACAGGAGAAGAGAAAGATATCTATCGGCTGTGATTTGTTGTTCCTTTCAAATGACATGCAGAAGTTGAACTGTGGGTTTGTTCATAAATACTCCGAGTGCCAGACCACACTGGCACAAACTGGACCGTCCGTAAACGCTCTCGGTGCAGCGGAGCACCAAGCGGAGTGAATGCGTGATTAACTTAACCGTTTGTTAATTCATGTAGAAACAGAACACTCTGTTTCTTCAAAAAAAAACAGGGGTCTCATCAGCATCAGGCTGGATCTACAAACACACCCTTCGTTTATCTCAGGGCGCAGCTGTTGCACTCTGAAAATAGGCGCGCTGGAACGCTTGTGCGTTGAGGCGGCGTCACTCTCACTTTTGAGCGCCTCCTGTGCTTCTACATTGAAAAAAATGGATTTCAGGATGCAAAGAACACGGCATGTGTATTTACTGTCAATGCAGATAGCTAATGTTAGCTCAAGTGGGAGGCTGCTGCAGTACAGTCATACAGTGACACAACTAAATCTCAGCCTGTAGATCAAACAGTTGGCTTTAACAGGCTGGTTGTTTACAGACACTGATGCTAGTGATACCTGGTGATTCAGTAAAATGTACATTATTGGTTGAATCACCAGGTATCGTGATTCAGATAAGCGATATCCAGCCACTGTGTTGGGTCATTGATCTACTTGGACAGGGGAGGACTTGCTCTATAGGCCCACCCATTTTAAACTGCTTAAATGAAGTCATGGAAATATGATAAAATATTGTAGAAAAAATCTGGTAAAGTTTTGAAAATTTGTTGGTAAAAGTGCGTGGGAACCCTGTATTCAGTGGGACACAGAAAAATCTGCAACACCAACACAATGTTACACAATCAGCCCTGACTTTGTTAAGTTGAATTTGTTTTTGTTGAGACTGTGAGGGAAGAGTTGAGTTCACAGGTCATTTTTGAGTACTGCCTCTACATGAGACTATGAGTCATCATTTATAAAAGGAGACCAAATCAAATATGACCTGTTATTAAGGCCAAGGTTTCAGCTATTTAGACTGTTAGATTCCAACTTAGAAACAAGTCTATGCTCGCACGCTGCAGAATGAATGTGGCTTCTTGTCTATATTGAATATTTCTCGCTTTATAACACACCACCACACACACTTCCTGTTGCAGGTCGTATGCTGTTGAATGACAGTAAGAAGGGCCCTCCACATGTTCAGTACCGTCGGCCGTACGGCTGTGCTGTCCTGGCCATGAGCGACGTGCTGCAGACCATCTCAGAGCTCAAAGAGGAGAAAGACTTTGTCCTGAAAGTCTACACGTAAGTGGCCGCACACACACACACACACACACACACACACACACACACACACACACGTACGCATTATGATTCATTATATGATTACGTTGTATATAATTCTGTGTCTATCTTGATTTTTTTACTTAACATGATTGTCATGCTTTTATAGGCATTAATAAGAGTTTCTCCTGGTAGTATCCACACAGGAACTGAAGTTTATGTACAACCAGCTTCCTTGTGACGTCTGAAAAACTTTACTTTAGCCTTTTTAGTCTGAAGATCTGCTGATTGCAACAGATTTTATTCAACACTAAATTGACACACACCACAGTCACGGCACCAAAACAGATCTAATACCGTTGCACTACCAGCAGGTACTAACCCGACATTAAAGGTTTTCTGGGAGCAAGAACTCACAGAGATACGGGTTCATAAAATCATAACTCCATTAATTTTATATACACAAGGGTCAGATCTCTAGTTCATAGCTTTAGAAAGGCGAACTGCAAGCTCACAAGTACAAACTGAAATACGATACAGCAGGAAGGAATTCATGAAATGGGTGTTGTTACCCTTTTAACCTCATCTCACAAACATCTGCAGTGAAAAGGAGACACACGTACACACAGCGCTCTGTGACTTTTCCTTTCAGAGTGAGAGCTTTTGTCACGAGCTGAACATTTTAGGGCAGCGAGGAAAAGTAGTCCGGACTGAAGCTTGTTAAAATGAATGTGATATAAAGAGTTAGAGAGGGAGGATGGCCAAAAGATTAAATGTAAGTGAGGAGTCAATAAAGATTGTTTTGTATCATATTTTTTCATCATCGAGCTGTACCATGAAGAGAGATGAGTGGCTTAGCGAGGTATGTTGAGTCTGAAGTTGGAGTTTTCCGTCCTATGAAGGTGGCTGTTTTTTAAAGGGGAACAACACCTAAATTAAGAATATCTAGATGTTATGTCCATGACCTCTGGTTCAGCCCATATGAACACGATCTACCCTCTCTCAAAGCCAGAAACCAGAGAGGGTAAGTCTCAAACTTGTGATATCATAGGGGATCCACAGAATGTTTGTTGTCTTTCTTCGGGGTGTCCCACACATTCATTTACCTGTGTCAGCCCACCACAGAGCATCATCTGCAGCCACTTATTCATTTTATTATTTTTGGAGCTGGATTGTTCATTGCACCACATCCTTGAAGCGGAGAGCAACTCTGGGAACAGACGGAGCAGCAGAACATCAGGCGCAGTGAAACAGAAACTTAACCTTTTATTGTGCTGGATCTAAAAGTTTGATTCACTCACCTCTGCAGCAGCTGCTGCTCTCATTAGGATCGACTGATCAGTTATCCAACCAGCCTTTCAAACTATAGTGCTTTCAGCATTTACACCAAATAAGTAATTTTCTTTCAGCATGCTCCCCTCATATTAACTGAATGAATAGTGTTTGTTTTAACTGTAATACTTTAAAAAAAGGCTAATCTATAAAGGTGGAAGGAGGCGGCATACAGTTTATTATTTGAAATGATGTACTTAAAACACCGTTTGACTTGACTCGAGGCAGAGGAGGAAGGGGTCCGGTTTGGGGACCTCAGAATTCCATCCCTGCTTTTTGCAGATGATGTGGTTCTGTTGGCTCCATCACGCCGTGACCTCCAGCATGCACTGGGGCGTTTTGCAGCCAAATGTGAAGCGAGTGCCATGAGAGTCAGCACCTCCAAGTCTGAGGCCATGGTCCTCTGTTGGAAACCGGTGGATTGCCCTCTCCAGTTTGGGGGAGAGTTACTGCCTCAAGCGAGGGAGTTCAGGTATCTTGGGGTCTTGTTCACGAGTGAGGGTAGAATGGAGCATGAGATGGATTGGCGGCAGGCGCTGCACCGGTCCGTCATGGGGAAGAGGGAGCTGAGCCAGAAGGCAAAGCTTTCAATTTACTGGTCCATCTACGTCCCAACCCTCACCTATGGTCATGAACTCTGGGTAGTGACTGAAAGAATGAGATCACAGATACAAGCAGCTGAAATGAGTTTCCTCTAGAGGTTGTCTGGACTCAGCCTAAGAGATAGGGGGAGGGAGCTCGGAGTAGAGCCGCTGCTCCTTCGCATCGAAAGGGGTCAGTTGAGGTGGTTTGGGCATCTGATCAGGATCCTCCTGGGCGCCTCCTGTTAGAGATGTCCCGGGCACGTCCCACTGGTAGGAGGCCCCGGGGCAGACCCAGAACACACTGGAGGGATTACATATCTCGTCTGGCCTGGGAACAACTTGGGGTCCCCCAGGAGGAGCTGGAAAGTGTTGCTGGGGTGCTTTGCTCAGCCCCGGATAAGCGGATGAAAATGGATGGATGACTTGTTTTATGTGGACATGCACAGAACCTGCCGAAGAAACTCTGGCTTAACAGAGCAAGTTTGTAACCACCTTTGTGTTGCTATCTCCAATTGAGGCTTTAGGGTTTGTTGGCCCAGCTCAGATAAAGAGAGCCTGGCTCCGTTTAACTGTCTTTGTGGTGCAGCCCTCATATTCTTACATACCACTGACCTTTTCTTTTCTCTCTTCCTTTTTTCATTTTATTCTTCACCTCGTGTAACACTTCACCCTCATATTATGTGTTCTCACTCTGACATTGTATGTAAAGGAGAGGGAGGAGGGAGAGAGTCCCCATGAGCTACAGACAGCCACTTCACTGTGCTGTCTCAGAGTCGACTCCACATTTTCCACAGCACCTTCCTCTCTCACTCTCTCTCTCACTCTCTCTCTCTCACACACACACACACACACACACACACACACACACACACACACACACACACACAGGAAATCCCCCTTGGCTGAAACTTCTTAAGACTTGCCTGCAGGAGCCTTGCAGTGCTCAAAGTCAAAATATGATGTAACTGTGTGTGTGTGTGGGTGGGTGGGTGCATGCGTGTGTGCGTGCGTGTGCGTGCGTGTGTGCGTGCGTGTTTGCCTTACAGCGACCTTAGCTGAACTCCTCAGGATGGTTCAGGCTCCTTGGGCGGTTACACATCCTCTCTGACTACCTCGGGCATCCTGCCTGTGATGTTGATGTGACTGAAAACTGTTTACATGTCAGTGACACCATATCAATCACTGCAATCCCACACAGTCGCTCTTCTTCCTGCAGGACAGAGGAGCTGCGGTGTCATCTATGTTGCTTCACATTCCAGCTTGTCCCTCTGTTCCCTTGTGGCTCATACACACATCATATAAACCATATGCACGTTGTTGCATTCTCCTCCACATGCAGCACGAATCAGCCTTTTAATACTCTTATTTATATCATATGTTTCAAATAGGATGATCTACTCTAAGACAGCCATCTTATTAATGAAGCCTCTCCTTGATTTTTATTTCTGTTGTGACACAAAATGTTTCCGGTTAATAAGAGCTGAGATTTGTTGTTGTTGTTCTTCAGGTGTAACAATGAGAACGAATGGTACCAGATCCACGAGAACATCATCCGCAAGTCCAGCACTAAATACACAGCTCCTAGCACCAACTACGGTAAGACAGACACAGTGTGTGTGTGTGTGTGTGTGTCACTGAGTGATTTTATCAGCCTCTCTTGTTGCCAAGTGTGTGCAGATCTGTAACTGTGTGTATTTTTTTTCCTAGTAGCAAAAAAAGTCACCTTGCTACCTCTGTTAGAGCACATGGCACAGAGGTTTGTTGATTTTAGGAACAAGAAGTGCAACAGTATTTGTGTTACTGCATTATTAAGTGAGAAGGCACTTAATCAACAGCTTTACAAACACTGATAAACACAGTTAGACACATAAACACCGAAGTCATAAACTCAGTCGCAAAACAAACACACATGCCTCCCAGCAGCAGTTTGGAGAGCAGCACACACTCTGACTGACACATGCATGTCAGCACTTGACATCAGCTAGAAATTTTTTCTTAATTGGTGTCACTGCAGGGAACTGTCAGCCTCCTCTGCCCTGTGTGTTTTCATGCACTTTGTAAATGTGGTTATTCTCACCTGCGGCTGTGAGCTTATTTCAGAACAGAAATGTGTTAACACTTAAACATATTGTTCAGGTTATCAAATAATAAAGATGTGCTGTGCTTTGTAGCTCAGACACTCACTGTTAGAGCTGTGATCAGGCCCTAAACATCAGGCCCCATCTTATTCTGCATAATGAATGAATATTACATACTTTAAAAGCATTATGTTTAATATCTTCATCTGCTGACGGGCCATCACAATGAGAGTTTGCATGCATAATATGATATTAATTCCACTACAGAAGAGACTTGACGATCACTAAAACTAGGTGCAGATATGGATATGGATATATCGGTATCGGGTTATCGGCCAGATGAGTTGTTATATATTGGATATCAGCAAAAACTCTCATTTATTACAAGCTAAGGTCAACTTCAGTGTTTTCAGTGAGGTAACAGATATTCATGATACGATCTCCAACATACACCTTCTCCTACTGAATGTTCAGCACGGCCCAAAATCTGCCATATGCCATATATATTAAATAGAGATTGTATGACGTTGCTCCTCATTATTGAGTGGCCAGGGTTGTGATCAGTTGATGGCAACACAGCCCATAACATTACTCATGATATTACGCATACTACAAGGTCTACATTTAAAGAAAATTACAATAAATAGAAAAATTTCACAAATCTGACCTGATTCAAGCCCGAGGGAATTAAAAAAAAAAAATCCAGCCCAGCTCGGCATGAACCCAGCAGGTCAGGTCAGGCCCAGTGAGGTTCACGTAGAGAATCAAAGGTTGACTCATTGTGACTTCAGTTTGAGAAGGAGCTCAGGTCAAAGTTTCAAAACATCAAAGCTATCATCACTTTAAAGCTTCCTGATGCAATAGATAAACACTCAAAGAAAAGCCGGTCTCTGTAGTCATGACAGTAATCACACGTGTTCAGTGATACAGGAGAAATTCTCTGAGTCACTAAGCTGCGAGTGAACTTCTCCGTCCATCCCTGCAGGTCTGATCATCTCTCTGCAGCTGCTGAGGGGCGACATGGAGCAGGTCCGCAGGGAGAACCCACTTATCTTCAGCAGGGGGGTGGCTATGACACGCAAGCTGGGCTTCCCCGATGTCATCATGCCAGGTGAGTCAGCCAGGAAGAGGGGTCCACCTCAGTTCATTTGTTTGTGGAATGAGATTGAAGAGGAGGAATTGAAGTGAAATGATTCCAGATGTTTCAGTTCTGGAGTAAAGATTTTATTTTGGCTGAGTTGTGCAATATGTTTCAAGTCTACAGTTTCAGTCCACTGAATTATTAATATAGTCTTTATCTACTATCTTGGTTTATGAAATTAACCTTGACAGACACAACTTTCTGTACCTGTGAATTTAAATTATACTTAATTAATCCAAATGCTATCAGCTGTTCACAGGCACTAAACAAATAAGAGATAATGAAAAGAGATGCGCTTCAGTAAATGTTTCCTCCCTCATAATTGAAATATTACAAACAACCTTTAAACTTCCTCAAGTTTGTCTGTGTCACGAGAAACTGTTGTGTGTCACTGTGAAAATATTATTATATTATTTCGAAGCAGAATCACTCTAAAAGAGAAAATTTTTAGTTTTTTGATTGTGACAAAAAACAGAGCAGACATGTACAATAAGGACAAGACCATGGAGTTCCAGCAAATTCACAAACAAGCAATATTATTGTAAAGCTGATAGACTACATAGGATTTTAAGAAGGCATACATTTAAATAACAAAAAATAGATGTACAGGTTAGATTGTTGTTGTTTTTTGTCTGAAAATGAAAATATGTTTTTCCTGTTTTGGAACTGTGGTTTAATTTCCTGGTTAGGTTAACGTCCACGTTTCTATTTGGCTGTAATCTGATGAAGACACTCTGAAACATGTCATCCACCAATAAGGCGGAAACGTCTGTGTTTGTGTGTGGATGCTGTGGTGTCTGTGGAATAAGATCACACATCTGGGATGGGCATTTTAAGTAATGTTCATATTTCAGTACTCAAATTAAATACTGGAGAGAACACTCGCAAAAGACACATATATATATGAAATAAGAATAGGAATCAAAATTGGAACACATCATAAAACAAGAGCAATCTATAATTAATTTATTGAACGGCCAGGCTTCAGTCAGCCTATTAAAGCATAAATTCAAAGTTAACATAGGAAACTTTTTGTTGCTGCCATTACAAAGGTTAGACACAGTGCTGAAGGACCGCTCTCTTCCTCATCAGCTCAACATCTGCCCAGTAACAAACTAACATCGACATCAACGGCTCGACAGTCTGGCCCATCACCAACTGCACAGAGCTCACACTCCCTCAGCAGTAGTCATGACAAACAGAGAGAGTGACAGCAGGGCAAGGGGGTGCTGAGCGAAGAGGCACACACTGCACGCAGGTCTACAAGGAAATATGATTTTACCCATTTTAAATGGTAAACAAAAAAGTGTAGGTTGGGCTGCAATTACTCTGTACGTTCAGCAAATACTGAGGTACAAATTGAGTGTACGAGTAATCTAATAACCACAGCAATAGCAATCTAATCTCAGCAATCTCAAACAAGCACCCTCTCCTTTAAAAAAATATTGAATAATAAATTAACACTGCATGCAGCCTCCACCTCTACACCACCTCACCACAAACATGTCAAATATATTTACTCCTCTAGCATGAAAGGATAATGTGACAGCAGCATGAAGCTGACAGATCAGACGGTTTCTCAAAGATACATTACTTTATTTTCTGTATAAGGGCTGATGGTGAATACTTTAAATCCTACAGAGGGACATCCTCCTCAGAACCAAAGAGATTTACATTTACCCTCAAACTGCCCTCCAAAACAGACAGAATGAAACAGTCAGGCTGCATTGTTATCTACACCTCTCTCACATACATTAACAATGCATGTCACACACACACACATACACACACACACACACACACACACACACACGTATAGCGTCCCCTCAGGCAGTGATGGAGTGAGCATTTAACTCCCATCTTTAAACATTAATGGTGACATTTCCTCCATAAGGACAAGCTGAGATGATAAATGAATCCACACACGTTAACACAGGTCATTAGTCTTGTGTATGTCAGAGGTATTCAGCTTTAAATGTGTGTGTGAGACGCTGTGTGTGCCTCCATTTGTGTTTGTGGACACTATATACCCAGAATATCCAGCTGTGCGTTTGGTATAAAGTCACGTTTCACTTTTATACAGTCCAACATCACAGTTTAACACAGTTTACGGTGTTTGTCAGACTTATTACAATTTGGATTAAAAAATATATACATGTTTGTTTGTTAATTATTTTGCAATGTCTCCATCCTGTTCCTCAGGTGACATCCGTAACGACCTGTACCTGACCCTGGAGCGAGGGGACTTTGAAAGAGGAGGGAAGAGCGTTCAGAAGAACATTGAAGTCACTGTTTATGTGCTGTACGCTGATGGAGAGATCCTAAAGGTTGGGAAGCTTTGCTGCCACACACCCCTACTACATGTACAGTATATATGTAATGTGTATGTTTAATAATAATTACAAGTGAAGGCAATTTCTGAAGAAATTCTGGTGGGAATGCTGAATGTTGAAAAGCTGATGCTGCACTGAATTTCTGGGTTAAATGTGTCAGAAGGTGAAGAAGTAAGAATATTTGGAAAAGTGTGAAAAGGTTTAATTAGTGTGAATGTCACTGAAAAGTTGAATGATACCAGCAATGTAAAAAGATGTTCCCAGCTGTTTTCTCCTTGTGGAAATGATAATATTTCCCCCCACTAAACAGTATCATGTTACACTGGAAAACATTTGGTGAACATGAGCATCCGCCAGAGACAGTTTATTTGTGTTGGCAGGCAGGGCAGGAGTGGGACTCATTTTCAGCCCTGGAGTTTCATGCCTCAGACTGGCCCACTTTAGATCAACACCTATTATAACCTTATAGGTTAAGTCTACAATAGCGCACTGTTCTTTAAAGCCTTGTAATTCAGTGGGTTTTTCTAAAATATAGTAGTAATAATAGTAAGAGTTGCTTCACAATGTAGATTTATTTCAACATGAGTGCACATCTCCAACATTATTCTTTACAACACAACATCCTTTTCAGCAATATCAGAATCTGTATTCTGTTTAAATAAGTGTTCACAGGTACCCAAACCTTAAAAATGAAATAAAATAATAAATATTAGATTTGAAAAAAAAAAATTTGCTGACTTGTATAATCAGAACAGACATGTCCTGTGATTTTCAGCCTTCTATGATTATATTTACCCTTTACAGCAGGCACATCCTGACAGCTGAGATTATTACTGTCAGGTATTTTCCCCCCTCTATTAAATATGAAAGGAGGCTGAAAATCACAGGACATGTCTGTTCTGATGATACAAGTCAGCGGTCCTTAAATGTGTGTTTCTCTTCTATAACACACATTCTACATCTCGGAGGAGACGTCTTTCCACATACGGGCTTCCCTCGCCTTTCTAACGGGGCAGAGCTCTGTGGGAAACAGTAGGAGAGACACAGCCCGAGGGGGAACCGGGATCTGACACAACAGCGGAGGGAGAGGCAGGTCCGTGGAGCTGTGCGCCGGACAAAAAAACAATCGCGTCGCACCGAATGTGCATGGCTAAGGCGTCACTTTGGGTTGTGAGCATGCCAAAAAAATTTTTAAAAAGCTGCCAGTGGAGGCGGCCCAGGGACAGTGGTAGCAGCATACGTGATACCCAGTGCCATGACTGAACACTGGCCCATGAAAAGAAATAACTGAGCACCGGCCCTCCTGATTAGACACTCCGGGCCTGTTGGCAGGTCTGGTGCAGTTTGGTTTAGTGCAGGTTTACTTGCAAAGTAATGTCTCTCTCTGCCTCCCCCTGCAGGACTGCATCAGCCTGGGTTCAGGTGAGCCCAACATGCCGGAGCACCGCTCGTTTGTGCTCTACCACAACAACAGCCCTCGATGGAGTGAGGTGATTAAACTGCCGATTCCCATCGACCGCTTCAGAGGGTCCCACCTGCGCTTTGAGTTCAGACACTGCTCCAGTGAGTAACTACTGCTGCTGTGGTATTCACAGTGATGGTAGAGTTTAATCATAACTTTTCATACATAGACTTAATGCAAAGACGTGGCCCATGGCCCAATTATGTCAATGAAAAGAAGATTAACAGTGTGAGATGGATGCAACTCTGCTCGTCTTTTCACGACTTAATTAAGAAATAAATTGGCTCTTTCCATTTGATTGTGAAGTTTCTAATGAAGTGAAGTTTCATCTTCATTGGAATAGAACTTACTGACCAAAGACATCTGTGCAAAGAGTCAAGCAATTAAAGCAAATCCAGAAGAAACTTTGCCTCACTCTGAAGTTCCTGTATCTTTCAGTCTCTAACTGTGTGTCTTTGTCTCCTGTCACATTTCCACTCACTCTGCAGCAAAAGACAAAGGAGAGAAGAAGCTGTTTGGTTTTTCCTTCACTCCCCTGATGAGGGAGGATGGAACCACTCTTTCAGATGAGAGCCATGAGCTCTACGTTTACAAGGTCAGACACAGCTGCAGAGTCAGTGCTGCACTGTTTGCCTCCCTGTTTGTCCCCTTAATGCTTTCCTGTTACTAATCACAGACCTTACCACAAAGTGACATGCCGCCCTTTTGTCCTAGCGTGTGTCGTGGGGAAGTTGGTGAAGGTTTTCAGCAATGTTTGAAAGAATGCGTCTTCTAGATATTTATTCTGTGGTGTTAGTGTTATCAAACAATTTTCTTGAACAACTATGAAGTTTACACAAAGTGACATCTGCCCATATCCTTTAAGGGAACACTGGCCTTCTCTTTGACCAACAAAGTCAGCGACATTTCACTTCCGCCATAATAAGACCATGACAACTGTGTCCAACACGCAGCCTTCTGATGTTTGTCTTCTATTTGTATTTGGAGCAGTTTTTACTAAAGAACTTATTTTGGAGTGTAAGGGCCCTGACAAACCAAGCCGTCAGTGAGCATCCGTAGCCCTAGTTTTAGCGGTGCGTTCTGTGCCATTGGCCCTCGACGGCCCTTATGAGTTGGCGTCAGAGACAGTTGAGCCCGTTGGTGAATAAAATCACTGTGATTTGAAGTTTAGCTGTGTTGACAGAACAAAGGATATTTACCTTGTCCAAGCAAATAATAACACAGTTATTTGCTGCTTCTGCTGAAAAGCTCAATGGCTAAAAAAATTAGCTTGTCTTACTTTTAACTGACGTAAGCTGTTTGTTTACTTTCCTTACTTCCATTTCTCTTCTCGTGGTGTTGTTAATGAGCTAGCTGGCTAACTAGCGCCTTGAATGCTTCAAGCTGCTAAACTACCGCTGCCTGCTAGTATGGAGAGTTATTTCCTCTCACACAGGCACAGATTGTTGTAGTCTCTGTGATGTGTTCAGATGCAACTTTTTGGCCAAGACACAGGCAACGTGAGGTGACGCAACAATCAGTCTCTGTCGCCGCTATTTTTTTTATGTCAGTTTGGTTTGTCTGGGCGTTAACATTGACACTGCAGATAGATGACTGTGAAGTTTAATGAAAACTCATCTAGTTCTTTCGCTTCTTTCTTTCTTTTAAATAGTCAAAATTCAGTATTATTTAAAATGGAAAACCTGCAACTAAGGCATTAAATGTGGCTTGGGGTAGAGGTTGACTCAATCGTCGGTTTAGCCAATATTGGCCGCTGACCTGGCTATCAGATGCACAAATATGTGCAACTGTACCAAATGTACCGGTTGTGTTTTAGTTTTTGAGATTTGCAAGGTTGCAGGTTTCCTGTTGGTACAGAGTGAGAGAGATTGTTTTTAAGTCTTTGATGGTAAAATGTTCATCTCTGTCCTCCCCTTCCTTTTGGCTTCTCTTGGCCTCAGTGTGATGAGAACACCACCTTCAGTAACCATGCCCTGTACCTGGGCCTGCCCTGCTGTAAAGAAGACTTCAACAGCTGCCCCAGCATCCCCTCCAGCCTCATCTTCCAGCGCAGTGCCAAGGAGACGTTCTGGATCTCCACACAGCTCTCCTCCACAAAGCTCACTCAGAATGGTACACAGCTGGTCCAACATTTTTATAAGTCTACTTCCCAGGGATAGTCAGAGTTTGAGTGTGTGATTATGTAAACATATGCATAAAGGAATACTATGCAGGGCTGTCAGTTACTGTTAGAAACATACTTGCCAGCAAAAATGAGAGTAAAAGTCAACGCCACATCCACTATTGTTTGGCATTTCGCCTCACTATATTTGAGTCTTTTCAGCACTGTGTCTCTTGGATGCCTGCTGCTTACACCTTAGCACCTGGTCACTAACTTGTATAAAGCCCTGACGTAGTGTGAGTGATGTGGGGATACGTGCCCATAAACATCCCAAACAGCAAAAAGAAAATAAGAAAAAAGGACAGAGGGCAGAGTCTCTGCAGAAAAGTACAACGCCACACACTGAGAGTGGCTCATACGAGATGACTGAGAAGGATTTAGAAAAACACTGCACGGTGTATATTTAAACGTGCAACTTAGTGATACAGTGGTATCTTAGTCTTTATCATTCAGGGGCATTGTGGTGAGGCTGCAACAAGGAAACCCCACGCATTTTGCTATTCAACCTGTTAGTGTTAGAACCATTTACACACATGCATTTGATTGAATGTTTAAATGTTGGCATGACATGTTATACAAGTGCCGATGTTATTAAAGTTTATACTGCGGTTTAGTATGGTTTAAACAGCATCTTTGGAACGTGGTGTGTGGAAGATGCTGTGAACTCTGCGTAGGTTTGGACTGTGTTTTAACGTGTTATAGTATGTGATGAGAACAGATTATAGTGAATTGGAACATCATGTTGGTAATGGGTCAGGCGAGATGTAAATTGGATAATGGACATGATGTTGTAAATTTTTACTCAGATAAACTCAGATTTTTTCCTGCCTCCTATGAGCACACTGAGTCCTCACACAAGTGTTGAACTTAACAGTAGCTGGAGTCAAAACTGAGGAACTTGGAGCACAGTAAAGTTGCCACCACAAATAGTGTGTGTTTTTTCTGGTAGCTGACATTGCTGTTGTCTTCCAGTGGATCTCCTGGCCCTGCTCAAGTGGAAGGCCCACCCAGACCGGGTCATGGACATCCTGGGCCGGCTGCGACACGTCAGTGGAGAGGAGATAGTCAAGGTGAGATTTAGCCTGACAGAAATCTGTAACAAAGTCTGTAACAAAAATAGTGACATGGAGTAATGGATTGAGGAAGTTTTCTTAACCTGAATACTTTAATGGCTCATCTCTATGGATAGAAAAGATTAACATGATAGACACAGTGAATTAACAGTCAGGAGCTGAAACTGTGTGACTGCAGTGTCAGCACATCTCACACACTGAAAACATTTTCCTAGACGGACTGAAGGCCTTTGCACACCAAGTCTGTTTTTCCTGTGTGTTTTTCCAATCCATCATCCGATCAAAGACTTTACACAGAAGCCAAAGAAGACAGATTTATTGTTCTATTCATTAGAAAAATTCCCAATGTGAGACAAAATGTATAGACATATTTAGTCCCACTAGAACTACCTCCTTGTGCAGGATGTTTAAAATTATTGAATTATGAAAACAAAGTCAGTAACACTAAATAATCAGCGTGTCTAAGATCAACATGTCTACAGCAAACAGGTCTCAGGTTAAATCCCTCATATCTGCTTTTATATGAATTGAACTTTATCAGTCGATCCTGATCACAGCAAAGGTTCCTAAATGTCTCTGGAACAAATACAACTCTATCTGTCTGTGTGTGACAGTTTCTCCAAGACATTCTGGACACATTATTCTCCATCTTGGATGACAACACCGACAAATATGGACCACTGGTGTTCCAATCACTGGTAAGTTTGTGTGCAAAAAAACATAACTCAAGACAAAGTTAAGATCTCACAGTTCTTTAGTTTGTGAGTGAGTTAAACAAGTCTCCCGAGAACCAACTAGAAGTGGAGATCCTCTTAAAGTCAGTCCAATAACAGACACTGTCAGCTTCAGTCCATTTTCATGTCTGTTATCTGTAAAGCACACTACACATAGAGTCTGACTGACTGGTTATTTACAACATATTGGAACACTGGCTCTAATTGGACAATTTGCCTGCATACAAGTGTCACTCTGATCAATATTAGGTTCAAGTTTGTCTTTATTTTAACTTCGTTGTTACCTTGTTACCTCATTTATTGCAGCATCATAATGGAAGTTACAAACTGAATCTCATACTCGCACAGTGACCATAAAGATATGCTATTATATTAGAAATATAACATTATTTTTTCAAAGTTTCCCTCCAGACACATACATATAAGGCTTCATGTTTCCCATTTATTTATCATTATTTTTTACATCTACCTCTCTGTGTGCCAGGTGTTCATTATAAACCTCCTCAGGGACAGTAAATATTATCACTTCAGGCCGGTGATGGATACGTATATCCAGAAGCACTTTGCTGGCGCGTTGGCTTACAAGTAAGTGTTGTACTATCCATTATATCCAGTGGTCAATGCACTGACAAACTAACCTCTAATACACTCTCTTTAAAGATATGCAGGTATGTGTGTGTCTGAATGTCTGTTTGTGCTTTTGTTGAATACACTGCAGGATACTGTTCCTCTGAAATGGCGTGAGCTCTCCTTAAATTTAATTTTCTAAATTTGCCAACAGCCCTGATGTTGAACTTCTTCATCATTCTCTCAAGTACATTTTTGTTAACGTGGTTTGCATTTTACCAACTGTCTCCATCTTTAATAGAGAAATTGAGGGCTTTTGTTGTTGTTTCTGGTTTGTAGTATTTGTGAATTAATGACCACTTCAGTGTGAGTTCAAGAAAAGCCACACTAATGAGTGTCCACTGCTTAAGTTATGCTCTTGTCAGTGCAGTCAGAACAGAGCTGGTCACAATATGACAGGTCTTGGCTGTGTTATTTAAGTCTTGCTCACTTTGTTTTCAAGTCTTGGCCATGCAACATAATGCTCAAGTGTCTCATGTCACAATTTCTTAACACAGTTAAATGTTTGTTGTGTTTCAGGGAGCTGATCCGCTGTCTGAAGTGGTACATGGACCGCTCTGCTGAGGTGGTCAGACAGGACCATATACAGGAAGCAATGAGGGTAAGAGCCACTGACTGAAGCTGTTAGTTCTTTGATGTCCGTGTGGTGTGTCTGGGCCTTACGTTGGAATTCCACTGGATGTGTGTCCATTGCGGAACGGCTGCGCTGCGTGCTCCACCATCCATCAACACCCACCGGCTGCATTTGTGGTGCAGAGCAGTGCGGCCCCGCCGGACAGCGGAAGTCACGAGATCTCGCAAATTCACGCATAATCGCACGATGTAACAATATGTAGTTTCTATAAACAGAACCACAAAACAAGAGGAGTAGTAGGAAGACATCTGGGTGCACCTCCATGATTAACATCTCCTCGTCCATGGTGTCAACGGGTGAAATGACGTCTGAAAACCTCTGACCTGTTGACCTCAGGCCTGCCTCCGCCCATTATGACGTTTTCAAGGTGTTTTGAAAATTAACTGGATGTTTTATTTTTGCTGTTCCGGAGCGCAGATGGTGGAATTTGGGCCTTACAGCCCCCTCTCAAAAAAGTCCAGTTTGCTCTGATTGGTCACATTTCTGGGTCCTCCATATCTCAGCGTTTTTACACCACCATTGCAGCCGCGAAACGATTATATCAAAGAATAGCAACACTTTTGCTTTTAAAAATTACCATTAAAATCCCCCAAACACAACTGGAAATCTTATAGCAGGAATATGTTCCAAAACTAGGAGAAATTAACAACATCTGTGACAGTATTACGTTTCCCTGGTGTTAGCATGTAGCTACATGTAGCAGTGTATGTAATATAAACACTTACAGCAGAATGCTGAGAGCTGATGACCACAAAAATTAATCAGTAATGAGCTGACGTCAACTTGTGGTCAAAGCAGAAAAAAACGTTGCAAACAGAGAATTCAGAACCGACTGACATCTGAGGTTCTTGCTCACAATGATTAATTTCACTTATGTTTACCTCATTATTTAAAGCTTTGGCCACTTTTAATATGAATATCTGACATTGTAACATTATATATGAATGAAAATAAGGAAAAGCAAAATGGTTCCTCTTTAAATCATAGTGTATATTGTGTCCATTAATTAGTGTCCCACTATAGTTCGGAGAATGTTTAATACCTTCCCCTGCATTGCATTTTACCTTTTATATCCACAGACTGCAGGAAAACTACGTATGAGCTCAGAATGAGGAGAATTACTCAAGTAAATGTCTGCACATTAAATCATGGTTATACTTTTAAAACTTTTAATGCAATTATGTTTTCCAATTGTGTTTACTTTTTACAAATATGGTGTTTACACTCTTGCTTAGATTATATGTTTCATTAAGTAGAGAAAAAAGAGACGTTTGTTCCGGCTAAAGACATTTCATAGTATTAAAATAGAAATGATCTAACTTGGGTAATGAATCACTGGTTTTCTCTCCTAGCGTGTTTCCTTTATTCCCTTTGGCTTTCACAAACAAGAAGTTGCAGACATTCTACCCTGCCTCAATGATTTATCTTCACAGAGTTTTTAAGTGAAAACCAAAGGGCTTTATCAACATCTTTACACCTTAGTAATTCTTCCCACTGAATGTCCTCACGCAGCCTACAACAAAAGGCTCATTCCACTGTTTTCACCGTTGCATCAGTATTATTGTAGGCAGAGCTCAGAATAGAAGCTGATGTAGAGAATGTACCATTTAACAGCACCTTAAATTATTTATCAGACTCAAACACTCGTCTCAAATGGGTCACACTGTCATGTTAAAGTGGACGGTGTGAATTATTGAGGATAGTTTTGACACATGCTGCAGCTGTGGGCGCAGATCTGAGTTTTTTATCCATATTTTAACAAGCTTGTCTGCGTCCGTGTCCGCTGAGTTTTAACTTGTATCTGTTTGTCTCCGTCTTGAACAAACTGTGCTCTTTTTAATTTTAATTAGGGACTTTTTCTGCTTAGTTTTTATTTCAGCATTAAACAAATGTATCTAATGATTATTGGCATATTCAGCTTTATTTAGCTTTAATCTGCTTCAGCCAGCATTTTTAAATGATCGTATGTCAAAAAAAAAAAGCAAAATTATTGTTGTGCATTTAATTAACAATTAGTTAAGTATTTCTTCTCATGTCATACTGAGCTCATTTCAACAGAGTGATTATATTCAAATTAGATATTTATGCTTAAGAAAACAGTCATATCTACTCTTAGAACATTGATGAAGTGAAGTGAAAACGAATTGTTCATTTTTATTTTGCCTCCACGCTGGCGACAATCATGGCTGGAGGCATTATTGTTGGGTCGTCCAGCTATCCGTCTGTCTGTCTCGCTCTTCTGAACACAATATCTCAAGAACGCCTCAGGGAATTTCTTTCGACTTGGCACAAATGGCCGCTTGGGCTCAACTATAAGCTGCTTAGACCTTTATGGCGAAAGGTCAAAGGTCAAGATCACTGTGACCTCACAAAACATTTTTTGGGCCATAACTCAAGAATTCACCCGCTAATTATGACAACATTTCACACAAATGTCTAACAGGATAAAATGTTGACGTGATAATATTTTATATTAAAAAGGTCAAAGGTCAGCTTCACTGTGACATCATAATATTCTGCAAAAACACTTTTCTGTCCATTATTCAGCGTCATATCTCAGGAACAGAAGGGGAGACATTTGCTCAGATACTGAATTGGTGACATGAAAAATTACTCTTTAAAACACTTCTGTATGAACAGTGAAGGTGCGCGACTCGTCCATGCATGAGACTGTTTATGTGGTAAGGGTGTTAAATAGTAAGGTATTAGCAAAGTGAGCATGTTTTGGAAGTACTGAGCAGATATAACTAGATAAATGAGATTTGGATTATGAGTTGTGTGTGAGTTTGTAAAAGGATGTCTTGATATAGTTTTGCTGTTGTTAAATGTGGACCCCACTGACCTCAGTCCATCAAGAATTTTCTAAGGTTTTTGATACTTAAATTTCCCAAAACACCAGATGTGACTGATATTAAAATGATAATTCGGCAGGTGAAGTATTCCTTGAAAGTTTTTAAATCTTTCTGGAATGAAATGATGACAGTTAGAATAACACAAGTAAAAACGATAAGGATAGCTCAACATGGAGATGCCTTTATGAAAATAAAATATTTATTTTGTGCTTCCTTGTTTCTGTCTCTCAAAACACACACGAACAAACAAACGTCCTCAGGCTCTGGAGTATCTGTTTAAGTTCATCGTCCAGTCTCGCATCCTTTACTCTCGGGCCACTTGTGGTATGGAGGAGGAGCATTTTCGCACCAGCATCCAGGAACTGTTTCAGTCTATCCGCTTCGTCCTCAGCCTAGACAGCCGCAACTCAGAGACCCTCATCTTCACACAGGTGAGAAAACACACACACACACACACACACACACACACACACACACACACACACACACAGAGACTCTACAGATCTCTACAAAGTGCTTTGTTTTTAGGTTTTTGTTCCTTAATCAGTTATTTATTTATTTATTTTCTTTATCATCTCATGGTAAAGTTGATGTGCTTTCCTTGTTTAAGTAATTTCCCTTTTCACAGCTGAAACTGCCACATGTTGCGTCTCTGTAATATAGATGAGACTAATCCAGTGTTTTCTTGTAGATGTTTCCATTTCCTGTTAGTTGCTTTAATCTGACTTTTATCTCCTTTATGTACCTTTTTGTACCTTGGACCTTTCCTGGCTGCCCTCCCTCACCTTCTTTTTCAATCTCCCACAATTCTTTGCTCCACCCTTTGGGTCCTTAATATGCCTCCTCCCTCCACACCCACACACCGCAGGGCTCCCAGCCTTGTCCAGCCCCAAATCAAGCCCCAGGCCCCGGCGTTGGGCCGGCCGCTCCTTTAGCACTAGCCCCTGCCCCGGGCCAAGCCCAGCCCCCTGCCCCAGGACAGGCTCCTGGCAGCGGGCAGGCCAACTGCACTCAGGCCTGGAGCGCCAACGCTCTGCGGCCATCTCCACTGTCAGTAAGTAGACGGATGAAAACCAAAACATCCTGTTCCTTGTGTGAAGCCCAGAATCCTAATTCACCTGTTCAGCGTTTTGTGAGCCTAACGTCACACTACGATCCTGCACAGCCACGACTGCTTTACACAAACACATGTTCCTGACATGACCTGCACTGACTGCTCACTCACACTTACGATGCACGCACTGAATGTAAAGATGGACGACGGGTCCCCACTTCCTCCGACTGTACAAAAATGAAGCCAAAATATGCCGGATGTGGCCGCTGACGCCTTTCGCTGGTGGTGTCATTTGGAGGCTGCGCAGTGGCGATCTCTGCAGCATAGTGTTCTCGCCCATTTACCTGTCCGACTACTCGTGAGCAGCACGTTTGATTGCGAGCACTCAGATTGGCTCACACAGTTGTTAATCATGACATCACACCTCCTTTTTATAGCTTCAATATCTAATTAGTACCAAACTTATCAGAAAAATGAACACCTGAATACACAGCAGTGTGATGAGAACTACCTGAAATGAAAATTTGTCTGACGTGTACTTTGAGTTTTTAGTAGGCTCCTGTCCCATCTGCTAACATGAGGGGGCGGGGCTTATGACCTATACTGCAGCCAGCCACTACTGGGCGATCAAGGTGTTTTGGCTTCACTCTTGGGGAGCTGTCATGTCGTCCATCTTTATAATACAGTCTCTGCTACAAACCAATATCACACATCTCTAGCTGTAAGCACACATCTGATTCCTGTCATTTCCTCCCCCCCAAAAAAATGTTCTACCTTGTGCCATTACAGTGAAATTCAACACTCTCAGCTCCCAGACTCACATCACACCCTGAAGAGTGGCTGCTCATTCACATGTGAAGAATAAATTACAGAAATGGCTTCCTCCTCTCTTCCTGTGAGGCAGAGCTGCACTAAAACATCAGAGAGACTAAATTTAACCGTGTACTGGTCACCAGTCCTGCACCAATTAAAAGCTGAAGCTCCCGTTAACCCATCGTGGTCATGAAGATTTATGTTATTTTTTATCTTTAGGTAAAGTCATTTAAAAAAAAAACCTCAACAATGAGTAACTGATAAGTTGATAAACAGAAATAAAGAGTCAGCAGCTATCTTGATATTTGTTTGTGGAGTTCACCTCATTATCAGCGTGTTTGTGCTGAAACTCGATCTGCATCACTTCCTTGATGAAGATAAAAACTGTGCTGTTAGCTCAAGAAACTAAGATACACCAAAAACAAAACATGCTGTCTTCAAAGACACTGTCAATGTTCATCACCTTTCAAACCACCACAGTTACGTCCATTGTTAATTGTTCTTCTGCCAGAATCACAAACTGTGCAACACTGAGTCCAACTGCTGCAAACACAAAACTGAAACCATTTTGTCCAAACACTAAAATCCCCAAATCTCATCTGCTGCATTGTCCTTATTGTCATAAGTCACTAAAACAAGCAAAACAAGCTGCTGGAAGTTTTCTCCTCCTCTTGTTTGGTTAGAAATTAACATTTTGCAGATATTCAAACCTGTGCTTTTTTTCTGAACCTTTCCCTCCTCTGTCTAAGATTGTGTCTTTTTCCTAATCTTTTAATCTTGCTGTGATTTCTTATCTACTAATGAATGAACTCACTTCCATCTTCCCGTCTGCTCTACCGTGTGTCTTTCAAATGTCTTAACTGGTGAAGAGCTGTATTGCAAAATGCAGTACTTGTGTTTGAGAATATTGAGACTGTATACTTGGTAGTGGGTGCTTGGCTCAAAGGCAATGTGAAAAAATAGAGTCTGCAGAGTATAAAGCTTAGAGAACCCACATAAAGTGCACATGTATGTGTGATGAGAAGCTTTACTCGTCGGGCATTTTGGATTTCAGCTTTTCACTGTGTCCACTAATCTCACCTCTGCTCCTCTTTGTTGTTTTTCAGAATGAAGTCACGGTCACATTTCTCTACACTACAAACACAGAGGCTCACATTATTAACCTTTCTACCCACTGTCTCTTTCCTGCTCTTTGTTTTTCCCAAACTTCCACCTCACTCCTCTTCTATGTAAATTCCTCTCATCCTCTCCTCTGACTCGTTTCCCCCAGGCCGCTCTGTTGAACTCGTTCCCAGCCATCTTTGATGAGCTGCTGCAGATGTTCACGGTGCAGGAAGTGGCAGAGTTTGTGCGCGGCACTCTGGGCAGCATGCCGTCCACGGTGCACATCGGACAGTCCATGGATGTGGTCAAACTGCAGTCTATAGCCCGGACAGTGGACAGCAGGCTCTTCTCTTTCCCAGGTAAACACACACACACACATTATAATTCTCTACGAAAGACTAGCTTGTATGTTACGGAATAAAGTGCACTATACAGTTCTGCTTGTGTTAAACATTGTGAATGAAAATTTTATGATGGGCTGATGTGTGAGAACCCTATACATATATATAAAGTCATTTTAAGGCCATGCTGATCATTCTAATGGTGGCACGGTTGTGCAGTGGTTAGCATTATCGCCTCACAGTAAGAGGGTTCCTGGTTTAAATCCTTGACTATCATGAGTGTTGTGAGTCACTGATAGACTCAAACGGGTGCAGGTATCTCCTCTGACGTCCTTTCTTGGTTGTCCGCTATACTGACGCACCCAAGACAAATTTCTTTGTTGCCATAAGTAGGTGCAGCTTCACAGCAGCCTGAAGACTTTCCATCCAAAACTCTGTCATGCCATGTCAACCAGCTGACAGGCTGTAACTGACTTGACCAGCTGACTTTGCTACAAGCTGATTGGCTGTTGAGACAGGTGCCTTATGTTCTAAAATCAGCCACTGGTGACTTGACTAGCTGAGTTACAGGCGGCACCATCAGCCTGAGTCGAGCTGAGAAGGGACAGTTACACCACCAAAACTTTTCCCTGCAGCGTTCCGTCTTGTCTTGAATCTTTGGTCTGACCGGGACTTTTCATTAACCAAATACTAGATACTAATAAATGTCTTTGTGTGTGTGTGTGTGTGTGTGTGTGTGTGTGTGTGTGTGTGTGTGTGTGTGTGTGTGTGTGTGTGTACGTGCCCTCAGAGTCTCGAAGGATCCTTCTTCCTGTTGTCCTCCATCACATCCACCTCCATCTGCGGCAGCAGAAAGAGCTGCTCATCTGCTCTGGAATACTCAGCTCTATATTCTCTATCATCAAGAGCAGCTCACTGGTAACACACACACACACACACACACATACACACTCAAATAAATATACAGTATATACTAGTAAAACACTGGGTGCACATACCAACAGTGTGTACAGTGTGGTCTAATGTGGGAGTTCTCAGTCAGCTGTTAACCTGCGATGAATTCATATTCTTTATCAGTAAAGGAATCCCAGAAAAAAGGGTCTCATGTTTATATAGCTGACATGTAGTGTGATGTGCAAAATGCCGCCTACCTACTTTTGTTTATACAGAATGTGCCTTTTTCCGGGCAATGGGGGGCGTGAGCAAGTAACAAGTCATCAACAGCTCCTCCCACAAGTCATCAACAGCCCCTCCTGTTGCAGAAGGCCGCCTCGGTCTTTTTAAACCAGAAAGGTTCCGCCAATATGTCTACCCTACGAGGCGGGAAATTGGGCATCTCGCATCAACTCGCCGATCCGGCTCTGTGTGTCTAAACGCTCGCAGCTTGCCGGCAAAACAGCCCAACATTCGCGGAAAATCTGGCAGTGTAAAAGGGGCTATATTCTCACATCTTGGTGGCATCCAAAGGCATTAGTGGGACATTTGTAAGAAGAAAATTAGGTTCTCCCCAGTGTATCAGCAGACGTGCATCGTCAGGAGAGGCAAAAAAGACAAATGTTTGGGGCACCCCAAAAATACTTGGTGAAAGGGGCCCCTGGTGGCCCCACATATTGGCATTTGACATTTCCACTGCAGCAACCATAGCAGAGAGTATCAAGTTGAACAGTGTGTGTATAGTTTAGGCTATTTGTCCCTGAATAAATGCTATAGCTCGTAAAGACCCAAGCCAAGTTCTCATGTCTTGCTCGTCACCTGCTGATTAAAGTGAAGAGGGTTGGCACTGAGGTTAGTTGGGGTTTGCCTGGGGCACACAGAGTCTGGGATCATCACTGTATATCTGAGATCTGTGAATACCAACATTGTGACACACCATTAAAAACAAAGAAGTTTCACTGTGGCTCTCTGTTCACTTCTGCTTTCCTCTTCTCCTTTTTTTCTCTCTGCTTTCCATCGCCTCATGGTTCCTCTCTATATCCTTCCCCCACTCCCCTTTTCCTCTTCACTCTTCCTCCAGGACACGTCAGTGCAGGAGGAGGTGGAGATGATGGTAGAGTCCCTGTTGGACGTCCTCCTGCAGACCCTGCTGTCAATCATGAGCAAGAGCCAATCGCAGGAGGCGGTAAGGGGTCAACGCTGTCCGCAGTGCACCGCGGAGATCACTGTTAGTAACTAACAATACGACTACTACGACTTCACCTCCCACTGCGCTCCTCCATCCACCTCTCTGTCCTTCGTAGGGCTGGGCAGTAATTTAATATTAATGTTTTTTAAATATTATCATAATGTTACAGAGACCTCGCTCCTTGAAATCACCAAATATCTGAGAAGTGATTTTGTTTGACTCACTGGCATCAAGACTTTGGTCAGTACAGTTAATAATGTGATAATTATCACTATCAATATTCATGCTATCTATATTGCCCTCCCCTAATCAGTCCATTAATCCATCCTGTCACTGACCCATGTGTCCACCAGCTCTTCAAATCTTTTGTTATCTCTTCGTTAAACATCACTCTTCATCCTCCTCCTCCTCTCTGTTTGCATGCTTGCATGGCTCAACAGTTCTTGTTGGAATTCTCGTTTTGCTCCAGTTTGCAATCTGTCTTTAATAAATGTATTTCTGGAGAAGGAACAGTACGTCTCTTAGTTAGACTATAGAGGTGTCATGTAAATGTGCATCGGATACAGTCTCTCAGACAGGTAAAGGTTTTTTTCGGTATAGGCTGCAGTGAAACATACAAGTTCAATACATTTTAGTGACTGATTGTCACATGACTGTCCAGTCTTCATTCACATTTCACTCCTTTCATCTTTGGCTCAGTCTCAATCTAGCCCCTACGTGCTTTATCAGCGTGTTCGCTAGGAAAGTTTCTCTTATTCTGAGCTTTATCAACTCCAGGTAGTGTGGAACATAAGCCCATCCAACAGTGAGTCCTCACTGCCACTAATTGGAAGTGTGAGTGCCAGATAACAGAACAAAGATCAGAAATATTAAAATAAATTGAAATAATAAACATTTTCCTTCCACTGTCTTTTCATGGTGTGTTTGAAACCACTGAATGAAAGTAAAATAAAATAAAAGGAACCGTCTCTTTGATTCGAATCCTACCCACATATACACGCATTGATTAAAAGAGGAATATTACGGTGGCCAGCGAGGGCAAAAGGCTACAAATACACACAGGCAAATAAAGAAGCATCTTCAGCAACTTGAAAACACACAAATACATGAATTTGATGACACATAGCGTACCATAGTTTATTGACTGTCCCTCAGTGGTGTCAGAAAATAATCTAAAATGTACGTTTGTGTAGTTTATCAATTTTCAAGTATTAAGCGTCATGTTTATTTCTCATTTCCTCATACAGAGTCCACACATGTTGTCTCATAGGCCCAAACCAAACACTGGCCTCTGTAGTGAGCAGCTCATCCGCAATAAGAGCGTTGGAAAACCACTGATGTTTTTTAACATTAAACATGCTTTAGTCCGCGGTTATACTTGTTTACACATCTGTTTCGCTTGTTTTGAAGAGGAGAGCTCTCAGGATAATTCATCTTCTGGTAAAACCCTCCTGAACATCAGCGAGCTGCCCGTCTCCAACATGCCAAACAGTGTAGAGGAAACACTGATTTGTAACGTGAAACTGCTTTCGTTTTTTTTGTTTGTTTGTTTTTTTTTCAATTTAAATTACTGAGACCTCTGAGGACAATTCGGCTCCCAGTAAAAACCTTCTAACCAGGAGAAGTTTCAGCGGGTTGCAATCTGCAGTCGCTTCCGCTCAAAGCCACTAAATCTCACACCCTCGATCTTCAAGCATAGTGACAGGTTTCATTTTATTCATCATGCCAGCAAAACCTGCTGGTAGTTGGTCTGATGTTTTCATGAAGATGGTGAATGTTTTCTAAATGCTGTGCAGGTTTCGTCAAGTTGGTGAAGATGTTTCTTCATTTGTTTGAATTGTGTTCATTAGCAACGTGTTTGCTCTTGTCGGCCACCATGGATTAAGCCAGTGTAACGTATGTTAATTGTTTTTGGAGATAAATAATAAAACAGCACATAATATACAGTAGACTAACTCCGCAGCTCTCGTACTGCGAGTGCTCCTCACTGCTGAAAGTTTGACCTCATACAGCGTGACAGTAGTGACAGGCTGCTGAATGGGGATTGGTTTGGGAAAGTGCCTGAGTTATTATCATCTCTGATTGTTGTCTTACTGCCGACTGCCCCCACGTGATTGGCTCACATGCCTGTCCCTGGTTTCCTATTGGCAGGGAGAGTATGTGTCGTGCCTCCTGTCCCTCCTCCGCCAGATGACAGATATTCACTTCCAACACCTGATGGAAAACTTTCAGAGCAAGGAGGAGCTCAAGGTAGGGGACAGTGAAAACACTTCGTCATGACAACAAGGCGGGGTCAACTCCTGCCTTTGTATCCAGTGATGCTAAAAGAAAAGGTCAACTTTTTGAACACTGACTTCTTCTTTCTTCTTCTCGTCTAATTTTCTCTCTTCAGGAGTTCTTGTTGAAGATTTTATGTGTGTTTAGAAACCTGATGAAGCTCAGTATTTTCCCTCGTGACTGGAACATCATGAGGCTCCTCACCAGCAAGTAAGACGCAGAATAATCTCCCAGACAGCGCGGACACACGTCTAAGACTTTGCATACATCACTGACTCATTAAATAACATTAAACAACAACAACTGTTTGTGTGTTCCTGTTCGTCAGCATCATCCTGACCACAGCTCAGTACCTGTCTCCTGCTCTGCACAAGAACTTCACAGAAGCTGAATTTGACTTTAAGGTACGTGACCTTAACTCACGCACATTCAGTACTACCTTATAAGTACTTTAACCATATTATGCTGTTAATAATGACACACTTTTACTTAAGTAAGGTTTTGAACTCAGGAGTATATCTTATGGTGGAGTATTTTAACAGTGTGGTTTTCCTAGAGTAAAGTCTCTGAGTGCTTCTTCCACCACGGCTGATATGTTTGTGTCTGTGTGTGTAAGCAGGTGTGGAACTCCTACTTCAGCCTGGCGGTGCTCTACATCAACCAGCCCAGTTTACAGCTGGAAAACTTGAGTCCTGCTAAGAGGAAGAAGGTCTTAGACAAGTAAGAACACACACAAACAGGCAGCAGCGGAAAAAAGGGAAGCGCAGACACCGCACAGTATCTCACACATTCATTCATTCTTTCTCACATTCCCACTCACAACAAGCGGAGATTACACAAACACTTCTTTGTGTAGACACACGTGGAAACGCCCACACTCCTGCAGGCCTGGCTGCCAGCGTCATTACCATAACTGTCGTCCTCACAGTCGTGTGTCATCTGCAGCTAAAATGCTGAGAGTCAGATGTTGAAAGAACCCATTTTCCTCTTTGAAGTGGAGCAGCGCTACAAACATGGCGACCTACTTTATCAATCCTGCAGGAGCACTTCTTTGCTCCAGGAAAGCTCATTTCCCTCCCTATTAGGCGTTTTCCACCAAATAGTCCCAGGACCGAGGGAGCCCCAAACACTGAGCCTCCTCAGGCAGGAAGAGTTCCTCCAGCTTGAGTCTCCACATCTCAGGAATTGTGGAAATTACACCGACACGGATTAAAAAGTGCCGGCTGGATTGAGACTGTGATGTTTAAATGTAACTCGTGCAGAGGTGGAAAGAACTTAAACACAACACCTGTCTCCAGAGTGTTTCTGGTGTTTAGTCAAATTGAAAAAAATAGGAAACAAAGTTTACTGTCAGTTTCATGTTTCTTTCTTTGTCTTGCTCACCAAGGCTCCCTAATATTATACAGTGCACTGGTTCCCAACCTCAGGGTCCTGACTCCTAGTAGGGGCCGCCAAAGCTTCCCGGGAGATCGTGAGGCCTTCTTGATTTTAAGAGATGTTGCAAAACTTGTTTTAATTGTTTTTGTTTTATATATATTGACAGTAGGCCTATAACTCAGCATTTCATTTACTTATGTGAAGAAATTTAAATTTAAATTGATTTATTATTTTTAAAGTTTAGGTTAATATTCATGATACCGTCGTTAAAAAATCTCACAGCATAGGTGTGATTATGATAGCTGATGTTGTTTATGACACAGAAACCACCATAAAATATCACCAAATAAAGCCATATGAAATGGTATATCTCCGCCAAAAATAGTGGTAGGAGTGAGACTCTTACCTTTTATAAACCAGCTAAGTCCCCGCTAACAGCTCCACATAAGTTCGCGAGTAATCCTTTAACTTTTCCCGTCGAAAAATGGCTTGACCTGACTTGTCATCACTCATCGTGATTTTGGACTTTGTGTGTTTAGGCTGCTCTGGTGCGAAATACATAAAAAACAAAAGAAAAACTATGTAATTTTGAAAAGTCGAGAGCTTCCTGAATCCGACAATACCAAACATCACATGGTTTGGTGACACAGTGCGCCTGGGAGATACCATTTAACAGAGGAGAGGGGGAGCGAGGACGCTGGCATCCTGCTGGAGTCAGAGAGGTTAAAATATCAGGAAGTCACATTCATAGTTTATCAGTTGTTCTGCACTGTTGTTGTTATGCATTGAATATAATATGAAATGTCGTGTCACTTACTCAGGGGCCGTCAGTTTATTTATTTATTAATTTGTTTGTTTGTTTGTTTATTCATTTATTTGGATCCCCATTAGTCACTACCAAGGTTGCAACTACTCTGGGGTCCACACAAGTAGACATTACATCATAGTGCAAAATAAATACATGATTGAAAATTTAAGGCAAAAAGAAACAAGAAAACAGGAAACTGGAAGTTGACTCGATAGAAAAGGAGTCCCTTCAGGATGAAGATGGGAACCACCAACTGTAGCGCACTGTGTTTACTGTTCATTTTAGGACTACGCAGCGTTTGCAGCAGCTAAACTTGCACAAATAAGCCAAAAAAAAAAACGTGTGATTGTCATGGTGAGATCTCCTCTAACTGCACAGCCCAGCAAACAGCGTCTCAGTGCTCCTGTGCTATCTGCATGTATTTAAATGATGTAATGTGCATTTCTATGCAAATGCGCCTTAATGCGAAAACAATCCATTTCACAACGATTAGTGTTAAAAGCCACACGCAGCTACAGTGAAATTACTGTATTAGCATCTACAAAGAGTTGGTGGCAACTGAAGCACGATGATAGACTGGAATATTGGATCCTATATACACTTTCTTCCTCACAGGTTTAAATTCCTTGCCTGAAGTTTTGAGGAGAGCTGCACCTTGTCAGTCAGGACCTTTAGTTTGCCGTCTCAACATTTCTGACTCCTGTGTTCTTGGTGCGAAGGCAACATTTGTACTTTGTTGCATGGATAATTGCAAACAGATGCAAAACGTTATGAGCGTGTTTGCGCTGTATTATCATTATTCCAACATCTTATGTGAAGTGGACCTTGAGAAAGAGCAGAAGTGAGAGACTGTACAGTGTTACAATGAGCGTCACTATTTTGGGGTGTGGACTTATTACCTTCTGTCCGTCTGCAGGTACGGAGACATGAGAGTGATGATGACCTACGAGCTGTTCAGCATGTGGCAGAACCTCGGTAAGATTTTCTCCACACATTTCCACATATGTTCTGCTCCACACTCCAGTCCAGTAGGTGGTGATAAAACACAGATTGGCTGGTTTGTTAATCAATGATAAAACCATAAGAAAAAGTAGAACACATTGCAAAAAGGTTTAGTTTAGTGAACCTTACTCAACGTTTTCTACACCAAAGTTTGTGAGATGAAAACATTAAAATGTTTATTCTGTTCTAAATTCACCCTCAGAGCATCCAATCCATTATCCTCCTCATATAATTCATTTGCACACATTCATTTGATTTATTGGCTGACTGCTGAGTTGATACATGTGTGCTGGTTGTAGGAGAGAATAAGATCCACTTCATCCCCGGTATGATTGGCCCGTTCCTGGGAGTGACGCTTGTTCCTCAGGTGGAGGTACGAAACATCATGATCCCCATCTTCCATGACATGATGGACTGGGAGCAGCGCAAGAACGGGAACTTCAAACAGGTTACACAAACACACACATGTACAGACGCATCTATCACATGATCAGCTTTAGACTGCAGCAGCTTAAAAAACAGCTCCGGGCACTTTTGAAAGAGGAGGACAGACTAATGTTTTTATTTATTTGTGTGTGTGTGTGTGTGTGTGTGTGTGAAGGTGGAGGCTGAGCTGATTGACAAGCTGGACAGTTTGGTGTCTGAGGGGAAAGGTGACGAGAACTACAGAGAGCTCTTCGGTTTGCTGTAAGACACGTATTCCTTCACAGTTTCTACAGCAGAAGTCTCTCTCTCTGTCCCTGCCTTGATCTCTCGTCTCTCTAATGTTAATCCAGTGTGATGCCTTCAGTCCGTCCTCTTTCTCTCTCTCTGCTAACAGAAGTTAACTCTCAGTTCTCAAGCTCTAACACTTCTGTTGTGTGTTTGCTTTGCTCTGTGCTGCGGGACTAGAACCCAGCTGTTTGGGCCCTACCCAAGGTATGACAATGATGAACTGGTATCTGCCCTCTGATGATAAATAATGATTCTTTGATGGTGATGTGAGGCAGTGAAACTTCCTCCTTTCTTTCAGTGAAGACAAATACAAAAGCGCTCTTTTCCATTTATCATATACCAGACACACTGACGCAAAGCCAAATGTTTAGTAATGAGATACAAAACAATCCCAAATATTCACTTCACTGAACACTGTTTATGTCCATGATTGTTCTGTGAGATCATGAAGGTCCTTCTGATCCATGATTTATGAAAGGCCAGGTTGTTTTTAAGGAAGGTCTCCCACTCATTCACATGCTGAAGTCTGTTCTGTTTCTCATGGCACAGAGGGGAATAAAACAAACAAAATAAATCTAGAAAATAAAACAAACAAATTCAAATAAGATTTACATTTTTTTCCCAATATTTTTGACAGGATATTTATATAACATTTTTAAGAACTAACCGACCCATCTTTACTCTCTCTGTCTGCCTGACTAACGTTTTAGAAAATGGAAACTGGCTTTATGTGCGTGGTGGAGTCTCCAGAGATTTCAAATCTTTGATCACGTTATAGACCGCGACACTGGAATTGCATTGCTAGGCAGCATCTTTGGTCCGTGTTTACTTCCTGATATCATTCACATACACTGTAAAATATTAAAACAGGAAATACAGAGGGACCCATCTAGAAAATTTATGTTGTAAATTTTGAAACAGTCTACTGGATACACAGCCTGAGCATCAGATCGTCTGTGAAAGCAGCAGTTCTCTAATTTCTTTCTGTTTTCCTTGAAGTCTGTTGGAGAAGATCGAGCAGGAGACGTGGAGGGAGACGGGGATTTCCTTCGTTACCTCCGTCACACGGCTGATGGAACGACTGCTGGACTACCGGTAACACACACACACGCAACATACAGTTGCATAGCAGTTACTTGATATTTAGAGATGTTATGTGGTATCAATTTAACAAAGATAAAGCAGTGTTTTTTAAACTGCAGCTCCCATGATGCTTTGACAGAGCGACAGTGACTGAGAGTTGTGGAATTTGCTGTTGAGACACCAGTTCAGCTTCAGATATGGACAGAAATTCAGAGTTCATTGTGCTTAAAAATGTCCATAATTTTTTCTTTTTTTAAAAAAAGGGAGAAAACTGAGTACTCAGTGCAGAGATCAGTGCAACAGAGACTCATTGTGAGAGCAGGATGGACGCTTTTTGTTGTACTGTTGTTGCTTATCAAATTTGTTTTGTCTTGTCTTCAGGGACTGCATGAAGGGAGACGAGACAGAGAACAAGAAGATTGGCTGCACTGTCAACCTGCTGGTGAGATTTATGTTCTCTTGATATCTACCCAAACAATTTACTGTTAAGATAAAAACTTAACAATGCTGAAGATTTGCAGATTTAGAAACTGACCTTTGATTGAGAAGTTTTATGTGTGAACAGCTGTTTTTTATCTTCCCAGAATTTCTACAAGTCAGAGATCAACAAGGAGGAGATGTACATCCGCTACATCCACAAGCTGTGTGACATGCATCTGCAGGCTGAGAACTACACTGGTACAGCACAAATCAACACACATACACACATGTACCCACACGTTAACACTGTGTAAACAACGTTTGACTGTTGTACTTGGCTGGTGTGTCCACAGAGGCTGCGTTCACTCTGCTGCTGTACTGGGAGCTGCTGCACTGGGACGAGCGGCCTCTCAAAGAGTTCCTGCATTATCCTGCTCAGACCGAGTGGCATCGCAAGGAGGGGCTCTGCCGCAAAGTCATCCATTACTTCAACAAGGGAAAGGTGGGAGGTCTCACACACACACACACACACACACACACACACACACACACACACACACACACACACACACATGTTGGAGCACAGGAAGAATAATGTTTATTTTTATAAAGCTGATATAGATCATATTAAACACAGCATTGTGTTGTTTTTTTTGCTTAAAACCACTCTAAAGAAGTCTGTTTGTGTGTCTGTCCACCAGTGTTGGGAGTATGGTATTCCTCTGTGCAGGGAACTGGCCTTCCAGTATGAATCACTGTATGATTACCAGAGTCTCAGCTGGATACGGGTGAGCTACGTGACACTTCACACACTCACACACTGTTAGATTAGTCACTCTGAAACTACAAAACACAACAGCTCTCCTGCAAGACGTTATTTATATCACTTCTGTTAAATCTCTCAGCTGAGCATGTCTCAACTGGGGCTGTCAAGCAATTAACAGAATTAATCTGATTAATCACATGCTCTTTTAATTATTCTAAATTAATCGCATACATCAACTTTTATTGTGAAAGTATTTTTAAAAATTCAATTCAAATGAATTTTGGCAGATGTGTCGTAGTAAAGCTGCTGCATTTTGGACACAGTTGTCCCCCTGTCCTTTACTGCCAAAACTGGTCTGCAGTCCATTGCAATCCATTATGTAGTGGAGTTAGTCGGTTAGTCACAGGTAGACTGACTCAGTTTGCGTCTGGACGCCTGGTCGAGTGTGGCCTGACGAGGCTGGCTGCCAGCGCTAGCATCAGAGGCTGTGCTCGATTGGACATCTGGCTTTGCTGCTAAATGCTTTGTGTTGAGGTGGTTTTTAGGGCTTGAAGTTCTGCAACGGTACGAAAATTCCTTGCTGCAGAAATTGAAAAGTACGTGTTCCTATCAATGGTTACATCTGGGCAATTTTGAATTGTAAATGGTCTGCCTCCATCATGTGACAAAGACACTGGGGCCCTCAATGACACACAGGTCAAAGGATGGAACACGATTAATCAGCGTTAATTTCTTGAACCTGTCATTTTTTCTGTGATTAATTAATTGAAATTAATGTTTTAGTTTGACAGCCCTAGTCATAACATGTCTTAAAAATTTGTCCCTCACTGGTATTGGTAGAGATTTTATTGTTGAGATTTCTGTATCGTACTGTTTGTGCTTGTTTCTAAAACATTATTCTGAAATTATTATTTAAGTTTTGATTTCATTGTGTGTGTGTGTGTGTGTGTGTGTGTGTGTGTGTGTGTGTGTGTGTGTGTGTGTGTGTGTGTGTGTGTGTGTGTGTGTGTGTGTGTGTGTGTCTCAGAAAATGGAGGCAGCGTATTATGACAACATCATGGAGCAGCAGCGTCTGGAGCCGGAGTTCTTCAGGGTCGGATTCTATGGCAGGAAGTTCCCCTTCTTCCTCAGGGTGAGTTCAACCAGATAATATTAGCTTATTTTAAATGCCTACACTGTCTAAAAGTTTCTTTCTAGTATAATTTGTCATTAATAAAACAGATAAAAGCCTTAAAGTGTATTATTACCTCACTGGTTGAAACAAAAAAAATCTTGGGTTTGTTATTTTTTGCTTTTAAAACTTAAGATAATTTTGTTTACTCACATTTTGTTTTTGATTCTTTCACACCAGAACAAAGAGTTTGTCTGTCGTGGTCATGACTACGAAAGGCTAGAGGCCTTCCAGCAAAGGATGCTGGGGGAATTCCCACAGGCCATTGCAATGCAGCACCCCAATCAGCCCGATGAGGCCATCCTGCAGTGTGACGCACAGTGTATCCTTCAGAGCAGGCAGCTGTGTGTTTGTCTGCGGCTCTGGAACAGAATGATTTATTGATTATTATGAGAATTATTCTGTTGTTTACACATGTCTAAACACTTTTTACTGTGTTAGTACAGTGGCCGCCAGTCAAACCAGTCTGAGTCTACATACTCTGTTTATGCAGTTATTTCTTTGACCTCCCTCCTCCTCGGCTCAGACCTGCAGATCTACGCTGTAACACCAGTACCAGACAGCGTCACCGTCCTCCAGATGGACAGAGTCCCCGATCGCATCAAGAGTTTCTACCGGGTCAACAATGTCCGGCGTTTTCGATACGACCGACCGTTTCACAAAGGACCCAAAGACAGAGATAATGAGTTCAAGGTGAGTGGACAAAGAATCCAGTTGGAACCAGTTTCTGCTGGCTTTATTTTTTTCAATGCAGTTTGCTCCTCTCTGTTAAGAAAAATGATTCGAGGTTTGTGTCACAATTGGATTCATATCAACCTCTAAAAGTAGATTCTTATAATTTAAACCTTTATGGAAATAAATGCACAGTTGGTAAAATGTTGGTTTATAAAAGTGTCGACATTCACTGACTGCACTGTGAGGAGAGGAAATTTAACAGAGCGTCTTTTGCACCTGTGTGGAAGCAGTATAGGCGAATGCTGAGGCCACCATCATCCATAGGGGGTGCCACAAATGGGGAAAGAAAACAAATCTAAATGTTTATCTTTTACTATGTCTCACTAATACTATTACCACAGTTGTTTTGAAATACTACATAAGGCCACATCAACACAACTACATAGCAAAGCCTACTAAATAATAGAGAAGCCGTTATCACGTCAAAGCTCTCTGGTGCCCACTGAGTGTAAGTGGAGAGAAACAGCATGAAATCAGCAGCAGGAGAGCTCGTTATCATTTCCTCTAAGTAGCCGCTGGCCGCAGCGAACAGCTCACAGAGGGTGCATTGATTTACACTGTGAAGCGTTCAATAAGTGTTGGACGAAGGTGAACTGCAGTGTTCCTGTGATGTGTTTAATGTCATCGTGTAAAATGTAGCTTTTGGTAAGACACTTGAATAAATCAGCTGTTTGAAGGACAAATGTGTTGATGTTGTCACAGCACAATGAAATAGATATTAGAGAGGGAATTATAATGTATCATATATAGTAAAGATGTTTGAGGTTGTTTCATGTGTTTTATTGAATTTGTGCTCCAAGGTGTGAAGTGTAAAACTGTTCATTCTTTATTTTATAGTGTAGATTTCTGTTTCCCTGCCACAAAGAAGAAAAAAAAGAAACACCAATATAAAAACATCAATATTTAGACCCTGGTTAGTATCAGCCCAGAATTTCAACACATGTACAAAATGCTACTGAAGGCAAATTAGCACATATTATTATCATATTTTTATTGTTAGCCAAGTTGTTTATTTGCATTTTGGTAATAATCGTGCAGACTGTTGAGCTGCAGCACACAACACGTTTTATTTGGGGGGCAGGGAGGCTTGCCGAGGACATTAAATCTGCCAAAACTGCCACTGTATTCACCTGTTTAAAGCCGTTCCTACAACGTGTTATTATGGATCCCTGTCAGCGGCTCGTACTTGTCGCATTGACGTGTCGAGGTTGGTGGTGGACGGGATTAGGGCAGAGAGGTCGTGGTTATAGGGCTAGTGCTAGCCAATCTCCAATATTCTCCGCCAAATGTTCTGCCAGAAGGTCAGGTGATGCTGCATTTATTTATTTATCTATTTTACTAAACAGACTCATTGTTTTCAGTTTTAAGGATGTGTAAAGCACTGTGTACATACACTTAAGCAGAGTAGCTGAATAGACCTGTTAATGTTAACCTCATATTTGGACATTATGACTCAGGAATATATTATCAGCTACCTGGCTGTTGGGAACCTGGATGCTAATAACATCTGTCAAAATTTAAATATGCAAATGAAAAACAAACTACTTATTCTATACATCAATTAAATAAACAGTTTGCAAATAAACCCAAATGAGCACAGTAATCCGAACAAACCAGTAAACTTTGCATTTCATAAACTGATCATTGTTTATCATTTCTATTAAATCAATTCTAATGTTTTTATGACCTGCTGCCAGCTCATTACTTTCATTCACTTTGCGTCCCAGGTGATAATATCAGGTTAAGTTTATTTGTTTCCACAGGTACAAAACACTCAAAAAATAATTCATTAAAGGACTGTAGAAGAGATTACATTTAACTGCTAAAGAGAGGAACAAGTAGTTTAGATCATCAATGAAAGAAAGACGTGTTGCAGTCTGATGATAATGATTCTCGAGCTGAGTTTGCCTGCATCTGATCTGTTCTTCTAAATCTTGAAAAATGCAAATATTTTACCTGTCTGGTATTATATGGGTGGATTACAGCAGGATCGTAGTGAGGTGGGTGGAGAAAGTTGCAACTCAACAAGAGTACAAGAGCATATGAGTTGTGGATACAAGTGCTTCTTTAAGATGCTTCAATAAAACCCAAGCTAACACACAACGCTGCATAAGCCTCACCAAATCTGACCTCTCCAGTTGATCACAGTGTAAGGTGTAATGATGTTGGGATGAGACGTGTCACCTGGTGGGCTCAGGACAGTTTGTCTCACTGCGTGTTGTTCTGTGTTTTTGCAGAGTCTTTGGATCGAGAGGACGACCCTGATCCTCACTCACCCTCTGCCTGGTATCTCCCGCTGGTTTGAGGTGGAGAAGAGAGAGCTGGTGAGTAAATGAAAAACATCTTTGGGTTCAAAGGTAGATGAACTGTAATAACACACACATGTACTCTCTCTGCATCTGTGCTTCAACTCAGGTGGAGGTGAGTCCGTTGGAAAACGCCATCTCCGTGGTGGAGAATAAGAACCAGGAGCTGCGGACGCTGATCAGCCAGTACCAACACAAGCAGCTGCACGGCAACATCAACCTGCTCAGCATGACGCTGAACGGAGTCATCGATGCTGCCGTCAACGGAGGCATCGCCAGATACCAAGAGGTCAGAAAACATCATGCCAAAATCTTAAATGCTTCGTTCAGCATTTAAAATTGGTGTTAAATCTGTGAGAGTAAATCCTGACAGAACTCCTGTTGCTACATGAATTACTGGAGCAGTATCATTGAGTTGTTTTTATTTAATATTGATAATTAAAAATACAATCGAATTTTTACTTAGGTTATTTATGATAATATGTGACAGTCAGCTATTTGCTAATTCAATAATGTTTTACACAGTTTGTTTGTGTTTCTTTGTCACCAGGCTTTCTTTGATAAGGAGTACATCACCAGCCACCCTGAAGACACAGAGAAGATCACACAGCTCAAAGACCTGATGCAGGAGCAGGTGAGACTCTTTATCACCATCTATACCTCTTCTTTCATTTACAAGCCTGATTTTGGCGCCAGACAAAAGGTCAGAGGACAGCTTAAGTCTTTAGGAGTCATCCTGTCAAATACAAGCAGCACGAAACAGTTTTCAGCTCTCATGCATTCACTCACCTGCCAACCTGAGGCACAGCTCAAAGACCTGATGCAGGAGCAGGTGAGACGCTATCGAACTAACTATTCATGTTCTTTCATTTACCAGTCGAAATGTGGCTTCAGACCATAGAGCTGCTACAAAGTCCCTTATTTAGGCTGCTTTTGCTTTTTTACACAGACCCAAACAAAGGCGGCAAAATGCTGCCCCGGCGTGTGATGTTACACATCATGCCGGCATCGCAGAGGCAAAAGAGACATGACTGGCAGGATGTGTAACAGCATCAGCCTCTATTGTGACATCAGACATACTGTACATGTTGGTCATTCACTGTTCCTGTTATACAGCAGCTGATCTCTGAAGGAACTTCCAGAAGCCGTGTACTCTTTTATCTTTCTTTTTTCCTTTTCAAAACCATAACAGAAAAACGGAAAAACAGAACAACATCAATCACACGTGTGAGACATAGCAGTTAGAGTCACTCTTAGTTATCGTTGCCATGGTTATGGAGACTCAGGGGGCGGTAGTTAAAAAGTCTGCCCGTAATACGAGAGATACAGGTAAGGCATGGCTGAGCACGAATGGAAAAGTCCTGTTAGTAGGAATGTGCACAAGGAGTATTTCCTATGGCCCGTGGTGGACTTTCCGACTAGAAGCGACATTCAGCCGGAGGTTAAAGCAGGGCGAGGGTAGATGACACTTTATTATTAGATCATACTCTGTTTAGAGTCACCACCGTGTCATTCTCCAGATACACAAGTTGACAGACAGTTCTCTGACGATGTGAGCATCGTGGTCAGCCATACATATCTGTATCTGGACAGCCTCTTTCGTATTAGGGGCAGACTTTTTAACAAAGGCCTTTCCCTAGCCTTTTATTTATGTCTCATTGTTTGGTTTGTGTTTTTTACTAGTTATGCTTCACCGTAAGTTTTATTCTTTCTTTGTAGCACTTTGAGATTTCTTTAATGTAAAGTGCAATATAAATAAAATCTATTATTATTATTATTATTATTAACTATCACCCCGAGTCTCCGTAACCATGGCAGCGATGACGAAGAGTGACTGAACACTTGTCTTCCGCTATGTCTGTGTTTTATTATTTCACATTTCACATAGGGTACATACAAACATACATACATACCCTGTTTATTGCAGAAACCACAGCCGTTTCCAATTCCGCGTCTGAAACATTAGGCCAGGCTCCTTCTCCGAAGGTTGTGCTCCATGCAGAATCTCCTGACGTTCATTATGGAACACTGCACGGCCCCTTCACGCTGCAAAATGTCACTGACTTCTGCGTGTCTCTTGCCACCCTCAAGAAGTTCACAGCTCAGGTCATGCATAAGGCTGGAGTGCGGCCATAACTAGGCTGCAAGTAGTTGAGAATGGAGCGCTCCTCTGCGAAGTTCAAATGTTCCTCTGCAGATCTCCCAGCATTCCCCGAATTTATCCAAATAGCACAATAACAAAAAAGAATTTAAAAACTTCATTTTCACGTTCTTCTGTTGATAATCGTTTGTGTTTTATTGGTTTGGTTTTTTTTTAAATTGCTTCACATATAAAATGTGATCTTTCTCCAGAGTAAAAGCAGGGAGGTGTTCACTTTCTTGATGTTGCAGTTTTCTCGTGTGTGAACATGTAAAAAAAGAACTTAACAATTGTCGGGATGGTAATGTTTTGATAAAAAAAACGTACTGACAATTAAGTTTTTGCAGGAGTTAAGCTAAAAAAAACAATAGTGCTTGAGCAACGGAAGTTAAGTTACACAGATGCTGAAGCTACCCATTAGTTCTGACTCTCTGTATACTTTGTTTTGTGCGTTGCAAAAACAAACAAAATGCCACCAAAGAAGAAGAAGTGCATTTACAGACAGGGAATTCGAGGAGCAACTGGAACTGTCTTCAAGCAGCAGAAAATCATGATCGACTTGATGGGTGAAGTGATGGATTTAAGAGGACAAAATGCTGAGAAGGATAAGAGGAAGCCCCTCTAGAGTGCTGGGTGGCAGACATGCAGCAGGATACACACATGAACAACGTAATTGTCAGCAGGTTCAAGAGCAGACCCCGGTCATACACCCGAGCAGTGACAACTAGGGATGGTGGAGAGCCCGCTGAGTCTGATCTGGACTCCTGGGAGCAACTGGTGGTTGCCTGCTTCCACAACAAAGACATATTCGTGGACTACAGCAGCATTGAGTCGTGCTATCCTCTCCCTCGATAAAACAAAAATGAAAAATCATCCATAATAATTCACTTTGTGAACAGAAAACAAAGACATGCACCTGACAAAGAAAAATGCAGACATCGCCAGACAGACACGCTTCCCGAGGAAACAGAAAAAATATTACTCATGTTAAAAAAAAGAGGTGGCATTAAAGGAAAAGTCGCGGGAATATCTACAGTTAAAGTCACCTACAGACACAACAAGAACAAGTTGAGGAGAGATTTTTCTCTGCACAATAAAAGCTTCATCCAAAGCTTTGATGTTTCCCCACAGGTCCACATCCTGGGAGTCGGTCTGGCCGTGCACGAGAAGCTGGTCCACCCAGAAATGCGTCCCCTGCACAAGAAGCTGATAGATCAGTTCCAGATGATGAGGAGCAGCCTCTGCCATGTGAGTGCAGGAAAACATACAACTTTATTATACTCCAAGCTTCTTAAACTGCAGAGCTCAGGGGAGAAGAATAATGAGACGCACAAATGTTGTCCAGAAATAATTTTATAAGCCAAAATTTGATCAACCAAAACTAAAACAATGTTGAGTCTAGAGGAGGATTCTTTCTATTATAAACATGCTGGAAGGGTGGATGATCACAGCGAAGGAAACTAATTAGTGGCTCCTTCAAAGAGTGTGTTATTGTGCTTCCAGCTAAGAGACGTGTGTCACCGTTAAGAATCTGAACTTACTCAACTTTGAACATTTCACCCTTTTAGGTCCTAATTATCCAACAGTGTGAATGTGTCTGCACAGCACTTTGTCTTTAATTTTGCCACATGGTACGTGCAGATATGTGTGGGCAGTGTGAATATTCAGAGCAGTGTTTCTATGTGGCGTTGCAGGGTCTGCCCGGTTTAGAGAAGGCAGGCTCAGGAGCCAGCAGAGGGATCCTGGCCTCACACAGCCCCATGAGCCCAGAGAGCTTCAAACTCATGCACAGACACAGGTCAGCCACACACACATTCCTCACATTCACTTTACTATGATGTCACATCCTCATCACACTATAGAGTCAACACACATTTTCCTCTCACCCTCCTCTCTATCTCTCTCTCTCCATCTCTGATGATCTTTGCCAGTTTACTCACTGCATCTGTTTCTTCTACCGTCGCTGCTCACATTACACTTTCTGAAATTCTTCCATTTCTCTTTTCTCTCTGTCTCTCTGTCTTTTTCTATCTCTCCACCCCACATCTTGCTTCTTGCATGGTCATGGCTGCAAACACCTGCATCACTCTCATCCCCACCCAATCACCACATGCATGTTTTGGTTGTTTCCTGTTTCGGTTGAACTCTGCATGGCTCCTTGCTTGGCCCTTTTTTTCCCTTCCTCCTTTCCTGTCCTCCCTGTGCCCCTACCCCCCAACATTCTTCTCTTCTTCATCTCCCCCCCACCCTCCTTCTCTTCTCTTCTCCCCCATCCCTCTACTTCTACGCCTCTCCTCTTTTTCCTACCACCCCCCCCTCTTTCCCTCCTCCCAGTCCCATAGCTGTTTTGACTCCAGTGCGCAACTCCTCTTCCTCTCTCTCCTCTCAAAACTCCAGTGAGACAGGGAATGTTGGCAGCCTGCTGATCCTGGCTGACGGCGTGGTGGTGGAGCACCCCGAGGACTTCTACCGCATGCAGGTCAGAGGATTCTCCACGCTGTCAGGGTCAAAGAAAGACACACAGTAAAACTTTATTTATAGCTTGTTTTCAATCAGGTGACCATTATGAAATGCAAAAGGCAGGAAGTGATAAATCCATACACTGTGTGAGTCACATGTAGAGGAACATGACTACACGACAGGCCTGTATGAACCTGCAGGCAGCAGGTGGAAATTTGAACTCATGTTGGATGCGAGCCACACAGTCACATGGTGTGATGATCACTTTTCTTTTTCAAATAGCTGAACTTCACTGCTGCAGTATGCGTAACCTAAATATACCATTACAACTTTCTCGCTGCAGGCAAGCCCCTCCTCCTCCAGTCTTAGCTCCACCCACTCCGCACCCTCTCAGATGATAAACTCAGCACCCTCCACCATCAGAGGTAAGCAGCTCAGATTCAGTATGTTGAATCATCAGGAGGTGACGTCAGACAAACAGAGAATATCTCTTTCAGACGGATGCATTTGTCAGTGTTTTACTTCAAATTGCTTCTCCTGTCTGTCTGTCTGTCCGTCTGTCTGTCTGCAGTCGGCTCTCCTTCTCTGCCGGACAAATACAGACACAACAGAGAGATGCTGATGCTGCTGCCGCCACACAGAGAGAGACCGAGCAGCGCCATGTACACCAACATCACTGAGAACGGACAGGTACGGAGGGCAGGAAGTGACTTGACGATGGGTTGAAGTTCTCATGTTTGGAATCTGTCATTTTTTAAACTTCAAACAGTTAAATCTGTCGACTGAGGTGACAAATTATGATTTGCCCTTTAAACAAAATTTGTATGTAGGTCACATGACTCCGGACTAGTCTTGCACTACACCTGTGAGATCACAGGCTGTTCAGGGTTAAATTTAGGCTTGGATTTCGGCTTTTAACTTTTTGTTTGTTGATTATTTTTATATAATTGGAAATGTAACTGTTGATGTTTGACATTTTTCCTTTTGTTCAGCCCACAAACTTCCAGCGAGCGTTGTTCCATCAGGTGATTGGTCCCTGTAAACCCTGCAGCGACCCGAACCTCTCTGTGGCTGAGAAAGGTGAGAGGTCACACACTCATTCAGACTTACAGGGCAAAGAGAGTGTAAAATATACAGGTCATTTATCCTCTCCTCTCCTCTCCTCCCCTCTCCTCTCCTCTCCTCTCCTCTCCTCTCCTCTCCTCTCCTCTCCTCTCCTCCTCCAGTCCTCACCACTCCCAGCAGTTGGAGTTTGGACAGCGGTACAAGAGAAGCCCTCCCCTTCCTCTCTGCTCATGTCGGCAGTGTCATGGCGCCTCCGGTTCCTCCACGAAACCTTCCTCATGGTATGTCACTACTGTGAACTTTGTGTGTGTGTGTGTGTTTAAGTGTGTGTGATGAGTCACTTGTACTTTGTGTTAAGGACCTGTGTGTATATGACTGCATGCGTGTGTATATTTGTATATATATATATATTTTTGACACTGTGTTAATGAGTTTGTGTCGTGGGCTCCAGCTGAGTCCCTCTGCAGCGTTTTGTGTCAAAGCTTCAAAATTCACGAGTGGGATATTTACTGATGTATTTTATGAAGTGGAACAAAACATGACCGTCTCCTAAGCTTGTGTAACCATAGACCTTCTTTCAGGCATCCAACCAAAAACCCATTCAAACACCCACTGACTTCAAGACAAAGTAACTGTGACCACACACACCTGATCAGCCACAAAAACAAAATGTCTTAAAAGACTTTTTTTTGGTTTGACAGATCAGTTGTAAAGAAACAGCCTCATATTACTCACTAGTGAGTAATATCTTTTATACAGAGACACCCGCAAAGCCACAGTGTAATTCAAACACTGACTCAGAGTTGTTTCTGGAACGACACATTGCTTCTGAGTTTTTCATTTTATATACAAATATTGGGAGAACCCTGTGGCTGAGGCAGTGCCAGAACTTTAGATTTGTAAATGGCTTGTAAGGCAAGAGATAACTGATCACACAGAAAGTGTTTTAGCAGCTGGAGGCGGATTTATGTAATTGAGAATTAAGCTTCTTGCGTTGCTGCTCGCCTCACATTTCTGCGTTTCCTCAAGTTGAAAAAACTTCAAGTTAGAGCTGAGAAGTGCCCCTCGTCATCTCCGCTTTTTTCTCATCATGCAGTCAGGTGATTTGAGAGGCGGGCCCTCTGTGGTGATCATGACAACAAGTTTACAGTTAAACAATGGAGGAGAAACTGGTGGTAGTGGTTGCTGGATACACAGAGCTATACGACTTTACAAACCACAGTTAGCACCATTTCAAAAGAAGATTGCAGGTGTGGAAGCAGATAAGTGCAGTGATGGAGACATCCATGATGGAGGAGAAGCTCCTGGACCAACTGGTGGTACTCCCCATGATCCAGCCTCTTTTTTAGGGTCTCATATACCCATACAGATCTCTGTTTATCTGCTGACAGCCTCTCACCCTCAACCAGAGCTACAGACAGCACCCTCTGACAGTGAGACGCAGACTGAACGTGGAAGAACTGAGACATATTGTTGAAATTGCACTTTTTTTTTCTTGAAGCATCTCAGACGGCTCATTCTCTGTTTTGTAAATGGTTCAACATTTTTATAATGTATTTTTTTACATGAAGAGAAAAGGAAAAATTTGTAGCCATTATGTAGCCTCGTTATTTTGAGGTTATTAAGCAATGGTTTTGCTGGTCCGGCCCACTGGAGGTCAAACTGGGCTGTATGTGGCCCACAGACTAAAATGAGTTTGACACCCATCTAAAAGGGATAGTGCACCCAAAAATGAAAGTTCAGCCATTATCTACTCACCCATATGCCGAGGGAGGCTCAGGTGAAGTCAGCAGATAAACAGAGATCTGTGTGGGTATATGAGACCCTAAAAAAGAGGCTGGATCATGGGGAGTACCACCAGTTGGTCCAGGAGCTTCTCCTCCATCATGGATGTCTCCATCACTGCACTTATCTGCTTCCACACCTGCAATCTTCTTTTGAAATGGTGCTAACTGTGGTTTGTAAAGTCGTATAGCTCTGTGTATCCAGCAACCACTACCACCAGTTTCTCCTCCATTGTTTAACTGTAAACTTGTTGTCATGATCAATTTTTTACATGTGTATTTTGGTTGAACTGACCCTTTAATCTTTTTGTTTTACATTTATTTAGCTGACAGTTTTATCCAAAGTGACTTTCAACAAGTGCATTTAATCCCATAAAGTGCAGGACTGTTGTTGTTTGTCGATCGACAGCTCTCGTTTGAAAGAAGTTGAAAAAGATTTTTTAGAATCCAAACTGATGGACCAGTGTAGCAGCTACAAATAAAAAAACTCCCCCAAACCTGGAGTTTAAAGGAGTTAACAGGCTGTTTGAAAGAAGCACCTCCCCTGCTCCACACACTCCTCCACCTCCTCTCTGCTCCTGCTTTCCCTCCCAGTCCTCCAACCCCACCTCTACTTCCCTCTTTCTCCCCCCTTCTCTTCCCATCTTTCTGTCCTCTAGCTCCTCCATCTTCTCCCACTTCCCACTTCTCACCTCTCCCTCCTTCTCCTCCTCCTCTTCCTCTGCCTCCTTCTCCTCTTCTCTAGTCTGAGGTGTGTGTGTGTGTGTGTGTGTGTGTGCATCTCTCTCAGTCAGTCCTGCTGTGTCTCCCCTGTAGGGCAACACCTGTCGATGCACTTTGATGCTTTCCACCACCAGGTCAGCGACCTCCCTCCAGCTCTCCCTGCGCGCTCCTTAAGAAAGGTACCCTCCTCCTCCTCTTCCTCCTCCTCCTGCTCCTGCTCCTCACTCCTGGTGTTGGTCTGGATGATTGTCTGTCTGTCAGTGTGCACTCCCCCAGAAATGCACATTACTGTCCGAGTGCATTTCTTTGTGTCCATTTTTGTTTGTTTGTTTGTTTGCTTGCCTCTGCATGTGATGACTCTAGATGAAACTTATTTTTTTGTGCAGTGAAGGGGCGTTTTTCATATAGAATTATATCAGGAGCTTAAACTTTCAGGATAAAAGTAACTGAACAAATGTGATGCCGAAGTGCATTTACAGCTGGAGGAGTTTTCAAACAAAATTAAAATCTGTCCCTGTGTGTTTTTCCAAATCCAAAATGTTCCTCTCATCTTGTTCTTAATGTTCTGACATGAAACAAAGTTCACAGTTGGGTTTCTAAATGTCGATGTGGAAAATAATCTGTGAGATTTCAAGACGCTTGATGTCACCGCAACAAATCAAAACATCAGCCAAGGACATTCCTCTTGTGGTTGTTTCAAATTAGTCTGCACCGAGTCTGAGGGACTGAATAAGTTAAAGATTTGAAAAGAAGTAACCACCGTGAAGTTTTCAATGGTGTCCATTCTTCTGTTTACTAACCTGTTTCCCACCCTGTCCGTGACGTTAAATGGACACAGCAGTTAAAAAGAGAAAAACAGAAAGACATACATCAGCTGCAGGGCTGTGTACTGCACACAGCTCTGGTCCACTGACAGTGGGAAAGAAGTCATCACCTATTATTAGCAGGTTGTCCTGTGTTTTTAAAAAACCTGCATACATGTGCTACTTTTGGTGGAAAAGCTTTTTAAGAGCGATTACTTCTGTACGAGTCTATACATTGCTTTTCAGGAACACCCTGTATAGTACATCTTTAATACAACTGATGAATAATGTTTTATGGATTACTCAACAATTGTTTTCATCAGTTAAGTAAATGTAACTGTTCTGTGTCACAGTGGATACTATTTTAATTTTCTTTCTGATCCTTCATCATCATTAGATCATGACGGAAAACCCAGCTGAGTCTAAATGTCTGTAATGTTTGCATAAATCTGTCAAAGGGTGCGGTCACACATGAGCGAAATTAACACCGGCAAATATTTGCCTCCTGTTCACTTCCATTCAATGCAAACAGAGGGGTGAATAAACTCTGACCAGCGAAGTCTCAGCCTCAACCAATAGCAAAGAAGTATGTGTGGAGGAGACGGTGCATTCCAATGCCTTTACTTTACTATTAGTATGCCAAAAAAAGATTAGGTATCTCCCAATACATAATACGTCAAATGCAGTATGCCAGGCATGTCCAAAGTGTGGCCCAGGGCCAGTTGTGGCCCACAGGCTGATTTTAAATGACCCGCAGCTTGTTGCTGTCCAACACATAATACTGGTTGATAAAGCAAGAACACGGCATTTTTGCATTCACCTCACCATGGCAGGAGTATCACACAGTTTGCAGATATGCAAAGGGAACTATGGCAACGAACAGAAAGCAGAAAGCAAACGGTTACCCAACAGCAGTCATTTCCTGTTTGGTAGCAGATTTGGCCACAGCTGACATTTTTTTGATAACACATGTAATTCAAGAAACAGCCGGCCCCATTTATTTTCACATTATCCAATCCAGCCCCCGTTCAGAGAGGTTTGGACACCCCTGCAGGACACCATAAACAAAAGGGTGTCTTACTGTATCTGCTGCAGTGAGTCATAACTTAACGATCCGCTGCTTTTCAAATGGCATACTTTTTCTTTTTAATTAAAATTTCATGCTAACAACTGTGACAGTTGTATGAGCGAGAGGGTCGAAGTTCAAGGTGCTGTTTTATGATGACGCAGTATACACTTTATAGGTGCAACTGCTATACGTTCTGATATTAAAAAGAAAAAATCTGAGATGCGCCTGGCTGGTAGTGAGTCGGGAGGTAGGTACCCAAGAAAATGAAAATTGTACCAATCACATCATATTTTGCGTCGCCGAGGTGACAGTCACTCGCCTGTATTCACTCATGTGTGACCGTACCCTAACACTAGCTGTCCCTTTAACTCCTTTCATCTGTATCTTCTTCTCCTCTCTCCCCTTCTCTCCTCCTTCTCCCTCTCCTCTGTCTCTCCAGTCTCCTCTGCACCCTATACCTGCCTCGCCCACCAGTCCACAGTCCATCCTGGATGGCAGTAACTCCACCTTGTCAGGCAGTGCCAGCTCTGGAGTGTCCTCCCTCAGTGAGAGCAACTTTGGCGGCCCCGCCTCCTCCTCCGACCCCCCGGCCAGCCGCACAGACACCCTGGAGTCCGTCCCCAGCAGTCAGGCGTGGACCACCGACCAGGAAGACCTGGACTCACCTTACCAGCCCGTCAGGTACAGCGTCTCCGAGCCTGAAGTCCTGGACGGAGTCAAACCCCCGCCCTGCCGCAGCCACTCCGCCCCGGGAGGCGTCGCCCCGGCCCAGGCAGGGGGCCAAATCCAGCCCCAGGCTCCGGTCTCGGCCTCTACTGGAGCTCCACAACAACCACAGCAGCAGGATGGGCTGCCGCACCCCCAACACCACTACTACCACCACCACCACTTCCACCCACACTACATCCCCCACCACCCACCTCTGTACCACCTCCACGAGCCTCCTCCAGCCCTGCCCCCCAAACCCTACCTCAGAGAGGGCTGTATCCCTGAAGAGGACCCCCTGAACACCCAGTCCGCCCCCCCTCCTCCCGCACCCCGGCCCATGCCACGCAAGATCTCCCAGCCCATAATCGCAGCAACCAAGGATGAGCAAGCTAAAGTGGCGTGGGAGCACGGCATCAGTGAGGAGTGAGACGCCGGCTGGTGATTCATAGAAACTTGTAGAATTGAAATAAACAGAGTAAAAACTCTTTTCAGGAGAGAGCGAGAAAGAAGTGAGAGAGAGAGAGAGACGAACTCAAGCTGAGAGGTGAAGTGATGTTGTCCTGCTCCAATAACCAAACTAATCAAAGATGAAGGCTGGAATGATGGACGCCCATCTCACCCTCAGCAGCGCCGCCGACACCTGAAACATGTTTTCCTTTAACCAGACGACATGTCGCTGTACGAACTCATCAAGCTTGATTTGTTTGCTTAAATCCAGAAATATTTAAATCCATCACAATAATGTCCATATTTCTAAATTCTGTCCCACCTCCTCTGAATTTGCACAGACAGGTATCTATATTATTGATTTTATTTTTGTGGATAACATTATACAAACATGATCATTCAGAAGGTAGAAGATTTAAAAAAGAGAGAGAATTATTCCGTATAGTGACCTCGCTCTGAAGCAGCACTTTAACAAAGAAACAGAGCCCCAAACACAGAAGAATAATTATAATTACACATATTTTTTATAAATGCAGTCGAAGGAGAGACAGTTATCAGCGGCTGTGCTGCTGCGTGACGATAAAGTGATGAACTCACTGAAAACAAAATTAAATGATTTAATAATGAAGACTTGTGTTCCACCCGAGTCCTGAACAACCAATGGAACCAAAAACTGAAGCTGTAAATCCTCCTCCATGTCACTCATCAGATAAACAGCTGGAACCATGAGAGACGACGGCCGAGAAGTATTTATATTTTCCAACAAAAACATCAACGTATGTAGATAAATGTAACACAGTATATAGAGGTATATAAATATGATTTATATTCAATTCTTATACTTAAAATTGAAAGTGAAACTTACGCAGACATATGCAAGATCAATGGCTTCCTGAGCCGTCGGTAGCCGCTCGATGATTCATGACGTGCACTTGTTTAAATGGACAGGATGCTTCACACACAAACACAGGTTTTGATGCTGAAGCGCTGAAAATGTTGCATCCCCCAAATTCATGACGTTACAAAAGCCTGTGAAGGATTTTCTTTAAGCTGAGGAGGCGTTCAAGGGAAGCGGCGTCACATTTGTAGAGTATTAACGATAATAAATATACACTTTTTGCCATTTTTTTATGAAAGTAATGAGATGTAATGACTGATGTACATTTTTTTAATCAGGAAACAGTTTTGTATGCATGTTCATTCACTGACGGTTACAGTTTAAACAGAGACGATCCCCTGAGGTGAATCACAGGACGCACTGGAGAACTGAAGTTTCACCAACAAGGTTTCTCTCAATGATACTGGAGTAAAAGTACTGTGAAGGATGATACTTTTTTTATTTTGTGTGTTTTTGTTTTAAAAATGTGAAACTTTTTACTTTTAGCCAGGAGCTCAGATTATGTTCATGCTGTCGTCTGTCTCATCACTCCTCTCCTCTTTGTTTTAAATGAACAAAACTCAACTGTGAACAGCTGTTAGCTCATCTGGTTTAGCTTCTAAACTACTGTGTGATGTTTGTGTCACAACCATTTCATATGCTGAGTGTTTTCTGCGTGATGCTGGGTCAGATTCCAACCAGAGAAGTACACGATGAACTGTAACCTTTGTAGGAAGAGAGTTTGAGTGCAGTCAGTTTAGTGTCCACAGACCTCATGAAGGGCACAGGAAAGTCAAAGTCGTGAGTTTATAACTTTAAATATGTTAAAAGAAAGTTACGACTCACAGAAAGGCTCATACAATGTAGACTAAACAATGGAGGTGAGCGCCAAATCAAGTCCGATAACAAGAAAGAAGGAACAACACCCACCAAACCACAGAGTTGCTGAGCTCTTCGCTCTGATCTCAACCCACACGGAAACTAACAGAAAGAACAGGCCTACCGGAGGCATCAAATAACAGAACAAAATGTAACAGTGATAGAAACCACAGTGACCACATGTTTTTAGGAAATTACTGAACCTTTTTTTTAAATGACACTGCATATTTGTGAGGCTTCTCTAAAGATTTATATCTTCAGCAGGAACCAGTGGGCACGGAGCCACAGACAGGGTGAGGAAGTCAGAGAGTTTTACAAGAAACAAAATATATAATAATGTCAACCGCATCCTAGAAATATCGACATTATACAGTTAATTATCGCCATGTTTGTTTCCTTTAAACATCTGCTTGTCCTGCTTCAGATGAAATGTTCGTCTCCTCTCTGTGTGTTTCCTGTGGTGTGTGATTGACGGTGGTGTGGTGTAGTTTACACCACGGTAGTCTGGTGTAGTTTATGATGGTTACTTTCCATTCAGCTTGTGGGTTTTGCTGGTGCACATGCCAGTTCACTTGACTAAATGGCCCATGCAGCCACATTAGGATGTTTCTCCTGCTGAGACAAGTTGAAATGTATAAACCTGTCCTTTAGTCTGGATTATTTACCATGAAAATCAGAAGTGATGAATTTAATTCATATTTCAGTCACCAGTGGAACTAAACAAACAGAGCTTAAGCTGTGAGGGTATAGAGGCGATTTTTTGAAAACGTCAGAATCATAAGAATTTCCTCAGAATTTCGACACTAGGAGCAACTTTTTTTTTTTTACTAAGCAGCTTTGTGAATACGCCTCCCAGTGTTTCGCCACCAACTCCACGCATCCCATTTTAATTGCATTTCTAAATACAGTGTCTGAACTCATTTCTTACATTATATAAATGTAAATATAAATCCCCAACAGAAAACTCTATGTATTATTTCTATATTTGAGATCTGAGACTGTTAACATTAATCATCTTGACCCTAAATTAGCCCTCTGTCACTTTAAGAACAAAGGGAAGGCATGCATTCATGATGTCACTGGTTTGTTAGTGCTCCAATGGTATGTCAACGACCGGTGAAACGTCTTCCAAGACAAAACCAAGTCCAGCTGCGTTCCATTCAATTGCTTTGAGAGAGACACTGACACTGATACTGATGCTGTTTAGACAAGTGGACTAAAATTATTTCTAGGCGTGGCTGCAAATTGTTTCTCTCTCTCTGTAAATCACTGCGGTCCCAGGGCACATCTGTTGTTCATCTCATGACTGAAGTCATGGTTCTGAAGGATTCACAGGATTTGACAGGAGTGAGAATTTCAGTTTGCAATAATGAACATACCTCAGTCTGTGCTGTTACACCAGTGTTGGTTAAATCAGCAGTGTGTGAGTTTTATTACATCAGGAGAGAATTTGCACAGAGGGACGAGACATTCTTTGGCCATAGCATTATGTTGCAGGTCACACAGTGAGCTGACAGTGGTAAATGTGTTAAATATAAAGGCCTCTCAGTCTAACACAACAGTTATGCAGTAATTCCTCTTTCATGAAGGTTATAATGTTCAGTTTGTGTTTCTCTTGTTTAGCCTGCACCCACTGATACACATAGAGTGGACACAATAATAGAAACAGCTGTCAGCTCAAAAACACCACAAACTACATCCTCCAAAATGATCATAAAGTTGAATCGACACCTCTCCAAAACAGTTTCAACAAAAACTGAACATTATAATGAAGGAGGATTTACTGCAGGATTGTATTCATCTTTTGCTCGATGTACCTAATAAACTGGCAACTATACTCAATCCTCATGTAAAAAAAACAACAACTAGGGCTGTCAAACAATTCATTTTTGTAATCACCATTAATCACTGAATTTCAAAAGTTAATTGTGATTAATCTCACTTTCTGTCGCAGCTTTAAAATTCCATTATTTTTGCATTTCGAAACAGTTTTGAAGACGAGGTGAAGCAATTCTTACCAGAGTGTTTCGATTGGGGATCAAATGAATGCAAATAAATTTACTTTATTATATTGACTTTTAGATTTATTTATTTCAAATCAGTGCTGCGCTGCAACAACAGTGTGGTCCAAGAGACAAAATAGCAGCCATTAACCCACTGAGCATACTGTAGACCTGCTTTTGTCTTTTTTAGGGAGCGGGCAAGGGATCTTTTGGGGGAGATAGCAGCTCAACAGTCTATGCCCTGAAGAAGTAGTATATATCACCTGAAAGCTAGAAACCTGAAGATTCATTTGAGATGCAGCTCAGCACTGTGTCAGGTTACTCTAGTCATAAATCTGTAATAAACACTGCATGCAAAGAAGTAAATAGTTTGTGCTCAAAACAAAACTGTGTGGGACGAACACAAAGTCTGTGAAGGTTTGACCCATCAGGACCCACAGGAACAATTTTTATTCGGATATCTTGCAGTGAGAGGTCAAGGGACCTTTAGCCTCACTCTGGAGCATCATGTAACGCCCTCCCTGAGAAGCTAGCATAACATGGTACCACTGGATTTTAAAACGCAGCCAACTATAGACTCTCAAAGACAGGCGGCGGCAAAAGTTTTCTGTTCGGACCTTAATCACACTTTCATACGTGAACACTGACAGCCCTGAAACAAACGTAAATTCCTGCAGTCAGTTATGTAACCCTTCACGTGATTGACTGGTTGTGTCTTTCTGTGGGGGAAAAAACTATGCAAAGCCTTTTGTGATCAGGATTTATTTTAATCGGTGTCCAGTTTTTTGTTCCTGCAGTAAATGCATGATTAAGAGCAGATAAATTTTGCTGCAGTTTGGTACTTCATAAAAGTGATAAGCAAGTGTCCTGTAAGTAAACCTTATTCTGTGGGGAAGTGAACAGAGGAGGGAAAATTACACAGCTTGACTTTGTCTGTGAAACTATGACTCTCACTTAGCGATGCACCGGTTAGACTAGCAGTGAGCATGCTGTGACACTAAAACCACTCAACACACTTGTTTGTATGTCTTTGTTAACGTTGATAACGCTGTGATGGATAGAAAGAGGAGGGATGTGAAGGCAGAGCAGATATTCAGTGCACGGAGGAGACGGGTTGATTACTGTGTACATAAACAAGGACAGAGTGTATTTATACCGATCATAAAGGGCAAACCTTGTATACATGTAGATTGTGATTGTCTCGCCTTGTACTTTCTGATGTAAAACTGTTTTTAAACCTAGACAGCAGCAAACAACACAACAAGTTCCTTTTGTCTAATTATTCTGATTATTTCAGGGCAGCTGAGGGGAGGTTTATTATTATGTTTTGTGTATTTTGCATCAATGACAAATCCAGATAGTGAGTTACTATGATGGTATTCCTTTGTACAATGATGCTAATAAGTATTTCTTGTATATAAAAGTCTTTATTGTGTTAGCATGGGTATAAACTGTGACGTGTATGACAGTAGATGTAAATACTCACGTTTTTTTCCTACTCACTAAACAAACTGCTGTGTTGTGGATTCATGATTAATGACAAACATTAAACAATAATGTTTTATTGACTCAGCTCTGATTCGACCTGCATTCATTTCCCCTCTTCTTTGATCAAGTTAAACTGGAAACCCAGCGGTGGGACAAGTTTTCACATACTCTACAGAAGTGAAACTACAGTGTAAAAATACTAATGTAAAATACTACATTCAAAATATGGAGAGAGGTGAGAGAATTCCCACACACTGTGCTATTACTTGCTATAAACTGTATTTGAATAACACATTCCGGTTCTTACACCTTCATCACTTTACCAATTGAAGGTCTAAACACATAAATTCTCATCTCCATCTCTTTCCTGTGGACATTTTCCTTCTACGCATCTGTCTACAAGTTATTAAGCAGGGATCCGACAGTCATCAAAAACCTGTAAAAGTCATGGAATTTCTTGATCACGTTTTCCGGGCCTAGGAAAGTCATGGAATTGTGGAAATCCTGGAAAGTTTTGGAAAAGTCATGGAATTTTGCTGTGTGTAATGAAATTGTTAACCGTCCAGATAACCTTCCATGTAATGTAACATAATAAAGATTTTTTTTTGTCTGTACCTGTCAAAGTAACGTAATATACCGTGTGACATTGTGCCAGACCAGTGGGACAAGAAAATTTTTTATTATAGATCCTTGAAAACTCATGGAAAATATGATGATAAATACCAATTTATTCAAAACAGCACTGATGATAGTCAAGGACTGAAACTTTTGCTGCTGTTTGTATCACTTTTTATAATATTTTGCACTTTTAGCACACTTCTTTGTGTGCACAGAGGTTTTGAATATAACTTTTTTACATTATTTTTATATTTTGCGAGATGCAGTTTCTCAGCAGCCTTGAGCTGAAAGGTAAAAAAAATGTCATAGTAGGCAATGTCACACATAATGTCACTATAAAGTAAAAGTTTTAAAAACTATCATACAATATAATAAAAATGTCATTTCATAAGTATGTTATGTGAAAAATATAATATGTCAAAAAACCCAAATATGCATATATATATAGATAATCCATATGAATAATGAAAAATCGTCATAGTATAGCATGTCATCATAAACAATGAAAAATCGTCATAGTACAGTATGTCGTCATAAACGATGAAAAATCGTCATAGTATAGTATGTCGTCATAAACGATGAAAAATCGTCCAAGTATAGTATGTCGTCATGAACGATGAAAAATCGTCATAGTATAGTATGTCGTCATAAACGATAAAAAATCGTCATAGTATAGTATGTCGTCAAAAATCATGAAAAAATGTCATTAGTATGTCATCATAAACGATGAAAAATCTACATAGTATAGCATGTCTTATAAACAATGAAAAATCGTCATAGTATAGTATGTCGTCATAAATCATGAAAAATCGTCATAGTATAGTATGTCGTCAAAAATCATGAAAAATCGTCATAGTATAGTATGTCGTCAAAAATCATGAAAAATCGTCATAGGACAGCATGTTGTCATAAACGATGAAAAATCGTCATAGTATAGTATGTCGTCATAAACGATGAAAAATCGTCATAGTATAGTATGTCGTCATAAACGATGAAAAATCGTCATAGTATAGTATGTCGTCATAAACGATGAAAAATCGTCATAGTATAGTATGTCGTCATAAACGATGAAAAATCCTCATAGTATAGTATGTCGTCATAAATCATGAAAAATCGTCATAGTATAGTATGTTGTCATAAATCATGAAAAATCGTCTCATGAAAAATCGTCATAGTATAGCATTTCGTCAAAAATCATGAAAAATCGTCATAGTATAGTATGTTGTCACAAATCATGAAAAATCGTCATAGTATAGTATGTTGTCATAAATCATGAAAAATCGTCTCATGAAAAATCGTCATAGTATAGTATGTCGTCATAAATCATGAAAAATCGTCATAGTATAGTATGTCGTCATAAATCATGAAAAATCGTCATAGTATAGTATGTTGTCATAAATCATGAAAAATCGTCTCATGAAAAATCGTCATAGTATAGCATTTCGTCAAAAATCATGAAAAATCGTCATAGTATAGTATGTTGTCACAAATCATGAAAAATCGTCATAGTATAGTATGTCGTCATAAATCATGAAAAATCGTCATAGTATAGTATGTTGTCATAAATCATGAAAAATCGTCTCATGAAAAATCGTCATAGTATAGTATGTCGTCATAAATCATGAAAAATCGTCATAGTATAGTATGATGTCATAAATCATGAAAAATCGTCATAGTATAGCATGTCGTCATAAACGATGAAAAATCGTCATAGTATAGCATGTCGTCATGAATCATGAAAAATCGTCATAGTATAGTATGTCGTCATGAATCATGAAAAATCGTCATAGTATAGTATGTCGTCATGAATCATGAAAAATCGTCATAGTATAGCATGTCGTCATGAATCATGAAAAATCGTCATAGTATAGCATGTCGTCATGAATCATGAAAAATCGTCATAGTATAGTATGTTGTCATAAATCATGAAAAATCGTCATAGTATAGTATGTCGTCACAAATCGTCATAGTATAGTATGTCGTCATAAATCATGAAAAAATTTCATAGTATAGTATGTCGTCATAAACGACGAAAAATCGTCATAGTATAGTATGTTGTCATAAATCATGAAAAATCGTCTCATGAAAAATCGTCATAGTATAGTATGTCGTCAAAAATGATGAAAAAAAGTCATAGTATAGTATGTCGTCATAAATCATGAAAAAATATCAAAGTATAGTATGTCGTTATAAACGATGAAAAATCGTCATAGTATAGTATGTCGTCAAAAATGATGAAAAATTGTCATAGTATAGTATGTCGTCATAAATCATGAAAAAATATCAAAGTATAGTATGTCGTTATAAACGATGAAAAATCGTCATAGTATAGTATGTCGTCATAAATCATAAAAATCGTCATAGTATAGTATGTCGTCATAAATCATGAAAAAATGTCAAAGTATACTATGTCGTTATAAACGATGAAAAATCTACATAGTATAGTATGTCGTCATAAACAGAAAATCATAATAGTATAGTATGTCGTCATAAACAGAAAATCATAATAGTATAGTATGTCGTCATAAACAGAAAATCATAATAGTATAGTATGTCGTCATAAACAATGAAAAATCGTCATAGTATAGTCAATCAATCAATCAATCAATTTTATTTATAAAGCCCAATATCACAAATACAATTTGCCTCACAGGGCTTTACAGCATACGACATCCCTCTGTCCTTTAGACCCTCACAGCTGATCAGGAAAAACTCCCCAAAAAAAACCCTTTACCGGGGAAAAAATGGTAGAAAGCTCAGGAAGAGCAACTGAGGAGGGATCCCTCTTCCAGGACGGACAGACGTGCAGTAGATCTCGTACAGAACAGATCAGCATAACAAATTAACAGTAATCTGTATGACACAATACAGTAATCGGTATGACATCCTCGGTAATGACAGTAGCTTACAACAACATTCATGAAAGTAATAATATTGTCGTTATAGTTCTGGCTACTGTGGTACAATATGTTGAAAGTATATATTAGTATCAGGCAGTATACATGTATGATAATAATCATATGTCTATAATAGCAGTAGAAGTATGACTAATGATTAATGATGGCAGCAGCAGCAGCAGCAGGCATCTGGCAGGACCACGGCAGCAGCACAACCACACACGTCACACTATCCAGGCACCGCTGCAATACGAGTTAACCTGAGAGACAGTGGAGCACAAAGGCTCCGGAGAAGAAACCGAGTTAGTGACATCCAGAGAGAGAGAGAGAGAGAGAGAGAGAGAGAGAGAAGGTGCCCGGTGTATTATAGGTGGTCCTCAGGCAGAATAGGCCTAAGTCAGCCTAACTAGGGGCTGGTACAAGGCAAGCCTGAGCCAGCCCTAAGTATAAGCTTTATCAAAGAGGAAAGTCTTAAGTCTAGTCTTAAATGTGGAGACGGTGTCTGCCTCCCGGACCGTAGCAGGAAGATGATTCCACAGGAGAGGAGCCTGATAGCTGAAGGCTCTGGCTCCTGATCTACTTTTGGAGACTTTAGGGACCACGAGTAACCCTGCGTTCTCAGAGCGCAGAGTTCTGGTGGGATAATATGGCACTATGAGCTCTCTAAGATATGATGGAGCTTGACCATTTAGAGCTTTATAAGTTAACAGTAGGATTTTAAATTCAATTCTGGATTTTACAGGGAGCCAGTGCAGAGAAGCTAAAACAGGAGAAATATGATCTCGTTTCTTAGTTCCTGTTAGTACACGTGCTGCTGCATTCTGAATTAGCTGAAGAGTTTTTAATGATTTACTAGAGCTACCTGATAGTAGAGAGTTACAGTAATCCAGCCTCGAGGTAACAAAAGCGTGGACCAATTTTTCTGCATCTTTTTGGGTCAAGATAGGCCTAATTTTTGCAATATTACGCAGATGAAAAAATGCAGTCCGTGAGGTTTGTTTTAAATGAGAATTAAAAGACAAATCTTGATCAAATGTTACTCCGAGGTTTCTTACGGTAGTGGTAGAGGCCAGAGCAAACTGAAACTATGTCATCAGATAAAGAGCCTCTGAGTTGTTTGGGGCCAAGAACAATAACTTCAGTTTTGTCTGAATTTAACATCAGAAAATTGGTGCTCATCCAGGTTTTTATGTCTTTAAGACAATTATGAAGTTTAGTTAATTGATCACTTTCTTCTGGCTTCATTGATAAATACAACTGTGTATCATCCGCATAACAATGGAAATTTATAGAGTGATTTCTAATGATGTTACGTTGAAGCATATATAGAATAAATAGGATTGGTCCAAACACAGAACCTTGCGGAACTCCAAAACAAACTTTAGTACGTAAGGATGATTCATTATGAACGTCAACAAACTGGAAACGATCAGATAAATCAGATTTAAACCAGCTTAGTGCAGAACCTTTTAGGCCAATTAAGTGTTCCAGTCTCTGTAGCAGAATTTCATGGTCAACAGTGTCAAACGCTGCACTAAGATCTAATAAAACAAGTACAGAGAGGAGTCCTTTGTCTGAAGCAATCAGAAGGTCATTTGTAATTTTCACTAGAGCTGTCTCAGTGCTATGATGCGCTCTAAATCCTGACTGTAATTCCTCAAATAAATTATTATCATGGAGAAAATCACACAGCTGGTCTGCGACTACTTTCTCAAGGATCTTTGACATAAAGGGAAGATTAGATATTGGTCTATAGTTGGCTAACACCTCTGGATCCAGGGTGGGCTTTTTTAGTAGAGGTTTAATTACAGCTACCTTAAAAGACTGTGGTACATAGCCTGTTAATAAGGATATATTGATCATATCTAATATATGGGTGTTAACTAAAGGTAAGATCTCCTTGAGTAGCCTAGTTGGGATGGGGTCTAGGAGACACGTTGATGATTTAGATGAAGAAATCACTGCAGTCAATTCTTGAAGAGAAATTGGGGAGAAGCAATCTAAAGCAATCTAAATAAATATTAGGTGGTACAGCTGTGTGTGTATAATATGTTGTCAAAAATGTTGAAAAATCGTCATGGTATAGCATGTTGTCATAAACGATGAAAAATCGTCATCGTATAGTATGTCGTCATAAACGATGAAAAATCGTCATAGTATAGCATGTTGTCATAAATGATGAAAAATCGTCATAGTATAGTATGTTGTCATAAATGATAAAAAATCGTATGGTACTTTTGACGACAAAAAATGTCATTAGTATGTGACAAAAAAATGTCTGAAGCCATTAAATTAGTCCTAAAATATGTTGAATTCCATTCATACTTAATTTAGTGAGATCTTACAACAGCAGTGTCACAGCTCTTATATTTCAAGAAAAAAAAACAAAAAAAACAGTCGCAACATTAAAGTACAAATACATTTATTTTCATTGAACAACGCAGGTATTCACAATGAAATGGAGTTGTAGTGCCTTTGATTCTGCACGAAACCCAACAGAAACAAAACAGCAGTGCATTCCTGAAGTGAAGTGCAGGGGTTTGTTTTACAGCAAAAAAAGACAAATAAAATGCATTATTACAGATTTTGCAATGAGGAATCTAAGAAAAGCTCAGGAAACATTTTCAGAGGAAAGACAATCATACTTGTTTGTCCTCTAGGACACACACAGCTTTGTTGACACCCAATGAAGGAAAATATGAAAGTGTCTTTATCCCCAGATGCCATGATGATAAAAATTAACTGCTGATTTGCCGACATGTAAAACATAATTTTTCAATATTCACGTATGTATGAATATCCACATTTAAAAGTCTACAATTGTTGTCATATGGCACGAATAGAAAAAAATGTTTTTTCATACTGTAACTGGCAAACTTTGACTTGGCCCCTAAAAATATTTTTAAAAATACAATCTAAAGTTCCTACAGTGATACACAAGTAATGATGAAGTTAATCTCTCATACTGTACATTATAAGTAAAAAAATAATTTAAATAAATGCTCTTAAAGACAGAATATTTAAAACAATCTTAAGATCGGTCACATCAAGCTGAGCTTTGACCTTTAAGATATAAAACTAGTGAGATGTTTTTACACACCTTCTCTTTCGAATCCAAGTGACAAGGCAGGCACATTCTTTGCTCCGTCAGTTAACAGAGGTGGGAGTAAGGCACACGTGCAAGTCACAAGCAAGTCTCAAGTCATAACCCTCTAGTCTTGTCACTGTGGTGAAAATAAAGCAAGTCACAAGTCAAGTCAAACTCACAAACTAATGAACATAATATAACTTAAACTTTGCCCAGTGGTGGATTGTGACATAACACATTTACTCAGGTACTGTCGTTACAAATCTGATTATCTATATTGATAATCATCTAATCCATGCCATGAATACCAAGTCGAGTCTTTTATCAGTGTGAGTCAAGCAAGTTTCAAGTCCTCAAATTTGCAGTTCGAGTCCCCCACCTCTGTCATTTAGTCTTTGCTACATTCATGTTCATTACAATCTCAGGTCTAAAGACACAGTTGGTCTCCATCTCTTCCTATCAGGTCTGTAACAATCCTCTACATTCAAGCCTCAGACTGAAGTCAGTCGCCTGTCAGCGCATCAACACCGCTAATGCTCAACTTTAACCATTTTAAAAGGACAATAAAAAAACATAGTACCAAACACTTATTGCTTCATTTCACAAGCTGTACATTTTTGCTGATGTTTAAAGGCAGTGCATGGTTAAGAGACGGATCTGCTGGTCTGTCACCTGATTGTTCATGTTCTATATACTTCACTGCATAAAAATTATTTGAGCTACTCAAGGAATCGTTTCAGCCCTATTAAAACAATCTGTCAGAGCGGCTGAGAGTCTTTGGCCCTTTAGGAAAATGTAGATTGTAACGCCGATCCACCTTGTAGAACACGTATTTTGCCAATACACACACACTCGCACCCCTAAAAATCTTGTGAGTTGAGTGGCTGCGCTGACGGATCTGTAGAGCATGTCTCCTGGTTGCAGGAACCATTTCCCATGAGGCACGAGCCGTTTCCCGTGTTGCAGGAACCATTTCCTGTGTTGCAGGAACCATTTCCTGTGTTGCAGGAACCACCTTCCTGCAGAGGGGAGCCTGCAGCAAAGGACATGTAATATACATTAAGTTAAGTCAAATTTTTATCACACAAACATTGATTTTGTGGCCGATCCGAAAACATGAAATGCAAGATAGAACATTTTTTATTATCCTTCAAAAAAATGTTTACAAACAGTTGATACTAGAGGTTGATTGAACAGTTTGTCTGAATGGTTGATAGACAATGGTTGATAGATTTTGAAACTAGTTATATCAGTGAACCTGCTATGTTACTACATTATGGACACTTTGATACAATACGTTTCATAAACTCACCTCTATTGTGGAGTATTTTGATGCGATTCAAAGATACAAGCAGAACTAGAGCTACAACAACAACAGCAACAGCTCCCAAAACCAAACCACCAAACAACCATCCAGCAGCCACTTTGCTGGATGAGTCCTCACACACTGTCTCTGAAACACATGACAGAGAGCAAATGTAAAACTCAAAATGTAACTGCATATCAGGTACAGCACATCGGTCTCAGACTACACACAACAACAATTAAAGGAGTCTAAAAATCTTTAAAAACTAATAATTCAAACTGAAATTATTTGAGAATTAAAACACCCAGAAAGAATACTCACCATAGAAAGGCACAAATGTCTCCTCATGAGTCTGATGACTGATTTCCTCCTGTGTCACCAAACAGCGGTAGCGGTCACTCTTGGTCACTCTGGTGTTGAGGGTGATGTAGTAGCGGCCTTCTCTCTCTGAGACCTGCGGCTCCTCAGCAGGAAGCTTGTTTCCAGCACTGTCCTGCCACTGAAGATGTGGTTTTGGAGAGGCACCTTGAACATCACACTGCAGCAGCACCCAGTCCACTGTGGCATTCAGCGTCCTGGTATATGGCTTTGGAGATGCAGCTGTGAATGCAGTACAAACAAGCTTATCAAGCACAACTTATAAATGTAATGATGGGATGTTTTTGTGTTTATCCCTGAGAAAGAGAGAGGAAAAAAGGCAAATGTGAGCTTGAACATCCCAGCATTGTTTGAAAGGACATGATTTTTTATCAGACAGTACATCAAGTGGGCCACTTCAAAAAATGACTGAACCCAACTGAAAGGAGGCTGGAGCACTCGATAAATTGCAGAGCTTTTAATAAGGTGCAAACAGACTGACGTTTCGACGCGACTGCGTCTTCTTCAGAGTCAAAAGGTTTTGACTCTGCCACTGAAGATGTGGTTCTGCGTCTTCTTCAGAGTCAAAAGGTTTTGACTCTGAAGAAGACGCAGTCGCGTCGAAACGTCAGTCTGTTTGCACCTTATTAAAAGCTCTGCAATTTATCGAGTGCTCCAGCCTCCTTTCAGTTGGGTTCAGTCATTTTTTGAAGTGGCCCACTTGATTTACTGTCTACTATTTTGTCCTGTGCTGTGAGCACCGATTCAGTTTTACTTTTGGCTGAAGCGCAAGAGTGCCTTGCTATGATTTTTTATCAGTTTTACCTCTTTAGCACCATTTCTCTCAAGTCTGAAGCCCACGTTCACCGCCTTCATGTGTGTTCACGTGCTTTCACTGGTGTCATGCGCAAGCGTGCACATGTAAGCGCGGTGCACAGAAAGGCAGTCAGAGCTACAGGTTACAATGAGGCTAAAAACAGAGTTCAAATGACATTTTTCCCAACAAGTTTTTATGTCGGGGCTTCAGGACACTTGGATCACTACAGACGAGCAGTATGGAGATATTTTGTGGTTTCAATTATGTGTTTTTGGATGTTTGAATCTGGGGCGCCGTCAGCCTCCATTAGGTGGAGTTGTGTTGCTACCTCCTCCCCCCTTGGATCTCTGCAAGGGATGTGAGGACTCTAAAACTTCACCTGAGCCTCCCTCGGCATATGGGTGAGTAGAAAATGGCTGAATTTTCATTTTTTGATGCACTATCTCTTTAAACCAGCTGCTGGCAACTTGACTTGCTGAGTTGCAGGTGACACCATTGGCTGGCTGAAGTCAAGCAGAGATTAGCCACTTCACACTGCTGCAACTTTTCTCTGCAACGTTCTAAAAAGGTTTCCTCTCACCACAAATCTTTAGTCTGAACTGGGTGTTACACATTTCCTTCTATCGAACTAAATTAAAATGGGAATCAAAGCTTAATTTTGTTGCTTACAATTATTGTGTTACTGATCATAATCTTACTATATAATGACGAAAACTGTCTGTGGGTGTATCCGCCTGTGTGTCTGTTCCGCGTTTTTCTCCTCACTGACTTGGTCAATCCATGTGAAATGTGGCACAGTGGTAGAGGGTCATGGGAGGATGCCAATAAAGCAATATTACATCAATTGGCCAAAGGGGGGCGCTATAGCAACCCACTGAAATGTCAAACTTTGAATGGGCATATCTCATGCCCCGTATGTCGTAGAGACATGAAACTTTGCACAGAGATGCCTCTCCTCATGAGGAACACATTTGCCTCAAGAACCCATAACTTCCGCTTATATAGATTTTCCACCATTTTGAATTTTTTGAAAAACACTTCAAATGGATCTCTTCCTAGGAAGTTTGAGCGATCTGCATGAAACTGGGTGAACATAATCTAGGGACCAATATCTAAAGTTCCCTCTTGGCAAAAGTTGGAAAACTTACTAAAACTGAGCTTCTATAATTCAATGAATATTGCGGAGGGCGTGGCTCATCACATAAAGGTGTATAACATCTCAAGGGTTTCACCCATCACCACGCAACTTTGTAGGCATATGACCACACATAATCTGAGGGGACCCCTCCATTATTGACCCCATCAAACAAAATGGGGGCGCTAGAGAGCTCATTTCTTATATAGGCCTAACCGCCATATGGATTTTTTCTAAACTTGGTAGATATGTAGAACAGGACGCCTCAAGGTGACTGGAGAAATTTAACTCTAATTGGCAACTGGGTGGCGCTATAACAACAGAAAAATGCTTCAAAATGGCTAAAATGCGACCGATGGCTGTGGCTCCCCCTGTGGACCAATGTCTAATGTTTGCTATGACTAAGTCATGGTATGGTGTGCTGTACATAATCACAGAAACTGTCAGTGTGTCATTCTGTCAGTCAGTCATTCTGTCTGTCCCACGTTTTTCTACTCACTGACGTGGTCAATCTATGTGAAACTGCACATAGGCATTGAGGACTGGCATAGGTAGAAGGTGACAAAGCTACCAATGGCTATGGACTAGTCTAATATAAATATAGAAACATTTCTTGTAATCACAACAAAAACATCTTTGAGCTGAAGGTGATTTTAGTCGTTTAGATCAGCACCCTCAGACCTTAAAGACAGATCAGGAGAACCCAGTTGCCAGTTTTGTTGGATGATGTCACTTATGTCTACACTTACAATTTGTGTGTGCTACAACTGTCACCCAGAGGCTGTGTATTATTTTTATTATTCAAAGATTTAGATACAATACCCTCACTTAAATACGTTGTCCTTTTAACAGTGTAGAGATCAGTAACATCATCAAATTCAAAACAATTTCTCCTCATCTGTTTTTAAAAAATAGTAAATCTTTCTAAATCTGATCAACAGAAATATTTTGTCTTAAAATCAAATCTTATAAACTCATGATTACAATATTATGAAATATATCAATTTCTACTTTCCAGGAACTTCTAGTTAGGCCCTGCTGCACACGTGTGTTTCTGTAGTAATGATACGTAAATAGTGTTTACAGTGGTGATTAATTACCTTGGTTTTTGGAAGGAGGTGAAACAAATGCTTTGAGGGTATCAGATAAAACAATACTAGGGACCTTGAGACTGAAGAGAACCAAATCTGATCAACTGAAGGTAAAGGTACTGTATTAGAAGATTTGAATAATAATCAGGTCGACAGTCATAGCACTTGTTAGAGATGTAGATTGTGGACATCATCACCTGGGTTTTCTCCTGATCGGTCTTTCAAGATGGTTTCTGAAAGACAAATGTAACATTGATTTGTGAGTGATATCGTGAACTTGTCAAATACTTTTTGTTTTTTTTATCTAAACAAAACCAATTTAGATTACACGACAACACTATAACACATCATAGACCACTGACATAGACATACAGTAATAAAACATAAAAGAAAGAAAATAAAAAAAATTTAAAAAATTCAGACATAAAAACCAACTACTAAAAAAAAAGAAACGACTTAATACTGATATCATTATCATCCTTCTTCTAAACTTGGCCTTAATCTATAAGACCTTTTTTCAGTCATTCAGTTTCCCCTGCCTTGTGGCAGTAATGCCTTCTAACAAAAAAAGTTTTATAAAGTAAAGAAAAAAGGAGAATGTCAATCACTCCTTTCCTTTTGATTCATAAATAAATAAATTTCCTAGTTATATAATAGTATTTAAAATGCTAGGACAACGTTTCTTAATTCACTAAGCATTATTGTTAGAGGGCACATATTTAAAAATATCGAACTTGCTGCAAGTCATCTTTTGATAGTCTTCCATAAAGTTGCCACGAGGAAAAAATAAAATAAATGTAACATTTCTTCAATTTCAGATTTACAGAAACCATACCCCAACCAAAGAGCATTTTTCTTGTAGGCAGAATTTTGTATAGTATTTTCAATTGAAAATATTGTACTTGGAATCTTTAACAGCTTTACTGTGCGTTCACACCAAACGTGATGGACGCGATGTCATCGCCCGTAATGCGAGCTTGATCACAGATGTCACCTTTTTGATCATCGCTTCAATTGCGATGAAGCAACCCTCCTCCCACTATTTTCTTCACCTCCCGCTATTTTCTCGTCAACCATGGCTGAGTTAACTACCATAGCTGCTCTTAATCTGTTGTGGACATCTCATTTGGATCGGAGACCCAAACGCCGCCGTGTCTGGGTTCACAATACCACTATATGACACAACGTCACCTTTTTAGCGGGACCATTTGGATCGGAGACCCAAACGCCGCTGTGCCTTTTCACTGGTCCCGGTAAAAGCTCGGTGTACCTACACACAGCCACAATGATTATTTCCTCCATCTTTTGAAATGTGCGTCTGACGTAACTACGTTGGTGACGTGGTTGGATATCAACGCTGATTGGATGTCGCGGCACAGCGTCACGCGATGTCGCTTGAAAAATTCACATTTTTCAACTTCAAGCGACACATGCGATGAGGCGATGGATGCATCATCGCTCTTGTCACCCGAAACGCATCGCCCAAAGCAACATCGCATGTCATCGCATCATTTACATTGATTTTGAATGGAAACTTGTGGCGTTCATGGCGTCCATCGCGTTTGGTGTGAACGCACAGTTATAAATCAAGTCATACACCTGTCTCCATGGCAATGGGATATCAAATATCTCCTCCCAGTACAACTGGAACTTTCCTGGCATGTCGTTTAAATTATATGCCCTCAAAAAAACAAAAAAAAAAACAACAACTATACATTAAAGTATAGATCTTTTTTTCTTTTAAGCAAAAGAGTTTTTCATGGCAGGTTTACACACCAACATTTCCTTCCAGCATTTCTCACTTTCTTCCTCCAAGCCAAAGGCACTGCAGCTGCTGATTGATAATATTCAAATTCTGAACAGAATGCTCCAGATATTTCACAAAATAATTCATATGAATATATATTACCATTCACATCTGTTATATCATTAATAAAAATAATACCCTTTTAAACAAATTGTTCACAAAAAATAGGTAAGCCATTGATTAATATTCTGGAATTAAACCATAACATTTGCTGCAAAACGGAATCAACATAGTCTGGTGGAAAATATTGGAAGTGTAACCAAGCTTGAACCATGTCTTCTTCTTGTCAAATATTCTTAGCAAGGTTGAAGTTTCAAAATCTAAAATGGAGCGGATGTAACGAGGTAGCTGCATGTTTAGACAATCATCCTATACCTAAACAGATGTTAACTAATAAAGACGAAAAGCTTTCGTTTTATAGTTATAGTTGATTATTGCAGTGGTTTCCAACTGGTTAAGCCACAAGGTCCAGTTTTCTCTTTAGTCTTAAGTCCCACAGTTCATTACATTTAGCGTCACACTTGCGTTTGGCCGTCATTGGTAGTTTGCTGTTTCTGCCAAGTAGCTGTCCATTAATCACTCACTCTATGGCAGAAAACGGCACTTCAAAATAAAAGCCCTGTGCTGGAAATTCACTGTACTTAAAAATAAGGTGTGGTTTGTCATAAACTTGACATGTTTGTGAGTCACTTGAGGTCCATTCAGCAGGACCAACGACCCACTTTTGGACCACAACCCACCACTTGGGAACCACTGGATTAATATATGTAAACTTGCCACCACAGGAGCAGTGCTTACACTGCCTTCAAAACAAGCCACAACTTAACCAAGCACTCCACACATGCAAGCTTTTTATAGGTGTGCGTGGTACTTGAACAAAATGCACTACACCCACTAAAAGATACATACTCTATTTCAATAGCCCCTTTTACACTGCCACATTTTCGGCAAATGTTGGGCCGTTTTGCCGGCAAGCTGCGAGCGTTTAGACACAAAGAGCTGGATTGGCGAGTTTTTTTTATTTTTATTTAACCTTTATTTAACTAGGAGGTCCCATTGAGATTAAAAACCTCTTTTTCAATGGAGACCTGGCCAAGACAGGCAGCAGCATAAAATAAAACACAGTTACAGACATAACATAACAAGGACAACATCATTATTACATAGAGTAATAAGGGTAAATCAGTAACCATTTTAAAGATTAGTTCATTGCACAGAATTACGAGCACTGACAGCTTAAAGAAGCTGCCTCTAAGTCCTTAAGTTTAGATTTAAACTCATTTAGAGAAACTAGGCAGTCCAACTGTAAGACATTTTGAAGATTGATCCATGCAGTGGGGGCAGAATAAGCAAATGCCTTTTTCCCAAGCTCAGTACAGACGTTTGGGACTGAAAGTAGGTAAAGGTCATGGGAGTGCAAGGAGCATTGTCTGGTACGCCTTGGCATAGTAAGGACACATAGGTAAGACGGAAGCAAACCTAAAATTGCCTTGTATGTGACAATACACCAATGATGAAGCCTGCGGGTGGCCAGAGTGAGCCATCCCACCCAAGAATATAACTCAAAATGATGAGTCAGGACTTTGCAATTAGTTATAAATCTCAAGGCAGCATGATAAACTGTATCAATTTTATGAAGATACTGAGCAGAAGCATGCATGTACAAAACATCACCGTAGTCGAGCACAGATAAAAAAGTGCAACAAGTCATTTTTTTTACATTAAAAGAAAAACACAACTTATTGCAAAAAAAAGAAACCCGATTTTAGTCTCAGTTTTTTCACTAGTTGAAGCACATGCTTTAAAAGTGAGGGGGTCATCAATTAAAATACCCAAATATTTATGAGAACTAACAGTCTCTGTTAGTCTATCTCTCCATCCAGAGTGACCACAGCAGGGATGTGTGCTCTAGACTTTGAGTTACTGAAGATCATAAGTTTTGTCTTTTCAGCATTAAGAACAAGCTTTAGCTTACATAGGATATCCTGAATAACATTAAAAGCATCTTTGGGAATCAGTTTCCCTATTTGTCACGTGATTGAGACGGGATGGGGGAAAAAAGTCAACGGGAGTAGGCAGGACTGGGAATCATTTAGGCCTGTTGTGATATGCAATAAGTCGGTGAACTGCACGGTAAATTAAAAGGCATTAATTGCCATATTCATACATGTTTGTTTTCCTCGTCTCTCTCCACCAAAGAGACTGGACGACAAGAGCGTTCACTGCCGTGCATCGTGTGGCAGCCAGGTGAGTTGGTTCATTAGCGTAATGAACGGAGGGAAAGCTCTTGTCATCGAGTGTCTTTCTCTCTGTGGGGGAGACGGGGCTATGGGCCACACACACACACACACACACACACAGTGCAATCTTTGTGAGGGGGAGACGAGACGGAGGAAAAAAAAACCAGCTGAGCGTAAGAGAGACAGGAAACTTGTTCCTAAACCAAATGCCACGACCCCTGTGTGGGAGTGTTTTGGATTTAAACCAAATGACAGAGGGGAGCCCAGTAATTTGGACGAACCGGTGTGCTAGGTTTGTTCTAAAACCACCTCAACTAAAAGAGCAAATACGACCAAAATAACTGCACACCTGAGAGTGAAACAATTCAAGATCTCCATTCTGTCATGAACAACAATATAGTCCTTCATAACATAGGTAGGTAGAACATGAGAATTTTTACTCACAGAAAGTGACCCTCCTCGGGTTGTTTACATTTTCAGTGGTGACAGACAAGTAATACTCTAATACTCATGAGCAGTGCTAGTTCAGAGGAGAACCAGGGGTTATCAGGACCCTTTCCTCTGTACCTGCTATAGGAAGCATGAGTGTCTATGATTTTAGTAAACACATCTTTAAAAAAGGCCCATGCTGTCTCCACATCAGGGATCAGCTCAATTCTACTCCAATTGAAATGGTATAAATCATAATAAAGTCCTTGCTCAATAAAAATAGAGCTGGGTTGAAAAAAATCGATTTAATCGATTCAAAACGATTTTCCTTTAAATGGCACAATATCGATTCATTAATTAAAAAATCAATCTTTTACTTTAATCATTTAATTTCCTCCGTGGACGTGTTGCACAGCCGGTAGCAGACTGCAGCAGCAGTACTATCAACCCAGATAATATTGCGAGATCAGCATTTAGCACCTGTGGTCATGGCGAGAGATCTCGCGAGACAGCCGGACACTGAATGAAGACAGAGCAGCAAACAATGGTGGGAGTGCGTCCACTGAAGGCATGGGTCTACAGTGCATTTTTCTCACTCGCATTTTCTCCTAAAAATATAATGCTAATAATGTAGGCATGTTTATTAAATGCACATCAGTTTCACAGAAAAGGTTAAGAAATACCACTAAGCATCAGCACACTGCTAACTGTCGCCTCAGTTTGTGCCTCATACAGATCTGCTGGTGAAGTTAACTTAGCGTGAGCAAGCGTGATAAAAGACGGCAGAGAGGTGACGTTGTGCAAATAAACCAAAGATTTATTAATTTTCTGTAGCAGTAAACACATGGGCCGATAACAAATGTGTTAAATAACTATGCTGAAGCTTTACAAGCTATTCAGGGCTGCTGACGATAACATTAACATGACGAACAGCAAGGCTAACGTACCGACGCTCCTCAGACACTCAGACACTCAGACACACACACACACACACACACACACACACATACCGGACAGCCTCTTAGCCTTAGCCGTTAACGTTAGCTCATGTACAACACAGGTACCACACAGAAACTTTTACAAAAGGGTCATAATGTATTTCTAGTGACTGTCAAATCGCCGGCGAAGTTGTTTACACTGCGGACACGGAGATGGGACAAAGATCCTCTGTGAAGAAAGACGCCTCACTCTGCTCTGCCGCCTGGAACAAACTGGGCAAACTGGGAGGCAAAGATCCTCTCTGAGGAAGAGGGTTCACTTTGCTGCAGGGTTCACCTACATTGTTTCTCTTCTGATACAGTCAATGTGTGCATCACACCCACTGTAGTGTATTGCGGAAAAAGCTTTATAAGACGGTTACAGTCAGCAAACTTGTAGATGTCGTTTGTTTACATTTTTTGTAGCCGCTTTAAAGATGCAGAAAAATTGGTCCACGCTTTTGTTACCTCGAGGCTGGATTACTGTAACTCTCTACTATCAGGTAGCTCTAGTAAATCATTAAAAACTCTTCAGCTAATTCAGAATGCAGCAGCACGTGTACTAACAGGAACTAAGAAACGAGATCATATTTCTCCTGTTTTAGCTTCTCTGCACTGGCTCCCTGTAAAATCCAGAATTGAATTTAAAATCCTACTGTTAACTTATAAAGCTCTAAATGGTCAAGCTCCATCATATCTTAGAGAGCTCATAGTGCCATATTATCCCACCAGAACTCTGCGCTCTGAGAACGCAGGGTTACTCGTGGTCCCTAAAGTCTCCAAAAGTAGATCAGGAGCCAGAGCCTTCAGCTATCAGGCTCCTCTCCTGTGGAATCATCTTCCTGTTACGGTCCGGGAGGCAGACACCGTCTCCACATTTAAGACTAGACTTAAGACCTTCCTCTTTGATAAAGCTTATAGTTAGGGCTGGCTCAGGCTTGCCTTGTACCAGCCCCTAGTTAGGCTGACTTAGGCCTAGTCAACCGGAGGACCACCTTTAATGCACCGGGCACCTTCTCTCTCTCTCTCTCTCTCTCGCTCTCGCTCTCTCTCTCTCCCTCTCTCTCTCGTATCCTATTACTGTATCTATTTTACTCGGCCATTCTGGATGTCACTAACTCAGTTTCTTCTCCGGAGCCTTTGTGCTCCACTGTCTCTCAGGTTAACTCGTATTGCAGCGGTGCCTGGATAGTGTGACGTGTGTGGTTGTGCTGCTGCCGTGGTCCTGCCAGATGCCTCCTGCTGCTGCTGCTGCTGTCATCATTAATCATTAGTCATACTTCTACTGCTATTATAGACATATGATATTATCATACATGTAGACTGCCTGATACTAATATATACTTTCAACATATTGTACCACAGTAGCCAGAACTATAACGACAGTATTATTACTTTCATGAATGTTGTTGTAAGCTACTGTCATTACCGAGGATGTCATACCGATTACTGTATTGTGTCATACAGATTACTGTTAATTTGTTATGCTGATCTGTTCTGTACGACATCTACTGCACGTCTGTCTGTCCTGGAAGAGGGATCCCTCCTCAGTTGCTCTTCCTGAGCTTTCTACCATTTTTTTCCCCCGGTAAAGGGGTTTTTTTGGGGAGTTTTTCCTTATCCGCTGTGAGGGTCTAAAGGACAGAGGGATGTCGTATGCTGTAAAGCCCTGTGAGGCAAATTGTATTTGTGATATTGGGCTTTATAAATAAAATTGATTGAATTGATTGATTGATTGATTTATTTGAATTGTCTGCCGTGTGATTAGATTTAATTTAAAATATTTATTTTGTATGTGTCAGGTAATGTTAAATAAAGGTACATGATGACTAATGTACTGCTTTGGGGTCAACTCTTAATGTAAACAGTATTTTTAATAGTAATGCAACAGGTCAGAGGGTTCCTTGTTAAATATATTTCGTTAGTTATCAGAAAATATCTTAATATCCAAACAAATTTTGTATCATAATTGAAATATACTTGACTGAATCGATATTAAACTGAATAAAATCGTATCCAATCCAATCGAATTGTGAATCAAATCGAAGTCCTTGAAAATCAAATCGAATCGATCTGGAAAATCTGAATCGATATCCAGCCCTAACTAAAAAGATTCCTCTTAGAAATGATACGTGGCTTTAATTTGGGGACCTTAGTGTTCCTTAGAGCAGCAACAACATAGTGGTCGCTTAAGTCATTGCAAAATACACCAATAGCTGAAAATTTATGAGGAATATTTGTGAGAATCAAGTCGATTAAGGTGGACTTCTCAATACATTTGAGATTTGGACGAGTGGGTGAGTTAATCCGCTGGGTAAGATTGACAGAATCACAAAAGGATTTGAACTCATCAGATACTGGCTTAAGCCAATCCCAATTTAGATCACCAGCTAAAATAAGTTTATTGTACTTTAGTCTGGATAAACGGCGTGACAAGGAGTTGATCTGAGGTGCCAAATTTTCTGCCTCGTGGGGTAGTCATATTGGAACCTTTTTGGTTTAAGATGAGGAGCTGTTGATGACTTGTGGGAGGAGCTGTTGATGACTTGTGGGAGGAGCTGTTGATGACTTGTGGGAGGAGCTGTTGAAGACTTGTGGGAGGGGCTGTTGATGACGCCACACGTGCGAGCCACTGGCGGTGGATAAACAGGAAACAGCTGATAGCAGGAATTAGCGAGCAGCTAGTAGCAAGAGGGAAACACAAACCTGACAGACACTGTAAAGATGAGCAACTGGGGAGACAAGGAATTGCGCGCCCTCCTTGTCCTCGCAAACAAAGAGGCCATTAACCGTCAGATGACGGGGACGGTGAAGGACGGGCCGACTTACGAGAGAATCGCCGAAGGACTGACCAGCCGCAGCTTCCCTCCCACGTCACTGTTTACGTCACACGCTGAGCTACACGTTTTGTTACTTGCTCACGCCCCCCATTGCCCCGAAAAAGGCACATTCTGTATAAACAAAAGTAGGTAGGCGGCATTTTGCTGCACTCCCCGATTTTGTTTTTATACTGCCAATGCTGAAAAAAGACTGATTGGACTTTCCTGCAAATCTGCAAAATCCCTATCTAAAAAGGGCTTATGACTACATCTCTGCTTATACATGCATAATCTATAAGCTTGCTCTGTAAAGTTATTCATTAAAAAATGAAAATTAATGAATGACAATTAAAGGTCTAGAATATTTTTTTAAATCATAAAAAAAAAGAAAATTAAAATAAAAAACAAAAACCTAAAATGACAACTTGTGATTTACAAACAATAAATCAAGAATCAATTGTTTAACTCACCAACAACAAGCTCAATGTGGAATGTTTGACGTGGCTGAAGACGTGGAAAATCACAGGTGTAGTTTCCACTGTAAGTCACCTTCGTATTTCTGATGGTGATGGAGGCGTTGCCGTACCGTAGTTGATCTTGAAAATGGAAGACTTGATCTTTGAACTCCTCACTCTGACCTGATCGCCCGTTGTTGTAAGTGACGCCTGCGTCATAAAAGAACACCTCCTTCTTTTTTCCATCTTTCTGAGCAACTTTCTTCCAGTCAAACATTTTTGACTGAAGGTTCTCCTTGGTGCTGAGGGAACAGGGTAACACAGCATCACTCCCTTCTTTGACGACCACTGTGACGTCACCTGACCCTGAAAGATGAAGCATATTTTAATCATTGTGTTTAAACAGATAAAGTCAGGTCAGGCAGAAAATCTGATAAACTCAAGTGAACACAGGGCTCAGTGTGAGTGAAGCATCAGTAGATCACACAATGTTCCCTGTTGCTTGAATTTCACTAAATATCTTTCACTTTGTAAACCCACTTTAACAGCATCCTCTCAGACAGAGACCATAAACTTGAAGTGCTTTGACATCCTCTGACTTAATTAGTGGCCGCAGCAGAGCTTTGTCCAAATAAACTGATCTTCAATATTTTGCTCATTCTCAAAAACATTCCAACAAATCCTTTGCCTTATTATATCCTCTGTCTGCAGCCATTTGTTGACCCCTCTGACACAAGCTCTTGTTATCAGGTTGGCTCAGCCTGTGATTAATGTTTTTCTTTGATTTTCAGTGTGATTTTGAATCCAGTCCTCAGTGGGCTGATGATTTTGGTTTCCACTGACCGTTGTTACGTCATTTTGTTCTCAACAAAGTATCCAGTGTTTGTCGTATTAGATTTTTAACTTGAATAATTCATTTATCAAGATCTGATGTTCCCTTATTTTTTTGAGCAGTGTAAATACGAGGTATTAATAAATACTGAGTTTCAACTCAGTTTGGAGTTGATCCAGTTGATCACAGTAGTTTACAGCTGTCAGGGAGGACTCAGCAGCAGCAGCTTGTTATAAGCAGCTGAGGCCTCTTACAGTGTCTAAACCAGTGACTATATTCTATTTATTTATTTAACCCATATTTAACCAGGTCAGTCCCTTTGAGACTAACAATCGCTTTTACAGAGGAGACCTGGCCAAGACAGTAGCACACAAAAAGTCACAGCCCATCAACCACACAATAAAAACATTTAATATACACAGTAAAGTTGAAATATTAGATCACCAATGACCAACAGACTCATTCATCCTTGTACTCATGAGAGACCAGTTCACCGAGCTTTAACTCTTGTTGAAGGTTACAGTCAGTGAGAGGAGCAGAGCACATGAAGACTTTCTTCTCCAGCTTAGCCTGAGCACCAGACTTTAAACGACCTGAAACACGCTGCCTGTTGTAAATATGATGCTCCCCCACAGCATGAACACACAGATACACTGAAACACCGTCTGAATATATATTTAACCTCTTCAACAGTAATAAAACAAAGTTCTTGGACTGAGCTGACAAAATGATGGTGAACCTCTAAATGACCCAGGAGGACTCAGTGTGTCCTGTAACGTTACAGAGATGAAGCTAGTTAGCTAACAGTAACAGTAACAGTAACGTTCCTCTGGTTAGAACAGGTGAAACGGTGTCTTCATGCTAACTACCACTGATAAACTGTCGTTACATATAAAGCTTCAGCTTTCTTACCGTGTGCAGGTATTATTCCAGCCACAGCCAGCAGACACAGACTCAAGAATGGGAGCTTCAGAGCGTCAACACGAAGACCTGACATGTTTCCAAACACACACTGAGACACGAAGCTGCGCTGCTGAAGATGAGCTAACTGAGCTAACGTTAACTGACGGTGTTTAAAGTTAAAGAAACCGACGCTAGATATCTCTTGAACACTTTTACAACGCAACACAAAACCATGAGAAGTTAGAGTTTAGCATTAATAAATATCCGTTTTCCTTTTGTGTTGAGAAGAGCAGAGTCGAGCTGCAGCCGGTGCGAGGAGCGCGGTGACTGCACAGCAGAAACTGAGAACTCGTCCTCAGACACAGTGACGTGCGAGTTTGACTGACAGGCTGCTTGTCTAATCCCGCACTCTAGGCTAGGGCTCGAGGGCGGGATTATGCAATTTTTGCCTCAGGGATCGGATTGTAAATGAGCAAACCTCCGTCACTTCAGGGACTTGTGTCCATACAGTCTACGCTTGTGTCACTTCAGGGACTTGTGTCCATACAGTCTACGCTTGTGTCACTTCAGGGACTTGTGTCCATACAGTCTACGCTTGTGTCACTTCAGGGACTTGTGTCCATACAGTCTATGCTTGTGTCACTTCAGGGACTTGTGTCCATACAGTCTACGCTTGTGTCACTTCAGGGGCTTGTGTCCATACAGTCTATGCTTGTGTCACTTCAGGGGCTTGTGTCCATACAGTCTATGCTTGTGTCACTTCAGGGACTTGTGTCCATACAGTCTACGCTTGTGTCACTTCAGGGGCTTGTGTCCATACAGTCTATGCTTGTGTCACTTCAGGGACTTGTGTCCATACAGTCTACGCTTGTGTCACTTCAGGGGCTTGTGTCCATACAGTCTATGCTTGTGTCACTTCAGGGACTTGTGTCCATACAGTCTACGCTTGTGTCACTTCAGGGGCTTGTGTCCATACAGTCTATGCTTGTGTCACTTCAGGGACTTGTGTCCATACAGTCTATGCTTGTGTCACTTCAGGGACTTGTGTCCATACAGTCTACGCTTGTGTCACTTCAGGGGCTTGTGTCCATACAGTCTACGCTTGTGTCACTTCAGGGACTTGTGTCCATACAGTCTACGCTTGTGTCACTTCAGGGGCTTGTGTCCATACAGTCTACGCTTGTGTCACTTCAGGGACTTGTGTCCATACAGTCTATGCTTGTGTCACTTCAGGGACTTGTGTCCATACAGTCTACGCTTGTGTCACTTCAGGGGCTTGTGTCCATACAGTCTATGCTTGTGTCACTTCAGGGACTTGTGTCCATACAGTCTATGCTTGTGTCACTTCAGGGGCTTCAGCTACCTCGCAGATTCAGACCTGCAGATCTGGACTTGCAGTTTTAGACCCCTTGTATTTCGGGACAGCGCCCTCCATTTCACTGGAAGCCAACATACTATTACAACTATTGAATATGGACCACGACGATCCGAGTGTGAGTATTTAATGTGAATCACATTATATTCATCAAACTATTTTTGCTGACTTGAATTAGACATTGAAATTGATGTTTTATTGTAATACGCTTAAAATGACATGACCGTCTTTACCACGATAGTCTGAAAGGCACGTCACATATGGGTTAAAGTAGCAGGTAATAGTTTAGCTTGTTAGCAATGGACTGTTTGACCTGCACATTTTGTTTCATGAAACCGAAGCGCGATGACGAATAATTTTAGCATATGCTTTAAATTAAACATGAATAAATGATTAAAGCAATGAAGTGGATGATATGAGAAAAACATGTATAGAGTTACGTTTTCATACAAGCATGAAACTGTTTACATATTGGCAATTAGTGTACTTTATGCTAAAAGTTAATTTTGTATTCATGTTTATCATGTAATACACCTACACACGTCTTTCCTTTATTATTCATAATATTATATATCACGTGTGTTTATATCACTACATTGACATTACTCTATAGCATATAGTTAGAGATTTTTCAGGACAGAAATTAAGCTCATCCAGCGCAGAAGATCAGAATTGTATTTTTGTCTATTATTAGGTTTTGGCCTTGTTTATGTGTGTAAAACGTTTGAAAAATATTAACTTTGATTAATTAGGCACTATCTTTTTAAGGTGCACATAACAATCCAGAAAGGGGAAACCTTGCCCCAACTGGAGAAATGCACAACACGGAAGGAAGGGGCACTATTCAAATGGTAGGTAATGTTGTTAATATGTCGATATAATAATGTATTTGCTATGCTCCAGAATCTTACGTATTTCAGTGTAGACTATAATAGGTTTTTTTTAAGTGTTTCTGTTTTCAATTTTGTGATATGTTTGATTTCTTTTTTTTCTCTGCAGATTTCCCTGATGTGTGATGTAACCGCTGCACACAATAAAACATTTGAAACCATTTCAGTATTTCACAGCCTTTGTTTCAAATTCCTACAACAAAAGTGAGGACTGGACACCCAAGACCAGACATTTCCTATTATGTTGTAGCGGGTTTGATCGATGCAGTGCCAGTTTTTGGTGTGCCAGTCAGAGCAGTCTGATGAATATTAAGAAATAAAGAACTAAATTAGTTGGGTCAAACAAAACAACCAGCAAACAATAATAATGCAGAACAGCACCCAGGCATAAATCAACAATTAAATCTTGGTATTTTTATTTGGGTGTAATGAAATTTTAAAATTGTAAATTGTAATAAAGCATTAAAAGTGTAACTTGTTTCAAACAGTGGTGTTTGGGTGAAACGCTGATTTAGTTGCAGTTATACAGCCGTCCAGTAGGGGACACTGTCGCGAAAAACAAGGGGTCTAGAACTGCGGGTCCAGAACTGCGGGTCTGAATCTGCAGTCTCCAGGTCTGCAGAGACATGCTATTGGAAGAATCACCCATATTGTAATGTATATTTATTATTAAACTAACGTTAGTCAAACGAATCTCTCTGATTCGCGTGTGTGTTATTCATTAGATTGACAAATGTATGATGTTTGGTCTTGGAGCTGCTAAAGGCCTGTTCAGCTCATGTATTTACGAAGTATTATTGACAGCCCCTCTCCTGACAACCGTGGCACTAGCTGCTAGCCTACTGACACAAAAAAATCTCTGAAATGTGTAGTCGAGGAATATGTAGCTATTTCTGTCTTCAAAGTCGAATAAGCGCCTCACATCTGAAAACCAGGCTCGTAGCTCATCCTGTCATGTCTAACATTTGCCGTTTTGTATCAAGATAGGCACACACACACGTTAAAAGGCTAAGTGTGTGAGATGTGAAACTTATTGTCTAAAGCTAACATCTAGCCTAACTACCAGTTTGACTATCAACAACATCTATTTCCAATTTGACTATCAATTGTAAATCACACATTTGGGACAAACAATTGAAAGGGTTCCTTTCCATATTGGTTCATCATAATAACAAATAGCTTAGTCAGCTTACACAGAATGAATGAATGAATGAATGAATGAACTGAGAAGTCAATGACAGTGTATTTTTCCCCCACACCACAGTAGATTCGGACAGCAAGGTGCGTCAGACAGACCCCTAGCTGCGGTGATCTGCACAACACCAGAAACACTTAGTAATTATAGAAACAGGAGCAACCCCTTACCCTCAAAGAATAAACCTATATTAGAATAAAGTGAGAGTATGTTTTAAACCTTTTGAATAGAATAAGCCTTTACCCTGTAAAGGTAGATGTGATAAAGGTAAAGGAAGACTGGTAAATGCAAGACTTTATTGAAGATCATAGAAACAAGGAACAATGTTCCTTCGTCAGGTCGACAAACCCTTGTTTCTTTGATATTCAGTAAATTATTGTGTTTACCTGTGTGGACAGTGTGTGGGACCTCACTTTCCTTTACCTGCAACCTTGTACATTAATTATTATTGTAATGCATTTTCTTTTCACAGAGGACAGCTGTGACAGAGGGGACACAGAGGAGATGCGTGATCACGCAATTGCCCAGGACAACCTGTCCAATTATCCAGTGCTGAAGGTCTGATATTTCAGAATATACAGACATTACCCATTTAGAACAGATGCAGCAAGTATAACTAATATGTCTTTATGCATGTAACACTGAAACCTAGAATTGTCTCCGAGACGCACATTTACTGTTGCCTGCTTTGCCCTCGTATATATCGTACCCTGTTTTCTTCTGGCAACGAGCAAAGCTCTCGTGAGATGACGTCACAGCCGGGAGGAGGTGAAGGGTCAGGGAAACACTTAGTATGCTATTTACAGAGACAGCACTGGTGATCTGAACCGGTCAGTGGCGGAAAAAAAGCACTTTTAATGCACAAACTTATACGGGACGCATTTGCCCCCATATCTGCCTCACAGCTGCCGCCTCCCTCAATACTGAACCAATTTTAGAACGAGTCGTACCTATGAATGATACGCACACATACACATGGGGAAACAGAGCCCAGGTTGAAAAATACTGAAGTTGTCCTTTAAGCATAAAACAAACAAACAGAGATGAGGTCAGGGATGATCAGTGGGCCTGCATTAAAGCAAATGTGCTTATTTAAAGGTCTCATATTGTGAGAGGTCAGTTTTCCATGTGTTAGGAAAACTGGTGTGAGAAGATTAGCAGGTTTAGGCTCAGTTTGATAAAACTGCTCAAAGTCCCACTTTGGTACAAATGAAATATAATTCATGTTACCTGACATCTCTGAGCATGTTTTCACCACTGCCCCTGTCACCACAAGAAAAACCCCACTGTAACTGTCACAGCGTCTCTGTAAATATGGTCTGGTGTTAGGAAAAGTATGGAAGGCAGATTGGCTCTCTCCTTGCCCCGGTGTCTCCAGCCACCTCTTCTCCCCATCCAGCATGCACGATTCTTTTGATATTTGGAGAAGGAATGGCAGAGGAAGTACATTTAAGTTCCCACATTCTTATTTCTTCAGATTCCTCCAAGTTAATAGTTACATTAAAATTAATATACCTTCTTTTCACAACTTGCCTCTAGAAACACCCATGGAAACTGTTTTCTTTGAGGCCTCAACAGGGAGCATTATCTTTTATTTAGAGGTTTTTTTTTTCACATTTACAAGACCCATCACTCAAATATCTGAGGTCTACGTGGGAGATGGAGTTAGGGGAGGCTGTGACGGTGGAGCACTGGGGAAGAGCCATCGACAGGGTCCACACAGCCTCTATCTGTGCCTGGCATGGCCCCTATCTAAATCTAGTCCATACCCACTGAGTGCACAGTTGCTCGTGTACAGTTTCACATGGTGTGTGTTTGGGATACAGGTCATATCAGATTAAATAGTCAACTGAACCCATTAAGAAGAGCAATGTTTTCAGTCAGAGTTTTTGAAAAACGTAGGACAGACAGAATGACACACCGGTGATGGGTGAAACCCTTGAGATGTTATACACCTTTATGTGATGAGCCACGCCCTCCACAATATTCATTGCCTTATAGAAGCTCAGTTTTAGTAAGTTTTCCAACTTTTGCCAAGAGGGAACTTTAGATATTGGTCCCTAGATTATGTTCACCCAGTTTCATGCAGATCGCTCAAACTTCCTAGGAAGAGATCCATTTGAAGTGTTTTTCAAAAAATTCAAAATGGCGTAAAATCTATATAAGCGGAAGTTATGGGTTCTTGGGGCAAATGTGTTCCTCATGAGGAGAGGCATCTCTGTGCAAAGTTTCATGTCTCTACCACATACAGGGCATGAGATATGCCCATTCAAAGTTTGGCATTTCAATGGGTTGCTATAGCGCCCCCCTTTGGCCAATTGATGTAATATTGCTTCATTGGCATCCTCCCATGACCCTCTACCACTGTGCCACATTTCACATGGATTGACCAAGTCAGTGAGGAGAAAAACGCGGAACAGACACACACACAGAGTTTTCGTTATTATATAGTAAAATGTCCCCAAATGTTGATTCCACTCAGCACACTCACTCTCTCGCGTGTCCTAATTTGTCCACTTATTGGTGTTTGATCTTCAAAACACTATCAGATAATTTAAAATGAAAATTCAACCAGATCCTTTGAAGGAATTTTTAGCAGGAGAGGAAAATAAGAATCTTTCAGGATCTAATCTCAAAATAGTGAAATTTGTCACTTTATTAGCACAGAAATGAATCCTTCTCCACTGGAAGAACCCTCATCCACCCAGCTGGACTCAGTGGATGCTTGGTTAGGAACCATCTTTATAGGTTCACTATATAGAGTATAATAATTCCCACTATACATTCAGACTGCACTACAAAATTGCTCAGTCGCTATATAATGGACTATATGGTGAGTGGTAAGTGTTGTCAGACACAGCCATTGTCTACAGAGCAGCTCCAAACTTTATACAGGCTGCAGACTAACTTCTCTGGTTTCTGTCCTCAATAGAGAGCAGCTCATGTTCACAAATATGATTAAACACTTCTAGGTCATAGAAATAACATATTGGAATTAGAAATTTAGGGGGTGTTCCCCTTCAAACCTGAGAGCTGCTTTCTCTATTTTCACCAGCCATCTTCAAAGACTAATAACTGCAACGCAGAACAAACAGTTTAGATGAATGAAATTAAATGGTATCTGTTCTCAACAGCACCACTGGCTGGTGAAGCTGTAATGTTGTACAGGAGTTAATCATTTTTTTAAAGCTAAAAATGCAAACATTTACTTGTTTCGTGCTTCTTAAATATGATAATTTTTAGACATTTTTGACTAAAATATTATTGAAATGCTTTTTTATGTTTTCTGTCATCATTTCTGTCATCAGTGTTTTGAAAAGTGATTACAAATCTAAGAAACAGGAAGCTAAAAAGGCAACTTTAATTTCAAAATTATATGTTTGATCAAGAGTCATAAATCGCATGACTAGTTCAGCAGTCACACCTGTTGCATTATGGGCTGAGGCAGTGCGGCGGCAGAGAGCCAACATGGTTGCAAAGGAAGAACATACAGCCCCTAAATGTAAAATATTTGTATGGACAATTTAATATTTTGTTGCGGCACTAACTTTGCGGGACCCGTCTATTGTCCGGCACGTCTAAATGCTGGACATGTTTTTATGTTTTTTTTATTTTGTAGTTTTCATCGATTGAAGGATGGAAATAAAAACTTACAAAGACATTTGTATGATGCATGGACATTATTTCCTTGGGCCTGTGTAGCTACATGATGCATTGCTTTTTAATACATGATAAACTGAATAGCTTTGGATCTTCAGTTTGTTGGTCAGATAAAATATCTGAAGATCTCTGGCTCTGGTAAATTACACAGGCATGTTTCACTAGTTTCTGATATTTTAATGACAAAACAAATAATTGAGAAAATAATGGAAAGATGAATCATTAATGAGAGTAGTTATTATTTGCAGCCCTATCTCCTTCTTTCACCACTGACTATTTGTAATAGGACACTAACTCAGGGGGGAAAGGTGACAGGGAGGGATATTTCTATTTCTGAGGGTGTGTGTGGTTTTACGGAAACAAGACAAGAGCTAATACTGTAAACATCAGCATACTGAGTCAGAACTACAGGGATCTTATGACAAACTACATCACGCTGTACATATACATTCACACATATCTGCATAGCTACACTGCAACTGTAACTGTGACTCAAAGTAAGTCAAACTCCTGGGATATCAACCTGTCCAGTTAGGAAGCAGTGCTGATTGTGAATCAATCTCACCCGCTGTTGTGCAAATTGGACAGACAACAGGTGGAAAGGAGAGGCAATTCCCAAGACAACCCCTATTTAGGAATGGTTTTGCAGGTGGTGGCTGCAGACCATTTCCCTCTCTGCGTCCTTTCTGGTTGATTCTAGTTTTGCATTTTTCCAGTGCCCTCACCACTAGTGGTATCATGGGGCGGTATCTGCAGCCCACAGAAGTTGCTCAGGTAGAGCAGCTACTCCAGGATGCCACATCCATACGCACAGTGGCCAGAAGGTTTGCTGTGTCTCCAGCACAGTGTCAAGAGCATGGAGGAGACACCAGGAGACAGGCCAGTAAACCAGGAGAGGTGGAAGGGGCCGTAGGAGGGCAACAACCCAGCAGCAGGACCGCTATCTGCTTCTGGAGTGTGTCAGCAGTTCCTGGATGACGAAGGCATTGATGCTAATGACTGGCCCGCCTGTTCCCCAGACCTGAATCTAATCAAGCACCTTTGGAACATCATGTATGGTAGCATCCACCACCGACACATCACACCACAGACTGTCAAGGAGCTGGCTGATGCCCTGATCCAGGTCTGGGAGGAGATCCCCCAGGAGACCATCCGTCATGCTCAGATAGGGAATGTATACAGGCACGTGGAGGCCACACACACTGCTGAGCCACATGATGAGCTGTCCTGAGGAAATTCACAGTTGGATCAGCCTGTGATCTGATTTTTCCACTTTGATTTTGGGTATGATTCTGAATCCAGTCCGATTTTGGTTTCTATGGATTGTTCTTACATTATTTTGTTCTCAATTAATTACACTATAATCAATAAAGATTTTTATCTGGAATATTTCATTTATCGAGATCTGGGATGTGTGATTTAAGTGTTCCCTTCATTTTTTTGGAGCAGTGTGTATACACACAGCCAGACTACATCACCATACAATCCAATATACGTCATCTTTCAATAAAATGTACAAACAGGTTCCTACAACAATGTAGGTCTTATTAAACTAAGGAGGAAGCTGCAGATTACTGCACTAGGCGTGGCAGCTTAGAGCAAATGATGGAGCCCTTGATTAGCTACAGTTAGTTAACAGAAAATGCATGATCATGATCTGAACACAATATTTGGACACATTAGCCACTCTGAAAGGTGGACAACAGCATAACTCACGACTGACAGTGGACTATATTAAAGTCAGCATCAAACACATAAACACAGACCACTGCTGTCATCAACATGACATGATAGTCAGCGTGAAGCATAGAAACTTAGTGTGTTATTATAACCGTGTGGATTAGGAAAGAAATGTCAGATTCCACATGAACAAACAAACAGTCATTAACAGGAAGTCAGCGTCACATGGATTTACTCCACAGCTCTGTAACTCACACATGGTAACTGTGCTCCCTCTGCTCCTTTGACCCACACTAGTGGCATTAACATGGCTCACCAGCAGGTGGCGCTTATGAACTGCACCATATCTGTAGTGCTGTGACAAGCAGGTAATGCAGTCCTTCACTAATATAAAACTATTATACAGACATAGATTTGCTGCTTCTTAGTAGAGTTCAAACCTTTAAACAGTTACAGACGGGGCTCAGATATCAAATGCACAAACTAATTTTACAACCTCTACAACTAAAAGAAAAACTGTCACAAGGTCATTTTAATTCAGCTTCTGTTGTTTTCTGTAAACTAGGCATTTGCCCCTTTCTTAGGCAACACAGTTAAACCAATTTAACAAAGGTCTATTTAGCAAATTATCTACATTTTTTAAATCATATCAGGGATAGACCGACTGTGAAAATCTGGGCCGATACCAATACAGACGTTTTCTTTGTTGTTATTTATTCCCTCTTTCATTCCGAGGAAACAAAAGACTTATTGTTATATTATGTTTTAAAACATAATGTTGTTCTGAAGCCATTCATTCCTTCATCACACCACCTTTGAGTGAGCTCAAATTCAGTCATGAATTTGCCTTTATAACTTTCTTTCACGTGAAAAACATGTTTTTAATAAGTGTTTCAAAAGCCTTTTGTACTAAATATAAAATACATCAGAATTCCCTCATATTTATTATACTGTATTTATCTGTTTGTAGTCCAAAACTATATTCTACATGATTACAAGACTACATTTGAACACGTCATGAGAACGTTATAATTTATCTTCGCCTAATGTATGAGTTTTTACGTAAGTTACAGTGTCATGACTCACCTCCATACTGTCACCACCAGTTTATCCACAGACTGTAGCTCATATCTCAATCCTCAAAGTTTGCACGACTTCATGAGCCCCGCCCTTTGAATCTTCTTCTTCTTTTCTTCTTCTTCCTCTTTTTTATTGGGATTTTCCTACTTCACCATTCTCTAGATTGTTCCCAGGGTTTCTGTATATGACAGCATGAAATAAAGACATGTTCTCCTGTTTCAATGTCACCGTTTAAGAAAACATACTTGTGTTCTGAACATTAAATCCTGAAGGGTAAAAATCATTCATTCATTCACTCATTCATTCATCTCAATTTGAAAACTGTTGATTGGTCAAAGAGATTCAAAACATTATTTCTCAAAGACTGAGCAGGGTATAAACCGTTTGTTCAGATGCATCAAATGGATTTGTTTGAACATCTTCTGTCAAGAAAATTAAATCCATTCATAAAGCGTGGGTAGATGGGATGGGGACTGAGAGTGCAATGACGTGTTTGTGGCTGAGACAAGAAATGCTTTGGACATGTTCTTAGATCAATGAGGAAGAGTCATAAAACAATGTCAGTCAAATGTCTCTCCAGCCTGTGGCCCTTTGCTGCATGTCATCCCCTTTCTCTCTCTCCCTTTTACGCTTACCTGTTACCTGTCCTGTGCATTAAAGGCAAAAATGCCCAAAAAATATCTTTAAATAAAAAAATGTCTGTGTCCCAAAACTTCCAGGAGCTTCAATCTTTACACAGACTGTGAGAGAGTGTATCTGAAAGACCAAACAGACCAGGACTATTAAAGGCAAAGTTATTTTATTTCTAGAGCTCATTTCATACACCAGGACTATTGTTGGTGCTGTGGTTCATCTGGAAGCTTTAAATCAACCCAAGAATACACACAGTGGGTGTCATTCATGAAACGTGAGCAGAAGGAATTTGTGTGTAAACTGTTCGCAGACGGAAATTTACGTGCATGTCCGCATTCATCAATATTTTAGTAGCTCCGATCTTTTCGTAGCTACTAACAAAATCTACTCCTGCTCCTGACCACTCGTAGTGCTTGTGTAAATTTAGTAAAGCACATAAATATTGCTTTTCACTATTGGAAATGACAATTTTAATCCGTATTGCGCTCTGTTATGTACACAATACACAGATGCCTTTGAAACACGTAATCTAAACATGACAAAATATTGAAAATATAACACATTTAGTTAAATTAGTTGGCAATTAGCGGGTTTAAGATCCAGATTAGATTCATGATTGTGAATTATCTATGTAAATCGACTCAATAGATTACACGTTCTTTCTACACGTTGAATGATGATAATAAAAATATCCGTAAGGACAGCTGGATCACAGCCTCTTCGGCCTCGGTGCCTGGGTTCAGCAGGAGCAGCAGGTGGAAAGAGGACGATCGTTTGAATGAATAAATCTGATTTGATAATGATTAATTTACGTTGTATCAAACGGAGCTTTAGGCTATTAAGATTCAAATAATTTGAGGACGATGCATACAGACTGCTGTAGGCTATATGTTATCCGTATCATTTGTTAAAATAAAGAGTTAAAAGAGAGTTTACCTTTAATCCCCACACCACCAGATGCTCCAATGATTGAAATATGAAACACATGATGACATATAATAACATCCACACATGTATCAGCAAATACACAAAAAGTCAAAGGCCACGATTCATAAAACAAGGTGAGAATGGCACAACAACCATCTGAAACTGTAACAGTGAGACTCTCGCTTGGCTCCTTCTCAAACACACACCTCAGTCTTTACTGCACAGTGTTTCATTATCAGCATCGACAGGTTTAAAGATCCTTCAGCCCCGTACTGGGAGCATTTGACTCCTGCTCAGCAAATATAAAGAAGTGAAGCAGGGCAGCGAGTTAACAAGTTAAATCAAATACAGAAATAATATTCAATTTAAATTTTACACAACTCTGCAGTTATAAAATATTCACACTCAAGCAATAATATATTTACAATAATAATAATACATTCAGCCACATCTCATGTGGAGCTGAGGACCTTTTTAAAAGGACAAATATCAGTGCACTCATCCAAACAATGTAATGTAAAATTCCTGTTTTAATAACAAATCAAATGTCATAATGATTTCTCAATAACCTGCATATTCTCATCTAAATCATATTTATATCAACACATACGTTTTAAATCAAAGAAAGTCACTAGTATGTAAAAAAAAATGAGTTCCTGTTTGTGGTCAGGATCCAACTTGTTGCTCTGACAGCTGCTCCACACGAGTTTTACAACTGCCTAAAGCTTAAAGGGGAACTACGCCTAGTTTCAGAATTCACATGTTATTCCCATGGTCTACGACAGTCCAAATATATTAGTAATCATGAACAACTCTCTCCCAAATCCTGCAGTCTGCAGCTGCTCCACAGACAATGAATGGTGGGAGATGCTGCAGAGCAGTGGTTCCCAACTGGTGGGTCGTGGTCCAAAAGTGGGTCACGGGCTCATTCTGAATGGACCACAAGTGACTTGCTAACATATCAGCTTTGTAAAAACACACTTAATTCTTACGTACAGTGAATTTCCAGCACAGAGCTTTTATTTTGAAGTGCTGTTTCCTGTAGAGAGTGTGAGTAAGGGCCGTGATATACTTGCCGCAAACGACGCAAACGCGACCGCATCATGGCTGCCACGTGTGATCTGTGTTCATTTGACGCGTCGAACGCACATCTCAACTCGAGGTAACGCGACACGTGCGCGAGATGCAATATTCGCATAACCACTAGAGGCGCTGGTGAGAATGCACACAGTGACCCGACCGGATGATCAGACCGCAACAGAAGTAAAATTACAATCTCCTCTTCCGCATGAAGGACATCCATGTTTGTTTAATTTACTATTCTTTTACTATTCTTCTTCCAAGTCTTCTTCAATTCTTACTCTTCTTCTTCTTCTTCTTCTTCTTCTTGTAATGTACTCTTCTTCTTCTCATGAGATTCTTCACGGTTTCCGGGTTTATATTTCTGTTGTCTGCCCCAAGTGGTGACCGCCAGTATTGTGCATTTTGGCTGCATGGTGCTACATACACAATGTTGTGTACGCGTACGTTCGATCAAGCAGCAAGTATATCACGGCCCTAACAAACAGCTACTTGACAGAGACAGGACACTAGCTTGAGACGTGGCCAAACACAAGTATGACGCTGAAAATATGAAACTGTGTGGACCTTGAACTAATGACTGAGGAGAAATCTGGACCCAGTGGCTGGACCAGTTGGGAACCAGTGCTGTAGGTGACACTGAGAGCACCCAGGGGAATGTTCTGAGCATATGGGAACATTTTCTGTTTCAGAACTGAGAACACTGAAACAGAATAAAGCTCAGTTAGGTCTAAAAAAAAGCAAACATACATTCTGTGGGTCCATAAAATCAGGTCTCTGTCTGTTGAGCAGCTCCAGACTTTATACCCTATGACATCACAAGCCTGAGACTTACTTAATATCAAACTCTTATTAGACTTATTAACTCTCCTAGACCATGGAAATAACAGTGGAATTCTTAAACTGGGTGGTGTTACCTTTTAAGTTTGTGAAATGCCATGTTTGGTTTTAGTTCTTAAAAATGTCCTGACTTCAGCCAGTGTGATTTTATCTTTCTTAAGTAACGTAAATAAATATAATAAACATCAATATGATTCTTTAAAAAAGTTCTTGTAAGTAACGTTAGTTTCATCCAGTTCTTTTTGTGAGTTCTGTCATCTCATTATCATGTTGTTTTCATTTCCATCTGTTTGGTTGAGTTGTTGTGTCGCTACATCTCCTTCATTCGGCTGCTATAATGTCTTCAACATCAGTCCAGTAAAGAGTTGTGTTTTCACTCTTTATGGACCACAGTGTGACAGACAGAAAATATAAACGTGATACATAATAATAAGAAATGGAAAACAAGTTAAAATAAAACAATAAAATGCAACAAGCAGATCTCAACAATCATGCTGAGCTGCAGTGACCTGAGACACATAAAAACATTCTGTAATAAATCACAACCTTTGTCAAACTTATTAAATCTTTGTTGGTCTGTCAGAGTGGTGTTGACTCATTGAAGCTGCAGATTGTAATGTGATATTAACACGTTTATCTTGTAATGTGCATTTTGTCAATCCCACTCTGTAGGTTGAACCAACAACTGAGTGTAAGAAGTTTCACAAAGATCTCCTCTGTAGATTACATATGTACATTTGACACTGTTCAGAATATCAGTCCCTCCAGGATGTTGTGATGCTGCGATCACATTTCTGGACAACCTTGCATTTTCTCCAGTCACCGCAACTTTATTGCAGATTTAACTAATTAAAATTGGTAAAAATCTCATTTCATTGTAGAGCTGTGTGCAGCGTATTTTTTTTATTTTTACCTTCTTCTACTGTATTGTTTATTTTTATTCTATTTTATTCATGTATTTATTTTCTTTTTATTCTTTGGAGTTTTTATCTTTTTTGTTAGTTTGTTCTGTTTTGGTTGGTTTGCTTTTATAATATTTTATTGTTTTGTGTCTGTGTCATTCGAATTTTGCCATGTGAAGCACTTTGGGCTGCATGTTTGTATGAAGGTGCTATATAAATAAAGTTGAGCTGAGCTGTTCAGGCACTGGTGTGAGATTAATGGCTCAGTGTCAGATGTCAACCACTGCTGCAGAGCTTTTGCCCAAGCTGCAAAATATAGCAAGCAGGGACGTCATCACGTTTTGTTGTGTTAGTGTAGATTCTAATTCTATCGGTAACATTTATAATCTGAGACACCACAACAATCACAAAACTGCCTGTGAAATCCTGGAGGGACTGATTTACACACACACACACACACACCTTGACAACAAAAGTGAGCTAAACATCTGGTGACCTCAGGTGGAGCTCTGTGGGGTCTGTACATGAACCGTTTCTCTGGTTAGATGAACCGTTTGCCTTCAGACGAGCAGCAAGGCCTGCAGCAAAGAAAAGTTTATATTACATAAAGTCAACTTTTACAGTAAATAGAAATATTTTTGATGGCCCACCCAAAAATACTTTTGTTTGGTCCTTCAAGTCTGTTTTCAAACAGTTAATACTGAGACTGATTCAGCAGCTCATGAATTAATTTATGTTTCACAGATAAAACAAACACTCATCCTAAAGTTGTGAAAATGTGTGCAGTCTGACTAACTTCAATATCACAGTTATTATTTTTGTTTATTATTATTATCATCATCATTATTAATAATACAACAATAATAATAATAATAATAATAGTTCTGACAGTCTGCTCTCTTTAATGAAATCAGTTTAAGAGCTATTCCAAAATATAATTTGCTGAATGATAAACTGTCATGAATTAACATTATTGATCTAGAGGAGCCCTTTTGTTTTATTGTTTTACATAACGTAAGGCCTCCACTTTGAAATGTGAGTGAAGGAATTTAATGATAGATTACAGTTACAGATTCATGACTGTGCTATATTTAGTTTACTTTAATAAATCAGTATTAAGACCAGAGGCTTCATGTAAATACTAAAAGAACTGTTCATATCTGAGGAGACAAAAAGAGTCAAGACATGAGATAGTTAGAGAGCATCTGCTATGTTGGTGTCTACACATTACAGATATGTTGATCAATAAATTATACAAACTCACCTCTATTGTAGCGTACTGTGATGGACTTTGTAGCTACAAGCAGAGCCTGAACTGCAACAACAGCAACAGCTCCTAAAACCAAACCACCAAACAACCATCCAGCAGCCACTTTGCTGGATGAGTCCTCACTCACTGTCTCTGAAACACATGACAAAAAGCAAATGTAAAACTCAAAATGTAACTGCATATCAGGTACAGCACATCGGTCACAGACTCCACACAACAACAATTAAAGGAGTCTAAAAATCTTTGAAAACTAAAAACACACAAACAAATAAATGTATTTGACATTTAAATCTCAAAGAAACAAAGGAAGCACTTCGCACATCTATAAGAACTGCGTTGGAGAAAAAAGACCAAAAAGTAGCAAAAGGACTCCCGCACACTGTCCAACTTGAAATAAATCATTTATTTGCGACGTTTCTGTACTAGACCTTCGTCAGGCAAACCATGACCATTTGCCTGATGAAGGTCTAGTACCGAAACGTCGCAAATAAATGATTTATTGCAAGTTGGACAGTGTGCGGGAGTCCTTTTAAATCTCAAAGAAAGAAATCTCACCTCTGATAAACACAAATGCCTCTGCATGAGTCTGATGACTAATTTCCTGCTGTGTCACCACACAGCGGTAGCGGTCACTCTTGGTCACTCTGGGGTTGAGGGTGATGTTGTAGCGGCCTTCTCTCTCTGAGACCTGCAGCTCCTCAGCAGGAAGTTTGTTTCCAGCACTGTCCTGCCACTGAAGATATGGTTCTGGAGAGGCACCTCGAACCTCACACTGCAGCAGCACCCAGTCCTCTGTGGCTTCAATTGTCCTGACTGACGGCTTTGGAGTTGCACCTGTGAACACAGGATAAACAAAAGCTTATTAAGGACGGAAATATAAATGTAATGATGGGATCTGTGTTTATCACTGACTGTGGAATACATTGCAGGGTATATGCAGGAATCCTGAGGTTAATTTCAACACCTTTTTAAGACTTTTTTAAGACCTTCCAAAAAAACCTTAAGCCCTCATCACTACTTCAAGTTGTCGTTAGCAGCAACGCATCTTTAACTTACTAACAGTTGTAGTTTGCAATTAAATCTACCATCTACCGATGACCTTATTTGTCATTCAGCGACCACAAATATATTATCTATATTATCTATGGATTGTTAGTTGGACAAAAGAAGATATTTGAAGACGTCCACACTGGGCTCTGGGATCTCATGAGGGCATTTTCACTACTTTCTGACAACTGTAGATTAAACCACTAATCAATTATTCAAACAAAATCAATAGGATTACTGTGGGCTGCACCTAAAGTTCCATTATTGATTAAAGTACAAGCTTTAGTTAGTTCAGTTCTGTCAAGCTGAATTCAAATATGAAAGGTTTACACAGGCAGATTATTTCATGACACAGCAGCAGCAGCGAACAAATAAAACCACAATGAATACAAGAAACAAATATCAAAAACTAAAGTGCCGACATAAGAGTTACAATAAAAAGCACTAAAATATTATTATGTCCAATCAAACAATACTGGGAACCTTACTACTGCTATTACAGAGAACCAAATCAGACTGAATACACTCAGACTGAAGGTGTATGATCTTCTTAGCTTGATAACATGTTAAATTAATAAAGCTCATTTCCCCTCTGCTGCTGTCTGCCTGCTCCACTGTGTGAGGACAATCAAAATAAACTGAAGGTACTGTATCTACAGATCTGACTGATTCTGAGGTCTACAGAGTTGTAGCAAAGTGACATCATCACCTGGGTTTTCTCCCGATCGGTCCTTTAAGATGGGCTCTGAAAGACAAAGAGGAACATTCATTTGTGGGTGATATCATGAACCTGTCAAATGTTCTTAGTTTTGGAATTTCAACAGTTAGAATGAAGCAAAAGCACTAATTCATATGCACATATATACAATGCAATGCATGTAATGAAGGAGCTGCTTTTTCTCTTTCCAGCTTTGTTTGATCAGTTTTAAGACAGGGCTTAGATATGACTGATTTAACAACCTTAACAACTGAAAGAAACAGTAGGAAATAAGGCACCCAAATACTGGCATTTTGTCAATAAATAAATAAATAAAACAAATGTAGTCTAATGTAATGCTCCATCATGAGACCCTTGACCTGTTCACTCCTGAACTGCAGCTTGTAAACACAGTCAGAAAACAGCAGAGTGTATCGCAGCCTCCACAGAAGCTGTGTGTGTGTGTGTGTGTGTGTGTGTGTGTGTGTTGGGGGGGTCTTTAAACTAATGAGAAAGAATATCTGTTATTTCTACCGAAAGGTGAGAAGTTTGCACCACTGAGAGTTAGATGAGCAGAAGCAGAAGCAGAGTTTGGATGGAAAAGATTGATACCATTCTCATGTCTGTGCAGTAAACATGAAGCTACAGCCTGCAGACGTTTAACATAACTTGAAGATGGACATTCAGTGAAGCGCCAACAAAGACTGGGAGGAGGAACACAAACTGGAAAACATGGATGTAAAAAATGCTGGATGTAAATGTTTTATGAGGAAGGAAATGCTCCTGATATGTTGTGGTGAGGAACACTGGATATGAACGGGACACTTATTCATTTACAAAACCTGGTCCAGGTAGCACACTAAAGCATTTAAACAAGCAGCAGCCACATGAGTCACATGAGTTGAGACTGGAGGCAGAGTAGTGAGCAGAGGCAGACAGCTTGTATGGAAAGAAAAGACCATGCAGAGGAGGAAGAGGAGAAATAAGGTGTCAGGTAAATGTTCTGATACCAACAGCAGCACAGGCTGACAGGAGGTGGGGATTTATACTGTGGAGAATGTGCTCTGAGGAGTTCAGCTGCTTCAATAACTCCATGAGGAAATCTGCAGCTTTGCACATGCACATTTACAAATAAATTATTAAGTTATGGCCAAAAATATGTTTTGTGAGGTCACAGTGACCTTTGATCTGTGACCTCTGCCCATCAAATTCTATTCAGTTCATTCTTGAGTCCAACTAGACATTTGAGGACATTCCCTCAAGGCCTTCACAAAATTAGACAGACACAAGGTCACAGTGACCTTAATTACCAAATCCAAAACAAAAAAAAAGGTGGAAACCTATTGCTGGCACAAAGGCGTAAAAAAGTAGAGAATATCAACAGCCGCACATCCTTTAAATTCAACTCAATTCTTATTTAAAATGAAAAGACTGTTCAAATCAGTGTAACGACCCCTGGTGTAATTATCACTGCTTCCATCAGTACACGAGGTCAGACTGTTGCTGCTTCAAGTGCTTTTGTATCAGTCACATTAACCAACAAAGTAAGTGTCCCCGACTGACTGCAGGATTATTACCTGGTCATTTTATCCTAACAACGTCTCAGAAAGTGTCACAAAGCTGATTCCAAAACTGAGTTTCAACATAAATTTAACATTATAATATTAAAGAGTTTCTGTGCTGTGTTTATATCTTGTCAGGTCTGAGATACACGTGGTGCTGCTGTCAAATCAGTCCTGAAGTTAAGGGAAAAAATCTGAAAAACTGTACTGTAACTGTACCAATAAATATACAGCAGTTATTCACATGTTTTATCAACATGTTGATCATGGTGTAGCTCATCGTTAGTGACTTTAACAGACGACTGAATGAACAAAGCTGGGGTCAAACCTAAAATAACAGCTGGAGATCTTTAACTGTTTCATTAAAGTACTCACCAACAACAAGCTTAATGTGGAATGTTTGACGTGGCCGAAGACTTGGAAAATCACAGGTGTAGTTTCCACTGTAAGTCACCTTCGTATTTCTGATGGTGATGGAGGCATTGCCGTACTTCAGTTCTCCTGGAAAATGAGAGACTCGACCTTTGAACTCCTCACTCTGACCTGGACGCCCGTTGTTGTAATGGATGCTTGCATCATAATAGAACACGTCCTTCCGACCATCATCTTTCTGAGCAGCTTTCCTCCAGTCAAAGATCTTTGCTGAAATGCTCTCCTTGTTGCTGAGGGAACAGGGTAACACAGCATCACTGTCTTCTTTGACGACCACTGTGACGTCACCTGACCCTGAAAGATGAAGCATATTTCAATCATTGTGTTTAAACAGATAAAGTGAGGTTAGGCAGAAAATCTGATAAACTCAAGTGAACACAGGGCTCAGTGTGAGTGAAGCATCAGTAGATCACACAATGTTCCCTGTTGCTTGAATTTCACTAAATATCTTTCACTTTGTAAACCCACTTTAACAGCATCCTCTCAGACAGAGACCATAAACTTGAAGTGCTTTGACATCCTCTGACTTAATTAGTGGCCGCAGCAGAGCTTTGTCCAAATAAACTGATCTTCAATATTTTGCTCATTCTCAAAATGTTCTCCCAACAAATCCTTTGCCTTATTATATCCTCTGTCTGCAGCCATTTGTTGACCCCTCTGACACAAGCTCTTGTTATCATGTTGGCTCAGCCTGTGATTAATGTTTTTCTTTGATTTTCAGTGTGATTTTGAATCCAGTCCTCAGTGGGCTGATGATTTTGGTTTCCACTGACCGTTGTTACGTCATTTTGTTCTCAACAAATTATCCAGTGTTTGTCGTATTAGATTTTTAACTTGAATAATTCATTTATCAAGATCTGTTTTTGAGCAGTGTAAATACGAGGTATTAATAAATACTGAGTTTCAATTCAGTTTGGAGTTGATCCAGTTGATCACAGTAGTTTACAGCTGTCAGGGAGGACTCAGCAGCAGCAGCTTGTTATAAGCAGCTGAGACCTTACAGTGTCTAAACCAGTGACTATATTCTATTTATTTATTTAACCCATATTTAACCAGGTCAGTCCCGTTGAGACTAACAATCTCTTTTACAGAGGAGACCTGGCCAAGACAGTAGCACACAAAAAGTCACAGCCCATCAACCACACAATAAAAACATTTAAGATATACAGTAAAGTTGAAATATTAGATCACCAATGACCAACAGACTCATTCATCCTTGTACTCATGAGAGACCAGTTCACCGAGCTTTAACTCTTGTTGAAGGTTACAGTCAGTGAGAGGAGCAGAGCACATGAAGACTTTCTTCTCCAGCTCAGCCTGAGCACCAGACTTTAAACGACCTGAAACACGCTGCCTGTTGTAAATATGATGCTCCCCCACAGCATGAACACACAGATACACTGAAACACCGTCTGAATATATATTTAACCTCTTCAACAGTAATAAAACAAAGTTCTTGGACTGAGCTGACAAAATGATGGTGAACCTCTAAATGACCCAGGAAGACTCAGTGTGTCCTGTAACGTTACAGAGATGAAGCTAGTTAGCTAACAGTAACAGTAACGTTACAGAGATGAAGCTAGTTAGCTAACAGTAACAGTAACAGTAACGTTACTCTGGTTAGAACAGGTGAAACGGTGTCTTCATGCTAACTACCACTGATAAACTGTCGTTACATATAAAGCTTCAGCTTTCTTACCGTGTGCAGGTATTATTCCAGCCACAGCCAGCAGACACAGACTCAAGAATGGGAGCTTCAGAGCTTCAACACGAAGACCTGACATGTTTCCAAACACACACTGAGACACGAAGCTGCGCTGCTGAAGATGAGCTAACTGAGCTAACGTTAACTGACGGTGTTTAAAGTTAAAGAAACCGACGCTAGATATCTCTTGAACACTTTTACAACGCAACACAAAACCATGAGAAGTTAGAGTTTAACATTAATGTAAATGGTTTCGTTTTCCCTTCCCGGTTGTGTCGGTGTTAAGCAGAGATCTGCATCGTGCCGAGAATTGCGTGCACCTCGCGGGAGCGCGCGCGCACAGCCGAAAGGAAGGCTACGGTCTTGATGTTTAAGGAAACGTCCTGTTTAAAAACGAAATAATCTTCTTTATCAGGTTCATCAGTGATGGTCATTGATCTGAAGTCTAGTTTTTTAACGTTTAGCGTCATCAATGATTTATTAGAATCGGTAACGTAGCGTTTCCTCGATTGGTCTGAGTCTGCTTGATTAATCTCTCATTATTTCTTAATGCCAACGCTTCACTATTTTGTGTGTTGCTGCGTTTTTAAGCACGGGATTTCAGATAGCTCTACGAAAACAAGTCGGAAAATTAATGTAAAGAGTCATTCCCACTGCCAAGGCCCATCAGCCATGATGGTGTTCCTATGAAGGTGTTAAGGGGTGCATGCATTTTGAGACAGAACTGATTGCTGCTGCATATATAATAATAATGCATCCCCTGTTATTTATGCTCCAGACATCATAAATGAATGAAATTCACAGTGTTGAGCCAAAAGGACCCAGAATATGATCTGGTAAAATCATTTGATTCACAGACCTCCTGAAATATAATTTCATCATCTTTAAGAACAAGAATAACAATTACAATCCAGAAAAAACTAAAATTTATATTAATAACAACTTACTTTCCAATGTTTCATCAGCAAAGTTTTTAGGTGTCAATATTGATGAGAAACTTTGTTTTAAGAATCATTGTGAATTTGTGTGCAAGAAGGTCTCAAAATCCTTAGGTATCATAAAAAAGGTTAAACCCTTTTTAAAAATAAGTACTTTATTAACCTTGTACTACAGCTTGATTTATCCTCATATCTCTTATTGCAATTTAATCTGGGCTAGCACTTATCCTTCTTACTTACAATTCATAGACTCCAAAAATCCTTTGTAAGAATTGCAACTAACTCTCTATATTTAGCTCCATCCACACCTCTGTTTAAAAAATTACAAATACTAACAGTTTACGGTGTGAATAAGTATCAAACAGGAATCTTGATGTACAAAGTCATATGTTTTCCATTTTCTTTACCCAAGCATTTTCATAATTATTTTGAGTTTAATTCTTATTGTCATTCTTATTCCACAAGAAAGAGGAATGATTTGCATATCTCCTTCTGTAGAACCGCTGTTGTAAAATTTTCATTTATTTACCAAGGTGTTGTGCTGTGGAACAGTTTAAAAAATCTTAGTGAAACATGCTCAACATTATCTGCATTTAAAAGAAGGCTGCAAATAAACAAATAAACAACAAATATAATTGCAGTCTGGATGCATTATTCGGCAGATGTGTGGCTACTTGCCGAGATTTGCATCCCGTGGTTTTTCAGCCAGAGGCATTGTTACATGTATGAAAGCTAAAACAGACCAAAATATATCCAGACATCCAGACTGTAATTATATTTCAGGAGGTCTGTGAATCAAATGATTTTACCAGATCATATTCTGGGTCCTTTTGGCTCAACACTGTGAATTTCATTCATTTATGATGTCTGGAGCATAAATAACAGGGGATGCATTATTATTATATATGCAGCAGCAATCAGTTCTGTCTCAAAATGCATGCACCCCTTAACACCTTCATGAGACTTCAAATCAGAAGTTTGATAGGAACACCATCATGGCTTTATCAGCACGTAGCGTACTTTATTTGATGGGCCTTGACAGTGGGAATGACTCTTTACATTAATTTTCCGCATTTGAAAACGTGTTTTGTAGAGCTATCTGAAATCCCGTGCTTAAAAACGCAGCCACACACAAAATAGTGAAGTGTTGGCATTAAGAAATAATGAGATTAATCAAGCAGACTCAGACCAATCGAGGAAACGCTACGTTACCGATTCTAATAAATCATTGATGACGCTAAACGTTAAAAAAAAACTAGACTTCAGATCAATGACCATCACTGATGAACCTGATAAAGAAGATTATTTCGTTTTTAAACAGGACGTTTCCTTAAACATCAAGACCGTAGCTTTCCTTTCGGCTGTGCGCGCGCGCTCCCGCGAGGTGCACGCAATTCTCGTCAGGATGCAGATCTCTGCTTAACACCCGACTGGTGGCGTTGAATCAACTTGTGGGTGTGACAGATGTGTGGTACATAATGGGCGTGGCCTGTGTGAACCCGTTGTCAGCTAACCAGGAAACAAACATTGCGATCGCTTCATTTCATTCATCTAAAGCTGTGGTTTGCAACATTATGACACAGTATACTGGTCTGGACATCACCCACATTAATGAATCGCCGTTTCCACTGATATCCTCCAAAGACACGTTGAGCCACGGAGACATCAAGCCAAGACGAGAGCCAGCAGAGCACGATTCCCTGTGACATTCAGTAAACGCTTCATAATAATAAAACCTGAATGCATCCAAAATGTGAGCGAGTTGACATGTTATAGTCACACGATATAAGTCTATACAATACTGACGTTAGTCCGTGCCTCCTGTGCATCCAAACCGCTTTAAAATTAGAGTTCACGGTCATGTCACATGTTTATGAATGAGTTTAAATGAACTGTAAAGAACATCGTTGTGCTGAGCGAAATTAAAGTGTGTAGCATTTGGTGTAAAACACGATCGATGATAGTATTACAAGTTAATCCACTGCTTCACTGTGTTTGCAGAGTTTAAACACTGTTATCAGAAATACCTCAAATCACTGGAGAAAAACTGTAAAACTGAGCATCAGGTTATGTCATATGTAAACACACAGGGGGAAACCTGCAGTGCACAACTGACCACTGACTGCTGTGAGAAGAAATCACTTATTAGTTGGACTTAAAGCAAATAATATGCCTAATAATTATTAGTTTGCTCATCAGGAGCACGGCCAGACATTATCAGGGGCTGTACACACTACTGAGTCACATTATGAGCTGCTGTATCAGGTTGGCTCAGCCTGTGATTAATATTTTTCTTTGATTTTCAGCGTGATTTTGAATCCAGTCCTCAGTGGGCTGATGATTTTGGTTTCCACTGACCGTTGTTACGTCATTTTGTTCTCAACAAATTATCCAGTGTTTGTCGTATTAGATTTTTAACTTGAATAATTCATTTATCAAGATCTGATGTTGCCTTTTTTTAACAGTGTAAATATGATGCATTAATAAATACTGAGTTTCAAATTCAGTTTGGAGTTGATCCAGTTAATCACAGTAGTTTACAGCTGTCAGGGAGGACTCAGCAGCAGCAGCTTGTTATAAGCAGCTGAGACCTTACAGTGTCTAAACCAGTGACTATATTCTATTTATTTATTTAACCCATATTTAACCAGGTCAGTCCCGTTTAGACTAACAATCTCTTTTACAGAGGAGACCTGGCCAAGACAGTAGCACACAAAAAGTCACAGCCCATCAACCACACAAAAAAAAAAATTATTTATGCACAGGAGGCATGAAGACAACTCCCATTAATGCTCTGTTAATTGAAGCAGGAGAGACACCTTCAGAGGTGCGGAGAGAGAACGTTTTATTAGCTTAAAGGAAGTAGGGAAAAGAACCCTGCAGCTCAAGTAATACAGGACTGTTGGGAATATTCCAAGTTCCAGAGGAGTGGGTTTGGTTGGACAGGAAATGAATGGGCCAGAAAGTATGGATTGGATGCACTAGAATTAAATTCTTGTTCATTAAAATACAGCATAGTTTGCCCAGGCTTCACAAGGGTGGCTTTGGGGTCCAGTTCAGCTGGGTGCCAGCACACACACAGGTTTGAAGGGAAATGACGTAAGCAAAAGGGCACTAGAATAACATAACAGTACCTTATGGAAAAGCAGAGAGTAAAGCAATTATCAAGGCAAAAGGCTTGGAAATGTGGCAAAAAGATGGGAATATGAGCAGACAGGGAGAAAATATTCTCACATACAAAAATCAGTCATGACAAAAATCTTTCAAGAAAGGAACAGAAGAGAGGAAATTGTCACGATGAGGCTTAGAGTCAGTCATACTGGTCTGAACGATATAATGAATGTAATGGCGAAAAAGAATAGTGACAAGTGTGAGAGATGTGGTGTGAAGGAAAGTGTGGAACATATAATAATGTACTGTGTAAAGTATGTGTCAGAGAGAGAGCAGCAGTCTGGCTGGAATATTAAAGACAGAGGGAGAAGGAGATAAGATCAGAGATGAGAGGAAAGCACTGCTCAACTTTCTGAAGGAGTCAAGATTGATGGGGAGAATGAAAAGAAGGAGATATGAGGCTACACACTCTGGTGCAGCAGGTGGCGGTATGCAGCTGAACGTTGCTTGCAACCCGCCATTAAATAGAAAGAAGAAGAAGAAGAAGAAGAAGAAGAAGGAAGTGTAACATCCTCCGGAAGTAAACAAAACAAAGGCGCCAGTCGCGTTTCCCAAATGACTGAGTTAACTTCGGGAGGTTAATCTATGAGGTAAAGCTCGAGCCACATTTACTGTAGCCTACATTAGACAACAATGTGTTCAGTTGAGTCTTTGAGAGAGTTTGTCAACGAGCGACTAACTGCTGCTGCTGAAGAAATATTGGGAGTTTTTAAAAGAACCATCGTCGAGTACGAGGAAGAGATCGATCGTCAGCGCAGACTGTTGGATATCGTTTTGAAGCCTGAAATAAAGTTACACAGGACAGGTGGGTAAAGTTTAATTAGGACATATTTACTGTGGTGTCTGTATATTTGCTGTAGCATGACATTAGTGTGCTGTTGGTGTTGTTGTGTGTCCCTCCAGAGCTCCCACAGCAACATGTGTGTAAGGAGGAGGAGGTTGTCCCTGAGCAGCAGCTCTGCATTGAGGAGAGGAAGTCCAGTGTGGAGCAAGAGGAGCCAGAGCCTCCACAGATTAAAGAGGAAGAGGAGGAAGTGTGCAGCAGTGAGGAGGGAGAGCAGCTTGTAGTGAAGCAGGAGACTGATGGCTTCATGTTGACTCCTGCTGATGAGGAAAGTGAGCACAGTGAAGATCAGACTCTGGACTTCATTCATGAGGACACTCAAAGTGCAGCAGAGAAAGAGTCTGTATTTAAAATGCCAGTTACAAGCTGTGTGATATCAGAACCAACCAGTGAGCACCAGCTGCTCTGTCACAACTCTGATGTATCTGAGAGCCAAGATGAGGAAGAATACCAGCATGGAGACTCAGGATCAACTAGAAACACAGAGCTTCAAGCAGAGAAAAGACATCATGAAAGTGAAATGAACAGTAACAGTCCACACACCTCTGCTGTGACAAACTTAAATACAGGTAAAAAGCCTTTAAAATGTGACGTATGTGGGAAAGTTTTTGAGTACAAGTCAAAATTGCAGAAACACCTGAACAGCCACACAGGTGAGAAGCCGTACCTTTGCAAGACATGTGGGAAAAGATTCAGTGAGAAGTCAGTATTGAAAAGGCATTGTAGAATCCACACAGGTGAGAAGCCGTTTTCTTGTAAAACATGCGGGAAAAGTTTCAGTCAGAAGTCAGAATTGAGCGCTCATATAAGAACCCACACAGGTGAGAAGCCGTACCTTTGCAAGACTTGTGGGAAAAGATTCAGTATGAAGTCAAGACTGGAAAGGCATTGTAGAATCCACACAGGTGAGAGGCCGTATACTTGTGAAGTATGTGGGAGAGGTTTCAGACGTAATGACTTGTTAGTCCACATGAGGACTCATTCAGGGGAGAAGCCGTATACTTGTAAAGTATGTGGGAGAGCATTCAGACGTAATGATAACTTGTTAGTCCACATGAGGACTCATTCAGATGAGAAGCCGTATACTTGTGAAGTATGTGGGAAAGGTTTCATACGTAATTGTCAATTGTTAGTCCACATGAGGACACATTCAGGTGAGAAGCCGTATACTTGTGAAGTATGTGGGAGAGCATTCAGACGTGATGATAACTTGTTAGCCCACATGAGAATCCACACAGGTGAGAGGCCGTACCTTTGCAAGACCTGCGGGAAAAGATTCAGTGACGCATCAGTATTGAGAAAGCATTGTAGAATCCACACAGGGGAGAAGCCGTATACTTGTAAAACATGTGGGAAAGCTTTCGGACGTAGTGATGTCTTGTTAGTCCACATGAGAACACACACAGGTGTAAAGGTGCATGACTTGAGCACAGAGGTTCCAGTTGAAGTCACACATATACAGGAGAGAGACTGTTTACATGCAAAACATGTGGCAGAGCTTTCAGAGGCCTGTTCCATAAAGCATGCTAAGAAAAGTGGGGAGTGAAGTCCAAATCCTGAATTTTAATTGAAATTGCAGGTCTGGAAAAGTTAAACTAGTGAGATAAAGAACAAAAGGAGGAGACTGCTTTAAAGTCTGAATGAATTTTATACTTGCAAGAGTCATGGAAAACCTGGAAAAGTCATGTGTGACAATGTTTGTTTACCATCAGGTGTGTTTTGTCATTTCCTCCCTCAGTTTGTCTCTCCCTTCCTGTGTGCCAATTATGTTTACATAGAGTTTGAATCTGATGTTTGAAAAACGCCGGGCAAGTGGGGAAAGAAAAAGAAAATTCTTCATTATGAGTCCTTGAACAGTCATGAAAAAGTTTGGAAATATTGTCCATGAAAATGTGAGCGGAACCTGTGATTCAAAGTATGACTGATTTTGCAGTGAGCACAGTAATAAACTGATCCCAGAAGATTTGTCCTGTTGCTGTGATCTTTTGTCAGGGTGTCTACAGCTCCTTTAAAATGTCTGAAATTAAGTTTTCTTAATATAAGGCCTTTAAAAAGTCTTAAACTGTCTTAAATTCAGATTCAATAGGTCTTAAATATTTTTGGTCACATTACTGTTAAAGTTTCTCCAGTCTGACAGACCCAATGACAGTTTACAATCATCGTACAGACTGAAGAAAAATAATTTGTTTCCTTGTTGTATTTCTCTGAATATTGCAATAATAAGTAGCATTTATGACAGCCATGAGGTGGTTTTTAATTCCATATACGGTGGGATTAAAAATGTCTTAAAAGTCTAAAACGTACCTTGGTTATATCTGCAGACACCGTGTTCTTTGGTGCATATGAGCAACTTGTCAACAGTGACACCAGAATGTGTGAAAAACTGTTTTTACCTTGTGTTACATCTGTGATCTGTGCCTGTAGACTGAATGAGGAAAAATGCAATGTTACTGCAGGTGTAGATGCACGCAGAAGCCACCGCCATCAGAATGCAGGTTGGCCAGAGCTCAGTTTGGCCGGACCACATTTAGAGGAGGTACACTACAGCAGCTGACTTTAGAAAATGAAACCTTAATGATTTTAGTGAAGTTTAAAAAAAAAACAACGATAACTTTGTTAGCAGGGGATTTCTTTTGTCACACTGACGATCAGAGTAACATTTAAAACGTCACACACAATCCACACAGGTGAGAAGCCATTTACTGGCACAACATGTGAGAAAGCTTTGAGATGTAAAAGTAGCCTGACGACCCACATGAGAATCCACACAGGTGAGAAGTCATAACTCTCCAAGACCTGCAGGAAAAGAAACTTTGATGTGTCTCAAGTAAAAAGGCATATAAGATCTCACACAGTCAAGTGGCCTTGTGTTTTAAAAACAAGTAGGAGACATGTCAGTTCTGGTTCATGGTCAAAACACACAAGAACTCTGGAAGTGAGGAGTCACATGTTCGCAGCATGTGGGGAAAATTTTACCTAAATCAAACCTGAAGATCGATAAACACAGCTGAAACTTCTGTGGAGATGTGTTCATGAAATGAATGAAGAACAATGTCTCATTATGAGCAGACTGAAGAAGTACATTTTATTAAAATGCCATCAAGACCTGATAAAACTGACCAATCAAAGCAGACTGGGCTTTTTCAGGAGAAGAGCTTAAAGAGACGGGTGGTCAAACTGAGCGTTTCAGACTCAGGGTGAATACGAGTACATTCAGGTTGACAGTGTGAGGAAAATTATATATATTTATTTAATTAAAGAGTGAAAACAGGTTCTAGTAGAAACCCCCAATACAAGTATGAACCTATGAATAAGCATCATATGGGACCTTTAAACACCAAAATAAAAGACATCCGTGTAGTTATTGCTGCCTTTTTATGAGCCACCAATGATACTGAGACGACTTGTTACAGCCCGGACACTGATATTAGAAATTATAATCGCCAACCATTGGAAGCGGAACACGTGAAAACCTCATGTATTTCACCGTCGGAACTTAATAGTGTAACATCTGAGCTGTTAACAGCCACGCGAGGAGCTGTTGCAGTTGTCTAACGTGCAGGTTGAGGGATTTGAGAGGAACGCTGAACTGCTCTGTGAGGAGCTTAATTCAATTAAATTGTATAGCTTTAAGCAAAGGAAGTGAACTACTGTTTATGTTATGAAATGGATGAAGAAGAAGGGAGATGGGAGAAAAAGGGAAAGAACAATAGGAAGAGATCTAACTCAAAGTGTGAGGATAAAGATGGAGGGGAAGAGCAGCGGATAGTTGCAAAGACAGTGAGAATGGACAGTAGTCAGTCAGAAGAGTTTAAAGTTATCTTTAATTTGAAGGGGGAGCAGTCAGGGTTTAGGTTTGTCAATCCTATGAAGCTTGCTCGGGCTTTGAAGGGAGAGCTGGGTGAAATTGTTGGTGCAAGAATTTTGGCAGATGGGAAACTGCTTGTTCTGTGTAAGTCTGCAGCCCAGTTGGCCAAAGCTGTTCCTCTGCAGTTGATAGGGAAGAAGCCAGTTGAAGGATTTGTCCCAGGAAGTAGGGCTGGTGGATGGAGGGGGGTTATCTATGGGGTTTCAGCTGAAATCTCCATGGAGGAGCTAGTCAGGGGAATTGAAGGGGTGGATGTCGGTGATGCATTTAGAATAAGGGTCTTCCGTGATGGAGAGAAGCGTGATTCAACAACTGTGGTGTTAACTTTTAAGGAAGAAACTGTCCCAGAGCGTGTGTTTCTGGGGTGTTTGTCCTTTAAAGTGTACCCATATCGAAGGCCACCCTTAAGGTGCTATAAATGTCAACGATATGGCCATACTGCAGCTGCTTGTCGAGGAGTAAGGAGATGTTGTAAGTGTGGTGGCGAACATGAGATCTTTGACTGTGAGGAAAGGGAAGTAAAGTGTGGTAGCTGTGGTGGAGGACACATTGCTGGGAGCCAAGATTGTGAGAAGTATAAGCAAGCTAAGAGTGTGCAGCAGTATAGGGAAGTGAATAAAGGGGTGTCTTATGCTGAGGCTCTCAGGAAGGTCAGAGAAGGTGGTGAAGATGGTGAAATAAGCAAAGACAGAGGGGGGGCTCCACAGGTTGCATATGCTACAGAGGAGACAGTGGTGGTGAGCAAGGTGAATTTCCTGGCCTTCATTGTTGAGGTACTGTGTGTGGTCAAGCAGACCAAAAATAACTCTGATGGGGTGAGAAGTGTTGTGCAGGCTGCAGAGAGGGTTCTTGGGATTGGAGGGGTGGATCCGTCTGCTCTCCATAGTCAAGTTTTCTCAAGAGAAAGAAGGGATAGAGTTGAGAGGGAGCAAGAGATAACTGCAGATGATATTCATGTTTTTTATCCTCTAGTGGAATGCTAGGAGTTTAATTGCCAATGGGCAAGAGTTAAAGATTTGTGGATGCTTTTAAAGAGAGGCCGGAATTAATATGTGTGCAGGAGACATGGTCGAAGCCAGTGTTGAGTTTTGTGATACCAGGGTAAATGTGAAATCGAGCTTTGAGTGTGTGGTGGTGGAAATATGGAGCTCCTCAGGTAGGTTCTCCGTGGTCATTTTCTACAGCCCATGTCTCCAGTTGGATTTGGAGAAATTGGAAGGGTTAATGGGTCAGGTGTGCCCTCCAGTGGTGTGGACAGGAGATTTTAATGTGCATAACCCTCTGTGGGGCACTAAAAGAAAAGATAGGAATGGTGCAGTAATAGAAGACTTTTTGGATGACCACTCTCTTGTGATGATGACTGATGGTAGAGCGACTAGGTTTCAGGTAGGAAATGGGAGTCTGTCATGCTTGGACCTTACTTTTGCATCATCTGAGTTAGCCAGGTGTGGAGAATGGGAGCTTATAGATTGCTATACTATGGGTAGTGATCATTTCCCCATTTTAAGCCGGTTTGGTAGAGACTTGCAGGTGGAGGAGGGTAGCACAGTGAGAGGGTGTGACTATCATAAAGCTGATTGGGGTAAGTTTTGGAAAGAGCGCACTGCAAGTTTGGGAGATGTGATGAGTGAACACAGTGTAGAGGAAAGGAATCGGTCATTCTGCTCTGTAGTGACAGAAGCAGTTAGGAAGGCAGTGCCAGTGAAGGAGGGTAGGAAAAAGAGCAGGATAGTGCCGTGGTGGAACAAGGCTTGTAATGAGGCAGTGAGCGCCCGCAATATGGCGTATAGGCAGCTTAGGAGAAGCCCAGATGAGCCATGTTATTGAATGTAAGAGGCTGAGAGCAAAGGCCAGGAAGGTTATTAAAGAGGCTAAGAGGGATAGTTGGTGTAAGTTTTGTGGCACTATAGGTGCGGAAACAACTGCAGGGCAAGTCTGGGGCATGATTCATAAAATGGCTGGGAATAACAGAGGAAAGTCAATGCCTGTGTTGGTAGAAGGGAGTGAAGAAAGTGTGAGCAATAAGGAGAAGGCTGATCTGTTAGTCAGGACCTATCAGAGAGTGCACAGTGCTAGCAAGGTGGGAAGGGAAGGACAGTTGAGGAGAGAACAGATGCTTGAGCAGGAAGGATATAAGTTGGGGGTAAATATAGATAACAGTGATGTGGTATATGTATTCTTTTCTATGCGTGCAATAGGGTGAGGGCGAAACACCACCCCAGGGAGAGATGGTTTAGGGTATGAGGTGTTCAAGCAAATGGATGATGATGCATTAGATGAGTTGTTAGCCTTAATAAACACAGTATGGGAGGAAGGAGTTCCAGTAGAGTGAAAGCATGCAGTGGTTATTCCAGTATTGAAGCCCGGGAAGGAAGCCAGCAGTCCTGGATCATACAGGCCTTTATAGACAGAGATATTAAGAAAGCACTGGTGAACAAAGACGTGGTGGTTGCTGTATTTTTAGATATAGATTAAGTTGGTGATTAAGCTGTAAGATGCAGGGGTCCGGGGCAGGATGCTGAATTGGATCAGGGAGTTCCTGGTAGGTCGTACCATTCAGGTGAAAGTGGGAGAGAGCTTTTCTAGTACTGTAGCTGTGGATAATGGGATCCTGCAGGGTAGTGTTATCAGTCCACTCCTGTTCAATATAATGGTCGATGATATGTTTGATGAAGTGGGTGAAGGCTTTGGTAGATCCCTTTTTGCAGATGACAGAGCAATCTTGCGGAGAGGGTGAAATGTGGATTATCTGATGAAAGAAATGCAGAGAGCCTTGGATAGGGTGCAGGGTTGGGCTGATAAGTGGGGGTTTAGGATGTCAGTGGCTAAATCTAACTATGTAACCTTTGGAAGAAAGAGCATAGGCAGCCAGGGGCTAGTGTTGTATAGGACACCACTGGAAAAAGTTAAGTTTTTTAAGTTTTTAGGTGTCTGGATGGATGAAAGATTGACATATGGAGCACATGTGGAACAAATGGTCAGTAGATGCGCGAAGGTTGTCAGTATTATGAGGTGCTTGATTGGCTGTTTCTGGGGGGTGAATAGGAGTGAAATGTTAATGATCTATAAGGCTCTGATAAGATCTATCTTTGATTATGGGTGTCTGGCTAAGCTGGATGTCATTCAGGCCAGAGCTCTGAGGCTTTGCACTGGGGCATTCTGGACAACACCAATCCCTGCGCTGCTGGTGGAGGCAGGGGACGCCCCACTGAGGCTGCGGCGTGAAAAGTTAGCCCTCAGTTACTGGGCTAAATTGAAGGGATTTTCAACAGCTCTCCCATCAAGTGCCCTGCTGACTGAATGCTGGGAGTTTGAGAATGGGCAGAGAAGACTTGATAGGAGCAGTCAGATAGAGTCTGTTAGGAAATACACTGAGGAGCTGGGGTTCAAGGAAATGAGTGTAGCACCCACAGTGTGCTGGCCACCTGTTCCAAGGTGGTTATGGGCAGAGGCAGATGTGGACACGACAGTGAGGGACCTAATACAGAAGGGGGAAATAGGAAATGTGGTGGAAGGGGTAGAGAGGCGTCTTAAAAGTAGGTGGGGTAATTATATTAAAATCTACACAGATGGTTCAAGAGACCCAGAAAGTAGGAAAGTGGGTTTGGGAATGTATATTCCTCATGTCCGCATCTGCCAAAGTAGAAGGCTGTCTGATGGGATCTCAATATTCACAGCAGAATTGACAGCATTACTGTGGGCATTGTGGTGGGTGGAGGAAGGGGGGTTGGGACAGGTGGTTTTGTGCACAGACTCACTTTCGGCCTTGTTGGCACTGGAGGGAGCGGAGGGGTGCAGAGCTAGAGTGGATGTAGTCGGGGAAATTGTGATGGTGGTGTCTCGACTGGAGAGGAGGGGGTGTAGTGTGGGGTTCATGTGGGTGCCAGCACATGTAGGTGTAGAGGGAAATGAGATGGCAGACAGCGGCCAAGGAAAGTTTGGGTAGGAATGAGGTGGATGTTAGGGTGGAGTTAGGGAAAATGGAGTGCCGTAGCATTATTTATGAAAGACTCCATCGGCAATGGCAGCAGGAGTGGGAGGGAGACAGTAGGGGGAGAAAACTGTTCAGCATCCAACCATCAGTGCGATCTAGCAAGAGAGTGAGCGTGCCATGAGTAGATGACATCAAGCTGACAAGGCTTAGGCTGGGGCACTGTGCTCTTACGGGTGGGTTGATAATGGTGGGGAAACACACAGAACACTGTGGAGTCTCAGAATCAGTGCTCCATGTCATGATGCACTGCACTATGCTGAGCAGAGAAGGACTGTATTTCTAGAGCCAGAAAAGTTGGGAATTAAAACATTTTCACTTGCAACTGTGTTGGGTACAGGACTTGGTGAACGGGAGGGCGCTAGGGAAGTGTTCACTTCTTTTAACAACGAACTTGTATGGTGAATAAAATATAGGGAATAGTGCCTGAAGCTGCAATGACAAATAGACTCCAGTGTGAGGCAGCAATGCACTAAACTGTGCCTAGTCTGCCGGAAATTTAACAGTAGAAGAAGAAGTGTAACCTCCAGCGGAAGTAAACAGGAAAAAGGCGCCAGCCGCGTTTCCCAAATGACTGAGTTAACTTCGGGAGGTTAATCTATGAGTTAAAGCTCGAGCCACATTTACTGTAGCCTACATTAGACAACAATGTGTTCAGTTGAGTCTTTGAGAGAGTTTGTCAACGAGCGACTAACTGCTGCTGCTGAAGAAATATTGGGAGTTTTTAAAAGAACCATCGTCGAGTACGAGGAAGAGATCGATCGTCAGCGCAGACTGTTGGATATCGTTTTGAAGCCTGAAATAAAGTTACACAGGACAGGTGGGTAAAGTTTAATTAGGACATATTTACTGTGGTGTCTGTATATTTGCTGTAGCATGACATTAGTGTGCTGTTGGTGTTGTTGTGTGTCCCTCCAGAGCTCCCACAGCAACATGTGTGTAAGGAGGAGGAGGTTGTCACTGAGCAGCAGCTCTGCATTGAGGAGAGGAAGTCCAGTGTGGAGCAAGAGGAGCCAGAGCCTCCACAGATTAAAGAGGAAGAGGAGGAAGTGTGCAGCAGTGAGGAGGGAGAGCAGCTTGTAGTGAAGCAGGAGACTGATGGCTTCATGTTGACTCCTGCTGATGAGGAAAGTGAGCACAGTGAAGATCAGACTCTGGACTTCATTCACGAGGACACTCAAAGTGCAGCAGAGAAAGAGTCTGTATTTAAAATGCCAGTTATAAGCTGTGTGATATCAGAACCAACCAGTGAGCACCAGCTGCTCTGTCACAACTCTGATGAGTCTTTGAGAGAGTTTGTCAACGAGCGACTAACTGCTGCTGCTGAAGAAATATTGGGAGTTTTTAAAAGAACCATCGTCGAGTACGAGGAAGAGATCGATCGTCAGCGCAGACTGTTGGATATCGTTTTGAAGCCTGAAATAAAGTTACACAGGACAGGTGGGTGAAAGCTAATTTAATTAATTTACTGTGGTGTCTGTATATTTGCTGTAGCATGACATTAGTGTGCTGTTGGTGTTGTTGTGTGTCCCTCCAGAGCTCCCACAGCAACATGTGTGTAAGGAGGAGGAGGTTGTCACTGAGCAGCAGCTTTGCATTGAGGAGAGGAAGTCCAGTGTGGAGCAAGAGGAGCCAGAGCCTCCACAGATTAAAGAGGAAGAGGAGGAAGTGTGCAGCAGTGAGGAGGGAGAGCAGCTTGTAGTGAAGCAGGAGACTGATGGCTTCATGTTGACTCCTGCTGATGAGGAAAGTGAGCACAGTGAAGATCAGACTCTGGACTTCATTCATGAGGACACTCAAAGTGCAACCAGTGAGCACCAGCTGCTCTGTCACAACTCTGATGTAGCTGAGAGCCAAGATGAGGAAGAATACCAGCATGGAGACTCAGGATCAACTAGAAACACAGAGCGTCAAGCAGAGAAAAGACATCATGAAAGTGAAATGAACAGTAACAGTCCACACACCTCTGCTGTGATAAACTTAAATACAGGTAAAAAGCCTTTAAAATGTGACGTATGTGGGAAAGTTTTTGACCGCAAGTCAAAATTGCAGAGACACCTGAACAGCCACACAGGTGAGAAGCCGTACCTTTGCAAAACATGTGGGAAAAGATACAGTGAGAAGTCAGTATTGAAAAGGCATTGTAGAATCCACACAGGTGAGAAGCCGTTTTCTTGCAAAACATGTGGGAAAAGTTTCAGTGGCAGATCATCATTGAGCGCTCATATAAGAACCCACACAGGTGAGAAGCCGTACCTTTGCAAGACTTGTGGGAAAAGATTCAGTGAGAAGTCAAGACTGGAAAGGCATTGTAGAATGCACACAGGTGAGAAGCCGTATACCTGTAAAGTATGTGGGAGAGGTTTTGGACATAATTGTCACTTGTTAGGCCACATGAGGACTCATTCAGGTGAGAAGCCGTATACTTGTAAAGTATGTGGGAAAGCTTTCAGACGTACTGGTGACTTGTTAGTCCACATGAGAATCCACACAGGTGAGAAGCCGTACCTTTGCAAGACCTGCGGGAAAAGTTTCAGTGAGAAGTCAAGACTGGAAAGGCATTGTAGAATCCACACAGGTGAGAAGCCGTATACTTGTAAAGTATGTGGGAGAGGTTTTGGACGTAATTGTCACTTGTTAGGCCACATGAGGACTCATTCAGGTGAGAAGCCGTATACTTGTAAAGTATGTGGGAAAGCTTTCAGACGTACTGGTGACTTGTTAGTCCACATGAGAATCCACACAGGTGAGAAGCCGTATACTTGCAAGACATGCGGGAAAAGATTCAGTGACGCATCAGTATTTAAAAGGCATTGTAGAATGCATACAGATGAGAAGCCGTATACTTGTAAAATATGTGGGAAAGCTTTCAGATGTAATGCTGACGTGAAAGTCCACATGAGAATCCACACAGGTGAGAGGCCGTACCTTTGCAAGACCTGTGGGAAAAGATTCAGTGACCCATCAGTATTGAAAAGGCACATGATAATCCACACAGGGGAGAAGCCGTATACATGTAAAGTATGTGGTAGAGCTTTCGGACGTAATGGTGACGTAAAAATCCACATGAGAACGCACACAGGTGAGAAGCCCTACCTTTGCAAGACCTGCGGGAAAAAATTCAGTCAGAAGTCAGGACTGGAAAGGCATTGTAGAATGCACACAGGTGTAAAGGTGCATCACTTGAGCACAGAGGTTCCAGTTGAAGTCACACATATACAGGAGAGAGACTGTTTACATGCAAAACATGTGGCAGAGCTTTCAGAGGCCTGTTCCATAAAGCATGCTAAGAAAAGTGGGGAGTGAAGTCCAAATCCTGAATTTTAATTGAAATTGCAGGTCTGGAAAAGTTAAACTAGTGAGATAAAGAACAAAATGAGGAGACTGCTTTAAAGTCTGAATGAATTTTATACTTGCAAGAGTCATGGAAAACCTGGAAAAGTCATGTGTGACAATGTTTGTTTACCATCAGGTGTGTTTTGTCATTTCCTCCCTCAGTCTGTCTCTCCCTTCCTGTGTGCCAATTGTGTTTACATAGAGTTTGAATCTGATATTTGAAAAACGCTGGGCAAGTGGGGAAAGAAAAAGAAAATTCTTCATTATGAGTCCTTGAACAGTCATGAAAAGGTTTGGAAATATTGTCCATGAAAATGTGAGCGGAACCTGTGATTCAAAGTATGACTGATTTTGCAGTGAGCACAGTAATAAACTGATCCCAGAAGATTTGTCCTGTTGCTGTGATCTTTTGTCAGGGTGTCTGCAGCTCCTTTAAAATGTCTGAAACTAG